>CM048754.1:10568421-11789342 GCA_026315105.1 Locusta migratoria
TGTTCCACAAGGGTGAAACGCGTTAATAATAAATAAAAAATTTGCGACCACGACTGTCTTTCATTGCTAAACCTCCAGTTTAACTTGTCTTCGGCTTTTTTCTGCCAATCTTCCAGCAGTCCTGTTCTCTGAAGCACTTTGGCTACGCAGTCTCTCCATCGAGTTCTCGGTCTTCCCGAGGGTTTTCTGCCGGTTAGCTTCGTGTCGAGTACCGTTTTCGGCTATCTTGTCCCACATTCGAGCAACAGGCCCTGCCCACTGGATATTCGGCTCTTTCTAAATATCATACAACTCTGTATTGTGACCTGCATTTTTCAGTCTTATTATCGTAAACTGGTCCAAAAATCTTGTGAAGGACTTTCCTTTCAAATACCATCATTCTGTTCAGATCTTGCTTGGTTGTACTCCAGGTGACACGTCCATATAGTAAGAAAAGAATTTTTGATCCCCTCTTTTACCCCCTTTTGTATTTACAAAAATACCGAAACTCGTGTCTTTTTAAATCCTGATCAAGAGTCCATATCCTAAGTTTCGTAGTTGTAGCTTAAAATATGAGTTAACAGCAACATATTATTGAAAATCAAATATTTGCATCACCTATTTTACCCCCTTATTTGTCGAATTTAAAAAAATGCCGAAACACGTGTCTTTTAAATACGAACCCTGAATTAAAATCCTAAATTTTGTACTTCTAGCTTCAAAATTGCCTAAATAGCTACGTATTTTCAAAAAACGTTTCATCCCCTATTTCACCCCCTTACGGACGGAATATCGTAAAATCGCTTATTAAATGACGCATATAGAGTAAGATCAACACCCTCCACAAATTTCAGGTTTCTATCTTCAGTTGTTTGGGCTGGGCGATGATGAGTCAGTCAGTCAGTCAGTCAGTCGGGACACTTCCTTTTATATATAGAGACTAGCTGAACCACCGCTGCTTCGCATGAGTAGGCTGGTTGGTCTGCACCAGTTGATTGTAACCAAGTATCCATACACCAATTTATGTAGTTGTAACTACAAAATTGCCTTAATAGCAACATTTTTTCAAAAAAAAAAATCTATTCATCCCCTGTTTCACCCCCTTGATGTGTGAAATTCCAAAAATACCTAAATACTTTCTTTTTCTTTTTTAATTGGTCAACAGGCCAAATATTAATTTCCGTAGCTCTAGCCTGAAAATCGTCGCAATAGTAACGTATTTTCAAAAAGAATTTTCGATCCTCTGTTTGACCCTCTTAGTTGTTGAATTTTTACAAACACTGAAACAGGCATTTTTTTTTAAATCCTGACCAAGAGTCCACATCGGAATTTCCAACCAAGTATGCAAATTATGGTCATTCTTCATTGAGCAGCCCCCGTAAATATAGCCGTATGCATGGCCACAACTTGGTCAAATAAAATGCACTTTATTATTATTTTCTTTTCCCCTTAGGGGACTTCCAGCGGTTCGGGGAACGCTGTACAACAAAGCGGAAGTAGTATAAATAATAGCGCTCCGCCATTGTGTGTGTGTGTGTGTGTGTGTGTGTGTGTGTGTGTATTTTTTGGTGGCTTTTGCTCCCGTTGCCTAGCAACGGCGCCTAGCCCTCCATAATGCACGCCAGGAAAAAACGCCGGCCCAGGTAGCCTTGCGTTTTATTGTTTCTCGTCGGCCGGACAGGACGGTTCGCGTGTCTGCGGGCAGTTAGCGGGGACAAAGGGCGGCGCGCCTTTGTCAGCCGAACGACCTGCCACAGCCGGGTCACGAACCGCGGACCTCCGCACTCGATAGCTGGCAGCTGCCGGCCCGTTATGTAACCGCGGGAAACACGGCGTCACGAAACAACAGCAGCAGTTGAAGTACTAGCTGCTGCCGCTTTCCGACCAGCAGAAACAGAAACCAGCCACTGCTGGGTACTCTACCTTACATAAAGATCAACAAGTACAAGGAGTAAATACAAATAAACAATCGCTGATACAGATTTTCGTCTCGAATATATCAAAGACATTAATGATAAATCTGAAGCAATGAATTAAAATTTGTGATGCGACCGGGAATCGAACCCGGACCTCCATGCTTACTAGGCAGACGTCTTACGACTTATTTATTATTATTATTAATATTGGCGTACATTTCCCTTAAGGAGAGCGCTAAAAACACAAAAATCTATCTTTTATTACCATCTTTCTTCTTCTTTTTTTCTTCCCAAAAACCTTTCATTCTTTCTCTTTATGCCTTCTCTTGTTCATCTGTCCATTTTCGTCTGTTGTTTTTGTGTTGCAACTTAGTCAAGTTTATGGTTTCTGATTTTTTCCCTACAGGTTTTGCGGTCTTGCATGTCTTCTATAGACATAATGTTTTCAGGTCTTCTATGGTTTCTTTGTACCAAGATGTGCCCAGTTTCGACGTAGAAATTATGTTGAATATTCTTTTAGTTAGTCTGGTGTCATTCATTCTGGCGATATGCATGAAAAATTTTGCTCTGCGTTTTCTGATATGTGTCGACTTATATACATATAAAACAGAGTGTCCGTATGTTTGTACGTGTTGCATACAAATCTACAGATTTGTTGCAATCTTTATGAAAGTTTGCACACGTAAGCTTCAATCCATTAGGACGGTCGCCGTACGTGTAAGAATCACGTACGCTATATTGTTCACGAGATATGACGTCATAAACAATGAGATGCGCGAAAAACTGCGGCATTTAGTGACAATGCTGCTCATTTTCTCCTAAACCACTGGACCGATTTCAACGAAATTTGGTACACACATTCCTTGCCGTGAGGTACAATTGCTGCAGGGTTAAGAATCATATACGACACATGGTTCAAACGATATTACGTTATAACCTATAGAAATCGCAAAAAAATGCCATATAATGTGGGGATACTTTCAAAATACACTGTATGAGAATGACAGTACTTAGCGACTTGCAACAAACTTTAAACATAATTTCAAGCCTTAATTAAACTTTTTCTCGCTGGCAACCATAGTAAAAAGATGAAAGGAAAAAAGTTTCTCGCTTACTACTTTTCCGCGGTTTATGGAGTAAAACTATGGCTCTCGGTATGACGTTACAATTTATAATTTGAACACTACAAATTGTAGCCCCAGGAAATGTTACAGACAGTATACAGGCATATAGTTCAGTCTACTTTCTAAATTATATCACATTCCGTTCATGAGATATGAGCACATAAACAGTAACGCCCATAGAAAACTCCCCCATTACGCACCAAGTCTTAATCTATTACTTCTTTACTACTAATTATGTTCCCAAGAGATTTTACAGACATACAACCCTTATACAAATGGATATATACCTAAAAATGGCAGGAATAAATAGATAAATAAATATCCGGGCAACGCCGGGTTTTCTGCTAGTATATAATGCAAAAAATGCGTGTCTCTTTTTTCTGTTTTTAAAATTATCTTTCATGTTATGCTTTCTTCATCAGTGTATACGTGAAAACATTTTCATCCCTTCTTGTTGCTGGGTAGCTCTTTCGTGAATTAATCCATTTCTGTTTAGCTTGTTGGCGTACAGTATAAGGAGTTCCTTCAACAGAGTTTAAAATACTTCTGTGATATCAATCTAATACGTTCACGTATAAATTCGAATGGAGTCAAAAACAGCCTCTGTTGCGATTCCCAGCAGGATTCTTTACTCCCACTAGACCATCGCATCACTAGCGATTAAGGCGCCTGGGAATAGCGTAAGCACGATTTCCCTCCACGTCACAAACTTTAATTCAGCTCCTGTTTTCCATAGACCATTACCACTACTGCCAAGGCTCTCCATGCAGCGGAATAGCACCTCGGCAATGTTCCAATACGTCCAAGGCGGAACAGCACCTTGGCAATGGACGTAATGGAACATTGCCCAGTTGCTATTCCGCTGCATGGAGAGCCTTGGCAGTAGTGGTAATGGTCTATGGAAAACAGGAGCTGAATTAAAGTTTGTGACGCCGGCCGCGGTGGCCGAGGGGACTGAGGCGCTCCAGTCACGGTCTGCACGGCCACTACGGTCGGGGGTTCGAATCCCCCCTGGGCATGGATATTTGTGCCGTCCCTTAGTCTTAGCTAGTTCGTAAGTAGTTTGTAAGTTTAGGGACTGATGACCCCGTAGTTAAGTCCCATAATCTATACAAACATTTGAACATTTTTTTTGAAAGTTTGTGACGTGGAGGGAAATCGTACTTAGACTATTCCGAGGCGCCTTAATCGCTAGTGATGCGGTGGTCTAGTGGTAAATCTATCCAACTGAGGTAATATCTACATGGTACAAGGTTATAAATGATATCGGACCAAGTAATGAGAAAATCGAATAGGACTCTGTGCTACACATAGATGCATAAAATGTAGTTTAGTAGACACGCTACCGAACAGATTTATGTTCTGTAGAACTGGGTGAGCCAAAAACTAGGACTCCTCTCAAGAAGTGATGGAAATAACTACACAACGGATATACTCCTACGCCCTGATCACACATTTTATCCGGAAAAGAAAACCGACAGTATGATATCGCTCATAGGCTATTAAGTCAACTATGTAATCAATAACAATAGCAGTGATAGTGCAATTGAATTTAAAATGTACATGGAATCAGCTTACTGGCAATCGAAGAAAATCGGGAATCACACAACTTTATTTGGTAACATGATTGTCATAGTCTTTGAAAAGAAAGGTACAGGATAAAACGAATATTCTGAAAAAAGAGATTAGTTACAATGAAAAAGAAACTTCTTCCGCGATGAAGAAAGTGAATTTATAAATGAGAAGTACCAAATAGGGATTAAGGAAAAAATAACCTTATTTGAAATTGAACGAAGAGAGAGACTATTTAAGTTTCCAGAACTTCATTTAAAACTTTCGGGCTCATAAGCTGTGGTCGATTTTTAAAACTTTCCCCTAACGTTTCATCTTCGGCAGCGGAAGATATCTTCAGAGGTAGAGTGGCGGATTTTGTCAAGAACTGTTTGACTTGTGTCACCTGAGTTACTAAAAAAAAAAAAAAAAAAAAAAAAAAAAAAAAAAAAAAAAAAAAAAAACATAGCGTTTGCTTCGGAATTCTGTGGGCGACGATCCGAAAGCATCGCTCCGATTTTTATTTGCAGTTTAAATTGATAAAAAATGAGAATGTTGTGTCTGCTCTGGTTTGGTCGCCTAGCTGAGTTATTTTGATTTTATATGAAGAATGTTTTGATTTGTTTTCGTCTGTTTATGTAAAATGGACAGTATTTTATAGCAACTACCACATAACAGTTTAAAATAATTTCCCGTATTTAATTAATTTATTTATTTTTTATAGATTTTGAAACGTGTCCATAAAAAATATTTTTGTAAGAAAATGTCTAATATTGTGCCTCCTGTTTTGTGTCGAGCAACTTGCTTGCAAGAAAATATATAATATTGCTTCTACTGTGTGTATCGATACGTGTACTTAACTCTGTGAAGTTTCATGTTTGGCAAAGATTATGTATTGCATAGCATTGTAGCTCGTGCAGAGAGACAGAGAGTCAGACTTGTGGTTCAGCTCGCTTAGCAGTTGAGTTGTGTGTATGGCTCCGATGTAGAGCAGAGGCTGCAGTGCCAGCAAGTTGGTTTCATTGTATTAGGAATATATTGCATTTAATATAATTGTGAAATAGGTTGTACCACCTCTGGAATGAAGGTAATAGCATTTCATGTAATTATGAAAAGGTTGTATCATTTAGGTAATGTAATGGTGATTATTAATAATAAGTAACAAAGTTGACCTTTCTTTCCTATTTCATTTACGTAGTTAGAAGATTAACCTACTTCCTTCATTTGATAATTAGTTATTAGTGGATTTAAAGTGCAGCATTTATTTTGGTAATCTTGTTAAACAGATTTCGTTATTTGTGCTATAGTAAATGATTGTCATGCAACACTACAGTTAATTGATTAGGATACTGAACTTTGATAATCAGGTACTGATCTGCATAAAACTCTCACAGTCAAACATTAAGAAAGTGGTTTGTGGATTTTTTTATTATCTTTCTCGCAGTCACATTTTTTAGTATAGTCAGTGTCTGTTTCATGTTGGCGACTTACCACAGTTGTTTTGTTAAAAGATCCGTTGCGCACATAATCAGTTTAATGCACTGTTTCTTATTTAATAGTATATACATCAATATCAGGACCATAATTAAACCAAATTACAGTGTTAACGAACAATTTGTCGTCTGATTTAACGATAGGTTCAACATCAAACAAAACACACACAGCTTTTAATTTCAGTATGAAGTGACCTAATCTTTTTTTTTTTTTTTTTTTTTTTTTTTTTTTTTTTTTTTTTTTTTTTTTTTTTTTTCACTTTCCTGCGTTTCCCTTCACATTGCCATGTTGAGTTTTGGAACTGATCGCCTCATGTATGCAAATAGGGAGACGGTAAGGATTTTTTAAAACAAATTATAGAAATTAAATATTTCTCCTAGGTCGGGGATAATAAAACTGAAAATTAATGAAATCGAATACATTACAACTCCTAACTAAAATAATTAATGACAATAAAATTAAAGCCAATCTTGCTTCATAAGAAATAGTCTGTGCAACAGAACGTAAGGAACCTAATAATGAATAATTTGTATTAGAAGATCAACCAGCAATTATTAATGTGTAAACTCTCAATCTAGTACAACAAAGAAAAAAGAAAAAAGCCATAACAGAAAAGAACATATATAAGTTACATAAGGAAAAATAACTCAAACTAATAAAGAAATCAACAAATTAAAATAGGAGAAGAAATAATACAAAAAATAATCTCTATGTATAAAAGGAAGTGTCCCGATTGACTGACTGACTGACTGACTCATCATCACCCAGCCCAAACCACTGAAGACAGAAACTTGAAATTTGTGGAGGGTGTTGATCTTACTTTGTAGGCGTCATTTAAAAAGCGATTTTTCCATATTCCGTCCGTAAGGGGGTGAAGTAGGAGATGAAACGTTTTTTGAAAATACGTAGCTATTTAGGCAATTTTGAAACAAGAACTACAAAATTTAGGATTTTAATTCACGGTTCGAATTTAAAAGACACGTGTTTCGGCATTTTTTGAAATTGGAGGTAAAATAGGTGTCGCAAAAAATTGATTTTCAAAAATATGTTGCTGTTAACTCAAATTTCAAGCTATAACTACGAAACTTAAGCTATGGATTCTTCATCAGGATTAAAAGGAAACAACTGGTGCAGCCTACGCATGCGAAGCAGCGTGGGTTCAGCTAGTTTGATATAAAAGGAATGGGCTGCTCTTTCAAATTCAAATGTTTGTAAATCTATCGGACCAAACTGCGTGATCATCAGTCCGTAGCTTACAAACTACTTAAACCTAGGTAAACTAATCTAAGGACAAACACACATACCCATGCCCCAGGGAGGACTCGAACCTCTACGGCGAGCAACCGCGCGCTCTGCAGCGAGACGCTTTAGACCGCTCGGCTATTCCACCGCGGCTTGAAAGCTGTAATTCGTCAGAAATATATATAATAATAACCTAATACATTAAGCTCCATTAAAGTTAAAAAGAGCACCTTCATGCTATTGCTCGACCTATTTCACACGTTGCTAATACAATCATTGACTAGCATGTAACTCACATATGTGCTGAATTTTCTGGATAGCCGGCCGCGGTGGCCGATGGGACTGTGGCGCTCCAGTCACGGTCTGCACGGCCACTACGGTCGGGGGTTCGAATCCTTCCTAGGGCATGGATATTTGTGCCGTTCTTAGTCATAGTTAGTTCATAAGTCGTTTGTAAGTTTAGGGACTGATGACCCCGTAGTTAAGTCCCATAAGCTATACAAACATTTGAACATTTTTTGTGGATAGTGCGCTTTAAAACTGCTATGAGCGGACACCCTTGACGTACTAACACGCGAAGTCTCATTACAGGCTGAATTTCCGAGACCGGCAGGTCTCCTTGTGAGGTGAATTTATTGACGGAAGCTATGGATGGGCTCCGTTAAACGGCACGGCAGAGAGCAAACACAGGTAATCGCCGGCCATCCCAGGTCGACCGCGTGACGTGATCGACACGCGCGGTCGACAGCGGGAGTCGACCCCTGTTTGCTCTGTCCTGCTCTGCTGTTTGCAGACGCTGTTTGCCGCTGTCTGCGTGTGCGGAGCCGCAGCCGGCACCAGTGACCGAGTTCTGCTCAGTCGCCGCTATTCCCACTGACAGGGGGACTTAGCTGGCCGTCATACGGAGCTAACTTTTTACTGTTTTATACTTCAGTCCCACCTGCTGGCAGGTTTTGTAACAGTGAAACAGGGACATATGAAAATTTTGTGCCTGCGCCGGAATTAGAAAGCATTACATCTTGCTTAGGGTAAAAACATAGCCGAGTGACAAGAGCCAAGTATCGCATGAAAATACGCGTTTTTTTTTTTTTTTTTTTTTTTTTTTTTTTTTTTTTTTTTTTTTTTTTTTTTTTTTAAATAAAGATGGCTGCGTCGCTGCACATGGATATAGTGGAACGATGAGGCTCCCTAAGTCAGCACGGGAACCGTCGGCTTACATCGAAGCCGATGTGTCGTCCGGTACTGCACTTAAAAGTCGTATCGCCTTCAGGGATGAGAAATTCCCGCGTCCACTCTGTGAATGTGCACAAATCGGCGAATATCCCCATTTATTCCACATGTTGAAGAAATTTCCTGACCGTTTGTTTCTTTTTTTTTTCTTTTTTCAATATTCCAAGCATGAAATAGGGCATATTTCAGTACATCTTTCAACGCATCTGCAATGGAACTGCGTCAGCATTATAAAGAAGGCAACTGAAGCTGAAGAGAAGCTAATATTTACTTTAAGATATGCTTTCTACAATGTTTTATTAGATAAGGAAAGTGAAAACAACTAGGTAACAGCTTCTCTCCTGGGCAACATACAGAAGGTCCAAACATTACATTATCGTAATAATTTACCCAAGTTTGATGCAACAATATTTATTCAGTAGTGTTGGTTCTTTTCAATAGAAAGTTCTTTCAGCAACTGCCATTATCAAGTGGACCTGTTGATGTTTTAATAAAATAATTATCTACGTTTATGAATTACGGTGTTATATAAAAAAATTCGTTACAAATTTACTTACGTCTAGTTGGCCTGACGTGCATAAAGTATTTTGGCGTCTTTTTTGTGACAACATCTTGAAGCATCAAGGGATTAAAAATTGTATATTTATTCATCACATAAATCCACTAACGAGTTGAAAAGTGATGTCAAGATCTTGTCACAAAAAGACACTGACTCTAAAATCCTTTATGCATTTACGTCAGGACCCGCTGCAGCCCAGTTCTTCACACTGATGTTATTGTTTCTAGGATGAAACTTTCACTCTGCAGCGGAGTGTGCGCTGATATGAAACTTCCTGGCAGATTAAAATTGTGTGCCGGAACCGGGACTCGAATCTGGCACCTTTGCCTTTCGCGGGGAAGCGCTCTACCGACTGAGCTATCCCGACACGACTCACGATGCCGCCTCACAACTTTACTTCCGCCAGCACCTCGCCTCCTACTTTCCAAACTTCACAGTTCTGCGAAACTTGCAAGACTAGCACTCCAGGAAGAAAGGATATGGTGAAGACATATTTTAGCCACAGGAAGTTTCATATCAGCGCAGACTCCGCTGCAGAGTGAAAGTGTCATTCTGGAAACATCCCTTAGAGGCTGTGGCTAAGCCATGTCTCCACCATATCCTTTCTTCCAGGAGTGCTAGTCTTGCAAGTTTCGCAGAACTGTGAAGTTTGGAAAGTAGGAGGCGAGGTACTAGCGGAAGTAAAGTTGTGGGGCGGCATCGTGAGTCGTGTCGGGATAGCTCAGTCGGTAGAGCAATTGCCCGCGAAAGGCAAAGGTCCCAAGTTCGAGTCCCGGTTCCGGCACACAATTTTGATGTCAGGAAATTTGATGTTATTGTTGTGTAACCATTCCGTTACAGGGCGTGCCTTATGAACACGTGCTCGATCGTGTTGAAACATGCATTTGCCAACCACGAATTGCCTTTCAACTGTGGAAAGCAAGAAATTGCTTAAACATTTGTATTCCTTCACGTTTCCACTTCAGTGTCACATCAGAAACAGTGGACCTAATGGTGTTTAGGAGTGTGGACATCTCGCCTACAGACTTTTGACACAAGTGACACCCAATCGCCTGACCACGTTCGATGTCCGTCAGTTCCACGTATCAGGCCATTCTGCTCTCTCACGATGTCTAATGACTTCTAAGGGCGATCCTTTTCAATCTCCTTTATTCGTCTCTCGATCCTCTACTACGATTTTTACCACACACTCTTCCTTCTATTACTAAACAGACGAGTCCTTGATGTCTCAGAACCTCGTCCTTCTCTTCGTCCTTTTCTCCCCAAAGAATGTTTAGAAGTGTGAAAATATCGCGTAAACACTTCTGACACAAGTCACACCCAGTGACCTGACTGTGTTAAAATCCAGTGAGTTTCTGCAGAGCGCCCCATTTTGCTCTGTCACGATGTCTGATGACTACTGAGGTCGCTGATATGAAGCACTTGGCAGTAGGTGGCAGCGCAATGTACCTAATTTGAAAAACGTATGTTTTTGGGAGTGTTCTCGATCTACATAAACACTCTGCAGTTTACATTAAACTGCATGGGAGAGGGTTCCTCTACGGTTCCATTCTCTAATAGCTCGCGGGAGAAAGAAACACCTAAAATTTTCCGCTTTCGATGTAATTTCTATTTTGTTTTGTTGATCAAGTCTTCCTATGTAGTTGGTTCTAAAAAAATATGTTCACATTCCAAAGAGAAAGTTGGTCATAGAAATTTCGCGAATAGATTTCGTCGCCACGAGTAACGCCTCTGTTTTTACGATTTCCATCCCAACTCGTGCAACATTGCGACACTCTCTCCCCTATATCGCGACAATAAAAAACGAGCTGCCCTTCTCTGAACTACCTGTAAATCCATTATAGTCGACATGGTCGATTATAGAGAGTCCGCAACTGCACTATGTTATTTTAAATGTGTTTATTTCCGTCAACAGTTGCTATAAAATTGTTTAATAACATGTTTCGATCACTTGGATCATCTTCAGATCTAAAAAACAAAAGTAAAATAGCAATGTACAATTTGATAAATTTACTAAGGGTTAATTGACAATAGTTAATTTTAACATAAATGGATAGATTTTTCTTTACCTTATAGTTGCGTCCGCAACTCGTCTGGCTGAGTACTAATTGGTACTGAGTTTTACAGTTCAAAGTAGGCATTTTTAATTTGGTTGCAGGTGATGATGGGGAGGGAAAGAGTAGGTGGGGGGGGGAGGGGCAGGGATTGTAATGGATAGGTTCAGCCCTAATATTCCGTACATTTGTTTGTTATAAAAATAATTTCTAAAAGTGAGGTTCTTGAATATATCCAGACATAAAAAATTATAAAGCTGTATATCAGTTTAAAAATGTGGTACGATAATTAAAAAATGCATACGATATTTAAAACATTGAATGTGTGAAACAGAGATGTATAAAATTACATATGTCATACTTTAAAGTTTATTAAACGTCAGTTTGTTAAAATATCATTAAAATGTTAAAATATAAAAATATATAAAAAAATGTTATAGAAAAAAACTTATATAAAATATAGTATGGTATGGGCGTTAGTTGCCTCTGTCGCTACTTGGTGGCGTTGTGCGGCGCGCAGTTTTCCTTGTACGTTCGGAAGCCAGTCTGCACGCCTCGCTGCTGCTAGGGCGGTGTCCGGGCCGACGCGCTGCCGCCGCCAGCCACCGGAAAGTGGGGCCGCCGATCCAAGGCGTGCTGCGTCGAGGACGAAGGTTGCAACAGGCCTTCAAAGTTTTAAAAAATGCGCTGTTATTAAAATCAGATGATCCAAGTGATGGAAACATGTTATTAAACAATTTTATAGCAACGTTGACGGAAATAAACACATTTAAAATACCTCTAAATCGCCTGTCAGTCCCAATGCTGTGTATCCCACAACGCGCAGCAATACTGCACAATAGGACGCACAACGGTTGTGTACGGAGTTTCTTTAGTAGAACTGTTGCATCTTCTAAGTGTTATGCCAATGAAACATAGTCTTTGGTTGGCTTTCCCTACAATACTTTTATGCGTTACTGGGATTCTTTTGCTCACACAGTGTACGTGTGAGACCGTTCAGCAGTGCGGACCTGGGTGACGCCTCTTCTCTAGGGCTGGGTGCCGGTCTGTCCCCCAGCAGGTGCGGACAGCCTACTTGGGAACGTCTGCTGCTCGACAGTTGGCGGCCGGCGTGACTGGGCAGATCTGCGCGCTGGTGGGCGTGGCGGCATTAGCCTGAGAAAGGCGGCGGCACAAAGGCAGCCAGGGCCCGGCGCGTAACGCACAGCTCGTTACGTGGCTACCTGCCGACAAGTGATTTATCACGAGCCCGTCTCTGCCGAGTCCCAGCACCTGGTACAGCCACCAGCGATCGGCGACAAACACTGGCTACATCTGCATCCGACCTCCTGCGGCCACCTCAGAAGACAAAAGTCACGGGGTGACGATACGCACAGATATACTCGGTGAAAATCGACAAATTTTCAATGCGAAATGATTCTTGGAAGTAGAGATGGGAAAACTGCAGGGTTGCCAACGTCAGTGGTTTCCCACCGAGTCTGGTGGTTTTTTAAAGGCGACGGCGGGAAAAAAATCTGAGTCCGTGGGAGGTGGGAAAGTTGGTTCAAATCAAAAAATGTTCAAATGTTTGTAATTCTATCGGACCAAACTGCGTGGTCATCAGTCCGTAGCTTACAAACTACTTAAACCTAGATAAACTAACCTAAGGACAAACACACACACCCATGCCCCAGGGAGGACTCGAACCTCCACGGCGAGCAACCGCGCGCTCCGCAGCGAGACGCTTTAGACCGCTCGGCTACCCCACCGCGGCGGGAAAGTTGGTGGGCCGGCCGCGGTGGCCGAGGGGACTGAGGCGCTTCAGTCACGGTCTGCACGGCCACTACGGTCGGGGGTTCGAATCCCCTCACTGGCATGAATATTTGTGCCATCCTTAGTCTCAGTTAGTTCATAAGTAGTTCGTAAGTTTAGGGACTGATGACCCCATAGTTAAGTCCCATAAGCTATACAAACATTGGAATTTTTTTGAAAGTTGGTGGATTTTAATGAAATCGTTTACTAAAAATAAAAAAGGTTGCAGAAGTAATATAATCCTAATTTGAAATTATTAACGAATATGGACAGATAAATGACTAGGAAATGTATCACATTATTGGATAAAATGTAAAATTCTTAAGAGTTTAAAGATATTAATAATGGTATGACTCATTGCTCATTGTTGTCGGCTGTTAGTTCTGTGTTGACTTCTCCGATCTCCATGGAGAGGAAGTGTTGTACTTGCATCACACACTGACATTGTGTTAATGGTATGTATTTGTTGCTACAGCACTTTATCAGATTTTTCTTGTTGTGTAAATGACTGAACACTGCAGACACCTAATATGTGACTGTTCTTTCATTGTTAACTTTCTTTTTTCTCAGATGTGATTACATTGGATTATAGCTGAAATCTAGATCTTCTGACATAAAATAAAGACAATAGAATGACTGACGCTGACCTCCTTTCCAGACTGGATTACTTTCTGTTTTCAAGTTCAAATATTTCTCAATTTGCTGTCTGTACCCGACAAGCATTGCAATGGCTCAACGTAATTATTGTTTGTTTTTATGTTTAACATGTTTACTGAAGTGCTTTTGAATAAACTATTTTTTTTTTTAATTTTCGTCTAGTGTGTATACTGATAAGTCAGGTACATAAGAACTCCTCCTTTAAAATGCATAGTTGCGTCCAAATTTCAAATCAATTGGTCAAGAACAAACGAATAGACAGTGGTTTTTTTGCATGGGAACTTTAACCCATCGTTCACCTCTCAACGATGTGAGGAGTCGCCAGAAACGACACGTGGTTGGGATTCCACGTTAAGCTGTAGGTCCCCTTTCCTTTCCCCGGTTGGATAACTGGGGTAGGCTAGGGACACGCAAGTCGCCGAAGTGGCGTCCAATTGAAAGACTTGCACCAGGCAAATGAGACACACGAAATTATTATAATATTTATGAGTATTTTACCATTTAGCCAGTTTTATTGGAAAAAATATAACACAAATTTCCCTGATTCAGAGAATAAGCCAGATTTTGTCTTGATTCTAGTTCAGTGGCCTGTTTTAACTGTATTATAGCATTTCGGAAAATTTTAAAGTTATTGGTTTAGTGCTTTGTGAGATAAAGGTATATGTAACTATAAAACTGTAAACTGCGTTAAGTATGAAGAAGAGCAGGTAGATGAAGTTGACAGTATTAAATTCCTGTGATTACAGCTTGATAATAAATTCAGTTGGGAGGAGCACACCACAGAACTGCAGGAACGACTCAGCAAATCTGTATTTTCAATACGAGTGTTATCAGACATAGGAGACAAAAATAACAAAGCTTGCATAATTTGCTTACTTTCATTCCCTAATGTCATATGGCATAATATTTTGGGGTAACTCTTCAAGTCAGTCAAAAGTCTCCAGAGTCCAAAAACGTGTTATACGTATTATTTGTGGAGTAAATTCACGGACGTCCTGTAGAAGCCTCTTCAAAGAACTGGGTATATTAACTACTGCCTCTCAGTATATTTATTCCTTAATGAAATTTGTTATAAATGATATATCCCTTTTCCTAACAAACAGCTCACTTCATACATACAATACTAGCAACAAAAATGATCTACACAAGGACTTACTTTAGTTCAAAAAGGGGTCCATTACTCAGGAACACACATTTTCAATAATTTACCATCAAGTATAAAAAAATTTAACTAGAAATAAAGATCAGTTTAAGAGGAGCCTAAAAGACTTTCTAATGGCTAACTCCTTCTATTCCATTACTGAATTTCTAAATTATACCAAATGATGCATGTATCGGTATTCATACTGTATTAGTATTATTACATTATAGGTTCAAAAAAGAAAAAAGACCTAAAAAACTTTAAAAAATGTATGTATCTCTATTTATATTATTAATATTATCTATTATTCAGCTTGTAAACTTTGTTTCTTGACATGTTCCACATCCACGAGGATGTCCTCAACATCGATCTACGGAACGGAAAACTAATCTAATGCCAGAAAATGCGATTAAAGTAATTTATAATGAAAATTGACAAACACCTACTATTCTATTTTCAAAAGGGCTCAGAAGAGTAATCAGTGTCATCTACTCCTTCTTCTTCTTCTTCTTCTTCTTCTTCTTCACGTAAAAGCTTTCTTCTCCCTGCTGCCCTTGCTTTTATTATTATTATTAAATCATGCTGAATACTGAGCCTTCCTTGCATGTCGTACAGAAACCGAAGATATGTGATAGTGTTGACAGCGGGAACAATGCCAAGCCTTTCCATGACCTTTACCTTACCCATATGATCATCACTGAGTGAAATAACAGAATCACTGACTCCCCATTTCAAAGATTTTATGCCAACAAATAGATTCTTAGGTACTCGAATTCATGTGAAGTTGCTGAACAACTCGCTCGTGCTTGTAAATCTATCGGACCAAATTGCGTGGTCATTAGTCCGTAGCTTACAAACTACTTACACTAAGGTAAACTAACCTAAGAACAACGCTCACACACACATGGCCCAGGGAGGACTCAAACCTCCGACGGCGAGCAACCGCGCTCTCCGCAGCAAGGCGCCTTAGACCGCTCGGCTGCTCCACCGCGGCTGAACGACTCGTTTTGATTCTGGGTACAACCATGAAAACCAACGGAAAGGTCAAAGGTTCTACAACTGAAAACCGAAATCAACAGTCTTTTATATCTAATACTTTCCGAAATGGGAATACTTAAATGTGTAAATATCAGCAGTTGGGCAATTTTCCTAGACGCACATACAATTTTGAAAAATTAAATTAAAATACTTCCTATTAGAATTTCCTAACAAATTTTTGCACCATTTCAAGCTGAAAACTTTAGATTACTTTATAAGCTTAAAAAGGGAAAATACAATTTTTTACTGTTTTGCGACTTTCCAAATCCCCTTAAATTACGAGGGTGGTTTGTAAAGTTCTCGGAATCATCACGAGAAGACAGCGGTAGCCCAACGAGTTTTTCAAGTGACATCCATTGCAAATTCGATTTGAACATATCGACCGTTTCAAGGCATTGAAATAAATCGATGGGCAAAGTTAAAAATTTATGCTGGTCCAGGATTCGAGCTCGGATTTCCAGCTTCGGGCCAGCGATCGCCTTAACCAGGCTGCTTATCCAGAGGCAAATGAGTGACGGTTGTATTTCGTAAAGTTTTGGACAAGTTTTTTTTTTAAAAAAAAAGGTATTTTACGGAAGTTCATTTTATTCATTAGACTCTTACGATTATGAATTGTATTATTTATTGATGTAAACAAATGTTAGGTATTATCACTAAAAGATAAAGCAGTCAACAATCCGAAGATTGGTTTGAACACCACAGTGCTTTACTAGGCATGGTCCTGTTTGGAGGTGGTATGCCGTTGCCTTCCTCCGACCTTCGAACTGACTTACCCAGCCAGTTATAGGGGGACCTACAGTTTAACGTGGGTTCCGAACGACGGTGCTACTCGGTATTTTTCACATGACCAGTACTGCCAGAGGTGAAAGAAGTGCAAAGTGACAGATAAAAATCCTAGGACCCGGCGGGGATCGAACACGATCTCCTTGCACTTGTAGTCTGGCACTCTACCACTGTACAACCGAAGGCACCACGTTAACCAACTGAAATATTGTAATTAGGTATTATTAACTTATAACCAGCAACGTTTAGAAATCTCCACAGAACTGACTGAAATAATAATCATTTCTCTCCTTAAAATACTCTAATAGCCACTGTCTGCATATGAAGCATAGTCGTCGTGCTACGTGTAAAACTGAGTGCAGAGTTAAAATTTGATTCTGTAAATTATGCGACTGTCGAAGATCCTATCATAGTTCTTAACTGAGTAACGGTTGTAGTTTGCAAAGTTTTGGGGGCACGTATTTTGCAAAAAGAGTATTTTACGGAAGTTAATTTTATTCCCTAGACTATTACGCTGATGAATTGTGTTATTTATTGACGTAAACAAATGTTAGGTATTATTACTATGATCAGTATATTACGTCACGTATATTGCGGAAAAAATAATTCTTATAAAGAATGAAACTTTCACTCTACAGAGGAGTGTGCGCTGATATGAAACTTCCTGGCAGATTAAAATTGTGTGCCGGAACCGGCACTCGAACCTGGGACCTTTGCCTTTCGCGGGCAAGCGCGCTACCGACTGTGCTATCCCGACAAGACTCGCGATTTCGCCTCACAACTTTACTTCCGCCAGTACTTTCCAAACTTCACAGAAGCTCTCATGCGAACCATACAAGACTAGCACTCCAGGAAGAAAGGATATGGTGGAGACATGGCTTAGCCACAGCCTACGGGATGTTTACAGAATGAAACTTTCACTCTGCAGCGTGAGTCGTTTCGGGATAGCACAGTCGGTAGTGCTCTTGCCCGCGAAAGGCAAAGGTCCCAGGTTCGAGTCCCGGTTCCGGCACACAATTTTAATCTGCCAGGAAGTTTCAATTCTTATATAAAAAATTAAATGTTTTACAGATTTTAAAATCGTACACGTATTTGACTCGCTTCAAGTAAAGGTAAAGGCCGGATAGCTCATGTTTTCGGGTAGGCTTAGAGGGAGGTTGTGGAACGGTAATGACAATGACAGAAAATGCAAACTGTGACCTAAGACCTCCTCCAGAATCGAATCTTCTAAGCGCCCCTGGGGCCAATCACGATTTGAGTGGTGTACGGTCCGCCTCACGCCCAGAAACACGTTCCGTTAGACAACGGATCTGCTCGAGTAGCGTCAGAGAGAACGCACGTCTCCCGGACTCGACGCCCACGTACAGGTGTAAAACGGTGTCTGTCTGTGGAGGGCATAGCGCCAGACAGCGAGACGCTAGAGGACTCTCAGAGAAGCCACGTGGCCGCCTCGACTATAAATACGACACTCGAGCCCCCCTGCCGCGTCGCACGCTGCGACCAACACTGCCTGCCGAGGACCGCACCTAGGCACAGTGAATGGACGGCAACACTGCTGTAATGCTCGCAGAGACACTGCAACACCCCATATGTCGCGAACTTCACAGCCTGCGTTTTGTCGCGAGGGCAGATGCAAACGAGTTGTGAGGGAGTCGGCCGTACGGTCTGGAGCCCCACGTTACGGATCGCGAGTTCGCTCCCGCCGGAGGTTCGAGTCCTCCTTCGGGTATGACGTTTAGAGGGGTGTGGGGTGATGCACATGGGAGAGAGGGGCAGTCCCATGATGTTTGAGTACAGCGTCGTTACCGTGACTGTTCATGTTCATACTGCTGCTAGCGACGTTTTCGTGACTGTTCGTGTTCATGGTGCTGCTACTGTCGTGTCTGTCACTGTTCGTGTTGATACTGCTGCTAGCAACGTTTTCATGACTGTTCGTGTTCATAGTGCTGTTAGTGTCGTGTCTGTGGCGGTTCGTGTTGATACTGCTGCTAGCAACGTTTCCGTGACTGTTCGTGTTGATAGTGGTGCTAGCGACATTTCTGTGACTGTTCTTGTTCATTGAGCCGCTAGTGTCCTTTTCGTGACTGTTTGTGTTGATCTGCTAGCGATGTTTCCGTGACTGTTCGTGTTCATTGCCGGCCGCGGTGGCCGAGGGAACTGAGGCGCTCCAGTCACGGTCTGCACGGCCACTACGGTCGGGGGTTCGAATCCCCCCTAGGGCATTGATATTTGTGCCGTCCTAGTTCGTAAGTAGTTCATAAGTAGTTTGTAAGTTTAGGGACTGATGACCCCGTAGTTAAGTCCCATAACCTGTACAAGCATTTGAACATTTTTTTCATGTTCATTGTGCCACTAGCATTGTTTCCATGACTGTTCAAGTTCATAGTCAGCTTGCGTCGTTTCTGTGACTTTTCGCGTTGATAGTGCTGCTAGCTACATTTCTGTGACTGTTCATGTTCATAGTGCTGCTAGCTTCGTTTTCGTGACCGTGTTCATAGTAGTGCTAGCAACATTTCTGTTACTGTTCATGTTCATAGTGCCACTAGTGTCGCTGCCGTGATTGTTCGTGTTGATACTGCTGCTAGCGACATTTCCATGACTGTTCATGTTCATAGTGATGCTAGTTTCGTTTCTGTGACTGTCCGTGTTGATATTGCTGCTAGTGATGTTTCCATGACTGTCTTTCTTGATTGTGATGTTAGGACATACCCGTGACTGTTCATGTTCATCTTGCCGCTAGCATTGTTTCCTTGACCGTGTTGATAGTGCTGCTAGTGACGTTTCTGCGACAGTTCATGCTCACAGGGCCACTGGTGTCGTTTCTGTGACTGTCCATGTTCATAGTGCCGCTAGCATCATTTCTGTGACTGTTCATCTTGATATTGACGCTAGTGATGTATCTGTAAAGGTTCATGTTAATCATGCCGCTAGTATCGTTTCCATGACTGTTCATCTTAATAGTGCTGCTAGCATCGTTTCTGTGACTGTTCATGTTTTATGCAGCCGCTAACATCATTTCTGTGACTGTTCGTGTTGATATTGATGCTAGTGACATATCTGTGACTGTTCCATTTTCATCAAACCACTAGGGTCGTTTCCGTGACTGTTCATGTTAATAGTGCTGTTAGCGATGTTTCCGTGACTGTTCATGTTAATAGTGCTACTAGCGATGTTTCTATGACTGTTCATTTTCATATTGCCGATATCGTCGTTTCTGTGAGTGTTTATGTTGATAGTGCTCTTAGCGACGTTTCCATGACTGTCCATGTTCATAGAGCCGCTAGCGTCGTTTCCGTGACTGTTCATGTTGATAGTGATGCTAACGACGTATCCGTGAATCTTCATGTTCATTGTGTGTCTAGCATCGTTTCCGTGACAGTTCGTGTTGGTAATGCTGCTAGCGATGTTTCTGTGACTGTTCATGTTCATAGTGCCACTAGCATCGTTTCTGTGACTGTTTGTATTGATAGTGGAGCTAGCGACGATTCCGTTATTGTTCATGTTCATAGTGCCGGCAGCATCGTTTCCGTGACTATTTGTGTTGATAGTGCTGCTACTGACGTTTCTGTGAGTGTTAATGTTCATAGTGCCGCTAGCGTCGTTTCCGTGACGGCTCGTGTTGATAGTGCCGCTAGGTTGACCCTTTCTCCGCTAGGGGCGGTACCGTCATTTCATTAATTATCGCTGTCTACCCAGAAATGTTTTATAAAATTGGATATTCACTATGTTTTATGTCAGTGTACATAGTTGCATCCTGAGAGTTTCGAGCTGAAGCAGTTCGTCTGATATCAGTAGACTTGTCTTTTTAGGAGTGACTGACTTGCTAAAAGGACATCCTGAAAGCGCTCCCCCTCGCTCACGGAGTGACTCCCGACCTTTCCCGGACGTGTGATGGAGTGAGCGCAGTCGCGACGTCCGGTGTCGCAGTTTAGACGGCCGCCGTGTACTCGGCTGCTCGGCGACAAATTGCTGCGATCGGCGCGCGGACGCGCGGGGGCGGCTGGCGATCCGTCTGCCGCCGCCCCCGCCGCCCCCGCCGCCCCCGCCGCCCCCGCAGCTCCCATCGGTCACCGCGCGCGATCGCCGGCATTTGTCACGGCGGCCGACTGCCGACCCGCCATGAATGTCGATATGGCCGTTACTTACACGCCGGGGGGTCTGAAGGAAAGCCCAGACCTAAGACGTCTTACAGGGGAAGCGGTCGCCGATAGCACGACGTCCGGGAGTGCTGGCTGTCGTGCCTCAGCGATATACAACTCTGGCATGTGCACGATTAAAGGTCGGTGTAGCGACACATTAATATTTTTTTTTAATTGAAAATTTTGTCTGCGACGCTTGTCGCTAGCATCCGTTCTCTCTGCCAATAAATCTCTGATTATCCTTGTTTCAAGTTATACCTTCAACTATTTCAAACGATCTGGAGAGAAAACGGAATCTCTTGACGTCTTTCGTTTCTCTACCTTTATACTGAGCGGACGTATTTTACTCGACCTCCATAATCATGTAAGTGTGAGCTCTGGTTAGCACCCTTTACGTAATAAACTTTAACTTTCATTTGGAATTCCTATTTTATTTAAATAATGACTATTTCTCCCCATCTTTCATTTAATTGAAGACTTATTTTCAGCGATATTAGTAAATTGATGCTTGGTCATTGTTGCCTATTGTCTCATGATGAAAAAAGAACATTCTCGATGCAAAATTTATTTACTCTCATTTTACATTAAACATTGAATTCAATGCCTGCAGGAAATCTTCATTCTGTTAAAAGCGAAGTCCGATAATTTCTTTAACTTTCGATAACCATAGTGATCATAATTGCACACGGTCTTAAAACTTTAATAATTAATAGCCATGAAACCAAGCATCAGTTTACGAGAACGAAGATATTAATCAATTCATACAGGTTCAACTGCAGTGTCACGGCTTCCACCAATGAATGCATACCAGGTAACTGATTCCGCTATTTTCTTATCTAATGGTGCTTTCTGGTGTTGTCGTAATTTTTTAACTTACATTGCTACTGAGAACTGACGGCGGAATCTTTTGTAGTCCTATCAGTGTATTAACCATTTCAAAAATTAATATTCATTGCTGATCTTACGGTCAGTTAAATGTCAATTCCGGTTTTCAACTTGGTCTTGTGACAACACCAGCGATAAAATAAAATAAAAAGTAACATTACATCGGGACACACCTCACCGGGCCACGTCCGTGCTCCGGCCCGTTCCTCGTCCGTGTCTCAGTACATTGTAATGACTCGGACGCGCTGATCTGTGTTCCTGCTTGTGAAAGTTATAAATTTGTTGGTTAATTTTAGTAATAGTGAATCACAATTTTCATTTGAGTCGGTCAAGAAGGACAGCAGAAAATGCCTTCGGTATTTTGCAACAGAAATTTCGAATCTTCAAATGTTCAAATGTTTGTATAGCTCATGGGACTTAACTACGGGGTCATCAGTCCCTAAACTTACAAACTACTTATGAGCTAGAATGAAACTTTCACTCTGCTGCGGAGTGTGAGCTGATATGAAACTTCCTGGCAGATTAAAATTGTGTGCCGGAACCGGGACTCGAACCTGGGGCCTTTGCCTTTCGCGGGCAAGCGCACTACCGACTGTGCTATCCCGACACGACTCACGATGCCGCCTCACAACTTTACTTCCGCCAGTATCTCGCCTCCTACTTTCCAAACTTTGTAAAGTAGGAGGCGACATACTGGCAGAAGTAAAGTTGTGAGGCGGCATCGTGAGTTGTGTCGGGATAGCACAGTCGGTAGTGCGCTTGCCCGCGAAAGGCAAAGGTCCCAGTTTCGAGTCCCGGTTCCGGCACACAATTTTAATCTGCCAGGAAGTTACTTATGAGCTACCTACAACTGAGGACGGCACAAATATCCATGCCCGAGGGGGGATTCGAACCCCCGACCGTAGTGGCCGTGCTGACCGTGACTTGAGCGCCGCAGTCCCCTCGGTCACCGCGGCCGGCCACTCTGGCATGTCCACGATTAAAAGGACTTTACTTGTTCAAAAGACTACGAACGGCGGAACACTTTCCAGGTGAACACTCCCTCTCCCTCGTGTCACTTCCCGCATATCTGGTAATCTACCTCTGAGCTTACAAACTATACCGCTGAAAACAATTATGGGATCGTAAGAATCTTAGCTGTGTGACAGACGCTGCTAAATGAAGAAATTATTTACTAATTACGACAGGCCTGTTTCAGCACAATTGACACTTCAGGTTTCTGTGCAGATAGTATAGATAACGTAGGAGTAATATTGCAACATTGAACGTGATAATATAGACTAATAACATGGGTACAATAAGTTTATGTACATTAATTTTTACTTCCTTGTAATGTCGTTGTCGTACTTGCTGTCATGATGATTTCACTATTTTAATGCTGTTAATAGTAAACAAATTTAATATTGTTCATATATATCAGTCAAATTCCAAATTTATTCTTATTTAAAATTTTCTTGTTAGGACAGCTATTTTGATAACCCAGTCACCGATGTTACATAGCATCCCTGTTCACAGCTCAGTCAACGATGTTACATGGTTACAATCGTATTTATATATAATGTGTATTAACACGATTCAAATTCGTAATTTAACAAAACGTATACAGACAGAGATATAAATAATTAATACCATTGAAATATAAACGATTGTAACTACTTTGTAGAACTGGTTACGTCCGACGTTTCTATCGTTTGCAAGTTTCTTAACGATTTAAAGTAATTATTAGCGTAATTGTTTGTTTGCAGCGAGTAATAGTATGATCACTGCTATGTTTGTAGATTTCGATTATCTGTTTATCTCTTTGGCAGCATAATATATATATATATATATATATATATATATATATATATATATATTCTATGCTGCCAAAGTGTGAATATAAATATTCTGAAGGTACAGTCAAGATCCCTAGTCTGCAGGATGCACTTGGGTGGGTGTTAGAACAAACTTGGCAGCTATGTTGAAAAATAGAGTAAGCTATGTACTTTTTAAACATAAATATACTTTTTTGAAATAACCTTTAGTTGTGTACGTCTGTTGAAACGGAACTTACTTTAAAAACGCGTCTCGTATATTATCTTCATAGAAACCTGAAGGTGGCAATTATGCTGAAACAGGCCTGTCGTAATTAATACATAATTTTTTCACATAGCAGCGTCTTTGATGCAGCAAAGTTTCTTACAATGTCGTTATATGACATACATGAAGCAGCGGACCCAGATGAATACAGAATTACGGAAGCAGTCGAGATATCTAAGTTCTCAAGTACTGTCCATCGGCAAGATGAAGTAAATATTCGACGTCTTTCTGTCGGTTCTACGGAGTGGAGGCAACAGCATTATGGCAACCAAGATAGTGTTAATAACAGACTGGATAGTAGAAAGTCATCAGGGTATAAATTAGAAAAGTTCCTAAGAATCTATGTATTCTCCAAAGTAGGGACAAGGCAAATCATATCTTGATGACAGGCAAATGTGGATCGAAACGTGGATGACAATCAGAAAGGCAGTACTTGAAGGTTTCAATATCTTCTGAAGCATTATCAGAGAAGCACTCCGTAACTCCGACTTTTTTTTCGACGTACGTGAAAGATGTCAATGGCAAAAAAATAATTTTACAGAAGACACTCTTTGACTAGACGGGAACCTTAAATCTTTTACATATGAACAAAAAAAAATAATATTGCTGACTGACATTTTAATTACCAATAGTGGTATTTAAAAACAGCTCAGATCCTTAAATCGCCATGAAGCTTCAGAGTCCGACAGTTTCTACACAGAATCTCCGCCGGATTTCGTTCCTATTTTTTCCATATTTTACAGTGGGTACTTTGAGCAAGAAACTGTTCCTATTGGTTGGAAAATAGGCAAGTCACACTTATTTATAAGGAGCAGACAAATTAAAAGAAGACAGCTGGGAAGAAACTGCAGCCGGCCGCAGTGGCCGAGCGGTCTGCGGCGCGCCAGTCACGGTCTGCACGGCTGCTACGGTCGGAGGTTCGAGTTCTCCCTCGGGCATGGATATTTGTACCGTCCTTAGCGTAAGTCAAGTAATTAATGTGTAAATCAAGTGAGTGATAACCACGAAGTTTGGTCGCATAAGACCTCACAGACATTTGAACATTTTTTAAGAAACTGGATAAATTTCTCGTATTTTAGTAGTTATCACTATAATTGTAAATAAATTTAACCCTCTGTGATACAAGACGGTGAATTCCTCCATGCACAAGTGCTTTTCGTTAGCTACAGCACCATGATTTCACTCCATGTGTGCAGACAAAATGTTTCAAATGTTTGTATAGCTTATGGGAACTATGGGGTCATCAGTCCCTAAAATTACTACTACTACTTATGAACTAGCTAACACTAAGGACGGCACAAATATCCATGCCAGAGGGGGGATTCGAACCACCGAGCGTAGTGGCCGTGCACCCGGTGACTGGCGCGCCGCAGTCCCCTCGGGTACCGCGGCCGCCTGCGTGCAGTCTTTATCCGAAACATACCGATGGCCATGGATGTCTTTCTTCAGGGCTCCAAAAGTTTGAGCATCGCATGGGGAGAAATCGGGACTGTAAGGAGGATGTGGAACGGGTTACCAACCCTGGCGAAATGTAGGGGGTCTCTACCGTGATTCAGAATGATGCCACTTTTTGCTGGTAGAACTTACGGGTTATAAGGCCGTAACCCATAATACTTTTCAGTTTTTCCTAACGTTTCGTCCAGAGCTGCGCCGGACATCTTCGGAGGTCTTCTTAAAAATTCCAGAGGTCTCACTGATTTTGAAACATTCTCCCCGTAGAGTCTTCTGATCATGCATCTACATCCATACTCCGCAATTCACCGTACGGTGCTTGGCGGAGGGTACACTGTACCACTACTAGGCATTTCCTATTCCACTCCCAAACTGAACGAGGAATATAAGAATGCCTATATGCCTCCGTACGAGTCCTAATTTCTCTTATCTTGTCTTTCTGATCTTTACGCGAAATGTAAGTAGGCGGCAGCAAGATCGTACTACACTTAGCTTCAAATTCCGGCCCTCTAAATTTACTTAACCGAAAGTCACGTCCTCCAGCGATCCCCAATTGAGTTGCCGGAGCATTTGCGTGACACTCGCGCATTGGTCGAACCTACCGGTAACAAATCTAGCTACTCGCCTCTGAACTGCTTCTATGTCTTCCTTTAAACTGATCTGCTGCGGGTTCCAAACACAAGAGCAATACTCAAGACCTGGTCGTACAAGCGTTTTATACGCGGTCTCCTTTACAGGTCAAGTACATCTTCTCAAAATTGCAATGAAGGCTTTCACGACCGGATGTGACGTCCGCTCGTGAAAGCCTTCATTGCATGCCACTTTTTGTTTGTCAACATTTCGGGAGGGGTTTGAAACCATCCCCTTGCCTAGGCCCCTGGATAAGGTGATTATGGTGATAGGTCTGTATCAGGGGTACTTTCATGCCTCTTGTATGTACCATCAATTTGGCGATAGCGAGTACAACCAAATGTTCAAATGTTTGTTAAGCTTATGGGACTTAACTACGGGGTCATCAGTCCCTAAACTTACAAACTACCTATCAACTACCTTTTACTAAGGACGGCCGAGGGGGGATTCGAACCCGCGTCCGTAGAGGCCGTGCAGACCCTGACTGGAGCGCCTCAGTCTCCTCGGCCACCGCGGCCGGCCGACTACAACCCATGTCAGTTATTCCAGTAAGCGGCTGCTATGTCGGCAACAGAGTGGTCAGTATACACGTTTCGAGTTTGGAAAAAAATTTTCATAGCAGCCTCGCATCATCAGCTGTCGGGATGCAACTGAAGACAGGAAGGCATCAAAGACGCACCGCTGCCGGGGGTCATTTTTTTTCCCCCAGCTCCTGTCCTGGACGATTCGTCAGGACAAAAGGACCTGCCCGACAGTAGCCGCGTCGCTGTCGCATCCTTTGACTGGGCGAGCGATGACAGATTAAGAGCCAGCCAGGCAGGGCTGTGCACGGAGGATGGGCGAGGTAGGTGGCCGACGCGCCCGTCTGGGCCGAGCAGTGAGTCAGCAGTCAGCATGGCGGCATTAGAAAAGCAGATGGCGCGCTGGCGCGGCGCTCCATTTATCAAGACTGCCAGCTGACGTCTCCTCACCAGGGCTGCGAGCTGGCTGCTTGGTAGACGCACCAGTAGGGCGAAAACAAGGCACAGCCCCAGTGGAACTCTTCCCGGCTCGGCAGTCACCACCGAGGATTCAAAGCTTCCACGGAGAGATGGATTCGTTTGCGGCAATATCCAAATGTTCAAATGTCTGTAAATCTATCGGACCAAACTGCGTGGTCATCAGTCCGTAGCTTACAAACTACTTAAACCTAGGTAAACTAACCTACGGACAAACACACACACCCATGCCCCAGGGAGGACTCGAACCTCCACGGCGAGCAACCGCGCGCTCCGCAGCGAGGTGCTTTAGAACGCTCGGCTACTCCACCGCGGCACGGCAATATCCACCTTGTACAGCATGACCAGCTAGTCTAAAATAGTTTAGGGAAATAATTTAAAAAAAAAAATTTATTTCAAAGCTTCGCCAAAGTGTTCTTCCACTTGCGACATACTCCTTGACGACGTGACCAAGGCTGTCCACCTTGCGGGATACACCCGGAAAGAAGCAGTATTGAATGCTGATTCTAAAATCACGCCACCCTTCTTGGCGTCCGTGCTGAAACTACTGACGTTTCCATGCCACCGTGGAGCCAATAGCAGACACCCACGTTTCTACATCTACATCTACATCTACATCTACATACATACTCCGCAATTCACCGTAAGGTGCGTGGCGGAGGGTACACTGTACCACTACTAGGCATTTCCTTTCCTATTCCACTCCCAAATGGAAGGAGGAAAAAAAGAATGTTCGAAATGTTCAAATGTTTGTTAAGCTTATGGGACTTAACTACGGGGTCATCAGTCCCTAAACTTACAAACTACTTACGGACTACCTTATACTAAGGAAGGCACAAATATCCATTCCCGAGGGGGGATTCGAACCCCCGACCGTTGTGGCCATGGAGACCGTGACTGGAGCGCTTCAGTCCCCTCGGCCACCGCGGCTCTTATCTTGTCTTTGTGATCAGTATGCGAAATGTAAGTAGGCGGCAGCAAGATCGTACTACACTCAGCTTCAGATTCCCGCCCTCTAAATTTCCTCAACAGAAATTCACGGAAAGAACTTCGTATTTCTTCCAGCGATCCCCAATTGAGTTGCCGGAGCATTTCCGTGACACTTGCGCATTGGTCGAACCTACCGGTAACAAATCTAGCTGCTCGCCTCTGAACTGCCTCTATGTCTTCCTTTAAACTGATCTGCTGCGGGTCCCAAACATTTGAGCAATACTCAAGACGTGGTCGTACAAGCGTTTTATACGCAGTCTCCTTTACAGGTGAAGTACATCTTCCCAAAATTCTCCCAATAAACCGAAGTCGGCTGTCCGCCTTACTCACAACTATCCTTACATGTTCGTTCCATTTCTATCGCTCTGCAATGTTACGCCTAGATATTTGAACGACGCGACAGAATCAAGAAGGTCAGTAATAATACTGTATTCGAACATTATGGGATTGTTTTTTTCTACTCATGCGCATCACCTTACATTTTTCTACATTGAGAGCTAGCTGCCATTCTTCGCACCATTTTGTCTAAGTTGTATGCTGTTACACTCAGTTAAAGACGATACTCTCCCATACACTACAACATCCTCAGCAAACAGCCGCAAAATACAAGTTACTCTGTCCACCAGATAGATAGAAAATAACAGCGGTCCTATCACACTCCCCTGGGGCACGCCTGACGATACACTCGTCTCTGATGAACACTCGCCGTCGAGAACAACGTACTGCGTTCTATTAATTAGGAAGTCTTCCAGCCAGTCACAAATCTGTGAACCTATTCCATAAGCTGGTATCTTCGTTAGCAGTCTGCAGTGTGGCACAGCGTCAAACGCCTTTTTGAAGTCGAGAAAAACACAATCCGCCTGTTGCCCTTCATCCATGTCTCGCAAGATGTCATGTGAGAAAAGGGCTAGCTAAGTTTCACATGAACGATGTTTCCTAAACCCGTGCTGATTCATGGAAATAAGCTTTTCCGTTTCAAGGAAATTTACTATAATCGAACTGAGAATATGCTCTAAAATTCTACATGAAAATGATGTCAACGATATTGGCCTGTAATTGTGTGGGTTAGTTCTCTTTCCTCTCTTATAAACGGAAGTCACCTGCGCTTTTTTCCAATCACTAGGAACTTTGCGCTGAATTAAAGATTCGCGATAAATGCAAGCTAAGTAGGGGGCTAATGCCGCAGAATACTCTTTGTAAAACCGAACTGGTATTCTATCCGGACCAGCAGACTTTTTCGTATTTAGCTCTGTCAGCTGCTTCTCTACACCGGAAATACCTACTGCTATGTCCCCCATTTTGATCACATGTGCTACTGCTGGAGGACTCAGAGGTGAGAGAATCACTTCCTTGGCTCTCTTCAGTTGGAGCTCTCGTACAGAACAGACGCACTCCAGAGGCCCAGCCTCTGTGCGGGGCGAACGGCCGCATGCCGTCCGCTCCCGCCTAGCGGCTGTTCGGCTTCAGCCACCAACTGTGTGAACCATTTCCGTAACCTTTTCCGTTTTCTAATCCGCTAATTTAGACTGGCATTCATTCATTGCATCCGACCCCAGGGCGAGTCTTTCAGAATATACCAAATATTAACCAGAAGCCTATCTTTTATCTGCCTGCCAGCCACCCTTTCCTAGGGCGCCCACAAGCCTTCTCCGTTCCACCTTCCATCCTGACAACGCCTCCAACCCATCTTATTTGTACAACAGTGGGATGGGTTGTACAATGTTCCTATCATCCGTGGGATAACGATCAAGTGCTGTACAACCTGTTTGGCACGTGTTGACTGATACCAGAGACACTATGTGCTCTAAAATATTCGGACACCTGACTGAAAATGACTTATACTTTCGTGGCGCCTTCCATCGACAATTCTGGAATTCAATATAGTGTTGTGGCACTCTTAGCCTAGCTTTCACTCTCGCAGGCATACGTTCAGTCAGGTGCTGCAAGGTTTCTTCCGGAATAGCAAACCATTCTTCACGCAGTACTATATTGAGCAGAGGTATCCATATAGTTCGGTGAGGCCTGGAATGAATTAGGCTTTCGAAAACGTTTCAAAGATGTTCTGTATGGTTCAGATAATTTCTCTGAATATGGGTAGCCCTACTAAACGTGCTGCTCATATGATACAGAACCATTTATATGAAAGAAACGGCTATCTCAGCAGAGGAAATCTACCTCGAGGACTATTTCCAAAGAGAGTTGCGAAGAGCGCAAAATAGGCTTTCAAAAATGTGGCTTTACATCAAAAAAGTTTTGAAAGGGAATTACGGTAGGCGATGCACATCTCCCTTGAAACTGTTCGCGGCTCAGCAGTCGAACCCAGAATTCAAAGCTTGCACGGAGCGATGGATTCCTCGTTCGGGGCAATATCCACCTGTTTGGCGTGTGTTGAATTATACCAGAGACACTGTGTGATCAAAAGCATGCAGACACCTGGCTTAAAAGACTTAAACGCTCCATCGGTAATGCTGGAATTCAGAACGGTATTGGCCCAGCCGGCCGCGGTGGCCGAGGGGACTGCGGCGCATTAGTCACGGTCTGCACGGCCACTACGGTCGGGGGTTCGAATCCCCCCTCGGGCATGGATTTTTGTGCCGTCATTAGTATTAGCTAGTTCATAAGTAGTTTGTAAGTTTAGGGACTGATGACCCCGTAGTTAAGTCCCATAAGCTTAACAAACATTTGAACATTTGGTATTGGTCCACCCTTAGCCTAGATGACAGCTTCCAGGCCTGCAGGCATACGTTCAGTCAGTCGCAAGAAAGTTTCTTATGGGATGGCAGGCCATTATACCTTGCTGTACTCGTGGTTCCTCTAGTGAGAGGCTTGTCAAAAAAAGTTCAAATGTCTGTAAATCTATCGGACCAAACTGCGTGGTCATCAGTCCGTAGCTTACAAACTACTTAAACCTAGGTAAACTAACCTACGGACAAACACACACCCATGCCCCAGGGAGGACTCGAACCTCCGACGGCGAGCATCCGCGCGCTCCGCAGCGAGGTGCTTTAGACCGCTCGGCTACTCCACCGTGGCGAGACGCTTGTCCATTGTTATTTGATCGAGCTGATTCCTGGGAGTTTACGAGAGTAACTCGGGAGTCCGATTTTTTGTTGTTGGGAGTGCACTTTTACTCGCTTGATAATATTATTTTAGTCTGGAACAATGTCCCAGAAATGAATTAAACTGGATCCAATCCCCTGCTTCCGACGAAGGGTTTCGGGAGGTTTTCCTTGGTTGTAAGGCGTATGCCAACTGGTAAGCCCCTCCCACTTATTCCCAATTGCGATCCCCCTTTGCCCTACTATCTGCTTGCCTGATAATTGGCTGAACAGAACCGCGACTCTTTATGTGCCGGATCTCAAACAGCCCGCTCCACTCCTCGGAGTGGAGACTAAAAAGAAGAGAAATTTTCAGAGCGTGCTGCATTGAGTAACAGAATATATACATACTGAAGAAAACTGAAGCATTGTTCTAATGATCTTGTAACTTTCCATCTTTAAGTAAATGGTCAAAGTAACAGAACATGCACCTATTGAAGCAAAATGAAGCATTGTTCTAGTGATCTTGTAACTTTTCATCATGATGGAAAGTTACCAGATCACTAGAACAATGCTTCATTTTGTTTCAATATGTATATGTTCTGTTACTTTGACAATTAACTTAATGACAACTTGCATCTTTACGTATATGCAAGCCTATATCGAAAAAATGAAATTTCGGTCATCCACATAATCATGGATTGCAGCTTACGTGTACAAAATTTCATAAAGATTGGAACAAAACTGTAGATTTGTATGCAAGACGTACAAAGATACGGACACTCTGCTTTATATATTAGATGCAACTAGTTTCGGAAATATCCCATCACACGGCATTTAAAATTACATAAAAAGTTCCGTTTCATACATTTGCTGAATCAATTAAAGATGTCGTTTTATCCATAAAAAAGAGTCTTTTGTCATACTGATCAAAACACAGCAAGTCCCTGTGACTTGCTGTCTTTTTATCAGTATGACAAAAGACTTTTTTATGGATAAGACATCTTTAATTGATTTGGGATAGATTAGGGTGGAGAGCTTCACGAAACCACTCTCCGGACTGAAGACGACAACAACAACATTATTTACTGTGGCTGGTTTCTTTTTTTTTTTTTTTTTCTTTCTTTTTTTTTTTTTTTTTCTTCTCTGTAAGAATAAACCTGCCTTTTGTACACAGCCACGGTCTCAAAATGTCAGTTTCGGAGAAAAATAGCGACAAAACGTTACTGTGAAGGTGACCTAGTTGGTCTTAAGCAGCGGGTCCCGCGTAAACAGTGAGTAGTGTTCAGAAAAAGAGGTCCATAAATCGTGCCTTGTGGAGCACCGCGTCGCGCCCTCTTTAGCCGGCCTCCTCAAGGGCTTTATTAACCCTCCTCTCGCCTCTCGCGGCTCGCGAACCAAGTGTTGACGCCGAGCTATTAAGGCGACCGAGTTACCGCCCCCGCAAAGTTCTCCACTCGCGAAACGTGAGCCACTTGCGGTACAAAATATCTGCCGCTCTTCCTCTCTCTGTCTGGCCACGGGCAAACGATGATCCCGACTCGGCCATTTCTCCGCGCTCCCCAGGCCGCATATGAATACATTGAAATTCTCTGCCCGGGGCAACGGAGATGCCGTGTACTGTCGGGTTGTGTGTGCGGGAGAAGGGGGGGGGGAAGTGGGGGGGAAGATGTCACCGAAAGGGGGGGAGGGACTAGAAGGATGGCACCGGCAGAGATATGAAGAGGAATGTTATTTGTGCGCGCCCCGTCCGCGAGATGGAGATGGATACGCCCCGCCGCAGCGCGGCGCCGCTATCCGATGATGATGATGATGATGATGATGATGCCCCCCCCCGTGTTTATATTCCGCCGGCGGGGCGGCCGCGGCAGACGTATGAAATTGTGCGTACGGGCGCGTCCGCAATCTCGGCGTCACAGATATTACGTCTGTTATTTACTTTGGCGCCGCTGATGCCTTACCGGGGCCGCGGGGGTTCCCCGAGCTATCTGCCGAGGCGCGGGAGCGAGGTCGGGGGTTCCCCGAGCTTGGCGCCGACAGCGAGGTGGTTGGGCTTTCCGTTTCCGTTTCGCGAGAGTGCAATGGCGCGAGAACCGTCTTACAAGGAAACCACACGGGTATCGGATTTTTAGAATTTCTTTACATTTATGGTACGTCAAGTTCAAAATTTAAATAACAATCTACCAAAGCAATTCGAAGCAACTCTCAAAAATACTCGAGAAAACCGACTGTCGAGTTTTATAAATAAATATAAATACCAATAAGCAAAAGAGTTGCGCCACCTGTTGGTGTAGTTCATGTGGCAGCGTTCTGGGCCCGCAACCATAGTGTTCGAATCCCGCTGTTTTTTTACTTATATATATTTTTATTTATTTATTTTTCGAATTCACTTATAATAAAAAATTTGAGATCTCTAATTCCACGTGTTGTGTCAGTTTTTGTTTATGTGTTGTGATGGGACGGGGTAATACAGAAAAATAATATTCATTATATCCTCTTATATTCCAGAATGACACTTTCACTCTGCAACGGAGTGTGCGCTGATATGAAACTTCCTGCCAGATTAAAATTGTGTGACGGAACCGGGACTCGAACCTCGGACCTTTGCCTTTTGCGGGCAAGCGCTCTACCGACTGTGCTATCCCGACACGACTCACAATGACGCCTCACAACTTTACTTCCGCCAGTACCTTGCCTCCTACTTTCCAAACTTCGCAGAAGCTCTCCTGCGAACCATGCAAGACTAGCACTCCTGGAAGAAAGGATATGGTGGAGACATAGCTTAGCCACAGCCTAAGCGATGTTTCCAGAATGAAACTTCCACTCTGCAGCGGAGTGTGCGCTGATATGAAACTTCCTGGCAGATTAAAATTGTGTGCCGGAACCGGGACTCGAACCTGTTCCGGCACACAATTTTAATCTGCCAAGAAGTTTGATACATCGATGTTTTGAAAACATCGATGTTTCGTCCATAAACATCGATGTTTTGAACAGCGATATATCGCCGATGCATCGACGACAGAAGTCCAAAACTATCGACATCGTTCAACAATTGATTCTCAACTCCATTATTACTTTATTAGTTGCTCGGCCAGCGTCAGCTCAAGTGCGTTGCTCCTGCTGTCGTCGCTGTTTTCATACTTTTGAAATAGTAGGCAAGTGAAATATGAAACAATCTGATGATTAATCTGATGTTTGTCCAGCACGATCTGCTGGCATTTCTGAAATTTCACCCTCCAACATCAGTGGAATCGAATCTTTGACAGTGTTACCCACTCAGACTGATATTGTACTGTCAAAACGTCAGTTAAAACATCAAACAAAAGTCGACGAATTATCCGAGACAGAAGGCAACAAGCTAAGCATAACATAGATTTTCTTTTCAGCAAGGTACATGATCTGATAAACGTCATTGATGAATATTCTCTTTAAAAATACATTATTAACTAATAACTGAAAGATGAATAATGTTTAATTTTCTCCACGTCGACAGCTAAGAAAAATGCAATACGTCAACAAAACGCAAGTTATTTCACATGTAATGAAGAAATCGATGTAAATTCCAAGTAAAATCAGCGCAATAGGTAGCTAAACCTTATTCTCAACTTCTTTTTCTTTTTAATTCGCCATTTTGCTGTGTTTTCGTAGGCTAGTGAAAGACCATAAATAAGGCAGATACTTTCTGGCAACACAGCTTCATTTCAGTGTGTTTTTCCTAATATTTCTTAAACGTATGGAAACATCGGAAAAACATTGATGTATCGTTTCTCAGAGCGATGTTTTTTAACATAGATATTTTTGCGCAGGAACATCGATGTCTGAACATCGATGTTTTTATCAACGATGTTGCATTCCCAGGCGCGCCCGCGATGTCGGGGGTTCACCGAGCTTGGCGCGCCAGCGCTGTGGTTGGCCTTTCCGTTTCCGTTTCGCGAGAGTGCAATGGCGCGAGAACTGTCTTGCAAGGAGACCACACGGGTATCGGATTTTAGAATTTCTTTATATTTATGGTACGTGAAGTTCAAAATTTAAATAACTATCTGCCAAAGCCGTTCAACGCAACTCGAAAAAATTCTCGAAAAAAAAAAAAAAAAAAACTTTGAAGTTCTATAAATACATGTAAATACCCTAAGGAAAGGGAAACCTACGTTTTTAGCGTATGTAGATTTGTAGAAAGCCTTTGACAATATCGACTGGAATACACTCTTCCAAATTCTGAAGGTAGCAGGGATAAAATATAGGGAGCTAAGAGTTATATTCAACCTGTACAAAAACCAGACAGCGGTTATTAGAGTCGAAGGCCAAGAAAGGGATGCAGAGGTTGGGAATGGAGTAAGACAGTGTTGTAGCCTTTCCACAATGTTGTGCTTATGCAATGTTGCACTTATTATTTTAGACCCATTTTTTAACAAGATGACCAGATCACCATCTGATGGCGATACAGTTCACCGAAACCGGTCATCAATGAATAAAGTATTAATGAGCGATCTTGGTATATCATTTTAAAAACTATTAATTCTAATTTTGTCTAGCATTACGACTTATCTTAGAAGATAGGCTAAGGAAAGGGAAAACTGCATTCTTAGCTTTTGTAGATTTGGAGAAAGTGTTTGACAATGTCGACTGGAATACACTCTTTCAAGTTCTGAAGGTAGCAGGGGTAAAATATAGAGATCGAAGAGTTATATTCAACCTATACAAAAACCGGACAGCGGTTATTAGAGTCGAAGGCCAAGGAAGGGACGCAGATGTTGGGAAGGGAGTAAGACATGGGTGTAGCCTTTCCCCAATGTTGTTCAATCTGTACAATGAGCAAGCAGTGAAGGAATGGAAGGGGAATTTTGGAGAGGGAATTAAAGTTCAGGGAGAAGAAATAAAAAGTTTGCGGTTTGCCGATGACATAGTAATTTTGTCGGAGACTGCAAAGGATCTGTAAGAGCAATTGAATGGAATGGACAGTGTCTTGAAAGGAAGATATAAGATGAACATTAACAAGAGTAAAACGAAGGTAATCGAATGCAGTATCAGAAAATCAGGCGATGCTGACGGAAGTAGATCAGGTAATGAGACAATAAAAGTAGTAGATGAATTTTATTATTTGGGTAGCATGATCTGATGGCCGAAGTAAAGAAGATATAAAATGCAGAATGGCTATGGGGAGAAAAGCATTTCTAAAGAAGCGAAACTTGTTAACCTCCAATATTAATTTAAATGTTAGGAAGTCGTTTCTGAAAGCATTTGTCTGGAGTGTAGCACTGTATGGGAGTGAAACGTGGACGATAAGGAGTTCAGATAAAAAGATGATAGAAGATTCTGAAATGTGTTGCTACAGACCAATGATGAAATTTAGATGGGTAGGTCACGTAACGAATGAGGAGGTGCTTAACCGAACTGGGGAGAAAAGGAGATTCTGGCATATACTGACTAAGAGAAGGGATAGATTGATAGGACACATTCTGATACATCAAGGAATTGTCAACTTAGCATTAGAAGGAATTAGAAGGAAGCGTGTGGGGTAAAAATCGTAAAGGGAGACCGAGGCACGAATACAGGAAGCAGATTCAGAAGGATGTAGGTTGCCGAACGTTGTCTCAGATGAAGAGACTTGCACAGGGCGGGGTAGCGTGGAGAGCTGCATCAAACCAGTCTGCGGACTGAAAACCACCACCACCACCACAACAACAACAACAACCATTAAGTAAAAGAGTTGCACCGCCTGTCGGTGTAGTTCATGTGGCAGCGTTATGACCCCGCAACCATAGGGCTCTAATCTCGCTGTGACGGATCTTTTTTTTTTTTTTTTTTTTTTTTTTTTCGAATTCACTTATAATAATCATTTTGAGATCTCTAATTCCACGTGTTGTGTCAGTTTTTGTTAATGTGTTGTGATGGGACAGGGTAATACAGGAAAAATTCTCCTTATATTCTTCAAAAATCATAATTAATCTCATATTCCCCTCATAATTCTGTCTGCGATAATTCAACAGTAAGTTGCTATGGGGTAGTTAGTAGGTTGCTAGGCAACTTCATCAACGAACCTGGACCGTGCCGTTGAACTCGTTTCCAAAGTCCCCAACCCGTCACATAACACACACAAAATTAGTCTTTCAAATTTAATTCACAGTGAAAAAGCAACTTCTTATATACGCAGGGAAGAGGGAAAGAGATTTCAGCACCTAAGCACACCAACGTAGCTCTCAGTCTCGATATACAGGGTGTTACAAAAAGGTACGGCCAAACTTTCAGGAAACATTCCTCACACACAAAGAAAGAAAATATGTTATGTGGACATGTGTCCGGAAACGCTTAATTTCGATGTTAGAGCTCATTTTAGTATATCAGTGCAAATGTTCTATTTACGGGTGAGGCTTCATTCCAACGTGATCAAATTCTAAATTTTCACAATCAACACGTGTGGGCTGACGAGAAAACAATTGTGCAATCACGTCATCAACACAGATTTTCTGTGAACGTTTGGGCAGGAATTGTTGGTGATGTCTTAATTGGGCCTCATGTTCTTCCACTTCCTCACTGGAGCACGTTATGATTCCATACGGGATACTCTACCTGTGCTGCTAGAACATGTGCCTCTACAAGTACGACGCAACATGTGGTTCATGCACGATGGAGCTCCTGCACATTTCAGTCGACGTGTTCGTACGCTTCTCAACAACAGATTCGGTGACCGATGGATTGGTAGAGGCGGATCAGTTCCATGGCATCCACGCTCTCCTGACCTCAACCCTCTTGACTTTCATTTATGGGGGCATTTGAAAGCTCTTGTCTACACAACCCCGGTACCAAATGTAGAGACTCTTCGTGCTCGTATTGTGGACGGCTGTGATACAATACGCCATTCTCCAGGGCTGCATCAGCGCATCAGGGATTCCATGCGACGGAGGGTGGATGCATGTTACCTCACTAACGGAGGACATTTCGAACATTTCCTGTAACAAAGTATTTGAAGTCACGCTGGTACGTTCTGTTGCGGTGTAGAAGTAATGAAATGAGCTCTAACATGGAAATTAAGCGTTTCAGACTAATTCCGCATAACGTATTTTCTTTCTTTATGTGTGAGGAATGTTTCCTGAAAGTTTGGCCGTATCTTTTTGTAACACCCTGTAGATAGATATGAGGCATTGATCACTGATAAAAAGAATAAAATAATTAACACACAGATAGGTAACATTAATGGTGCAGAAACACTTTAGGTTAATGAATCAATCAAAATGGAACACGAGCACACATTCGGTGGACGTGTTTCAAACATCTAGACGTACAAGGAGCGACGTCGAGCCGAAACCTTGAGGACCAAAACAACCGGCGGCGCGAGCGAGCAACAACCCGCAATCGCGGTTGTTTTTGGCCTTGTGGCGCGGCGTCGGCGTCGGCGCGCTCGCTTTTATGATTTACGTTTTAATCCGGGCGCTGAGTCGCCGCTCACGCCACGGCCGCCGCCACAAAAGCGTCTGAGGAAGCCGACGCGAGTAATAAGGGGCAGGCCACAGCGGCGCTCACAATGCCGGACTCCGGCCACCGCGGGGCCTTTTAATTTATTCCAGCGTCCATGCGGGGGCGGGAGGGGGGCGGGGGGAGGAAGGTAGCAGGCACCTCCCCCCTACCCTCCCCCACAATAACCGCACAGAGGCGTTCTGAGACTCAGTCGCCCGGATTCTGTCGGCGGCGTCCTCTGTTGAAACACTACAGTGGCGCCCGCTGCGCTAGACTCGGGGAATGCCTGTTTTTATTTTTGTTATTTATTTTCTCTCGAGAGTCGCCGGATAAAACCAAAAGTCGGCGTTTTGTCGAGTCGGAGGCAGCGCGATTGTGGCCGTTGGCCAGGCTTTAATCCGGTGTTCTCTTTCTGAGCCGCGGGCCCTTTGAGAGTCGCGGTACCATCGTTTTATTGGCCCCCTTTTGTAGCTCGGGCGTCTGCCTACGGCTTTTGTGTCGGACGCAGTGACTCGCCGACATACACACAGACACACACACACACACACACACACACACACACACACACACACTCACACACACACACACACACACACAGTTACAAGTGAGCAGGTCGCCCCATCATTGACACGGCGTCGGATTTCCACAGCCTGCTCGGCCAAGATGAGCGTGTTGCCACGCTAATCAATTTCATTCAAACTGTAGCGAAGCAGCGACGAGTCTATCGGCGCCGCAAGTCTCTGATCTCGTGTAGCATGTGTGACGGAACGCCGTGTTCCGATCGTCTTCATTTATTCCGATAGCTGCTCGGCACGACGCCAGCAAAATGGGTTGGACGGCCCCATCGGAGGTTCGAATCCTCCCTCGAACATGGGGCAGGCCGCGGTGGCCGAGGAGACTGAGGCGCTCCAGTCACGGTCTGCACGGCCACTACGGTCGGGGGTTCGAATCCCCCTCTCGGGCATGGATATTTGTGCCGTCCTTAGTCTTAGCTAGTTCATAAGTAGTTTGTAAGTTTAGGGACTGATGACCTCATAGTTAAGTCCCATAAGCTTAACAAACATTTGAAACATTTCGAACATGGTTTCGTGTGTGTTGTCCTTATCATAAGTTACTTTAAGTAGCCTGTAAGTGTAGGGGACGATAACCACATAATTTGATCCCATAGTATTACACACAAGATAACAACAGTAGTTTGGTCCCATAGGGTTTAGGACATTTGAACATTTTTCTGATAACCAGTGTTGCCAGACGTAAGGAATTTTCCCTACACGTAGGTACTTACGTAGGTACTTCCGATCGTCTTCATTTATTACGATAGCCGCGCGCTCCTTGGCAGGACGTCAGCCAAATGGGTTGGACGTCCCCGTCGGAGGTTCGAGTCCTCCCTCGAACACGGGTTTGTGTGTGTTTTCTGTAGCATAAGTTATTTTAATCTTACAATCACCAAGCACGGACAAAAATTGTCCGTACATTTTTCTTTTATTAAAAAAAAGGTCACAATAAAAATCCTTTGTTTATAGGCCTTGTTCTATTTGTATCTCACCTTATAAAATACTACACTGTATTTCTATGGTTACAATTTTAAAAACTGCAAATAACATACAGAAATTTTATGCTCAAGGGCACATTTTGCTCTTGGTTGGTGCTCCATGTGACTATAAATTCTCAGTTTTTAATGAAATAAATCACAATTTGCAATCACTTATGGCTTCACTGTAATAGGTTTAGATGTAGTACCAATGTGCAGCGATTGAAAATTTGTACCCGGCCGGGCAAATTGCGCTTTATTTCATTAAAAATGAACGCTGTAACGTCGTCTAAGATATATAATTGTATAAATTCTCAGTGTCTTTCCTACAACAACCAAGAATGATGAATAAATGTTATTGTAAAATCACCGCTAATATCAGTATATCCCAACTACTTACGAGCCTAACAGACCTAACAACTGCTGAAAGTATTCTAAATAATGGTATATAAACAAAATTTCACAAGACTGCGATAGTAACTCTTTCGGTCCTCTATCTGCAGCTAATGCAAGACGGCAATGCAGAAATAAGCATAAGGCGATGTACATATGTTTGACAGGCAACAGCTAATGACAAAAACAAAAAAGAAAAAAGAATGCATTCTACAGGATTCACAGCTTATTGTAATGCAGGCAAAATTTGCCCTTGCTTGGTGCTCCGTATAATCTAAAATACCTTGGTGCTGTCAGGGTTCAGTACAATTCTTTATATGCTGTCTGTTCTTTTCGGACATCTCCGAAAAGAACAGACACTATTTGTTGAAATTAACGGCCGTAAGTTTACGAATTCGAAATATCTAAACATTTCGATCGTTTCCGAAATAAATCCATTGGCAAAGGACGTCAGTGCTAATGTCAGCTCAAATACCAATATCAAGTAATGAAGTGTACGGAAGAGCATATTTGAGCTGACATTAACACTGACGTCCTTTCAGAAAGTAACTACAGTCTCGTATTTCATTTCTTTGAATCTCCTGCTTCCATTTCAGATCAATTTCAGTTTATATTGTTGATTACAAAGTGGTAGAACATGGCTGCAAAGTTGAGGTTCATGCAATAGTTATTGAAGATTTCCTTGTAGTTAGGTTGGAATTTATTGAACATTATTTATTTTTTACGACATATATATGCATATATTTCAACTGAAGCGGTGTTTTAATAACAGTGCTTCATCAGATAAAAATTAAACATTCATTTTGACGTCCTTCCAGAAAAATGGGCAATACTCCAAAACTAATGCTGTGTTTGTGAAAAAAAATCACTTATAACGTTATTGGGCTGGCCTATGAAGGTAATTCGTATCTTTTTAAATGAAATTAAAACCTTAAATAATTCCACGCTCTCTGGGATAAAGACATCTATGCGTTCATGTAAATTTTCAGATGTACATTAAACTATTTCATGATTTATGTTCCTATCAATTGATAGACTATTTCATGTTGCGTATTTATTTTGATACTAGGTAGATGATCCAATGTGTATTCAGGTTTGTCTCATGGACCTTAGTTTATTTTTTCGCTGGTGTATCAAAAAGCACAACAGTTCCAATTTAGTATGTTTAGCTAAGAAAATGGGATGGTAACTGTGTTTAAATACCGCCATAGGTCTTACCTGTTAAATGTCTCGGCCTAGTCGTGAGGTTAACATGTATAAAACGACTGCTGTTGCGCCCACCAGCTGCCGACACTAGCTAATTGCCATTAATTAATAAATTAACCTCTTAGACCAGACAGAGGTCCGGGTTCGATTCCCGGTCGCATCACAAATTTTAATTCATTGCGTCACCTTTATCTTTAATGTCCTGGACATATTCGAGACGAAAAACCGTCTCAGGGTTTCTGAATTTATATTCAAATTGATAATAATTTATTGCTTTGTGCCTGTTATAAATAGAGAGTATAAGAAGATATTGACGACTGTGGCAATATGAGGTGGACGGAAAGCCAGGCCGCTTGCCCGAAGCGAAAATCCCGGGTTCGAATCCCGGCCCACTTCAAGTTTTCACCTGTGGTCATTCACTTGTTTCACTGTGCTTCGTTTCCTTCCCCATCCTTCTCTTTCTTGATCCTTCCTGTTCCCTCGTCCTTCCCCCTCCTTCCAGTCATTAAATTGTGGAAATATTTACGTGATTTTGTCATAGCGAAGGACACGAACTACAGCGCATATATATCACCTTTTCCTGGGCCCACAGCGTGGAAGATTGCTTGCAGTGTCATTATAAAATGGTATTGATCCAGCACGTTGCTATATTTGATGTATTTACAGCTGTAAATTAGTAGAAATAGGTATGCTTAGGTGCAGTGGTCATCACCTGGTTATATACAGGCAAATTCTCTTCGTTAATAGTTGCAAAATATAGCTACTAGCTATTTTGTTTAATTGTGTGTCGGTACTACGACGTCGTGTAGCTGTCGCTATTTTGTAACATTAGTACCTCATAATCAACTATAATTGCAATTTAATTTTATTTGTTACTCGTTTAATTTAATATTCTTATGTGGTTGTTATTGGTGAAAATATCAACATAGTTTTGAGAACTAAGGTACATATTATTCTGTTTTTGACAGCTGTGATTGAGAAATATTCCAGCGATGCTCTCCGTTTAAAAATTGTTTATTTATTTATCTATGTATTGTAATGATGTATGGTGTCATAGTTCCGCTTTATCATGTTTTAGTAATACATATAGCTTGTTTTAATTTATTTTGATTGTCTAGAATCGAGCTATATAATTTCAAGAAAGTTAACTATATATTTTTTTCTATTCCAGGTCCGTTCGTTCGCTTTGTATTTTATCGAGGTCTGATCGTGAGTATGCATAAATTTACGATTTACTAACAGTGTTCACCATAATTTCCTTTGGTGTTATACGTATGATTTTGCGTATGTTACACGCTTGTCCTCATGCTCTTCGTGTTTTTAAATGTTCAAATAACAGAGAAGGTTTGTGTTGTTATTTCTTGTGTGTTCTTTCTACTTAATTTCAATGTGTCTGCCTGTTTGTCTTATTCAGTTACCTCCAGATAGTCTGTTGAGCATTGCGATAAAACAGTCCTATTGCTACTGAACAACCTGCCTCCATAGTTGCGCTGTGTATGTATGTAATTCCAAGTATAGACGTCGTGAGTCCAGTGTAATATGAGACTTCTGATTGATCAACTGACGTTATTGAAGTGCTATTCAGTAATCCTGGTTTAGTTACGACTTAAAATCACTGTACGGAAGTGGCAGTTATTTACTCTTGTATGAGCTGTAACGTCTGAGAGATTAGTCACTTTTTCACTTATGCTACTGAATTTTTTCCTTTCGACTTCTTGCGGTTAGTTCAGGACTTGCAGCCTATTACTAAAACTGTAGAAGTTATAGTGGTTTGTATATTCCTGACATTATATCAGACTTTTCTTTATTATTTATTTTCTTTAAGTGTAAAAAAAGCATAGGTTGCTCTAGATCGCTTTATAAATTTTTATTAATTTTTTTTACTTTTTACCGACTTCCACAGATCCAAGCTGCCTTCAGCATACCCTGCATGTTGTAAATAGAACATGACTGGCATGCCAACTGTTGCTCTTGTATCATAATCTGAGGCCGCTGGGAACATCAGCGTGTTAAGAGTGAAAAAAAAAAAAAATCAATGTAGCATATAAAACACTTTTGCTGATGTCCGCCAATACTGTATCACTTAAGAACATAATTGTGATATATATTAACATCGTATTAACTGATTCTTCCGTCGGTTTTTGCTAGAACAAATTCATTATGAAAATTAAAACACCCAATTTGGTGTTTGATTTACAGGTTTGTTTATTATGTGAATCGATATTCGGCTTCTTAGGCCATTATCAAACATATCAGGCATTTTGGTGATGGCCTAAGAAACCGAAAATCGATTCACATAATATGCAAACCTTTAGAATAAACACAAAATTCGATGTTTTAATTTTCATACATTTATATCCCATTTTCTGTGGCTTCTTCTTGAGAATGTGATTACATCTCAAAGCACTCAAATCCACTCAGGCCAGACTGTTTAAAGGAACACCAGCACCTGAAGAATTTAAGGACCTGTAAACACAGAGAAACTCCAAACGTGTATGCGCTTATTATGATCAAGGATCACCAAAGCTACAGATAGATTAAAAATGATATAGATGATCTAAAACAAATTCGTTTGTTTTATTAGATAAAAAGTAAAAGTACAAGATAGCCATGAGCGATGAAATTTTATATTTAAGCTTATTTTTGTCACCATTCATAGTCCATCACCAAGCTGTTTTAAGCATTACGATGTTACATCTAGTACAAAACACATATTTATTGTTCCCTAGTATAGAATTATGATCTCAACACACTAATAAAAGCTGAAAGAACTGACGTCACATCCAGAAATTAGACGAAACGTAGCTTAAGTAATTAAGGAAGAAAGCAAATCACAGTAGAATGTGTGTTTCTCCACCATCAATAGCCTTACGTCTTAGAGAACCCTATTGCCTGCCATACTGATTTCCGATCCTGGTAACTGACTGACTGTAGGAAGGCAATTCCTACATACCGACTTCTAATTTAACCTATCGAATGCAGAATAAAAGCTGTAATTAACGCGTTAGTTTGCCTGTCGCTGATTGTAGGTATGTAAATAAATTTCACTAAAGACAACAGTCTGCTTATAAATAAACCACTTTCTGTAAAATTTACACCAAATGTAAAAAATTTATAAACATTAATAATTACCAAATGAAATGTAAAAATAATTTTTGCCTTCTGTTCAGTAAAAATTTCATATGTTCGAAAGTAATCGCACGTAAAATTTAAAAATATTAGACTTCTTAAATCTAAAAGAAGCTATTAACTTGGACACGTATTACTGTTTAGTTTGTGTAATCTCTCTGCTGTTCAAAGTACATATGCAGCTATGTTTACATGTATATCATAATTATCTATTTTCCTGTAAAAAAACTGCATGTGCACAAATGTTCTTTCGCTTATATCTACAAACCAGCTTTGAAAATAATTTTCTACACAGAAATTTCTCATGTACTTGAAAGTTGCCCTTTCAACGACGTGGGCATTAAAAATGGCAGAAATTCATGTTAAGGCAGCTCTCGAGAAAGTTCATATTACACATAATCGTCTTAAAATTCAAGTAGAAGCAAATATTACGATATACATAGGTGAAAGTAAGGAACACTACATAGTACATACCTTGTCCTATTTCTTATTGCTTTGCAAATACATTGGTAAGATAGTTCGGTGAAACAAATAACCAATTGTCCATAAATAGTTCCGAGTTATCTTATCGACTGCGAGAACTGGAATATTATGTTAAGATGCTCCTGTGTTTCATGACATAAGTTCTTTTCATGCACCATCAAACTGTAAAACATGCATGCATTCCTGCAGTATCAAACCACAAAAAAATAAACAATAAGGCAAAAAAGAGTAAACATACACAAAAGCCAAATTCCGTCTTTTTTCCTTCTAAAACAGTAGACAATAATCCAAATTTTCGCTAGTTGAGCTCATACGTTTATCTAACAAAACATTCATGTACATAGAAAATGAAGGAAATTTCGGCGAAAGTGAGATCGCAAAGATCACTTTTTGCCGCGAGGATATTTTTTTATTTTTATTTTAATCTTGAAAAACTGAAAGTCAGGATTTAATCCGACAACACTGTTCAGTTTTTCTTTCGTAGAAACGCCCACTTCCCCAGAGGACCAATGCATACGTTTTTCAATTTCTGCAACAATTGAAGGAGAGGCATTGAATCCAACAATTGTCAGAGATTCCACGAGTGCTAGGTCTGTGGCTTCCATTTTCTTTCTTGCCGCAGGCAAATGCGCAAAGCGCGATTTAACGTAAATTAGGTCTGTCTTAACGTTGTTTCTTTGAATGCCATTTTAATGGGAAATGGTTACTATATTATTTTATTAATGTTGTCAGATCAACAAACGTATGCATTTTATGCGTCTATTTACCTTCTTTGTAGAGGATATATCAGTGTATTAACATTGTCGTACTTATGACGTGTTCTTTCAGATTCTCGATGTAGTGCATTTCCTAGACAAGTAACATGTTTTACTTTAGGATACATATTTTAAGTGTTTTCCCGCATTTCATGATATATCGCTTAGCAACAATGGAACCAGTTTCTTGTTTAAATTCTTTGGCCGCAACATTCGTAATAATAAGAATATCTGATTAATATTTTTTTATTAAACGTGACATTTAGTCGGTAAGTATTTTAGCAAACCCACAGAACAGTCTATTCTTAAGAATTCATTTCTCTCGATGCATTTTGATTTTTTTTTTTTTCGGGAGGGGGGGGGGGAGGTGGAGGGTATACATAAAGTCAGCATAAATTTGAAAACTTAATAAATCACGGAATAATGTAGATAAAGAGGTAAAAATTGACACACATGGTTGGAATGACATGGGGTTTTATTAGAACAAAAACAAAAAGTTCACAAAATGTCCTACAGATATTGCTAGATGCATGAAAGACGTCTTTGGCGCGCGTCGTTTGGTGGTGATCGTGTGCTCAGCCGCCACTTTCGTCATGCTTGGCCTCCCAGGTCCCCAGACCTCAGTCCGTGCGATTATTGGCTTTTGGGTTACCTGAAGTCGCAAGTGTATCGTGATCGACCGACATCTCTAGGGATGCTGAAAGAGAACATCCGACGCCAATGCCTCACCATAACTCCGGACATGCTTTACAGTGCTGTTCACAACATTATTCCTCGACTACAGCTGTTGTTGAGGAATGATGATGAACATATTGAGCATTTCCTGTAAAGAACATCATCTTTGCTTTGTCTAAATCTGTTCCGCTACTTATTGCTTTTCTGACCAGACGAAGGGCCATCTGTTTTTTGAACTTTTTTTTGTTCTAATAAAACCCCATGTCATTCCAAGCATGTGTGTCAATTTTTACCTCTCTATCTACATTATTCCCTGATTTATTAAGTTTCAAATTTATACTTACTTTCCGATTACCCTGTCCAAGACATGAGGTCATTTCCTGTGGCGGGACAGCGGCTGGAAGAGTCTGAAGGAAGTGAGATACCAATGGCCGTAAGTATAATGAGATATTTATTCTATTACAACCAGTTTCGCCATTCCACTATGCCATCTTCAGGTCCCTACATCGGAGCATAATATCCAAAAGTAGGGATACTATACTGGATTCGTGGATTTCGTCTCTTAGCTAGTAACAACAACAGCAACCAGCAAATCCACGAATCCAGTTTAGTATCTCTACTTTTGAACATCATGCTCCGATGTAGGGACCTGAGGATGGCATAGTGGAATGCCGAAACTGGTTGTAATAGAATAAATATTTCATAATACTTACGGCTGTTTGTACGTCAGTTCCTTCAGAAAAAGTATTGGGCTGGGGAGTAATATTTTAAGATGCAGGACTTGGTTTGAGCACAATAAACAAATACATTTACGATGTAGTACCTATTCTTTAATAAAGGAAGTTACTTCAAAAATTTTCAAATGTTTGTTCAGCTTATGGGACTTAACTACGAGGTCATCAGTTCCTAAACTTACAAACTACTTATGAACTAGCTTATCCTATGGACGGCACAAATATCCATGCCCGAGGGGGGATTCGAACCCCCGACCGTAGTGGCCGTGCAGACCGCGACTGGAGCACCTCAGTCCCCCCCCCCCTTTTTTTTCTACTGTGTGGGCTTGTGGCCACTGTAGCGTATAAAATGAATGGTTCTTCTGTGTTGTTGTTGTCCTTTGTGTACGGTATATGAGAGTATAAAATCAAATACGTAGAAATAAACTTCTTCCTCCCGAGGAGAAATACTAGCTGATGACTGCAAAATATAAAAGGAAAGTCCCTTCTCCTAGGATTAATATTAACGTTAATAACAAACATTAGAGGAAAAAAAATCCTGTTTGAGACAAATTTGAAATCTGAGTCATGATTCAACTTCTGCGAATACAATTCTATTTATCTGTCTGATTCAAGTTAATCAGAATCAGCCTCAGTGCATAAACGGCATGTGAACTGAGCACTGTACGCCTTCAGTCTTTCGCAAGACAGATGAAACCAGCACTCGCACTTCAAACAAACATATCCACTCTTGGCCATCATTATCGTCTTCGTAATTTCCACCACAGGAGGAACAAATGTTTTCATCCTTTGCTACGTTTCTTATCAATCTTCCCCGTACAGGCATACATCGTCTTGTTCAAGGAGCTACGTGTTCGCAGGATCGCCGTGCTGGCCAAAGTTACTTCACATTAGCCTTCGATCTGAAGACATCTGTAATAGCCTCGTTGATGACAGGGTCGAACTGATGTCTCTAAACGAATTTCAGTTAGGGTTGCCAGATCTCCGGGCGCCGCCCGGAGTGCCCGGGTTTGGAATGAATTCTCCGGGTCTACGGGCCAATCACTCTCATCTCCGGGCTTGAATGTAACCTTCATCTTACCTTTTTTATTTTTTTTACAATGCTTTTTAAGTTCTATGCTCATGTAGCGACGATCTACATCGAACTTAACGTAACTTAAACTAAGTTACATTATATACATTTTGGTAACTCAAGCTGTAAAAAAACATCTAATTTTATCCAATTGACTGAAATACCTAATAAAAATTAAGACACCGTTAAAACACACTTCACTGCACTACGCTAGAAATTAGATGTTTTGTGCAGCTGGAGCTACAAAAATGTATATAATCTAACTTGCCCCATATTTTACGCTTTGAAAATGGTGTAATCACCGAAACTAGTAGCGGAACAAATTTGGTCAGCAAAGTGTAAAAATATGCATTTTTCAAAATTTATTGCTGCCGAGGATTGCCTCACCAAAATGTATGGAGTATTTTTTAATTACACATTGGGCACGGTAGGTGGATGCGTGAAATGGATCAATTTGTATTGTAAAAAGTAATGACAGGTTCTTAAGATATCATGCCATTGTCCAAATCTCCCGCAGTGCACTGTTATTTACTTATGTCACGACAGTGAAGTAATTTTCGCGTAAGTACAACATAATGGGGAACGAAGCACCAGTCACTGGCCACCGCACTTCCCTGTCGGACATGGCAACTGCGCTGCTAGCTGTCAGCGCTCAACTCTCGCCGTACGTAATATATTCACTATACAATTCGCGATCGTTGTCGATATCCTGTACTTCTGTGTATAATGTTTAATTGATATTACATTAGAACGTCGATTATCCGAACTAATTGGGAAACGTGGGTGTTCGGAAAACTCATTTATTCGAAGAATCGAACTGTACGGTTTCATTTGCCAATAAGTACTTTACAGTACATGTATTTATAACAACAGGCATCTCTTTTAGTAGAGTATTAATCTCGTATTTATCTCTCACAGAAAGGACAGCACTATTGCGTTTAATCATTCTATGCCCTCAAGTTTACTTCTTTCGCGGCAGCAAGTGGTGGTAACAGGGAGCAGACGGTAACTGTGCCCCTTCTCTTCTCATGTGAAGTGAAGGCCACCCCTAGCAATGTTCCACCGGGCGGTGGGGGGGATACTTGCTGGGAGGGAGGAGATGGTGTTTTTTTTTTTTTTTTTTTTTAGAATTTACGTGTAATTCAGGTTAAGGGGGGGAGTCGGTCGCAGTTGGGGGGGGGGGGGGCGGCGCACGTCTGGTCTCCGGGCCAGCCTCGAGTTCAATCTGGCAACCCTAATTTCAGTGTCAATACCTCGATGTTTTTTAATTTTTTAAAATTTTTTCTAATGCATTATACTTCCCCAAATTCCTCCCTTTTGTCCTCTGTTTGTAGCAAGGAAACAATCGAGAGAGACGGATAATACGAAAGTACTCGCTCGCCCTTTTAAGCGTTTGGTCATAGCTACTTGAAAGGCCGCGCCTAATGGCACTGCCGGCCAATAAAACAGGCCACGAGCCCGGTCGAGGCGAGTGCTGACAAAAATGTGTTTTGGAGAGCGGCGGCGTTGCGGTGAGGCGCGCTTCATTTCCGGTGGGTCTGGAAATGAAAGGCCACCGCCTCCTCCTTTATCGGCAGGAGACTCCAGTGACGGCCGCAGAGATCAAAGGCGCCGACAGAACACACCCGCTGCGACGGCGACCGCGCCAGGACACCCTTTAGACCCACCAGCACACTCGCCGACCTGAATAAGCGCGCCAGTTACACTTTTTCATACGTAATCGCTTATACAATAATACGAAATAAAGAGTAAAAAAAAAGTGGCAGAGCACAACACGTGCTCTTCCTCACCCCACCACCCTTCTCCCGCCCTGCTATATATCTCCCCACCATCAACAAAAATGACTTCGCAAACCGACTGGAATTTTGCTTCACCAAGCACTCGTACGTATCAACACTACATTTACATATACTTGGGATACTCTGCGAATCACATTTAAGTGCCTGGCAGAGGGTTCATTAACCACTTTCATAACCTTTCTATACCCTTCCATTCTCTAATAGCGCGCGGGAAGAAAGAACACCTAAATCGTTCCGTTTTCGATCTGATTTCTCTTATTTTATTGGGATGGTCACGTCTCCCTAAGTAGGTGGGTGGTAGCAAAGTATTTTCGCATTCAGAAGTAAAGTCGGTGATTGAAACTTCGTAAATAGATCACGCCGCAATGAATAACGTCTTTCCTTTAATGATTTCCACCCCAATTCTTACAACATTTCCGTGACGCTTTCCCTCCCGTAACGTGATAAAACAAAACGAGCTGCCCTTCTCTGAACCTTCTCAATGTCTTCCGTCAGTCCCACCCGGTGAGGGTACCACAAGGGGCAACAGTACTCCAGGAGAGGACGCACAAGTGTGATGTAGGCTGTCTCTTTGGTGGAGCTGGTGCATCTTCGAAGCGTTCTGCCAATGAAACGTAACCTTTGATTCGCCTTCCCCACAATATTTTCTATGTGTTCTCTCCAGTCAAAGTTGTTCGTAATTGTAACTCCTAGGTATTTGGTAGAATTTACGACCTTAACGTTTGACTGATTTATCGCGTAATTGAAGTTCAGCGGAATTCATTTAGTGGTCATGTGTATTACTTCACACTTTTCTTTATTTAGCGTCAATTGCCAATTTTCGCAGCATGTAGAAATTTTGTCTAAATCGCTCTGCAGTTGCTTCTGATGCTCTGTTGACTTCACTAACCGATAAACGACAGCATCATCCGCGAACAGTCTGAGGGAGCTATTCAGATTGTCTGCTAAGTCGTTTATAAACACAAGGAAGAGTAGGGGACCTAGTACGCTTCCCTGTGGAACGCCAGATATCACTTCTGTTTTACTAGATGACTTACAGTCAATTAAAACGAACTGTAGATTTACATGGGATACTCCGCGAATCACATTTTAGTGCCTGGCAGAGGGTTCATCGAACCAACTTTACACCATTCCATTCTCGAACAGCGCAGGGGAAGAAAGAATATCTGAATCTCTCAGTTCGAGCTCTGATTTGTCGTATTTCATTTCTCTACCTCTGTAGGTGGGAGTCAACAAAGTATCTTTGGGTTGAGAAATAAATCCGAAGCCACAGGAGACAAGCGGGGAGGGAGGATAATAGGGCTGAAGTCCTGTCCAGCACCTCCCAAAGATATTTTTTTTATAATTGTAATAGTACACATGTAATAAATCAGAGATCAAAGACGCCGACCAGAACACACCCGCTGCTACGGCGACCGTGCCAGGACATCCTTTAGTCCGACCAGCACACTCGCCGCACTGAATAAGCGCGCCAGTTACACTTTTTCATACGTAATCGCTTATACAATAATTCGAAATAAAGAGTAAAAAAAAGTAGCAGAGCACAACACGTGCTCATCCTCACCCCTCCTCCTTCTCCCGCCCTGCTATATATCTCCCCACCATCAACAAAAATGACTTCGCAAACCGACTGGAATTTTGCTTCACCAAGCAGACGTACGTATCAATTTTACATTTACACGGAACTGAGGCGCTCCAGTCACGGTCTGCACGCCACTACTGTCGGGGGTTCGAATCCCCCCTCGGGCATGGATATTTGTGCCGTCCTTAGTATTAGCTAGTTTGTAAGTAGTTTGTAAGTTTATGCACTGATGACCCCGTAGTTAAGTCCCATAAGCTATACAAACATTTGATTTTTTTACACGGGATACTCTGCAAAATGCAGAATGGCAATGGGTATAAAAGCGTTCTTGAAAAACAGAAATTTGTAACATCGAATTTTGATTTAAGCCTAAGGAAGTCCTTTCTTACGGCATTTGTGCGGAGCGTTGCCTTGTATGGGAGTGAAACATGGACGATAACAGTGGCGTAACTATGAGGGGGGGGGGGGTATGAGGGGGATAGAACCCCCCCCCAGAACCCAAAAAATAATAATTAAAAAAAATTGCATAACAGCAATCTCGTAAAGGTAAAGATTGGAAACTTGGGGTGTTTTACCATAAGCTTTCGTTGGATGGGAGTGAATTGGTTTCTTCAACAGGAGTGGTAGATGGTAGTCTGTCTGGAAACTGACTATAATTTTTCACGTCAAGCAGATCTATCGCCCTCCCCTAAGCCAAGTCCTAGTTACGCCACTGGACGATAAATAGTGTTGACAGGAAGCGGATACAAGCTTTTGAAATGTGGTGTTACAGAATAATGCTGAAGATTAGGTGGGTGGATAGCGTAGCTAATAAGGAGGTACTGAATAGAATTGGGAAGAAAAGGAATTTCTGGCATACCTTGACTAAGAGAAGGGATCGATTGGGGTACTGAACAGAATTGGGGAGAAAAGGAATTTCTGGCATACCTTGACTAAAAAAAGGGACCGATTGGTAGGACACATTCTTAGACATCAAGGAATTGTGAATTTAGCGTTGGAGGGAAGTATGTGGGGTAAAAACCGCAGAGGAAGACCAAGAGATGGATACAGTAGGCAGATCCAGACAGATGTAGGTTGCCGTTCTTATGTGGAGTTGAAGAGGCTTGCTCAGGATAGGGTATTGTGGAAAGCTGCATCAAACCAGACTTCTGACTAAAGACCACAACTACAACAAACTGTTGTTAGTGTCTACTGAAAAATTACATGATACGTCCGCTTTATGTAGTTACAGTTCGGATTCCGATTAATTCGAGTGTATACGTAAATTAATCTTATGCGATAGTCACCTTCCGCATTCCAACTTTTCGTATTGATTGTTTACAAATAAATTTGTCAGGTTAAATCGGAGCTCGGGTGGGTAAATGTGAAAGAAAAACAAAAAAAAAACGAGAAATCGTAAAAAAGTGAGTCTAGATAACAAATTTATTTTATGGCAACCGGTTTCGAAACTGGGAGTGGTTCACATTTGCGTGTGCTGCTTCCGTCCCAGTATTACCGTGTGGCCTGCCTTGGGAAGGCCGACGCTACCAGCGACTGCAGAATTCCTGACGAGTCATCCGCACTTTCACTCTCTGCTGCAGACCGCGCATCCGGATGACTAGCACCTTAGAAGCCGGCCGCAGGAGCGAAATGGGTCGCGGTTGAGTCACAGTCTAGAACACAAGTCGGCAAGTAATCTTACATGGGGTCCGAGGGTCCGTGCGCTTTTCAAAATTTTTATCGAGATGCGAAAGTAAAACCTCATATTCCTTGTTAATTTTTTTATTTTAATTTTCACTCCCAAAATAATATGAAATACAAACAGACAAGCATGTTTGTATTACTAAACTCTAGAAAAGGTCATATTCTTTACAAGTTTTCCTTTTTTTTAAAATGATCATTCACAAACTAATGAGAAATGTATAGCTGTGAAATTCAGCATTTTATATTTCCTTTACTTCGGCCGTCAGAAGTTATTTTGCTACCCAAGCAACAAAACTCATTACCTCATCTAATTACCTCAGCATTGCCTGATTTTCTAACACTACATTCCACTACCTTTGTTTTACTCTTAAAATTTTCACTAGCCATTATATTTCATACTTTTTGTAAGCAAAAGTAAATAAATAGCAAATAATATAAGGTTTTCTGTATTCTCTTTATACAGGGTGAATCACCTAACACTCGCACCGCAGATATTTCGGAAACGGAAAGTACGTACTAGAACCCTCCTATTCCAGTCTCGTATCGTTCGCGGAAAGAAAGACTGTATGCCTCAGTGTCGGCTCCAATCTCTCTGATTTTATCTTCATGATCTCTTCGCGAGATATACTTAGGAGGGAGCAATATACTGCTAGACTCTTCGGTAAAGGCATGTTCTCGAAACTTCGACAAAAACCCGTACCGAGCGACAGAGCGTCTCTCCTGCAGAGTCTTCCACTGGAGTTTATCGATCATCTCCGTAACGCTTTCACGATTACCAAATGATCCTGTAACGAAGCGCGCTGCTCTCCGTTGGATCTTCTCTACTTCCTCTATCAATCCCACCTGGTACGGATCCCACACCGGTGATCAGTATTCAAGCTGTGGGCGAACAAGTGTACTGTAACCTACTTCCTTTGTTTTCGGACTGCATTTCCTTAGTATTCTCCCAATCAATCTAAATCTGGCAACTGCTTTACCGACGATTGATTTTAAATGGTCGTTCCATTTTAAATCCCTCCTAATGACTACTCCCAGATAAATTATGGAATTAACTGCTTCCAGTTGCTGACCTGTTATAATGTAGCTAAATGATAAAGCATCTTTCTTTCTGTGTATTCGCAACACATAACACTTGTCTACATTGAGATTCAATCGCTAGTCCCTACACCATGCCTCAATTCGATACAGATCTTTCTGCATTTCAATACAATTTTCCATTGTAACAACCTCTCTATACACTACAGCATCATCCGCAAAAGCCTCATTGAACTTCCGATGTTATCCACAAGGTCATTTATATATATATCGTAAACAGCAACGGACCCACGACACTCCCCTGTGGCACAGCCGACATCACCCTTACTTCGATTTCACTTTTCGCGCATTACATCAAGTGATCGATCTGAGATATTATTACAATCATTAAACGTCGCAGGAATCCATTTACAGCCCTCATGTTTTTCAGATGGTCAATTTACATCGCTTGCTCAAGGGTGGGCACCCCAAAAAGTCTCTACATTTACGCTCCTAACAATACTACAAGTAACGCAGTTTACCAGAATGCCCTAAAATGAAACTAAAATGAATTTGGACATTACGTGTTGAGATATTGCAACACAGGCTATAAGGAATAATGTATGTATTATTTATTGTAAATCATTAACACTTCACATAATTTTATTTTTTTATTCGAATGTCGATTAAAAATATTCCTTTCTAAAGAAGGTATTGTATTTCATTTATCCTTCAAAACCAGTCTCATAGCACACTACTGAAAGATAGCTTATCTATCATAATCAAACAACACGCGAGCGGAGCCACGGGTTTAAGCTAGTAAATAAATCATCATCATCATCATCATTTTCCATCTCCAGTTTCCCGGGTGTGGCTAACAAGCGCTCTCCATCTCATCCGTTCTTGATACAGCATTTGGTCCTGGACATCATCCCAGTGAAAACCGTTCTCCTCTATGTCTGATTTAACTGCCTCTATCCAGCGTCTCCTTGGCCTTCCCCTTGGTCTTCTTCCTCGCACTTCCATTCTGAAGTATTTCTCAGCTGTTCTTGTGCTATCCATTCTCATTACATGGCCATACCACTGCAGACTTCGTCTCCCCAAGATGTTCGCAACAGGGACCCTGATATCAGCTGTTTCCCTGTGCACCTCATTTCTGATCTTGTCTCTCCTGGTACTTTGATTCATAGTCCTGATAAACCTCATTTCTGTTGCTTGGATTCTGCTGTAATCCTTTTTTAACAATGTACATGTTTCCATGCCATATATAAGGACTGGAGTGAAGTAAGTGTTATACAAAGTTAACTTTGCTGCCTGGGGTACTTTTTTGTCCCAGAGTAGAATCCGAACTTGCATGTAGAAATTTGATGCTTTATGTGTCCTGTTGAGGATTTCTTGCCGGATGGTGTTGTCCTTGGAGAAAATACCTCCAAGGTACTGAAAGTGGGAAACTGATTTAATTTTTATCCCCCCTAAGTAGATGTTTGAACTTGTTCCCTCTCTGCTTATGGTCATCTCAACCGTCTTGGTCTTGCTGATTTTCAGGTTAAATTCTTTAAATTTATTGTTCCAGACAGTTAGACTCTTCTGCACTTCCGTTTCTGTTTCTCCCCATATTACAACATCATCTGCAAATACCAGTGCTCTAGACTCATTTGCAGTTTCCTTAATAGATTTTAGCATTCTGTCCATTACAATAATAAACAAGAGTGGTGGTAGAGCACTTCCCTGCTGGACTCCCCTCTTCGTCTCAAACCATTCAGAGCGACCATTTCCTATTTGGACACTACTCTTGCAAGTTTGATACAGCATCTTTACTCTGTCAATCAGGTAATTGGGCACTTTTAGATCTTCCAGGCATTTCCATATTTTATTGCGAGGGACACTATAATATGCCTTCTCCAGGTCTAAGAACACCATCACTAAGTTCTTTCCATGTTCCCAGTATTTCTCTGCCAAAATCCTTACCGCAAAGATGAGGTCTATAGTACTTCGCCCTTTCCTGAAGCCATGTTGTTCTTCTTCTAATAAGGGTTCAACTATCTTCCTAAGTCTGGTTTCTATAATTGTTTCCAGCAGCTTTAGGGTATGTGAAAGTAGTGTGATACCACTATGGTTTCCACACTTCTTTCGGTCTCCTTTTTTAAACAGGACTGAGGCGGTCCAGTCACGGTCTGCACGGCCACTACGGTCGGGGGTTCGAATCCCCCCTCGGGCATGGATATTTGTGCCGTCCTTAGTCTTAGTTAGTTCATAAGTAGTTTGTAAGCTTAGGGACTGATGACCCCGTAGTTAAGTCCCATAAGTTCTACAAACATTTGAACTTTTTTTTTTTTTTGATGATTCCTTTTGTCCAGTCATCTAGAATTTTGTTGTTTGTCCAGACGACTGACAGGACTCTGTAGATCCATTGTAGGCCAGGTGGTCCGGCTGCCTTCATCATATCTGAGATTAGCTCATCAAACCCTGGAGACTTTCCGTTTCGCATATTTCTCAGAGCAGACTCAACGTCCAGCCAAGTTAATGGTTGTAGAACCTATGGTGTTTCTTCAGCTGCACAATCACTATCATCACTGCTGTCAACATTCCCATTCAACAGCGAATTGAAAAACCCAAAAATAATTGAGCAGAAATATTAATGCCTAAGCTACCAAAGTAACTGGCAGACAGCTTCTACCATCGACAGAGCGTTCGCCACTTGTCTATACTGCCCTGCTCGCTACTACTCAGGTCAGAGATAACGCATACTCTCCGGCTTACGGCACAGATTACCATCTTGTCCTTATTAAGCAGCGAATTAAAAAAATTAGAATGTCACAGAGAAATTGAATTTGCCAACTTACAAAATGTTGAAATGTTTGTTAAGATTATCGGACTTAACTGCGGGGTCATCAGTCCCTAAACTTACAAACTACATATGAACTAACTTATACTAAAGACGAAACAAACATCCATGCCCGAGGGAGGATTCGAACCCCCGACGGGGAGCGGCCTCACGAATCGGAGCTTAGCGTCTCAACGCGCTCGGCCACTGCGGCGCGGCACCAACTTATAGCTCAAATACCAATAAAAATATGCCCAAGGCAAAATAACAATTAGAACTCTAGAACGAAACTTTTCACTCTGCAGCGGAGTGTGCTGACAGATTAAAATTGTGTGCCAGAACCGGGAATCAACCTGGGACCTTTGCCTTTCGCGGGCAAGCGCTCTACCACTGAGCTACCCCGACACAACTCAGAATTACCCCACAAAATCCTGAATGAACAGACAGAGTCAACACATAACTACTTCTTCCAAAGCAACCAAGAGATTCTAGCACCTAGACAGTAAAAAAGATCTGCCCATATCCATTCACATGTCATGCACCTTTAGTAATGTCAATAAGCAAAATAATAAAAGTCCTTTTTTAATCTGTTTATATTAGCATAGCCACATTAGTTATTGACCAACCACACTGTAAATATTTCACTCTTTCATATTTATTTTAAATTTTTTTAACGTATCTCACGTGTTTCAATATGAATGTAACTAGATACTAGCAAAATTCAATGTAATGTGTAAAATATAATTTTAAACCGTTACATACTCTTTATACATTCACAATGTCTCAAAGCAAAGAACTTCAATTACTGAAGTGCAACATCTACCACAGCCGGCCGCGGTGGCCGAGGGGACTGAGGCGCTCCAGTCACGGTCTGCACGGCCACTACGGTCAGGGGTTCGAATCCCCCTCGGGCATGGTAATTTGTGCCGTCCTTAGTATAAGGTAATTGATAAGTAGTTTGTAAGTTTAGGGACTGATGACCCCGTAGTTAAGTCCCATAAGCTTAACAAACATTTGAACATTTGAACATCTACCACAGCCATCCTCTTTGCACCACATTCAGTGTTTATATTTTGTAATGTGTAACGCTAAGTGTAGGAAAAATGATCTCATGTGTTATAACACGGAAGCGCCCATTGCACATCTTGGTTACACCTACAATAAGAACAATAAATTACAATACGTTTAATTCCGCTTTATTGTGTTCTCGCTTACTACTCGGTTATGTCACCAGAACCAACATGACAGAATAACCAACACTTAGCGGAAATGTTCCTGTAAAGTTATCCACTGAAGATGAGCCTGCAGTGGCTCGAAAACTAGTTCTGGAGTAAATAAAAAACTTCCAAAAAGGCAGCTGGTTGCAATTCTTTTTACGAAAATAAACCTTCAACTCAGAATTCTAATAAAAATATGCTCACGGCAGAATATGTGTACTCCTTTCAGTAGGGGAGACCGGGGCACATTTTCCATAGGGGCAAGTTTTCGAAATCCGTTTATTTTCGAAACAAACCGCTAGATGCTACCACCGGCGATACTGTAGGAAGTAGCAACAAAGCACGCTTCATTTACGAAAGTTTCAGTGTTGTAGCAGGAGTCACAACGTCGGCAGGGCTGTTTTCGTCATTTTTGCAAATGTGCGTAAACTTTCACGTTTTTATTGAAACTTAAAATAAACATTCTAGCTTTAAAGTTATTATTTTGACATTGCACACACTAAAAGTGGGTTTCTTTCTTCACGTAACTGTGCATTTGTTTTGTAAATAGCTTACACTGTTACTCATGGACGTAGTGTTATAGTTACGAATATGGCGACGGGGCACGTTTTCCGAGTGCATATGTGGCACATATTCCTTATTGTTTTGAGTCTTACGCCAGTCTAAAGCAAATGAAAAGTGTGTACAGTGCACGAAATGGGCGCATGGAGACTGTACGAAAGGGAATGTTCCATTTTTTGTTTGCTTACATTGTGATTCAGACAATCAGTATAAGTATTGTTAAAAATGTCTGTATTTGTAAAATATTTAAGTCACATATTTTGTAAAACCATTAAATAGCATTTGTTTTTATTTAATGTGGCTATTTTTACAATCCTCTTTTGTAATGTATTCTAAATTCACGATAAAAATACGTATTCAGTGAAATCAAGATAATTATCTCTGTTTTAACATTGAGAGTATAATTGGAATATTTGCCCCTGTGCCGGCCGCGGTGGCCGAGGAGACTGAGGCGCGTCAGTCACGGTCTGCACGGCCACTACGGTCGGGGGTTCGAATCCCCCCTCGGGCATGGATATTTGTGCCGTCTTTAGTATAAGGTAGTTCATAAGTAGTTTGTAAGTTTAGGGACTGATGACGCCGTAGTTAAGTCCCATAAGCTTAACAAACATTTGAACATTTTTTGCCCCTGTACATTTTATTTAAGCTGGGAAACTTGCCCCGAATACGGGGCAAATTTTTCAACGCAACATGGTCAGACAAAACCATTTGCTACCAAAAATGATATTTACTATTTTCAAAAATGTGTGTAAAAGACTGTAAATAAAGGTGTAGGAAATATAATGATTCGCTGCTTACCGAAAAATCGATAAAAAATAAGAAGTACAAAAATAAAAATGTAAAATGGTGGAAAACGTGCCCCGGTCTCCCCTACGTAATGTCCGTTACACTTGCAAGATAAGACAAGTGGAACCGCTGTGTGTAAATCGACCGCACGTTTCGACCCTGACCACGGAGTGTGCGTCCTCGGGGCTGGGGGAGCTGTTGTGTGGGTGGGCTGATGACGGGGATTTTTCATCCCCCTCCCTCCCTCCCTCTCGGCCCCGCCCCCGCCCCGCCCCCGCCCCCGCCTGCGCCGTCTTCCGGTTTTTACTGGCGTGCCATCCGTCTCCTTCCGTGTCCCCGCGTTCGCCCTGTCTGTCTGCCCAGCCGGACGCCCGAAAACCTTTTGTGTCGCCGCCGACGAGAGAGATTCCGCCCCCACAAATGAAAATGCTCGCGTAGCGCTCGCGCGTGCACAACAACCGAGCAAGCGATGCACCTGCTCCTGCCCCTGCCGAGGATGCAACCGCGCATAACACATCACACTACCGGGAAAATTCTCCGTACACTGCGGAATAAAGAACTGATCCGACGACGGCGGATACCATCTGGGGGATTGTATATGTGTCTACATCTACATCTACATGGGATACTCTGCAAATCACATTTAAGTGCCTGGCAGAGGGTTCATCGAAACACCTTTATACTATTCATCTCCCATTCAAATGTTTGTTAAGCTTATGGGACTTAACTACGGGGTCATCAGTCCCTAAACTTACAAACTACTTACGAACTAGCTAAGACTAAGGACGGCACAAATATCCATGCCCGAGGGGGGATTCGAACCTCCGACCGTAGTGGCCGTGCAGACGGTGACTGGAGCGCCTCAGTCCCTTCGGTCACCGCGGCTGGCGCATCTCCCATTCCATGCCCACTTTTATACTGTTTTAGTTCCCATTCCATACTCGAATAGCGCGCGGGAAGAAAGAACACCTGAATCTCTCCGTTCGAGCTCTCATCTCTTGTATCTTATTCTGGTGATCATTTCTACCTACGTAAGTGGGAGCCAACAATATATTTTCGCATTCGGAGGAGAATGTTGGCGATTGGAGTTTCGTAAGTAGCCCACGCCGCAGCGATAAGCGCCGTTGTTGTAATGATTGCCATCCCAGATCCTGTATCATTTCCGTAACGCTGTCTCCCCTGTATCGTGACAATAGGAAACGAGCTGCCCTTCTTTGGACTCTTTCGATGCCCTCCGTCAAACCCACCTGATAAGGATCCCACACTGGGCTGCAATACTCCAAAAATGGACGGACAAGCGTACAGTATGCAGTTTCTTTTGTAGTTCTGTTGCATCTTTTAAGGGTTCTGCCAATAAAACGCAGTCTCTGGTTCGCCTTTCCCACGATATTACCTATGTGTTCTTTCCAATTTAAGTCTGAAGTAACAGTAATTCCTAGGTATTTTGTGGAGTTTACGGCTTTCACATTTGATTCCATCGACCGCCAAACACACTTCTTAACCCTTCGACAGTCGTGTATGTATCTGTGAGATACATGACCTATTTCTTCTCTAATATTAACGCAATGAACAGTGATAATGGCTTTCTGACCTACGACATCTTGTGTCATACCTTTCTTATTTCGTCACAGGAGTTTCAGCCTTATCGCGATACTGACAAGATCATACATGACTCAGAAGTGAGCACGTCAGTGTCGCCAATCCTGAAGCTCAATTTTCCCCTAAATCGTATGTGAATTCCCCCTTAAAAAATCCTAAATGGTGCTCAGGCCGCAACTAAAAAAAAAAAAAAAAAGATCCCTCCCATCTCAACGGTCGTAAACAGCAACTTTTATTTCTGCCCTTTTAATATCATAGTTGATTTGTAAAGGCTTTATTTTTGACATGATTTTGCTATTTTTTTCACTTTTATTTTTCTTCGTGTTTTTTTGTTTTGTTTTTGTTCTTGTTTTTGCATGATGTAGCAGATCCTTTGTATGAGCATTAAGCATAGAATGGAAATGTTTGCAAAATGCTCTACATTCTTGACCTGACGGGTCAGGGGCCAACCAATCTGAAAATCAACGAGACGAAGGGGAACAGTTAAAATTTATAGTAATCCCTTTAGTAACATGCATTAAACACACTGCGAGCGAAAATCAGTAGCCTAATCATTAAAAAAAAAAAAAATAACAATTCACTTCTAGGAAAGACATTTTTATATATATTGCGCCAAAGCTGCTTTTTTTTTTGAAATGCTAACTTGTTTCGGGCTTTGCCCATTTTCTGAAGCCACATTATTTTATGTTTGGACACTGTGTAGGTCACGCTGTTTATCTCAAATACCTATTAATTGAAATAAACAGCATGAGCTACAAGTATCCAAACATAATGTGGCTTAAGAAAATGGGCAAAGCCCGAAACTAGTCACCATTTCAATAAAAAGCAGCTTTGGCGCAATATATATATATATATATATATATATATATATATATATATATATATATATATATATATATATATATATGTGTCTTTCCTAGGATATTCATTTTCGTTGGTAAAACATTCCAATAAAACTCTGCATGACGTATTAATGCATTAGTTCTAAATGTTACTTAACGAAAACCTAATTACTAACATTCTACTCTTTAGTATTTAGTGATCACTAAAAGAAATAGCAGTAGTTTCTGCATGACATTCTAAGATGTAAGCCGTAGTATATAGGCTGCAGGGAGAAGTTAGGCTATATAAACGTCCCTGTTCAGCTATTCTAATAAAATCTAACAAACTGGGAATAAACGTACCTTTCAACAAGGGGTCTGATTCCCATGCCTTTGCGTATCTCTGGGAATATTTTTTCTCTCTTGAAGACATAGTCACTTGAATGCACACACATACACTTCCAGCGTATTGAACTTCAGTTCACAATCGCCAGTACAACAAACAGTACGGTACAGTAGACGTTGCAGAAGCGCCTTTAAAGGAGGGCAGGGCCAACGAATACACAACAATTAAGTATTTCACTGTAAGGTAGGGCTAAACAAATTTTGATACGTATCCGTTAGTCATGTCTGAGAAGTCCCCAAAAATTCCCCTCAAAGAACACTTCCCCCTAAATTTCCCCCTGAAGTACAAATCCCTCCAAATTCCCCCCAAGACAGCAGTCCCCCTAAATTTAGGGGAAAAATCCCCAAGTTGGCAACACTGGAGCACGTGTATTTTCTGTATCTGCCAGATATAGCGCGCCTACTAGCGTATCGCGTTGTCGCCGCTAATGACAGCAGTCGTAGCATTGTTTGCAGCGAACTCAAGTTGACAATTGCGTTGTTGCCTTCCAGATGAAGCAACATTTCGTTGTAACTACATGTACCCTCTTTCAAAATGAGTAAACGATATGATTTAGAAAATCATAAGGATTTGAAAAAAAGTACATCGCCTTCTTTTCGACGGTGCGGTCTCAATTGAAGATGATCTTGTAGAAACTGATTCAGAAACCGAAGATGTACTCGAAACAAGATCTGTAGTCTCAGACACAGATCATGAATTGGACGAAGAGGAAAATAATGAAGCGCAAGAAAGTAATGAACACTACCATTTTTGTGAGTAAAAAAAGACAACTAAAATGGTTTCAGTTGTAATAATAACAAACATTGGAGGCATCAACTCTAGAGTAGTTTCTTGGGCAACAAGAATATATACTCAAATAGGCGCGAATACCTCAAAACTTTGGCTCTGACTCTACTGCAAGATCATCTCAAAAGAAGAGTTCTTATTATGACTCTACCAGATGATATAAAGTCGATGCTGGTAAAGTACAAATCTCAAGGAAAAGAACAAGAAATCGCTGAACTATCTTTGCAGTCAGTATATAAGAAAAGAAAACGATGCCAGTCATGTTTCAGGGAGACAAAAAAGACTTGCCTCAGCAAGTATGCACGTGAAACGCGCGGTACACATCTTTGTTAACAAAAGCACGCAAAAATAATTTGTGAACAATCTATTTCTCTAGAGAGCAATCCATACACAGAGACATGCTCTGATTAGTTCAATAATTTATTTGTATCCATAATGAAGTCACTTTGTAAAAGAATTTCATGTACTTTGAAACATTCCTCCCTTAATTTTATTATTTTAATTTAAATTTTTAAATCAGTATAAATTTTTTGCTAGTAAATATGAGCACCAAATAGAATAACTGTAAAGAGTGGTTGGGAGAAATATTTCAATTCTGGTTACGTAGCAAAACCATATATCTAGTGAAATGAATCTACTATGCTGTACTTTTAGAGAATTTAATGAGCTACGCACCAAGAAAGTAGTTAAAATCCTTTTCTAACCTGGCTGATACTGTTGGAGACATTATCACTATTGCTGATTTTGTAACTACGTTTCCGGCTAGTTGATCTGTTACTAATCGAAAATGGTAAATCGTTCGTAATCTCAGGGTCGCAGTTAGAATAATTATTTAATACAAGAATGTGATAAAAATGGGTTCTATTGTACACATCTCCAACAATTAGATTCGTAAGTCAGTGTAATTCATTATTCTTTTGTCCTGAAAAATAAATTGCATCACAGTTAAATGAAAAATGTGAAAGGAAAAAATAAGGTTCCAATCTCATTACAAATAAATACTCGGACAGATCTCGGAAAACTCACGAAACAATTATTATTCAAATAAATGAAGCACGTCTACATATACATCACATTGAAAGTTCAGTTACCTTCGTGAAATCTCATTAAATTCATACAGTCGAGATCATGTCATAAATTCAGTACATCATTTCAATAACAACTTTCTCATCGAGATATATCGTACAGACATTTTCACAATTCATCAGGTTATATATACAAGCGTAATATGGAAGAGAAGTTTACTAGAGGAGAGCATAATACAGAAGAGAAAAATGGCGTCACTAATACTTTCTTTTAAATGAAACAATAATTAAATCTATGTATTATTCTAATTGCTCTTCGTTCAGAGTTAGTCTTTGACTTAAGTTTTTCGAAGAATATTGCGTATTTAAGAATTTAGTGACACATTGAAAATGATACGAAATTACAAGAAAAAATATACAAATAGAAGCATAATTAATTGAAATATGGGCAAATAAATATTGTTTTGTATGTGGAGGCGCATGTAACACTACAAATTCTCCTTTACAATATGTTCAATATTTCTGTTAATTTGAAAGTGTAATGAGCCTAACGTTTTCACTTATGTATTTGCCAAATCTGCAACAATAAAGGGAACTGCAATTTAAAACAAAAAGAAAAGAAAAAGAAGCTATAATCAAAGCACGATCACAAAAATCATCGCATGTATCCAGGAGATACATCGCTACTAGTGGCGACATGATAGTTGATGAGCCTGCTGGAGGGTTAATACGACAGTCTAAAGGCTAGTCTACACGACGACACCAGGTTGCGAAACTCGTTTCATGAAATGAGTTGCGCGCAACTGGTTTCGTCTATGTCTGTAGACACGGCGCCAATACTATACACTTCAGTTTCGTTGTTTTGTGAGTACTGTAGTGCCGCGGTGGAGTAGCCGAGCGGTCACCGGGCGCCGTGGCTCAGCGCGCCCGGTCAGGGGGCTCAACGCCCTCTCTAATAAAAAAGCTGAGCCAAGAACACATCGAACATCAACGAACAAATACGAACAGCGTCCGCAATGTACAGAACTACCCATAGAGTAGAAAAAAAAATTCGTTGCGGAGCGCGCGGTTGCTCGCCTGGGGCATGGGTGTGTTTGTTTGTCCTTAGGTTAGTTTACTTAGGTTTAAGTAGTTTGTAACCTACGGACTGATGACCACGCAGTTTGGTCCGATAGATTTACAGACATTTGTGAGTACTGTAGTCGCCGTAAAATGAAGGTTTTGGTAGCTGTAAGAGTTGTGGCGAATCTATTGCTTGTCAGTGTTGAAGTCGCAGCATAAGACTAAACATGAAAAGAATAAGAAACATGTTTGGGTTCGTGACTGGGATTAAAAAAAGACGTCAGCTCTGTTGCTCAGCGACCTTGCTGAAAGAAATTGTGATCGAAGACCCTATAAGTTATTTTAATCAACTTAGAATGTCACCAGAACAGTTAACGTTCATTTTAAACACAGTTAGTAATTCCATAAAGAAACAAGTTACCGTTATGCGTGAAGCACTGTTACCATAACTGAAATTACAAATTGCATTACGTTTCTTGTCAAGTAGATATTCGTCTCTGCAGTACTTGTACCGTGTTCCGAAATCCACAATTGCCATACTTCGTTTGTATAGGTATTTCGAATTGGATGTATTTTAGTCTGCAATTCACTAATCGTCAACCCATCAATATTTAATTTCACAAATAATTACTAGAAGAGCACTAACACGCCGTTAAAATCGCACAAACACCTACGCAACGCATATATGTTCAAAACCCAAATTATTTCTCCCGTTCCCCCCTTTATGTTATATTTTGTTCTGTATTGGTCATAACGTATCCTAAAAACACGCGCAATCAGTTTCGCCAAAGTTGGGACGTGCCGAAACTGTTTAGTTTCGCCAACGAGTTGCGTGATCGCCTCCCGCGCATGCGCATTGGCCAGTAGCGCAGTTTCATGAAACCTAGCGTCGTCGTGTAAACTAGCCTTAAAAGTTGTTACCAACTGACAGTTGCAACGACACTAGCGCTCCTAGCGGTGGGCAATTCGCGGTAATGTTTCTTTATAATTATTTGTGTACGTTATTACGGAAATAGTTAGTATGATTTTTGAGTTACAAGCATTGCTAAGATATCAAGTGACATACATAATACGAAAATTAACGTAAAAGCAGCCGAACGTATCTGATTCAGTGGTATAACGAAGAACTTCGTCATGAACCAATACTTACGAATATGTGTAAATTTCCAGCTTATTCTTCTGAAAGTAAATAGAACATGAACGTAAGAGAAACATAAACATCTATTTATAGTCTGTTCTTACTGTGACAAAGAGTTTTTTTGACACATATCAATTCGCTTTGGAGCCTAATGATTCGCACATTTTTAGGCGTTCCCCGTCTTTCTTATAAGCGCATATTATTTTGAGTGTTATTACTTTAGCTTAAGAAGACAATGTCTTGAATATTCTTGCCGTTTGTGGTTCAGCTGTGGCAACAACTGTGGAATTAGATTGTTCTTTGTTGGTATTAGGTAGATTGCTTTTTTCGTTTTCTTGCATAATCCGTGACGTTTTTACTTCAGCTACAGTTGTGGTGGCCGATTTGGTATATTAAATTCTCTACTTATTGCATTCTATATTCGTTTCCTACGTCCCACCCTCATGGATTTTACCAAGCCCTCACAATCACGTATGCGGCCGACTGCGAACAGCGGACAAATTGAAGAGCGCCTCGGCGGCCATTGTGGTGGCAAACTTCCGCGCGAAATTTAAATTCCTTTGATTCCTTTGATTAGAGAGAGTATTCGTTTTAGTTAAGTCGCGAAAACTATGTCTAATTGAAATTTATAACTACAAAACAGCTTCAGACTCCTTGAATATACAGCAACTTTCGGTTTTGTGTAACTTTATTACACATGCGGTATAGTAATTGGCCAACAGCATTTCCTCTTCCTAACGAAACCGAACTATAACATGTAGCTTTTTTGCGTTCTGAGTGCATCATATGAACGGAATTGATCGTCAGACACGATTTTTTGGCACTTTCTCAGTATATCCTACAATTGTGAAACTTTTGTACAAACATTAACTTCGGAAGAGTTTCACACTTTACGTCTCTGCTTTAATGCTGTATTCTCCAATATTTAGATTTTTCATAGCATCAAAATATGAAACAGGATTGAGTGAAACAGCTGATGTTAAAAATCGATTTGAAAGTGAGATATGTCATCAGATACATAATTGAAAAATAGCTTCTCATGTTGTGAATAGAGCAACCAGCCACTACCAAATTCTTTTAAGAACACGAAGTATGCCATAACTTTACCTTAATTAAGGCATCTAACATTAGCATTAGAGTATCTAGCAAGAAAATTAGTATTTTAAAGCTGTAAGCCAAATACCTTGAACTACTCAAAAGTCAACAACTATCGTCACAGGGTTGAACTTCATAATGTGCATCCACTGTGGCTATGTGCCGTTCATGTATGGAACTATATACAGGTCTGCAAACCCCTTTCAGTTGTTATACCTATATGTAAAGCAGATTACCTTTAAATTCTGCGTTACAAGTTGCAAATATTAATTTCATAAACAAAAATTCTAACTGCAGTGAGGCAACTAATTTCGTGACCCCAATAGTTATTTTACACAATCATAAAATGAAACTTTTTGAACTTCCAGTCCACCAGTAGTGCCTAAAGTAGCTCCTTTTTAACAGCTACCAGTATTGTAAAAGCCTGTTATTTATTTCATTCAATCCTATATTGTCTTGACTAACAGCCTGTTAAGCAAGAGTAACTATCTCTGAACACAAGTAGTAGGGCTACTTGTATTCCTGAGAAGTATAAATGGGAAGACAGTATTGGATCTTTTTATTCCTTTCTTGAATTGATTTAATGTATTTAAACGCTGAGAAGCTCTTCACCATCGCGCTTCATGTACACTGCGATAGACAAACAATACACACGTGACTATCAATTGCGTATATATCCCGCAGAAGCTTTTTAATACACGATTTACCTGCTAACAACACTCCCATTTATGTGACGCTTGCCACCATCATGGCGGCCGGGCGAAGGTTGAAATTATCCCGCGACAGCAACGCCGTCAGGGAGTCTGGTTATTTTTACAACATCTTTGGATTTTACTGGAATTGTAGTCAAGAAACATTAACTTTCTTGAGTGGAAAAGTGGCTTCTTTCTGCCAAAGGGCAAGTCTTCTGGTGTTTCTTTGTCAATTTTCTATTTTTAATAGTTAATGAAAAAATTCAGATCAACTCTGTAGGTTATAAGATCATTGTAAATAAACTGTGCTGCAATGTTCCGTTTCGTACCTTATCAGGGATCTTAGAAAACCTGAGAAAGACAAAGTTGGAGCTATTTTTAAGTTATAACCTATTTTATGACCCTACATACGTTCCCCAATGTAAAAAGGTATGTTAAAATCAATATAAACGACACTGTTCGCACTCATCAAAAATGGTATTGAGAAATGTAGCTTTCCAACCGATTGTAGCGCTGTTGTCGCAGTGTATAACAAAAATCTGCAGGAATGTCGTGACTATTTTAGACTGTGTCAATACTCCAAGAATGAGGTGTGGGTTGCAACATACACTGCCTCAACAAAGAGACTCACGAATAAGGCTAGGGAAATACAGACTGCTCTACAGCGTATTGACGCATGGTGTAGGCCAGTAGGGAATGTCAGTTGAGGCTCAACATACGAGGGGCGTTTGAACAGTGCGTGCAAAAATAAAAACCACTATCGTATTTGGGGAAAACCATTTTTATTTTTGCACCTAGTCTCCTTTTTAGACTTACACATTTCGTCCAAAACCTAATTTGTCGATTTCCTCCCAATAATAGGAAATCTGCAAGCCTGCAAAATAGCTATTCCTTTCTGCAATCACCTCCTCTATTGATTGAAATCTTCATCCCGTCAGGCATTTCTTCAAATTGGACAACAAATAGTAGTCCGAAGGAGCCAAGTGTGGAAAATAGGGGGGATGTGAAACGAGTTGGAATCCTGTTTCCATTAATTTTGCGACCACAACTGCTGAGGTGTGTGCTGGTGCATTATCGTGATGGAAAATGACTTTTTTGTGGGCGAATCGCAGGCGTTTTTCTTGCAACTCGGTTTTCAAACGGTCCAATAACGATGAATAATATACACCTTTAATAGTTTTAACCTGTTCCAGACAGTCGATGAGAATAATGGCCAAAATACCGTCGCCATAACCTTTCCGGCCGAAGGACCGGTCTTCGCCTTTTTTGGTGCAGGTTCTCCCTTGGTATCCCATTGTTTAGATTGTTCTTTGGTCTCAGGAGTAGTCCAAACTCGGCTAATTTCACAGTATTAAGTTTTTTCCCCTCTACTATTTAAAAGAAATATATTACAAATGTAATGAGAGTTCCCGACTGCTGCTTATATTTTATTCAATAGCGCTTACAGCAGTTTCAACGCCGGCCGCGGTGGCCGAGGGGACTGAGGCGCTCCAGGCACGGTCTGCACGGCCACTACGGTCGGGGGTTCGAATCCCCCCTCGGGTATGGATATTTGTGCCGTCCTTAGTATTAGTTCATAAGTAGTTTGTAAGTTTAGGGACTGACGACCCCGTACTTAAGTCCCATAAGCTATACAAACATTTCATTCTTTACTGTTTCAACAGTTTGTCATTATCAAGCGCGTCTACGATGTTTGGGCGTTACATGCTGACATGTGGCGTAACTGTTGTATAAACTGTAAGGAAATATTCACGTATTTAGTAGTTGGATACGGTTTTTATCTGTCACGTTTTATGCAGCGTTTTACGCTAAAACGTGAAATTAAAGTAAACTTCTATATTTTGCGTAATTAACAACAGCTCTGCTCTTTGGCAGCATCACGAGTCGTGTCGGAATAGCATAGTCGGTAGTGCACTTGCCCGCGAAAGGCAAAGGTCACAGGTTCGAGTCCCGCTTCCGACGCACAATTTTAATCTGGCATGAAGTTTCGTATCAGCGCACACTCCGCTGCAGAGTGAAAGTTTCATTATTGAAGTGTACTTCAATTCGAACACCCGAAAGCGAACGGTCTCGCGCATCGTAGCATAGCGCCTCAACGCGCTTGGCCACATCTGCCGCAGCAACAACAAGTAAGACAGAACTATAAAAGAAGTGTAGTTCACTGAAATGAACTATACTTCATTTCACGGAAGAGTTGAATTGAACTAGTTTTTGTCGAACTACACATGCCGAATATTTAGCAGCAACTGTCGGTCAGTGTATATCACGAGATGTGGGAGAAAACGCAACGGGGTCTGTTTGCAGTGGCGGCGCGAGACGAAAACTGGGCGTCGGCGAACTCGTCTTTGCGGGGCCCCTTTCATTTTTTCACTAAGGAAGAGAATGTTAAATACAAGGAGCTCGATTAAACATCAATAATCAATATACTAAAATTTTATTAGTATAATATACAAGTATTATTGCAATGACAAAAATTACAACAAATAAACACAAATTAAAAAAGAGAAACTTTTCGACTTTTCGTGTCACTGATTTTTTTAAGACCACATCTTAATTAATACTAACCACTATTTCGACTTCAGTTGATAGTCTTTCTTGGCTCATTGTGTTTCTCAAGTTAGTCTTAATCAATTTTAACTTTGTGAAGATTCTCTCGACTGAAGCTGTACTGACTGGAACTGTGAGCATGATTCTGATTGTTACATAAACATTTGGATGTACTTCTACCAAATTGTTATCTAAAATGTACTGAAGAAGTTGTTTTGCAAGTATTTAAGTAAAAATTGCATCACTGCTGCACTTATACGGAAATAAATACGGACAACTAAATACCTGTCGGCCGGGAATGGCCGAGCGCACTTAGGCTTCAAACCACGGTGAGCGAGATCGCTCTCATCGGGAGTCGAATCCCACCCTTGGATACGATGTTGCATCCGTCCTTTGGTTAAGCTAGTGTAAAAATGTTCAAATGTTTGTAACGCTTATGGGACTTAGCTAAGTGGTCATCAGTCCCTAAACTTACAAACTACTTTTGAATAGGGTTGCCAGGTTGAACTCGAGCCTGGCCCGGAGACCAGACCTGCCCCCCCTCCTCCCCCTTGGTCAATGACTCACTCCTCCCCCTCCCCCCACAACTGCGACCAACTTCCCCCCCCCCCCCCCAACCAGGATTACACGTGAATTGCTAGGGGTGGCCTTCGGTTTCTCACATCTTTACCGAGTATGTTCCAACTGTAATTCGTTGTTACCCGATCATTTGTAGGGCGACAAAGGAAATCCAAAAAATTCCAGAAAACACCGCAATAACAACTTAGCCGGCCGCGGTGGCCGAGGGGACTGAGGCGCTCCACCCATGGTCTGCACCGCCACTACAGTCGGGGGTTCGAATCACCCCTCGGGCATGGATATTTGTGCCGTCCTTAGTATTAGTTAGTTCTTAAGTAGTTTGTAAGTTTAGGGATTGATGACCTCGTAGTTAAGTCCCATAAGCTGTACAAATATTTGAACATTTTTTGAATAACAACTTAAGGTGTCACACCACGGAGAGCGCATTGTAAGCTTTGTTTACCATATATAATGTCTTCTTAACACAAAATAAGCCCATGTACCATTATAACCGCTTGTAATTCCGCCTTGTAATTTTGTGTAAATTCTGTCACGCAGATAATCTGAAGATGCCCTGCTAAAGGGCGAAACGCGTCATTAACTAATAAAAAAAATTGCAATCAAGTCGGTTTGAAGGAATACAAATAATAGACGTCGCCAATTGACACGTTGCCGCAACGGCGTTTGCTTAATAATGCGCTAGCCGATTACTACCGACGCAACAATGTAACGTTTACAGAGGAAGAATAGAAAAGTAGCGTTTTGTTGCAATAAGAAATTGACATTGATATAAAGTTATTCATAATTACTAGAGAGGAGCCGGCCGGGAATGGCCAAGCGCACTGAGGCGTCTTGCCACGATGCGCGAGGCTGCTCCCGCCAGAGGTTCGAATCTCCCCTAGGGCATGGATGCTATTTTCGTCCTTTGTTTAAGTTAGGTTAAGTTCGATGTAAATCGTCGCTACATGAGCATAGTACTAAAAAGCGTCGTAAAAAAAAAGAAAAGGTTAAGATGAAGGTTACATTCAAGCCCGGAGATGAGAGTCATTGGCCCGTAGACCAGGTGAATTCATTCCAAACCCTGGCACTCCGGGCGGCGCCCGGAGATCTGGCAACCCTACTTTTGAACTAGCTTATACTAAAGACAGCACAAACATCCATGCCCGAAGAGGGATTCGAATCCCTGACGGGGAACGGCCTCGCGCATCGTAGCATAGCGCCTAAGCTGGTACAATTTAGATGTAGGTCGCCGCTACATAACCTAGCAGTTGAAAAGGGCCGTTAAACAAAGAACATAAAAAAAAAATTCTTACAATGTTTTGCGAGGCCCCCACAGGCGCGAGGCCGTCGGCGGTTGCCGACGATGCCGACGCCTAGCGCCGCCACTGTCTGTTTGCGAGCGGAGCGGACCGTACCGCTTGGGGAAGTTGCGTGGAAATTCTCGTCTTCTGCTGTGCGGCGCGGCGCGGAACTCATTTGGCGCTAATACACGGCAACACGCCGCTCTCCCCGGCCCCAGTTTTAAAGTCTCCGCTGCTCGTCAGCATTTATCGATTCCTGCCGTTCGACCGGGAGGCGCGGCGCCCATTACTCAATGCCCGAGGGGGAGGGGGGAGAGGGGGATTCCCACCCCCTAGGGGAGGGGGGTGGTGGGGGCGCGGCCACTCGGCGCTAATGACACGGACGTTCCATCCCGCTCGTCTAATTAAGCGGCACCGGCGTCTTTGTTTCGCCGCCGGAATGACGTCATTTGTTAGGCTGACAGCGGCGCTACCTGTCGCTGACCGCCTTGTGACGTAGGCGCTAGCGGCTGCGCTGTTTGGAGGTGTGCGGTCGCTTCCACGGCGAAGGGACGTGGTTCGAGTCCCGCGCGAGATCCCGCTGGCGTGGCCAAACGGAGCCAAGTCGACCCTTACCACAGTCTAACATACAGGGTTTCCCATCTTGATTACTCAAAATATCTCTGGAACAACAAACGACTTTCGCCGGTATCCATGTAAGGCAGAGACTCTTGAATGTAAGTATTTTGAAACATTCTAGAACGAAAGCATATGTCTTTTTTAATACGAACTTATGTGTTTTAAATGGACAACCTATATTATTTAATCACTAATCTATGGCCTGACAAATCACATACACATGCTCTCAGAAAGGACTTCCTTATGTTTAAATTAATATTCGAAGTTAACAAATTTCTCCTTTTGAAAAACACAATGGCGTTGATTCCTCGCAATACGCCAGTTACATTTCGAAATATTATTATTGTGTCATCAGCAAACTTAATGTCTGCCTCCGTAGTCTAATAGACAGCTTGGATGGTGCCGACAAGGGGGCCCGTGTTTGTTTCCCGAATGGGGCGGGAATTTTCTCCACTAGGGGACTTGGGTGTTGTGTCGTCTTCATCATCATTGACACTCAAGTCGCCGGAGTGGAGTCAACTAAAGAGCTTTGCACGAGGCAGGCCGAAAACGATCCCAGTTGGGGTCTAACAGCCACTAATGCCACACGATCATCATTATCGGCTAACACAAGAGCAAACAAATTTTATACTGCCATTAATGTCCAATTTTGGCGCTATCAATTAATTTTTCCTGCTTCGAAATTGTGTAATGTTAATCTTTGTGAGAGTAAGATTTACCTCATTCTTCCAAAGCGCGTCGTAATACTGCATGTCTGATATCCTTTGTAATTATAAAACAAATATGAACATCATGGCCACACAAATGAAGAAGTATCTGTCGTATCCTTGAATATTCTTCTTCTCTCATCTACAAGCGAAAAAGGTTTCGGCTATCGTTTACAAGTTACACACCAAAGTGGCCCTAGTACTAATCCTTGTGGACTCTTAATATCCTTTTTTTTCAATTGTACAGCATTTAATGACCACTTCTGTTGCTCAAGTTCGAAACTTCGTAATGCCACTCTTTGTGATTGGAAGATTTATTCAACTTTGGCAAACCACGTCGAATTACTACATGCCTGATACCGTTTATAACTGTAAAGCAAATATGACCATCATGGCCACAGAAATAAAGAATGAATCCGTTGTATCCCTGAATACTCATCTTCTCTCATCAACAAACAAAACACGTTTCGGCTTATCTTTTACAAGTTACAAACAAAATGGACCTAGTACTGATCCTAGTGGAACCTTAACATTTTTTCCCAATTGTACAGCCATTAATGTCCACTTCTGTTGCTCTCGTTCGAAATTTCGTAATGCGACTCTTTGTAAATGGAAGCTTTACCCCACTCTGGCAAAACGTGTCGTAATACTGCGTGTCTGATACCCTTTATAACTGTAAAGCAAATATGAACATCATGGTCACACAAACGAAGTGAGAATCCGTTGTATCCTAGAATGTATTCCTTTCTGATGAAAAAATGAAATACATTTCGGCTATCCCCTTACAATTTATAAAGCAAAGTGGACCTAGTACTGATCCTAGTGGTAGTGGAATCTTAATTTCCTTTTTCCAATTGTACAGCCATTAATGTCCTCTTCTGTCGCCACGAAATAATTTTTCCTCGTTCGAAATGGCGTAACGTGACTCTTTGTGGCTGTAAGATTTATCCCACTCTGGCAAAACGCGTCGTATTACTGTGTGTCTGATACCCTTTATAACTGTAAATCAAATATTGAACATCATGACCACACAAACGAAGTAAGAATCCGTTGTATCCTTGAATATTATTCTTTTCTCAAGAAAAAATGAAATATATTTCGGGTCTCTCTTAAATTTATAAAGCAAAGTGGACCTAGTACTGAGCCTAGTGGAACCTACATTTCTTTTTTTACAATTGTACAGCCATTAATGTCCTCTTCTGACGCCATGAAATAATTTTTCCTCGTTCGAATGGCGTGATGCGACTCTTTGTGGCTGTAAGATTTATCCCACTCTGGCAAAACGCGTCATAATACTGCATGTCTGACACCCTTTATAACTGTAAAGCAAATATGAACTTCATGGCCACACAAACGAAGTAAGAATCCGTTGTATGCTTGAATATTATTATTTTCTCATGACGAAATGAAATACATTTTGGCTATCTCTTAAAAAATAATACAGCAAAGTGGACCTAGTACTGATCCTAGTGGAACCTGAATTTCTTTTTTCCAATTGTGCAGCCATTAATGTCCTCTTCTGCCGCCACGAAATAATTTTTCCTCGTCCGAAATGGCGTAACGCGACTCTTTGTGGCTGTAAGATTTATCCCACTCTGGCAAAACGCGCCGTAACACTGCAGGCAAGGGAGATGGCTGCTTCCCGGCTGATTTCTAAACACAATATCGGGCGCCTGGCATTGACGGCTCATTGAAACTCGGCTGCGCACAAAGTGGGCGCATTGACGCGACGAAGAAAGGAACGCAGCGCGCGGGGAGCACTAGAATAAAAAAAAGAAAATACAAAAAAAGGAGGAGGGAAAGGAGTTGCATAGACGAATTAAGGGCACCGGTGTCGGCAGCGAAAAAAGGGAGCGAAGGGCAGGCGAAGAAAGGGCGCGCGCGATCGCGGCCAACAATGGGGCGCGGAATTTGCATGGCGGCGGATGATGGATGGGCGGCATGCGCCATTGTTGGCCTACCTGCCGGCAGCTGCGACAGCGAGCCGGGGAAGCCCCGCGCTGACGTCACGACGGGTGTCTCGCTCTGTCTGAGCGCCGGGGCCGAATTAACGCGGAGGATGGGAGCTTTCTGGTAGTCTCCAGGGACTGGTATAGGGCCAGCACTCTCCACAATGTACGAAAATGGGTCAGAATTTTCCTATTGAAAATTTACAGGTGTCACCTATATTTCAGGGGAGTAGCTACATACGCTGGCGGGGGGGGGGGGGGAGGGGGTACACACCCCCACCCACAGAATGTCTTTTTTTCTTTTTTTATCACTTGTGTTGAAACTAAAAATCAACAATAACTCGTGCAATGAATATGAGAGACTGAAAACTTTGCCAAGAAAGAGAGGTATCAGGGTGTCGAAGTTGTAATCGATACTTAGTTGATCTTTGGCTTCTTACTTGTTGTCGGGATACATTGTCTCGAGTGTCTTATTGGTGGTCTACGTGAGGCTAGGCAAGCGTCGCGCACAACTTTCACAACTGTAAATCTTGCATGCCAATTACTAAAATAAATAAATAAATAAATAAAAATAAAAAAAATTGCTCAGGTAACCTCCATTTAAGCTTCAGTAAGAATGAACAAGTATTGTTGCATCCCAGCCAGAAACACGCTCCACAGACTGTTTAAAGTGCCACACGAGGCTTGCCTAGCGTGTAACGAAGGCCACCGTGTCCCATGTTTACTGCTGATACCAGCTGCAGTGATCTGCTAACTTTATTACTGCAGTATGGGAGCGAACACACAGATAAATATGTTTTTTAACGACTGTGTTTAAACGAGAACAAATGTACGACATCACAACCTTATTACTTCCGTCCATAAATTACACCACAGATGCTGATCATCTGCACGCACGCATGAATAAAGTGGCAGCGTTGTATAGCAGACAGATTAAATTTCCCCTCTTTTGACAGATCTTACTAATGTGAAAGGAATGGTTAGTTTTGACGTTTTGGATCCAATTTTGGAGTTTGTATTTTATTGCAATACTACCTCTGTAGGCTGTCAGTGCCTTTTAATACTCGTATTAACGTAATCTGTAGATATTTAGCTTGGATTTCGTGTCTCTAAGCTGTTTCGCAAAAAGTTAGGCTTTAAATTGATGTTCTTAGTCATATTTTGCAACTGGGGAATTTACGCAAAATGAAGTGTAATACAGATGCATACATTCAGTGAAATGGGCACTTGCAGAATGTAGAGAATGTAGTAGTTTTTAAGTGCTAAAAACTGTATTTGTGACTTTCGCGGTGATTTGATCAAGTCTAAATTATAAAAGCTCCTTCCATTCCAATTTTACATCGACAGGTACTTGAAGCCTTCTAAATTTCTAATACAGTAGAGTGATAAGTATAAATTAGAACAGTTGTAATACTTTTTTCAAATGTATGGCGTGATAACCCTGGAACCCAGGTTACTGGCGCCACTGGGTATACTTTCACAATATATTTTTAACATTAAAACTTAACAAAATACATGTCTGAAAAAATTATAATAAAGTAGTATTAGTTGGTGAAGCTGTGGTATTATTCTGTACGAAAAAGACACACTTTTAATAAGATAAAGAAACTGGTTTACCTTAAGGTGGCGCCATTCTCCTGGTCTCCCCTACATGTTATTTGTCTGAAGGCGTTCGATTTTTGTACGATTGCTGACAACTTATGATTTGAGCCAGATGTGGTAGTGCGGAAGGTATTTATAATTTACCAATCTCTACAGTGATTACTTTTGTTCTGAAAATTGGGCTTATTCTGTACGTTATGTTCAAATAATTTACCGCCTAGTAAAATCATCTGAAGATCAAAACCAACTGCAGAACGATCTGAATAAGACATCACTATGATGCAAAAATTGGCAGTTGATTCTAAATTATGAGAAGTGTGAAGTCGTCCACATGAGTACGAAAAGACATCCGTTAAACTTTGTTTACAAGATATATCTATCAAAAGTGAAGGCCATGAACTCCACTAAATTCCTACGAATTACTATTACTTCAGACTTACACTGGGAAGAACATGTAGATAATGTCGTGGGAAAGGCGAACCAGAGACTGCGTTTCATTGGTAGAATCCTTAAAAGATGCATCAGAATTACTAAAGAGACTGCATACACTACGCTTGTCCGTCCTTTTTTGGAGTATTGCTGCCCAATGTGGGATCCTTATCAGGTGGGTTTGACGGAGGACATCGAAAGAGTCCAAAGAAGGGCAGCTCGTTTCGTATTGGAGGCAGGGGAGACAGCATTACGGAAATGATACAGGATCTGGGATGGATTATAACAACGGCGTTTATCGCTGCGGCTTGGGCTACTTACGAAACTCCAATCGCCAACTTTCTCCTCCGAATGTGAAAATATATTGTTGTCTCCCACTTACATAGGTAGAAATGATCATCAGAATAAAGTACGAGAAATCAGAGCTCGAACGGAGAGATTCAGGTGTTCTTTCTTCCCGCGCGCTATTCGAGAATGGATTGAGAAACAGTATAAAGGTGGTTCGATGAACTCTCTGCCAGGCACTTAAACGTGATTTGCAGAGTATCTCATGTAGATGTAGATGTAGATTGGTCACGACTGTCCTTTTTGTGTGATTCAGTACGATATTTTCATGCCTTAAGTTGAGATACTTATGAATCTCTTATGAGATATTTATTTGCCCCAGATCGCTTATATCAATTGATTTTACACTGAAGACTAGTGTCGACTCGTTAAATTAAAACACAAATTACAGTGAATACACAGTGCCTAAATGTACAATAAATGTGGTACATTATATAATCCAGATGTTATACATGTCAACTAAAATATATAGAAAACAGTCAACTTTTATATTGGTTGAAAATAGCTATCAGTCGAATGTAAAAACATGGTTTTTTTTTATAAACAGAAAATGTTTGTGAAGTTCATACCTTAATTGTCCAGGCATGGTAAGACATATGTTTCAGTTAAACTGACACTCTAGTGGCGTGCTAACGCACTTTCCTGTCCCGATAAGCCATAAATCAGTCCATCTCCAATTCTTATTGTGATGACACGCTGCCTCGACATGTGGGACAGGAAAGGAGTACCTACTTTGCAGCAGGTGGCAGCTCAATACAGCTAAAATGAAAAACCTAAGTGTGTTTTGTTTTCCTGATAGTTTTGATAGCATAGTTAATATTCATACATCGTACGCTACAATGAAAGAAGGAACGAATTATGTACCAACGTTTCCAATACGGGGACTCAAAAGTTCTGCTTGTAACGTGAAAACCAAGTCCCACCTCATCGGCCGCATTCCACTCCACGAAACAAAAATCTGACATGCCAGACCCTCCACGCTTCACAGGTCGGTGGAACGCGGAATTGTGCACCGTGACGTTCTACATCTACAGGGTGTTACAAAAGGTACGGCCAAACTTTCAGGAAACATTCCTCACACACAAAGAAAGAAAATTTGTTATGTGGACATGTGTCCGGAAACGCTTAATTTCCATGTTAGAGCTCATTTTATTACTTCTCTTCAAATCACATTAATCGTGCAATGGAAACACACAGAAACAGAACGTACCAGCGTGACTTCAAACACTTTGTTACAGGAAATGTTCAAATGTCCTCCGTTAGCGAGGATACATGCATCCACCCTCCGACCCATGGAAACCCTGATGCGCTGATGCAGCCCTGTAGAATGGCGTATTGAATCACAGCCTTCCACAATACGAGCACGAAGAGTCTCTACATTTGGTACCGGGGTTGTGTAGACGAGAGCTTTCAAATGCCCCCATAAATGAAAGTCAAGAGGGTTGAGGTCAGGAGAACGTGGAGGCCATGGAATTGGTCCGCCTCTACCAATCCATCGGTCACCGAATCTATTGTTGAGAAGCGTACGAACACGTCGACTGAAATGTGCAGGAGCTCCATCGTGCATGAACCACATGTTGTGCCGTACTTGTAAAGGCACATGTTCTAGCAGCACAGGTAGAGTATCCCGTATGAAATCATGATAACGTGCTCCAGTGAGCGTAGGTGGAAGAACATGAGGCCCAATCAAGACATCACCAACAATTCCTGCCCAAACGCTCACAGAAAATCTGTGTTGATGACATGAATCGAGGAAGTACAGTACATACTAACGAAACCATTGGGTATTTTGACAATTGTCTGCACGAATTATTTCAATTCACATTTAAAGATAAGTACTAAAATGAGCTCTAACATGGAAATTAAGCGTTTCCGGACACATGTCCACATAACACATATTCTTTCTTTGTGTGTGAGGAATGTTTTGCTGAAAGTTTGGCCGTAACTTTTTGTAACACCCTGTATATCAACATACCAGGTGTCCAAAAAGTCACTATAAATTTGAAAACTTCATAAATCACGAAACAGTGTAGCTAGAGAGGTAAAAATTGACACGCATGCTTGGAATGACATGGGGTTTTATTTGAACAACAACAGCAACAAAAAAGGAAAAATATGAATTGCTGGACGCGTGAAAGATCTCTTGCGCGCGTCGTTTGGTGATGATCGTGTGCTCAGCCGCCACTTTCGTCACGCTTGGCCTCCCAGGTCCCCAGACCTCAGTCCGTGCGATTATTGGCTTTGGGGTTACCTGAAGTCGCAAGTGTATCGTGATCGACGGACATCTCTAGGGATGCTGAAAGACAACATCCGACGCCAATGGATCACCATAACTTCGGACATGCTTTACAGTGCTGTTCACAACATTATTCCTCGACTACAGCTATTGTTGAGGAATTACGGTGAACATACTGAGCATTTCCTGCAAAGAACATCATCTTTGCTTTGTGTTAATTTGTTATGCTAATTATTGCTTTAAAAGCTGTGTGTGTGTCGTTTAATGTTGAATCTATCGTTAAATCAGACAACAAATTGTCCATTAACACAGTCATTTGGTTTAATTATGGCCCTGATATTGATAAATAAGAAACAGTGCATTTAACTGATTATGTGCGCAACGGATCTTTTAACAAAACAACTGTGGCAAGTCACCATATGATACAGACACTGACTATACTCAAAAAATTTGACTGCGAGAAAGATATTAAAAAACCATAAACCACTTTCTTAATGTTTGACTGCGAGAATTTTATGCAGATCAGTACCTGATTATCAAAATTCAATTAACTGCAGTGTTGCATAACAATCATTTACTATGGCACAAATAACGAAATCTGTTCAACAAGATTACCAAAATCAATACTGCACTTAAAAACCACAAACAACTAATCATCAAATAAAGGAAGTAGGTTCTAACTACGTAAATGAAACAGGAAAGAAAGGTCAACTTTGTTACTTAATAATCACCATTACATTAGCTACATAATACAACTTTTTCATAATGACATGAAATGCAATTACCTTCATTCCAGCGGTGTTATTTTACAACGTTTTCATAGTAATGAGAATACAATATAAATATTCTAAATACAATCAAATCAACTTGCTGGCACAGCAGCCTCTGCTCTACATCGGAGCCATACACACAACTCAACCGCTCTCTAAGCGAGCTGAACCACAAGTGCTACTCTCTCTCAGCGCGAGCTACAATGCTATGCAATACATGATCTTTGCCAAAGATGAAACTTCACAGAGTTAAGTACACATATCGATACACATAGTACAAGCGATATTATACATTTTCTTGCAAGAAAGTTATTCGACACAAAACAGGAGGCACAATATTAGACATTTTCTTACAATTTTTTTTTATGTACACGTTTCAGCTTTTCTGATCAGTTGAAGCGCCATTTGCCAGACATTTTTTGAACTTTTTTTTGTTCTAATAAAAACCCATGTCATTCCAAGCATGTGTGTCAATTTTTACCTCTCTATCTACATTATTCCCTGATTTATTAAGTTTTCAAATTAATACTGACTTCTTGATCACCCGGTATATACTACGCAATCCAGTAAAGTGCGTGCCGGAGGGTACACTATACGACTACTAGGCATTTGTTTTCCTATTCGACTCTCAAATACAACGAGAGAAAAAGGAATGTCTATATGCTTCTGTACGAGCCCTAATTTCTCTTCTTGTCTTTGTGATCACTACGCGAAATGTAAGTAGGCGGCAGCAAGATCGTACTACACTCAGCTTCAAATTCCGGCCCTCTACATGTCCTCAACAGAATTTCTCGAAAAGAACGTCGTCTTTCCTCCAGCGATCGCCAATTGAGTTGTCAGGGTATTTCCGTGACACTCGCGCATTGGTCGAACCTACCAGTAACAAACCTAGCTGCTCGCCTCTGAACTGCTTCTACGTCTTCCTTTAAATTGATCTGCTGCGGTTCCCAAACACTTGAGCAATACTCAAGACTTGGTCGTACAAGCGTTTTATACGCGGTCTCCTTTACAGGTGAAGTACATCGTCCCAAAATTCTCCCAATAAACCGAAGTCGGCTGTCCGCCTTACTCACAACTGTCCTTAGATGTTCGTTCCATTTCATACCGCTCTGCAATGCTACGCCCAGATATTTGGACGACTTCACCGGTTCCTCGTCCACGTGAGTTTCCACGTCTCGTGAGAGATCGTCTAGGATGCCCAGACGCCGTTCGCCGCTTGGAGAGCGATCCCGCCCGCCCTTGAAGGGCTGAGGGTTGTCGCAGGGCTGTTTGCGCAGGGCCGGCTTCGGCGATGATATATCGCGCGCCGGCGACCGCTCAAGGGGTGGAAGTGGCAAGTCAGCGACGTTTCAATCCCGCTAAGTGACTGACAGCTAACAACCCTCCGCCACTCACCCCAGCCGGCGCCGCAAGGTGTCCCGCAGGGGATGCCGTGCGTAAACTGGAAAACGCCACGTATGCCTGTGATCCGTTCTTATGGTCCTCACTCCCGAGAGTGCTTCGATACTCCTCGCTTATCCTGTAATTCTCTTCTGAACACCTTTCACGTTGTAGACGCGTTATTCAACTGTGTTGTAGAGACGTATATTATGACAGTAATGCCCGGTTTCTGGAAAACTATAGTTACCGTGCCGTTAGCTACCGTCACGTTATAATTTAACGTACCAGATAACTTCCTTGGGTTTCCCGTAGCTGATTTCAACGACCGATAAGGCTAGTCTACACGACGACACTAGGTTGCGACACTCGTTTCATGAAATGAGTTGTGCGCAACTGGTTTCGTGTGTGTCTGTAGACACGGCGCCAATACTGTACACTTCAGTTTCGTTATTTTGCGAGTTCCGTAGTCGCCGTAGAATGAAAGTTTTGGTAGCTGTAAGAGTTGTGGCGGAGCTATTGCTTCTCTGTGTGAAGTCGCTGCATAAGACTAAACATAAAAAGATTAAGAAACGTGTGTAGGTTTGTGACTGGATTAAAACAGACATCAGCCCTAGAAGCTATTTTAATCAACTTAGAATGTCACCAGAGCAGTTTACGTTTTTTTTTTTTTTTTTTTTTTTTTTTTTTTTTTTTTTTTTTTAACAGAGTTAGAAATGCATAACGCAATAACCAAACAAGATACTGTCATGCGTGAAACATTGTTACCAGAACTGAACTTACAAATTGCATTACTTTTCTTGTCAAATAGATATTCGTCTCTACAGTACCTGTTCCGTGTTCCCAAATCCACAATTGCCATAGTTCGTTTGTGCCGGCCGCGGTGGCCGAGGTGACTGAGGCGCTCCAGTCACGGTCAGCACGGCCACTACGGTCGGTGGTTCGAATCCCCCCTCGGGCATGGATATTTGTGCCGTCCTAGTTCATAAGTAGTTTGTAAGTTTAGGGACTGATGACCCCGTAGTTAAGTCCCATAAGCTTAACAAACATTTGAATATTTTGAACATAGTTCGTTTGTATAGGTATTTGGAATTGAATGTACTTTAGTTTGCGATTCACTAATCGTCAACCCATCAATATTTAATTCACGAATAATTGCTTCAAGAGTGCTAACACGCCACTGCTTATTCCTGAGATTTTCATCGTTAAAATGGCACAAACACCTGTGCATTGCGCATATGCTCCTTCCTTTCCCCCCTTTATATTGTGTTTTGTTCTGTATTAGTTATCACCTAACCTAAAATCACGCGCAATCAGTTTCGCCAAAGTTGGAAGGTGACGAAACTGTTTAGTTTCACCAACGAGTTGCGCGAACGCCTGCCGAGCATGCGCATTGGTCAGTAGCACAGTTTCATGAAACCTAGTGTCGTCGTGTAAACTAGCCTTTAGTTAACTATGAGGTAACTACGCCTTCTGTCGAAGCAAATAGTACGTCTCAACAGATAACAGATGGCACTACTGACGAAAATCGCAATTACTCGAATTATGCGATTATTAAGTGAAATCTAAGACGCGTCTTATTTTGTATAGCTGTTACGAGTTTTCTTCTTTCTGTTTTCAAAGGCGATGGACGAAAAGCGAGGAAAAAATTTAACTCTATTTGAGAAATATCTTTTGACCGACTTGATTTTAGAAAGGAAAGTAGTTATAGTAAATGAAAAGGCAGGTGGTTTGACTATTTTGTAAAAACAACACGCCTTGGAAGTTGCCACAAAACTGTACAATTCGTTAAGCAGGCAGGCGAGAAAACGGTAAGGCAACTCAGAGAGCTGTATTTTTTTTTTTTTAAAGAAAAACAGGACAAACAACAACGAAGACAGGGTTAACAATATAATCGCACGTATTATTTCTGTTGTCAACATATATTTTTATGAATTTAAGTTTTCCTCTTCCCAATGTTCTGTGAATGCGACATTACTTTTCACAACACAGAGTGGTCAATTTACGTGCACCCATCCACCTACCGGAGCCCCACGTTAAAAATAATAATAATAATAACAAACACTAATCACTTGAAACATTGACTGGTCGTAGTGGCAATTGCATGGCAGAACACTACTGCAAAGGGAAGTATCTTTATGCTTAATTGAAAGTTTTATTATGAGTGTATGGCTTTGTGATTTTGATGTGGTAAAATTTTACATCCAGATCGGCGATCGCGAGAGATAACGTTGGCCACTGTTGCTAAGTGTCGAGATGTCGCTTGACTAACCGCGAGGGAGATGCAGCTAATGCAAACGTCACCCGTTGCCAACATTATCTCTCGCGACCGCCGAGCGCGATGTAAAATTTAACTGGAATGATGTTTTCCGCGTTTTTTTATAAATTTTTATTTATTTATTATTATTTATTTATTTATTTATTTATTTATTTATTTATTTTTTTTTTTTTTTTTTTTTTGAAACGTATATGAAATTCGCTCTCATTACGCAGATCAAATGGTTGTCATCTAACACGAAAAAAGCGTCGTAGTGTTTCAACAGTGCCCAGTATAGCTAAGTTTTCTTCTTCTTAACAACTGTCCAAAGCGTCAGAAGAAAAAGACGGCGGTGATGACGATGATGAAAGAATTTCCATTCTTCAGCTTCAAAAATTTTAAAATTGTATGAAAATTATACGGAACCCAGTCATAAAAACAAAACCAAATTACTACTGCTAAATAACTTCTGGAATTGCGTTTGTAAGCCCACTAGCGCTACGTAGCGGATATAGTTAAAACTGAAGTTACCGTGCAGGTAACCACGGGGGAACGCGCATTTATCTTTGACGGACAGGTAACTACGGCTGTGACGGTAACTGTTGTCTTGGAATCCCATTTTGTACTTAACGTTAAGGTAATCCACAGATAACTATAACGGGACAGGTAACTACTGTTTCGGAAACCGGCCATAAGACTCATATTCAGGTAGAACCCACTCGGTTAGCCTTGTGGTCTAACGCATCGATACGGGGATGTCTATCGACCCCAGTTCGAATCCTTCCGTCGGGTTAACGAAGGAGGGCAAGAGCCGGCCAGCCTTGATGTGGTTTTTAGGCGGTTTTCCACATCTCCATAGGTGAATACCGGGCTGGTCCCTAAGTCACGCCTCAGTTACACGATTCGCAAACATTTCCTAACAATCGAATATATAAAGCAGAGTGTGCGTATATTTGTACGTGTTGCATACAAATCTACAGTTTTGTTCCAATCTTTATGAAATTTAATACACGCATGTTTCAATCCATGAGGACGGTCGCCGTAAGAGTAAGAATCACATACGATATATAGTTCACGAGATATGACGTTATAAACAATGAAACGTGTCTAAAACTGCTGCATTTAGCGACAATGCTGCTCAATTTCTCCTAAACCACTGGACCGATTTCAACCAAATTTGGTACACATATTCCTTACGTGAGATAACAATTGCTGTACGAGTACGGACCACATACGACACATGGTTCAGGAGACATAACGTCGTAAACAATAGGAATCGCAGAAAACTGCCACATAATGCGGCGAGACTTTATAAATACGCTATATGAGAATAAGAGCACTTCACGACTTGCAACAAACTTTAAACATAATTTCAAACCTTCATTAAACTTTTCTCGCTGACACCCATAGCAAAATGATGAAAGGAAAAAAGTTTGTCCCTTACTACTTTTCCGCTGTTTATGAAGTAAAACTACGGCTTTCGGTATGACGTTACAATTATAACTTGTACACTACAAATTGTAGCCGCAGGAAATTTTACAGACAGTATACAAGCATATAGTTGGATGTACCTTCTAAATTGTATCCCAGTACGACACGTGGTTGATGAGATATGAGCACATAAACAGTAACTTTCCGCTGTCCATGCACTAAAACTACGACATTCAATATGACGTTACAATTTATAATTTCTACACTATAAATTGTACCCGCAGGAAATTTTACAGACTGTATACACGCATATATTTGAGTGTAGCTTCTAAATTGTATCACAGTACGACACATAGTTCATGCGATATGAGCACATAAACAGTAACGTTCATGGAAAACCGCCCCATCATGCACCAATTTTTAATCTATTACGTCTTTACTACTAATTGTATTCCCAAGACTTTTACAGACATACAGCCCTTATACAAATGAATATATACCTGAAAAGTGGCAGGAATAAATACATAAATACCCGGGCAAAGCCGGGTTTTCAGCTAGTTTAAATATAAATTCAGAAACGCTGAGATGGTTTTTCGTCTCGAACATATCTAAGACATTGAGTGTAAAGGTGAAGCAATAAATTAAAATTTGTAATGCGGCCAGGAATCGAATCCGGACCTCCATGCTTACTAGGCAGACGTCTCACCGGATTTTAATTTCAGAGGGCGTTTCACCCCAATCACTTAGCACGCTGAGCCACAGCACACGGTGCCTATAGACCATCCCACCAATCACGATTAAGGCGTCTCGGAATAGTCTGACTTCCCTCTACGTCACAGATTTTAATTCATTGCTTCACCTTTATCTTTAATGTTTTGAACATGTTCGAGACGAAACGCCGCCTCAGGGTTAATGAATTTATATTTAAATTGATATTTTTATCACCTTAAGAGGAATGTTCCAACATATCCATTGCCAAGGTGCTATTCCGCTGCATGGAGAGTCTTGGCAGTAGTGGCAATGTTCTATGGAACACAGAAGCTGAATTAAAGTTTGTGACGTGCAGGGCAGTCGTACTTAGACTATTCCGAGGCGCTTTAACCGTTAGTGGTGCGGTGGTATAACGGTAAGACGTCTGCCTAGTAAGCCTGGAGCTCCGGGTTCGAATCCCGGCCGCATGACAAATTTTAATTTATTTCTTCACTTTCATCTTCAATTTCGTAACACTTTACACTTTCATACATATAACACTAAAGGCAGACATTTGGGGTACACATTACCTCCAGTGGTGGCCGAGGCGCTCCAGTCACGGTCTGCACGGCCACTATGGTCGGGGGTTCGAATCCCCCCTCGGGCATGGATATTTGTGCCGTCCTTAGTATTAGCTAGTTCATAAGTAGTTTGTAAGTTTAGGAACTGATGACCCCGCAGTTAAACATTTGAACAATTGAAGAAAGAAGAATAATTAAAGTCAGGTTGAAGCTCGTTTTATCCGTGTCTGCTTTATAAATATTTCGTTTCTTCTCTCCGAGGTTTTGCCTTGAGCAAAACAGTGGCTTTTCTTTGCATATGCGTACGTGTTTCCCTACAGTTGTAGCATCTTCCGTGGGTCTATTTATTCCTTTAAATTCAAGAACAGAAACATTTTTATTCGTTGCTTGTAGTGCCCAATTTAGCAGCAGCTGAATAACATGTATTTTGACAGTAGTATTTTAAAGAAAACGCCTTCTGCTACTGCATATGGGTTTTTTATTACTATAATTCACCCATACGCGTTTCGCCTTTTACACAAAGCATCATCAGTGGGTGTCTTGAAATATTTACATGTTTGTGTTTAAACATATAGATTATGATTTTACATATGTACAAAAACATTTCGTTTATGATTCAAAACAGTTCGGGTTCTATGTGTGTGCGTTTCACTAAGTGGCTATCCCCTGGGGCACGGCCCACTGTCTCATGACCACCAGCCAGTCAGCTACGCTGTCGTAGCCTCCACCCCCTAAACTTTGAAGGGTTGTAGCTCCAAAACTAACAGTGATAGGAATGTAGTTTAAATTGATTTGGACGCAGCTGGTTTCAACGAATCCAATGCGCGATAGAAAAAACTATTGTTCCATTTAAAAATTATATCTTTGTGCTGTAACTCTTTGGAAAATGATACAATAAACTATGTTCATATTTCCGCAGAAAGTGTAACATTTCTTGTGTTGACCTACCGCATTAAAATTTCCCGTCAGCTATTATTTTATAAGTTACAGAGGCAAACACACTTAGTGAAACACCCTGTATACATATACACGCGGGCTGGAACACAAATAGTGTCAACTATTTATTCACAATCGATACAAAAGCGTTACACATTCGCACCTGTTACTGTCCTTCGAAGTAGTCACCAACGTTGTGTAGAATCTGTTGCCAGCGATGTGGAAGGCGCATTATACCGTTAGCAGAGCCTGTTCTGTTGATGGTGCGAATGGAGCGGTCTACTGCCTGTCGAATCTCTGGAACAGTTCTGAAGCGAATACCACGAAGTGGTTCCTTCATCTTCGGAATCAAATCGAAGTCACAAGGACTTACGTCGGGGGTTATTGTGGATGGTACAGTACTTCTCTGTCCCATCGACGGAATACAGCAGCCACAGCTTGCGCTGTATGTGCCCGCGCATTGTCCTGCTGAATGATGGCTGGGTTGCGTGGAAAGTGTTGCCGCTTCTTTCGCGAAGCTGGTCGCAGGCGATGCTCCAAAAAGGAACAGTAATACTGTCTGTCGTGGAGGGACGTAATGCCTTACGATAACACCATTACAGTTGTACACGAGAATCACAGTAACTTTCACCATACTGTGTCTCTGACTCACTTCCGACAGCTTTGCCAAATAAGCGGCAACACTTTCTGCGCAACCCACCCATCATTTTACACGTCAATGCGCGGGCGCATACAGCGCAAGCTGTGGATGCTCTGTTCGGTCGATGGGACTGGCAAGTACTGTACCAGCCACCATACTCCCGGAACCTAAGTGCTTCTGACTTTGATTTCGAAGATGAAGGAATCACTTCTGGGAATTCGCTTCTGAAGTGTCCCAGAGATTCGAAAGGCAGTACACCGCTCCATTCGTACCATAAACAGAATGGGTTCTGCTAACTGTATATAACGCCTTCCACATCGGTAGCATAGGTTTCTACACAATACTGGTGACTTTGAAGAACAGTAACAGGTGTAAACGTGTAAGGCTTTTGTATCGGTTGTGAATAAATAGTTACCACTATTTACGTTCCAGTCCCTCGTACATATTCTGTGAGTTATCAATGTTGACGTACATGTGAAAGTACGTTTATTACTACGAGCCTTACGCTGTTTCGACGACTTTCAAAACGATAAAGACTTGCCTTGGGTAATGTTGTCGCATATTAAGCGCTGACAGACGGCAACAGTACTGGGTAGTCGGTGTTGGACACTGAATCAAACGTCCTGGGTTTGCCGATGACATAGTAATTCTGTCAGAGACCACAAAAGATCTGGAAGAGCAATTGAATGGAATGGGGCAGTGTTTTGAAAGGAAGATATAAGGTGAACATTAACAAGAGTAAAACGAAGGTAATGGAATGCAATGTCAGAAAATCAGGCGATGCTGAAGGAATTAGAGTAGGTAATGAGAAAATAAAAGTAGTAGATGAATTTTGTTCAAAAATGTTCAAATGTTTGTATTGCTTATAGGACTTAACTACGGGGTCATCAGTCCCTAAACTTACAAACTACTTACAACTAGCTAATACTAAGGACGGCACAAATATCCATGCCCGAGGGGGAATTCGAAGCCCCGACCGTAGTGGCCGTGCAGACCGTGACAGGAGCGCCTCAGTCCCCTCGGCCACCGCGGCCGGCTGAATTTTGTTATTTGGGTAGCAAGATAACTTCTGATGGCCGGAGTAAAGAAGATATAAAATGCAGAATGGCTATGGGAAGGAAAGCGTTTCTGAAGAAGCGAAATTTGCTTACATCCAATATTAATTTAAATGTTAGGAAGTCCTTTCTGAAAGCATTTGTCTGCAGTGTAGCATTGTATGGGAAAGAAACGTAAACGATAAGGAGTTCAGATAAAAAGTTGATAGAAGCTTTTGAGCCGAGGTGGAGTAGCCGAGCGGTCTAAAGCACCTCGCTGCGGAGCGCGCGGTTGCTCGCCGTGGAGATTCGAGTCCTCCCTGGGGCATGGGTGTGTGTGTTTGTCCGTCGGTTAGTTTACCTAGGTTTAAGTAGTTTGTATGCTACGGACTGATGACCACGCAGTTTGGTCCGATAGATCTACATTAAAAAAAAAGTAGCTTTTCAAATGTGGTGCTACCGACGAATGATGAAAATTAGATTGGTAGACCGCTAATGAGGAAGTGCTTAAGCGAATTGGCGAGAAAAGTTCTGGAATATCCTGACTAAGAGAAGGGATACATTGGATGGACTCATTCTGACACATCAAGGAATTGTTAACTTAGCATCAGAAGGAAGCTTGTGGGGTGAAAATCGTAAATGGAGACCGAGGGACGAATACAGTAAGCAGATTCAAAAGGGTGTAGCTTGCCGATGAAAGGACTTGCACAGGACAGGGTAGCGTGGAGAGCTGCATCACACCAGTCTGCGGACAGAAGACCACAACAACAACAACAACGTCCTAGTACGTCCTAGTACGTCGCTACGTAACAATGTTGACACGAAATACATCACTTTTCACGTGTTAAGAGACACTATTTGAGTCGATGTAACGAAGAGCCTATCGTGAACGGACGTGGACTCGAGGCGTTTCCGGCCGCTAGGTGCGGCGACAGCACGCCTCTGGGTGGCCGCCGCGTCGCCTGATAAGCTCTCGACGGGCTGAGTCAGCAGCCGCCGTGTGGACGGAAAGACAGCGGCCGCTCCGACAGTCCTACTGACTCACCGCACCAGCTAGCGGCGCGCGCGATGTAAACAAAACCGCGCAGCGCGAGAACGCGTCCGAGCCCCGAGGAAGGGGCGGACGGGAAGTGACGAAACGGATGCCGATTGGCCGGTCTGGAAAGTGCTCGTGACCCCGGGATACCACAGCACCAGTGGCTGTCAGTAAAGTTCTGTGCTCGATCCAGTGTGGAGCACACTGCCAGCTGAGATGCTCCTACCAGCGCGGTCGAAGTGAGTGTTGCACTGAAGGACTGGAGTGACCAGTCGAGCTGTGGTCAGGACCTAGGCCGCCGAAATCTTCGTCAGTGCTTCCCGCGTCGTCGTTGTGGACGGCTTGAGACGTTCCGGTTATCAGTAGCGTCGTCCGACTAAAGCTTTCTTGATTCTACTCTGTTGACGATTCCGTGAGACCATCCGGACCAGCGATTGGCGCGGTCGACTGAAGCAGTTTTGGAGTGAAAGATTTTCCAATCGGAGTAACAGTTGAGACGTGCACTTCATGAAGGCCTCGAAGAACAAACTGGGTTGTCGCCTGCATCCTGAGAGTGGAACGGCGCCGAAATTGTCGACTGGTGGCATCCTGGAGAGGTTGAAATGGTGGGCATGACGTTCCGGATACCACTGGCGTTCTCTGTGAACTGTAGTCTGTTGAAGATGCCGTGAGACCAACCCAATGCAGTTAACAGGATTAAGAGTTGAAGTGAAATCGTTCCAGTAGCGTTTTCTGTAGACTGCTCTGTTATCGTAGTCTCTTGAAGACTCTGTGAGACCCAAAGACTAATGCGGTCACCAGAAGCAAGTGTTGGATTGAAACGTGATACAGGAGTGTTCTCTGTAGTCTGCTGAAGACTCTGTGCGACCAAACTCACCATTAATTTGTGTGCTCAAGAGAAAAGTGTACCAGAATCATTCTCTGTTGACTATTCTGTTGACCGAAGCAAGTGTTAGATTGAAACGTGATCCAGGAGTTTTCTCTCTTGCCTCTTCAGTTGACCATAGTCTTTTCGAATACTCCATGACACTAAACCCAGCTATCAATGGGTGTGGTCAAGAAAAGCAAATGCGGAGTGATATGAATTGCAGTAGTGTTCTCTGTTGAGTGCTCTGCTGGCAGCAGTTTGTTGAAAACTCTGTGAGACCAGCCCAACCATAGATTGCTGCAATCACCTTAAGCAAATGTTGGAGTGAAACGTGTTCCAGGAGTGTTCTCTCTTCACAGCTCTTTTGACGTCTGTTGAAGGCTCCATGAGACCAGCCCCACCACTGAGGGCTCGTTTGACCGTAGTCTGTTGAAGACTCTGTGAAACCAATCCAGCCATAGACTGAAGCAGACACCAGAAGCCAGTGTTGGACTGTTGACTGTTCAACTGACTGCAGTCTGCTGAAGACTCTGTGAGACCAAATCCACCATCCCTTGGCATGGTCAAGAAAAGCAAGTGTTGGAGTGAAACGCCTTGCAGTAGCGTTCTCTGTGGACCTTAGTCTGTTGGATACTCTGTGAGACCAACCCAACCATAGATCGCTGCAATCACCAGAAGCTAGTGTTGGAGTGAAATGTGTCCCAGGAGTGTTCTCTGTTTACAGCTCTTTTGACTGTAGTCTGTCGAAGGCTCTTTGACACCAACCCCACCATGAGTGTTTTGTTGACTGTAGTCTGTTGAAGACTCTGTGAGACCAATCCAGCCATAGACCTATGCAGTAAGTGTTGGATTAAATCGTGATCTAGGACTGTTCTCTGTTGACTTTTCAGTTGACGATAGTTTGCTGAAGACTCCTTGAGGCCAAATCCACCGTCAGAGAAGCAAGTGTTCGAGTGAAACACATTGCAGTAGCGTTCTCTGTTGTCTATTCCGTTGGCTTTGTTGAAGGCTCCTTGAGGCCAACCTCGCCATCATTTGGCGTGGTCAACAAGATCAGTCTGCTACAATTGGAGAATCCAACTGGATATGTTATGTGCCCTGCGGAAGGGATGGAAAGTATTTCACCATGTCGGTGGCACTACTCTTGTATCAGTAGAGTGATGTGATATGAAATATACCAGTTTCCTTAGAAATGCATGAGTATCCCAGTTGTCACAAGTACCATGTGCTTCCCTCGGTGTAGACGTGAACTATATTGAACGCTTTGTGTAACCATCCTGACCGCCTGTTAGCGACGCTGAAGTGAACCTTCTCACTGTGTAGGAGGGCAACGAACCAGAAGAGGGACTCGTCTGATCCGTGTCGCTGCAATGTGTACCCTGAGCGAAGGTCATACAGTGTTCTAGAATGGTTGTCAACAGTCTCGCATCCTTGTCGAGGTTTCTACAGTGTGAATGATACTGGTGAAGTCACTGTTGTACGGATTGTCTAAGGCGGCCTTAGACTTTTCTGACCCCCCCCCCCCCCCAAGTTTAACAAAAGCAAGTGTGGAGATGAAATGCGGCACCATACATGAACCAACACGCTTAAACCCAATGTGTGTCCAATCTGCGCTCTGAGAAAGTGAAGGTGGCATCCATCATACTCTCTCTGTCAGTTGATCCCGATGAGCTCCGCGTGTTGAAGAACACATAACACAGTCGAGATTGTTTACCAGTGGATCTATGACGAGGACTCTTACATCAAATCTACGACCAGAAGCCTTCAGTCTGGGTCCAATCTGTGCTCTGAGAAAGGCAAGGTGTCATCAAACATAGCCTACTGTCTCTTTAAATCGATCCCACTGAACTACATCAGTTGATGGGTACATAATATTGTCGAGATATCCTTACCAGTGATTCTGTGGCCAAGACTCTTACGCCTAATCTGTGACCAGCACACTTATGCGCAATCTGTGCTCTGAGAAATGACTGGAAAGACGTGTCAGAAAGTCACTGTTCGTGCATAGACTGTGTTGGTCTTGGAGCATCCCCCACATTCTGTCTCAATCGGTCCGTGCTCATCAGCTAGTTTCTGGTGTTCGTGATCGTGAAGAGAAAATATATTTGCGTGTAGCCTGTTTGTAACTACACTACAGCACGTCTCCCGTAGGCAGTATAGGAAGTTTCGTGCCATCAAGTGACAGAGTTGGACCTTCCCAGGGTCTGTGACCGATGACCTTACGATGAAGGAGACCGGCAAGGATAGCGCCAATTGCGTAGGCGACGCGCTGCGGGCCGTCTACGACTGCACCTTCAGCGACGAGGAGTCAGAAGTCAGAGCCTCCTCGGCGGACGTCGTGTCAGAGGGAGGGCGACTGACGAGGGAGCGGACAGGCATTCGAGACGAGAGTTGTCCAACTACGAGCGGTCCCTCGCTGGCTCGGGGGTCTTGCGGTAGCCTAGGCAACCAGAAGGCGAGGCGGGCTAGCACTTCGGAGCCGCCCGTACTGCAATCTCGGTTCTCTGAAGACTCGGTGTGTGCCACGCCCTTCCAAGTCCAGCGTGTGTCTGATCACAGAGGTGAGATCCTTACAAACTATTCCGATAACCTATTTCTGTGCGCCTATTATTGCTACAGTTTATCCGTCTCAATTTCAGTTCCAAGGTTTTTTTTTTTTTTTTTTTTTAATCCTGTTGGGTTTTTTGGTAAATATCTCGGAAAAATTTAATAAAAATGCAAATAATTTAAATTTAAATATATACATATATCAATAAAAAATATAACATTTAAAATTATTAGAGTAATTTATAACAATTTACAATATTAAATTTATATTGCTTATATTTTTTATTATTTTTGTTCGAAATATTTAAAACATCCTAACTACGATTTGCGAAACACCCCGTATTTCATTTTCAATCATTTTCTTATTTATTGGTTCCAGTTTACGAACATATTTCGACCATCTACCATATATTTTTCGACCAACATCACCAGTACACTGCCGTTAATATGTATCCAGTTTTTCTATTGCGTCTGTGACCTTTATTGTGAGTCTGATCTCAGATGCTCTCATCCTATGTGTAAACCTGCAATGCACATCTACCCAAATACTTCATTTGTGTGACCATGACGTCAGTAATTCCTTTTATAATTATGATGGGTAATATACATGTGACGTCTATTCCGAAAGAACAGACATCACTTTTGATCCTTCAGCTGTTATTGTTTTCATATTCACAGAATATATTACTTCAACTGCGAATGGGCAAAGTCGAAAATGTGCACCCAGCCGGGATTCGCATCAGGGTCTCCGGCTTTCTAGGCAGTTGCGCTGACCACTACACCACTGGGGACAAAGTGATCACCGCACCTGCAAGGACTACCTAAGCACGCCTCCCGTTCGAATCCCAGCTGGGTACATATTTTCAGCCTTGCCCATTTGCAGTTGAAGTCATATATTCTGTGAATATGAAAACTATAACAACTGCAGGATCAGAAGTGACTTCTGTTCTTTCGGAATAGCCGCCATATATATATATATATATATATATATATATATATATATATATATATATAATGCCAGTGACCGGCAATGATCCTTTCGTTAGTGGGGAAGGATTGGCAAGTTTGAAGCCGTTACCCCTTCGGGAATTAGTACATAGTGACTACGAGTTAGAGTACTGTGGGCAGGGTGAAGCTCGAAATTTGTATCTGACGGGAGGCGTGCTTAGGTAGTCCTTGCAGGTGCGGTGATCACTGTGTCCCCAGTGGTGTAGCGGTCATCGCAACTGCCTAGAAAGCCGGAGACCCGGTTTCGAGTCCCAGCTGGGTACATATTTTCAGCTTCGCCCATTCGCAGTTGATGTCATATATTCTGTGAATATGATGGGTAATGTTTGTCCGTCTATGCACCCACAAATAAGATGCGACTTTTCTGAACCCACGCGTTTCGTTTCGATGATAATGAAACATCTGTTATCATAAGTGTCTATATTATGTTTTTTTTATTTTTTTTTAAATCGAAAACCGATCGTTAGAAAACATGTAAAGTACTATTTTGAATTTTAGTCTTGGTTCTTGCCTTATATCACAAACTACCAGATTGTTTCATGCAATAAGGGAGGTTCTTATTTTTGCATCACTATTTTTGCAGTAATGTCCATCTTATTGATGCACTGTCCTTAATTATGTTTTACACAGATCAGACGTATTTATTTTGGATGTGACTGAGTCTGCACAGTGTGTTGTTGGGGTGTTGCCAAAATCACAACAGTAAACATTCACTTCATTATTTTTAAAATATTTAATGCTTTATATTAAAGTGGAGGAGTTTATGTGATTTTTTCTATTACTTTATATGATGTTTGGTTTCGAATATGCACGCCACCTTTAACAAAAACGTCACAGGTTCAGCTCTTTAAAAAGATACTAAAATCATTCTTTCGAAGAAAACCTCCACATACACAAACCATTTTCACACAACAAACAGTTACTCAATGGCAAAAAAATTGGAAAAACCAAACATTACATAAAATAATAGAAACAATCACATAAACCTATCCACTTCTTGCCCTTAACTCTCTCAGTCTTCTCCCACATCCCATTCCACATCCCATTATTCTTTACGTCACACCTAATATCAAATCATATACCCACCGCTCCGGACATGTCGCTAATATTGAAGCAAAATTATCAAATCTGCCTGATCCTTGCTAAATACTACTCGACCTCGTTCTTCACACTTTTTATCCACATCACACACTAGATTCAACAAAAAACACAACTCTCAGTTGCTTCCCCTCCCACTCATACATTACTTGCACGCTACCCGTTCCTCACTTTTGTGCCCTACATATCACACTATTTGAAAAATTACACATATTATTCAGTCACCTTTGCCCCCCCTTTACACACACATTCACCATATAGGTCTTCAACTTCAGTAGTACCTCTTCACCTCACCTACACCTCAGCAAAAACAAAACCCTCAATCCTCCAATCATCATTTCACCTCTTGCTCTCCACTTCTATCCCATGACAGACTCTACATTCCATCGCTCACAGTTACCGCTTAGTCATTCCCACCACCCTGTCCCTCAAACAGAAACACTCACCACCTAGAATTTCAAAATTACAATAACTTCTTCAGTAATAATAATAATAATATTAAATACAGTAGTTTCAGTTACATATACATTTAATAAAACCTAACTCTGAAACCTCTCTTCTCTCTCAACCACCACTCCACTTCCTACCCCTTACTCTTGTTTTCCACCACTTACCACTTTCAACCGCCATTCAGTCATCGTTGCCTAGCCACCCCACGACCAAAAAAAAAAAAAAAAAAAAAAAAATCGCACACATTTGTAATTTGAGTAGTCTATTATCAAAGATGGAAATCTATCGTTTGACAGAAACTCAAATAAACGTAATTTTTTATTGCGCCACGTAGACGTAATATATTTATAAGCTGATTTGAGCATTATCAACTTTAATACTCGATGATTTATATCTGGAAGTGGCTAATATCAAATATGATATTCAAGCACCTGCTAATTGTATTTGAAAGTACAGATGTCCGTCTTTGAAACAAAAACGTGTAGGTGTCCGCTTTTGATGTGAACACGCTTTCATATGTCCGTTTTTGATAGACAGAGATTCGCTTACTACTGACAAGAATCTTTTACAGGTGTATAATTTGGGAAATTATAGGAATATGGACATAAAGTAGAAAATATCAATCCTGAACTTTATTACATATTGGAAAAATGAAAACTGTAATAATCTTTTTAATTTTAAATACAAAATGAAAGTTACGGCACTGAATCTGTAAAATTATTAGCATAAGGTCTGTTGAAACTGTCGCCAGATTTTTCCGGAAACATCCTTACGTTATTTCTGACATCGAACTTCTTTCCAAAAAGTGGTAATTTCGTACAACACATCTTACAATAGGTGTAGTTTACAAGCTAGTCTTGCCTTTGTTTCTTTTCAATGTTTACTTTCCACTTTTCAGGTTGTTGCAACCGCTTCCTAGCTTTTCCTTCTGACTCTGGTGATATATTATGTTCTATTTTACTCCCTTTAAGATGATTATTAGTAATAATACTATAAAAAATTACTGAAAAACTTTAAGTACGGGCTAATACATCTTAGTACCCGGCACATACTGTCGCCATGTCTGATTTTCGGGGTCATATGATCATATACTGTGTTCCCATTGGTGCACACTGCTTCATTCAACAAGTGTCCGAATTTGATATCAAGTACTTATGTAGGTGTCCACGTTTGATGTGAACAGTAAAATTTAACGTCTGATTTATCATATTTACGTCATTTTTTGGAAAAAAAAAAACGGATTTCACCAATGAAAAGAGCGGATAAACTTCCTACAGTATCGACTGCTACCTAAATTTCGACCATTAGGTCAGATGTCCAAGTTTGATATTTAGGCTACTCATTTAGTTACTACTCCATTTCGTTCGTTCTGAAAAAAATATATATACTGCAACATATTTTAATATAGAGCATTAAAATAAATAGGTAAAAGAATACAATCATAATGTTGTCAAACAACAACACAGCTCTGCAGACTCAGTCACATCCAGAACGAATACGTATGATCTCTGTAAAATATAATTAAGGACAGTACATCAATAAAGTGGAAATTAGTACAAAAAATAATGATGCAGAAATAATAATCTGCAATACTACGTGAAGCAAATCGGCTGTCCGTGATAAAAGGCAAAAACGAAGACTATAATTAAACTTGTATCCATTCTGGAAGTGTGGAATCTGCAACTGTGTTGATTAAAGAAATCAGAAAATAACAGCAACCAGTCACCTTTCTTTCGTATTTGTTTACCACAAGCGGTTTCGAACTGCCTGACAGTTTATCATCAGGCAGTATACATGTTTTATATGTTTCTCATAACGTTGTGGAACTCGTTTGGCTGTGAAGATATAGATAATTATGAGTGAGCTTTGTCTTTGGCACTAAATTTCTATATTTACAAGTTTAAATCGTAATCTAGACAGCTACTTACAGTTGGTTCACATTGCTGTTTGATGATAGCTGATTTTTCAAGCGTTTTAGTTCTCAAAAGCTGCCCAGCTTTGTTGGCAGCTTTCTAGGCAGCTTTTGAGCACTAAAATGCTTGAAAAATCACCTATCATCAAACAGCAATGTGAACCAACTGTAAGTAGCTGTCTAGATTACGATTTAAACTTGTAAATATAGAAATTTAGTGCCAAAGACAAAGCTCACTCATAATTATTTATATCTTCACAGCCAAACGAGTTCCACAACGTTATGAGAAACATTTAAAACATGTATACTGCCTGATGATGAACTGCCAGGCAGTTCGAAACCGGTTGTGGTAAATAAATACGTAAGAAAGGTGACTGGTTGCTGTTATTTTCTGATTTCTTCAAGACTAAAATATCCGTAAGTAACAAAACAGTACGCTACATGTTTTGCTAACGAACTGTTTTCTATCCAAGAAATAAAATAAACTGAAGATATCTATTATTACAGACCAGTGATGTTTTATTGTCATTAAAAGGAACGCGTCTGGTGAGATAAGTTGCATCTTCTTGCCAGAGAGGACGCAGTTTCTAGTAATCGATGATAAGGCATCGACTAAAACACAGGTGAATCGGGCGTTCGACAGGGTAGTGTTATTGGTCCTCTGCTGTTCCTAATTTACATAAACGATTTAGGGGAAAATCTAAGCAGCTCTCTTAGGTTGTTTGCAGATGACGCCGTCATTTACCGTCTAGTAAAATCAACTGAAGATCAAAACCAACTGCAGAACGATCTGAATAAGATATCACTATGGTGTAAAAATTGGCAATACTCTCAACTCTAAATAATGAGAAATGTGAAGACATCCAATTCAGTACGAAAAAAAATCCGTTAAACTTTGTTTACATGATAAATCAATCAAAAGTGAAGGCCGTAAACTCTACAAAGTACCTAGGAATTACTATTAGTTCAGACTTACACTGGAAAGAACACTTAGATAATGTCGTGGGAGAGGCGAACCAGAGACTGCTTTTCATTGGCAGAACACTTAAAAGATGCAACAGAACTACTAAAGAAACTGCGTGCACTACGTTTGTCCGTCCTCATTTGGAGTATTGCTGCTCAGAGTGCAACCTTATCAGGTGGGTTTGACGGAGGACATCGAAAGAGTCCAAAGAGGGGGAAGCTCGTTTCGCATTGTCACGGCACAGGGGAGACAGTGTTACGGAAATGATACAGGATCTGGGATGGGAATAATTACAACAATGGCGCTTATCGCTGCGGCATGGGCTACTTGCGAAACTCCAATCGCCAACATTCTCCTCCGAATGCGAAAATATATTGTTGACTCCCACTTACATAGGTAGAAATGATCATCAGAATAAAATACGAGAAATCAGAGCTCGAACGGAGGGATTCAGGTGTTGTTTCTTCCCGCGCGCTATTCGAGAATGGAATGGGAGATAAATAGGATAAAGGTGGTTCGATGAACCCTCTGCCGCGCACTTAAATGTGATTTGCAGAGTATCCCATTTAGATGTAGATGCATTTGTAGTTACCTAGACGGACAGACAGCCCGTCGCGGTGGCCGAGGGGACTGAGGCGCTACAGTCACGGTCTGCACGGCTACTACGGTCGGGGGTTCGAATCCCCCCTCGGGTATGGATATTTGTGCCGTCCTTAGTATAAGGTAGTTGATAAGTAGTTTGCAACTTTAGGGACTGATGACCCCGTAGTTGAGTCCCAAAGGCTTAACAAACATTTGAACATTTGAACGGACAGACATTCCCTAACTGAAGAAAGTGCGGTAACTCACTGGAGGCAGACTGCCCCTCTATTGGAACCGCCTTCCCTTGGCAGCTACTGTGCCCCTGGTCAGGTCAGGCGGTGGATTTAAAGGCGGCACTGAGTCCGGGGTTGGGAGGCGTTGATTGATGGTGGTCAGCGCGACCCCTCTAGCCAGACTGCCTCGTGACGTCATTTAATTTCCTGCCCTCCAGGAGGGGACCGTCCTCCGTCTCCTTTGCCCACTGCTCTGGAGCTCAATTAGCCTTTCACGCCTGTTATTTGACGCTTAGAAGTACCTCAACCTAAATCTGTTCGCAGAAGACATGGTGTACCACAGGGCTCTATTTTGGATCCGCTGTTGCTATGCCTGCTCGGATCCGCCGAGTGGTCTTTCCGAGACGGGGAGGCGTACCGTCCCCGGTTCGAATCCGCCCGGCGGATTAACGACAGGGGTCGGAGTGTCGGCCAGCCTGGATGTGGTTTTTAGGCGGTTTTCCACATCTCCCTTAGGTCAATACCGACCTGGTACCCAAGCCTCGCCTAACACAACTCACAAACATTTCGTAAAACTTTACACTTTATGCACTGAATGCACATTGTCTTGAAGGTATGGCGGATCACATGCATGATCTCAGGTCCAAGGGTATCTTGTACGGGCACTTTTAAGGAAGTATACTAATGAGCTGAATGGTCGTGTTGTGCACTGAATGACTGGATGTCGTAAGGACCCAAATAAAAAGTCCACTACACGCAGACAATTGATGTAAACATTTCCTCCCCAGGTTCATTGGGTAGCGACGGAAAAGGCATCCGGCCACCGCGTAAATATTAACACGCCAAATCCGGATTTAACAGGGCCGACCCTACATATGCGAGAACACGGCTAAAGAGAAAGAAGAAGAGGAAGAGAAAAGTTTGCTATGACTGCTCCCTCAGTTCTTTCATCCATTAGAAGTACGACGGACTAAATCTGCTTGCAGAAGACGTGGTGTACTACAGTGCTCCATTTCGGATCCCCTTTTGCCTGCCATTTCCGTTAGTTGATGTTTTAGTACCTCTACAACATGTCGCTCATATTGAAATAAAATTACCAAACCTGCCCAGTCCCCACTAACAACTACTCGACCTCGTTCTCCACACTTTTGTCCCACATCACATGCTAGATTCAACTAAAAACACAACTCTTTAATTCCCAGTACCCCCCTCCCCAAAGACAGTACTTGCAATCTATCTGCTCCTAATTTATGCCCCACATATCACACTTAACTTACATATGCTATGCAGGTACCAATGCTCCACTCTCCGCACACACATTCACTAAATCTGTATGCGGAAGACATGATGTTCCACAGAGCTCTATTTTGGATTATGTGTAGTTGCACCTGCTCTCTCTGTTCTTTGATGATTTACAAATTTACAAGTAACGTAACTAAATCTCTTTCCAGAAGACATTGTGTACCATACGGTTCTATTTTGGATCCACTGTTTCTATGCTTTTTTTTATTTTTATTTTTATTTTTAGAAGTACCATAGTGTAAATTAGTTGCCCTGTTGTTGCGTCTGATATCTCTGTTTTTTTTATGGTTAAGAAGTACTGTCAACTAAATCTGTTCGCAGAAGACACAGTGTACCACACGGCTCTATTTTGCATCCCCTGTTGTTTACGTTACACCTTGTACAGTATATGGTTTGTCAATAGGTTCAATATTTCGTCAGTATTGTAACTTTAATCCCTGTGGGCTTGGGATTTTTTTAACCTCTGTTGGTCCATCTCTTCTTCCCTCCTCCTATACTTCTTCTACCCTATTTCTGTTCATATCTTCCTCAGCCTCTCTCGACCCATTTCGCTAAATCACTCCAGACTAATGCCACGATGGTTTCCTTTGAAATGACACAACAGATTTCCTTCTCCATCTTTTTCATAATAGTTCGAGCTAATAACAACGTTGTGACGTGACGCTAAACACCAGTCTTCCTTCCTTTCCAACCGTCTGTTTATGTCCTCTTTCTTCTCTCTTTGCTTCTCTTCCACCACTTGTCACAGTCATCCCCACGTCTATGAAAAATTCCATAAACTTAGAAACTTTTAAGGTGATCAGCGAAATGCTGTCGAAGTTTGATGTAAAGTATCCTCCGATCTCTCGTTGCACTTTCGATAGTTGACCTGCCTTCAGCCTATTCGAATGCGAGGTGTCCGTTTGAGTAAAGGAGTCGTGACCCCTTTTACAAGGAGCGGATGATTTTATTGAAAATTGTTCATTCTTCCCGCGCGCTATTCGAGAATGGAATGGAAGATAAAATAGTATAACGGTGGTTCGATGAACCCTCTGCCAGGCACTTAAATGTGATTTGCAGACTATCCCATGTAGATGTAGATATATCGGTTTCAGTAGTGACTCTTGAGACCACAGATATGTCCCTATGGACTGGATTTGAATGAATATTGTTCAAAGAATTTAAGTTGTTACTTTTACTTAAATATTTTATTGGTCTGTTTCCTGTAATTCCTTACGTTCTGTGTTAAATACAAGTCTTACCTAGTGTAATATAAAGAAATAAGGAAATTGTGTGTGTGGTTTTTTTTTTTTTTTCAATAAATCAGAGGTAATCAAAGACAAGTTAATATATTTACACCGAGGTAGGCATTCTGAGATTAGGACGGGGTTGAGATAAATCTCACGATATCTGACTAGGGAGGGAAGGGATTCGAAAAAACGCCAAAATTACAAGTCATTAATAGATATCCCATTATAGCTGCGGGGTACTCCCTTTCGACCGTATATACTGGTAGACCGGGCAAACCGTAGAACAACTATCACATGGCGTGGTAGCATGATAGACCCACGTGTCTGTTGGCAGTTTTCAAGAAATTAAATTATTTTAAACTAATAATACATTTACGTGAAATTGGTATTACTTCTATTCACAAATAGCTCTATACAATCTTAAGCAAAGCTGGCCACAACCGATGTTTTGCAAACATTCACTTACAAGGGAATGGTCAGACTTGTCATGCCGAAACATGTATTGATTTTTTATGCAGAATGTTAGCTGCTGACATGACCTGGAAGTCGCCTAAAAAAATCACGAAAATGACTGTTTTTCCTGGTTGGCGCTTGCGGTGACGGCTGGCCACCCCTGGAAATGGCGAGTCGCGAGCTGTTGTCATGGTGAGCGTTGTGCGCATGGCCGGGAGGTGCGGCCGTCTTATCGCGGCATTCACTAAAGACGAATATCGTTACACGGTTTTGGTGGAAAGGGGAAACCAATTTTCGTTTCTGTGGCATGCGCTTCCTTTTCATTTCTGGTACGTATTTCCAAACATACCGCCCTGAAACTGGTTAGAGATGTGAAAGATATTCTGTACATCTACATCTATACTCCGCAAGCCACTTTACGGTGAACATTCAATCTCCCCTCACAGGTGATGGTAAACCCTGTAAATGATTCGCTGCTTGCCATGGAGATACACCACAGACTCCAAATGAAGCAATCAACACAAAACACGCGTGACGAGTATGTGATGTGCTACATGGTAGTTAAACTTCTAGACGAGCATGATATTACAGACTGTGAATCTACAGACGGCAAAGAAATGGAAGAAAGTTGCGCACATAAAGACTGTTCCAGTGATAGTGCCACGTATCATCATCAATTATCTCCGAAAGCAACACCAGACGTCTACGGACATCTAACAATGTCTGTAATTCGCAGGGCTGTCATATGTCGTCTTTGTTTGTATGTTCTTGGTGCACAAAAGAAAACTGTTTTGAAGATTGTATCAATATTTCGAATTTTTGCGGTAATTACAAGAAAAGTTTGACGTGTTCTAAACCGTATATGTATTTGTGTCTATTTCATAGCTGTTTGGAAAGAATGTTGTAGATAACACATCAGCTACATTTGTCAACGGATTTATTACTATCGTATTTATTAATTATCGTACGATCGCTTTCACTGGGCCAATCAGTTGTCTCACTGCTGTGGCAGGAGAGCGGCGCGTAGCTAACGCCACCTTGTCCCTAGATGGCGCTGGTATAACGTAGCGAGAGAGGTCAGGGTTGTACAACAGGCAGTTATAGGCGCGGAAACCATGCGACAGTAATGTCACACTTATAGTTTTCAAAATGACAAGCCAAGGTCGCACATTAACAACTTATTAAATGACGACCGCTTTCGGTGCACTGTGTCACCATCATCTGGTCACATATATGTTATAATCTGGTCATCTTGTTAAAAAAAAGTGGGTATAAAATAACAAGAGCAGCATTGCACTTAGTCACTATATAAAAATACACAGCTTACAAAATACTCAAAGCTTTGAGGCTGGGTAACGTCGAAACCGGTCATTCTAAAAAATAAAAACGCGATCTTGGCTGGAAACCTGTAAAAAATTTTATTTTTTTAATAATTCCTTGGGCTACTTTCATGCTCCGTTTTGTTCATACCGAAGCCAGCCAGCTGCGATTACACACTCTATCGACCACGCAACGGCATTAGGACTCGCGCCGCTAAAAGTTTCGCGGTGTCTTCGCTCGCCACTTTATCTCTCTATTACTTCTTTCGTTCCCCCCTCCTCGCACCTAATACTACGCAGTGCGTTCCTCACTCCCTCAATTTACCTTTCTTTATCGCTCTCTCTCTCTCTCTCTCTCTACTACTACTACTACTACTACTACTAGTACTACTACTTTTTGCTCCGCTCATTTTTCCCGTTTTACAGCACACATATACATGCCAACTCTCCCTCACACACACACAGCTTACAAAATACTATCATGTTTTTAACTTATGTGTTTTTTTTAATATAGTGACTAAGTGCAATGTTGCACTTGTTATTTTATACCCATTTTTTTTAACAAGATGACCAGATTATAACATATATGTGACCGGATAATGGTGACACAGTGCACCGAAACCGGTCGTCATTTAATAAATTGTTAGTGTGCGATCTTGGCTTGTCATTTTGAAAACTATAAAACGATTAGATCGCCTCCAGACCTGACTATGTCAGGTGATCTTAATGCCATACTTCATAAAAAATTTTACAGACTTCCAGGTCATGTCAGCAGCTAACAGTCTGCATACAGACTTCCTTCAATGTTAACTCACATTGGTAAAAATAGCAGCAGAGGTTTCGGCATGACAAGTCTGACCATTCCCTAGTTATTCTAGCCGCTAGAGGTGTTGGTGACAAGGAAGTGACGTCATCCCTTATCCGCTGTTATCTACGGCGGAAGGGCACTCCAGCTTGTCTCCGGCCTCCTCGCGCTCTGCTGACAGACGAACCCCGCAGTGCATTCCGTTCTCTGCTCGACTCTCAATCAGGGCACACTCGGCAAGTTCCCCCACCACGTCGATAAGCGACTCGCGACCGCGGGGGTGGGGGGAGGCAAAACAAATATCCCGGCAGGCGCAGGCCCCTGGAGTCGACATTTTTCGCGACATCCACCCCTCGGCGGCAGAAACCACCCCCTCTTCCGCTCGCCACCCCTTGCGGCGTAGTCGGTCGCGCGGCGCCGTTCTAGCAAATCATTTCATCGCTCGCGAGCGCGTCGGATAAATGGCCGGTCATTAGTTTCCAAAAGACGAAGAGCAAGAGAGAGAAGTAAAAAAAAGGAAAGAAGAAAAAAAAATGAAGAAAAGGAAAAGCAAGCAGCGTCGGTGGAGGAGGAAAGGGAGCGGGTGAAAAAAAATAGCCTTCCGCGACGCAACCACCCCCGCGCGTACGGTGCTCGCCCTTAGCGAAGATACATGGCGGAAATATTCCGTAAATGGGCCAAATCTCTGCGCCGACGTCTTTATTCAGTGCGGCCTTCCGCGGCGAGGTCTTCCTCTGCCCCCTGTCTGCAAAGTGGGACTCTTCCCTTATACCGTGCCGTCTCTCTGTACGGCGAAATCAGAGTTCATATACATGTGGCGTCTGTTCCGAAAGAACAGACGTCACTTCTGATCCTGCAGTTGTTATTATTTAATATTCATTATTTAATATTCATTTAATATTCAAAAAGTCTGTAAGTCTATCGGACCAAACTGCCTGGTCATCAGTCCGTAGCTTACAAACTACTTAAACCTAGGTAAACTAACCTAAGGGCAAACACACACACAACCATGCCCCAGGGAGGACTCGAACCTCCACGGCGAGTAACCGCGCGCTCCGCAGCGAGGTGCTTTAGACCGCTCGGCCACTCCACCGCGGCACATCATCTGTGATTGGGCAAAGCTGAAAATCTGTATCCAGCCGGAATGCTGCCCGCTTTCTAGGCAGTTGCGCTGCAGGTGCGGTGATCACTGTGTCCCCAGTGGTGTAGGGGTCAGCGCAACTGCCTAGAAAGCAGGAGACCCGGGTTCGAATCCCGGCTGGGTACAAATTTTCAGCTTTGCCCAATCGCAGTTGATGTCATATATTCTATGAATATTAGATCAGAGTTCGCTGCTGGTCTAGTTCTTGCCAGTCATAATAACCAACCTATCGCTACCAAGCCCCCACAATGGCGTAAGCGGCCGACTGCGAACAGCGGACAAATTGCAGAGCGCATCGACGGCCATTGTGGTGGCAAACTTCCACGCGAACTTTAAATGTGCGTTAAGATTCTTTTGATTAACGAGAGTATTCATTTAAGTCGCGACAACTATGTCTAATTCAAATTTATAACTACAAAACAGCTTCAGACTCCTTCAATATACAGCAGCTATCGGTTGTGTGTAAATTTATTACACATACGGAGTAGAAATTGGCCAACAGCGTTTCCTCTTCCTAACGAAACCGAACTGTAACAAAAATGTTCAAATGTTTGTTAAGCTTAAGGGACTTAAGGGACATAACTGAATAATTATATTCAGGTTGAAGCTCTTTTTATCCGTGTCTGCTTATAAATATTTCGTTTCTTCTCTACGAGGTTTTGTCTTGAGCAAGACAGTGGCTTTTGTTTGCATTTCCGTACGTGGTTCCCTACAGTTGTAGCATCTTCCGTGGTTTTTTTATTCCTTTAAAATTCAACAAAAAATGTTCAAATGGTTGTAGCACTTATGGGACTTAACTACGGGGACTAAACTTACAAACTACTTATGAACTACCTAAGATTAAGGACGGCACAAATATCCATTCCCGAGGGGGGGATTCGAACCCCCGACCGTAGTGGCCGTGCAGACCGTGACTGAAGCGCCTCAGTCCCCTCGGCCACCGCCGCCGGCGAACTGTAACATGTAGTTTTCTTGCGCTCTAAGTGCAGTATATTAACGGAATTTATCGTCAGACACGATTTTTTGGTAATTTCTCGGCATATTCCACGATTGTGAAACTTTTGTACAGACGTTAATTTCGGAAATACATGCGAAAGATGACTGGTTGCTGTTATTTTCTGAGTTCTTTAATTTCGGAAGAGTTTCACACTTTACATCTTTGCTTTAAAGCTGTATTCTCGAATACTTAGATATTTCATGGCATCAAAAAATCAAACAGGACTGACTGAAACATCTAATGTTAAAAATCGATTGTGAAAGTGAAATTTGCCATCAGGTACATAACTGATAAATAGCTTCTTACGTTGTGAAATAAAGCAACCAGCCACTACCAAATTCTTTTAGAACACGAAGTAAGCCATAACTTTTTCTAAATTAAGGCGTCTAACATTAGCAATAGGGTATATAGCAAGAAAATTAGCATTTTTAATACTGTAAGCCGAATACCTTATAACAGAGTGAACTGCCCAAAAGTCAGCAACTATCGTCACAGGGTTGAACTTCACAATGTGCATCCACTGTGGCTATGTGCCGCTCATATATGGAACTAAATATAGGTCTGCAAACCCCTTTCAGTTGTTATATCTAAAGCAGATTACCTTTAAATTCTGAGTTACAAGTAGCTAATACTAATTTAATAAACAAAAATTCGAACTGCCGTGAGGCAACTAATTTCGTTACCCCAATAGTTATTTTACACAATCATAAAATGAAACTTTTTGAATTTCCTGTCCACCAGTCCTTTTTAAGAGCTACCACTGTTATAAAAGCCTGTTATTTTTGACTAACAGTCTGTTAAGCAAGAGTAACTATCTCTGAAGACAAGTAGTAGGGCTACTTGTATTCCTTAGAAATATAAATGGGAAGACAGTATTCAGTCATTTTATTCTTTTCTTAAATTCTTCTTCTTAAATTGATTTGTGCATTTAAACTCTGAGAAGCTCTTCACCATCGTGCTTCATGTACACTGCGATAGTCAAACAATAAAGACGTGACTATCAATTGTGTATATATCCCGCAGTAGGTATTTAATACACTATTTACCTGCTACCAACGCTGGTATTTATGTGACGCTTGCCACTACCATGGCGGCCGGGCGAAGGTTCAAATTATCCCGCGACAGCAGCGCCGTCAACGTCTTTAGTCGCTACTAGTGTATAATTCTGCTCTTGCAATACAAGAAGCGTGTGAAAAGTTCGTGCAAAGTCCGACAGATGGCGCGTATCGAGGTCAGAACAGCGTTAGACCAAGTATATAAGTTTAAAAGGATACTATGTTGAAGAGTAAAAATGTTTTTTTTTCCCCTCAAACACGTTAGTGGTTTTTTTTATTATTTTCTTCACTAAATTTTCAAACGCTCCTGGTACAGACTAATGGTAATTCACTCTCGATGTTTCAAAATAGTGCAAATATAGGGAGGGAGCGTGAACTTTAACTTTAGTTGAGATCTCGTACAGACAAATAAATTTGCAGTTACTGATAAGGAGTCTGTTCTTTTGGACTTTTCGGAAAAGAACAGAAATCATATCAATAATAGTAAATTTGCCCCCAACAGGCAACGCACAATATCATTGCGGACGCTTTAATAGGATCGATCCCTAGTGGAATCCATTATAGACTGTGAGTAAAAAGAAGAAGAAGAAGAAGAAGAAGATAAAAAGTGGGAACCCCGGGTGATCGAAACCCAGTTCAGCACACATTCATAACTTTACTGCATTTACATCAATGCCATGAAAAGGTCGAAAATTTTAAATATTTGAATTCGTAAATTTTATCAGGCTTGATTCGATAGTGGCACTTACGCTCAATGAAACATGGAAATCTTTTACGTGTTCAAAATTAGACAATGTTCAAATGTTTGTATAGCTTATGGGACTTAACTATGGGGTCATCAGTCCCTAAACTTACAAACTACTTATGAACTAGCTAATACTAAGGACGGCACAAATATCTGTGCCAGAGGGGGGATTCGAACCCCCGACGTAGTGGCCGTGCAGACCGTGACTGGAGCGCCTCAGTCCCCTCGGCCACCGCGGCCGGCCCGGCATTTGCCTGGAGTGATTTAGGAAAATCACGGAAAAACCTAAATCAGGATGGCCGGAGGTGGATTTGAACCACCATCCTTCCGAATTCGAGTCCAGTGTGTTACCACTGCGCCACCTCGCTCGGTATACGTCTAAAAGGTGACTATGTCGAAAAATAAAAATGGTTTTTCCCCTTATACGCTAGTGGTTTTTATTTTTGCACGAACTTTTTGAACGCCCCTGGTACAGGCAAACGAAAATTCACTCTTGATGTTTCAAAATAGCGCATCCATAGCGAGGGAACGTGCACTGTAACTGTAGTGGGTAGTACATAAATTTGCTAAATTACTGTATGGTGACGAATTGCAGTGATGATAATATTATCAATATTTTCTCGCAATCGCGAATTTCTTTCAGCGTCACTGTATAAGGTATGGATGTTCTACCAAATGGTGACATATGCAAAATTGTGTCGGGCCGGGACTCGAACCCGGGTTTCCCGCTTTTCGCGAGCGGTCGCCATAACCTCTTGGCTGCCCCAACACCACTCCAGGACCGACCCAAACTTCCATATGCTACATTGACTGCACATTTGAGTCAACTGCATTCATCCCGGGTTCGAGTCCCTGCCCGGCACAAATTTTCATATGTCACCATTTGATAGAACATCTATATCTTATACAGTGACGCTAAAAGATATTCGCTATTGCGAGAAAATATTGATAAATAAATTTGTAGTTACTGATATGGTGTCTGTTCTTTTGGACATTTCCGAAAAGCACAGGAATCATATCAATAGTAGTACATTTGCCCCCTACAGGCAACGCACAGTTTCAATGCGGACGCTTTAATACGCTCGATCCCTTGCGGGAATCCAGTGTAGGCCGTGAGTAAGAGGAACTAATGGCAATGAGGCACTACAATCGTAGTGTGCTGTAAGTTGAGAGTTTTAGTTAGAAGGGAAGCATGCCTGGATAGACTAATTGGATAAGGCCCAAAGCGGGAATTGCCAGTTCAGCACACACTCTCAACTTTACCATTTAATTTACTTCAGTGCCATGAAACGGTCGAAAAGCTAAATGTTTTGAATTCGTAAATTTTATCAGCTTTGATTCCATAGTGGAACTTGCGTTCAATGAAACTTGGAAATGTTTTACGTAATTTAACCGTTTTGTTTTAAGCACTGATAATAAGAACACACTGGTCGGAATCTAGATTTGAACAAACTAAATATTTATGCCGGCCGCGGTGGCCGAGGGGACTGCGGCGCGCCAGTCACGGTCTGCACGGCCACTACGGTCGGGGGTTCGAATCCCGTCGTTAGTGTAAGTTAGTTCGTAAGTAGTTTGTAAGTTTAGGGACTGATGACCCCGTAGTTAAGTCTCATAAGCTAAACAAACATTTGAAACTAAATATTTACGACTGATTGCTGGAAAATGTTCTACGAATTCTTAAATGATACACGCCGTGGGGAAAGCCGAGTGACTTAATACGGTAGTATTGTCTTTAAATTTATTGGATCCTTTTCCCTAGTACGAAAAACTCAACAGATTCTTTCGTGGACAGAGTTCGTTCTTGTTTGTGATAAATAACGTACAGTATAATTACTTACGTTTTCATCTCCACGGCCTCCGACGTTAGCAGTTACGCAATTCCTCTACCATGTTTGTTTCCCTAATACGTTATACAGAGTGCAATATATGTATATATAACATGCAATTTGTTGTTTAGCTGTGATATAGCAACACAATCACGCTACTTTTATAGAATGCCATTACACCGTAGGATGAGAACGATATTCTTTCACGGTACACAAATTACAACAGCGACAAACGTTAAATACGACAACCTTTAAAGCTATCAATATGCAGTTCCCTGTGATCTTATTGTAACAAATAATATCTAAAATGACGCGTTTTCAAAATTTTCTCAATTTTCTGACGCTTATATTCATACCTCGTACGCTACAAAGAAAGAAGGCACGAAGTACGAAGTTCGGTTTACAATATGGCTACTTAAAGGTTCTGCTGCTCACGTGAAATCTAAGTCACATCTCATTGGCTACGCCCCACTCCTGGAAGCAAAAATCTTCGCCCTTTTTCATCTTCTTTACTCAATTATTGTTCTATAATTACCTGCAATATTGAAGTATAAAATAATTCGATGTTAAATAATAAGAAAAAAGACTTGAAGAACAGAATAAAATTTAACGTGACATTAGAAAATGCAATAAAAGTGTGATATTTCACATAATAAATTTATAAATATCAGGGACATTCAGGAACTGAAGAGACAAATTGGTATGGGAAAAATCCTACAGGTAGGACAAGTTGGAATCATTGAGATGAGCCCTGATCAGCTGATTTTGATTTGATTTGATTTTTCCAGGGAAGCCAAAACAGTTTTGGTCCAACCCGCCACTTCCCGCACCGAAACTAAGTTTACTGTATATCTAGTAAAACCAACCAAAGCCCTTGAACAGTGCAAGGAGTACCTTTACCCGTTCTTTATTAGACATAATTTCTTCGGGTCTGGTTGTCCCAAATGTTCTGTACCTTTTACTCTCCAATGCAATGCATTCGAAGATTAGATGTGATGCAGTTTCATCACCGTCATCACAGATCCTACATTTAGGGTCCTCTTCTGTTATTCCCATTGTATGTAGGTGTTTTTTGAAATTCCCATGGCCTGTCAGCAATCCTACTATGAGTCTAATCTCTCTCCTGTTCAGACCCAGGATTGCAGAGCTTCTTTTAAAACATGGCTTTGGCATCATTACCTTGCCATGTTTTTTGTTGGTAGACGTTTGTCCAATATTCTACGTGCTGTCTTCTGAGCCAGTTACGTAGCTCCAAATGTTCAAATGTTTGTAAGGATTATGGGACTTAACTACGGGATCATCAGTCCCTAAACTTAAAAACTACTTATGAACTACCTTATACTAAAGACGGCACAAATATCCATGCCCGAGGGGGGATTCGAACCCCCGACCGTAGTTGCCGTGCAGACCGTGACTGAAGCGCCTCAGTCCCCTCGGCCACCGCGGCCGGCACGTAGCTCCAATTTGATCATTACCTTGGTGATTGTCAGGACAGGTTCCAGTCCAATAAATTTAGTCTCTGCCCCCATCCTGGCTAATCTGTCGGCATATTCGTTGCCACTGATCCCCGAGTGGCCAGGGACCCACAATAGGTTTACTCTATTGCTTTTCCCTAGCTCCACTAGAACCCTGTGACATTCTGCAACAATTTTAGACCTTGTGCAGGAACCAGCTGATTGTATCTGCATTGTTTTATAACATCAAAAATACATTTTAAGAGTGCGAGTCCACTTGAAAGTTCTACATTATTTAATCAACATTGTGTTATTACAAAAATTCCTGGTAATGATGGTTTAGGATAAAGCAACAATTTATTTTTTCCGTGGCAGTTGCACAATTTGAAGTCAGTGACTAGTTTCGGACTCTACAGTCCGTTATCAAACCAACGCATGTTACAAATGTCTGCTAAAATATTGTACATTATCCTCTGTCGATACGCATCACTAGTTACATTAAAATTTACAATGGTAGTTAAAATTGGTGATACATTCACGGGACTCCAGTGTGGACTGTAGAGTCCGAAACTAGTCACTGACTTCAAAATTGTGCAACTGCAACGGAGAAAAGAAATTGTTTTACAAAATCTCTTATTACTTTTTTTACTTGCTGAAGAAAAGAAACCAGTGGATATGTACTGTAGAATGTCTTAACAAGTGGGCAGAACATTTCGAAATATAGTCGCGACTCAGAGACTGATGAACACAATTGTGATCGACAAATTACAGTTTCAGGTCCCTAACTTGAAAGTCGAACTGATGACATTATTCGTATATTCAGTATAAACATATAATCTCAGAAAAATCATATAATCTCTTTGACATAATCTCTGACACATTACAATCGCAGCACTGTACTTTGATAGGTACTTTCGAAGCACTGTATTTTAGCGTACAATCGCAGTACTGTACTTTGATAGTTACTTTCGAAGCACTGTATTTTATCAATCTGTGATTATCCAAAATTCCACTACAGTATCTTTTCTACATGGCACTTTTCCAGCAACACAATGGTCGACCACAAGCGGGTCGAGTTATTCAAGACTCGCTCCGTCAAGTTCCGACTACTCACTAGCTGTTATTGGCCGTACGTTTGTGAGCTTATAGCATTATAATATCTACATCTACATACATATTCCGCAATTCACCGTAAGGTGCGTGGCAGAGGGTACACTGTACCACTACTAGGCATTTCCTTTCCTATTCCACTCCCAAATTGAACGAGGAAAAAGAGAATGCCTATATGCCTCCGCACGAGTCCTAATTTCTCTTGTCTTGACTTTGTGACCTTTACGCGAAATATAAGTAGGCGGCAGCAAGATCGTACTACACTCACCTTCAAATTCCGGCCCTCTAAATTTCCTCAACAGAAATTCACGAAAAGAACGCCGTCTTTCTTACAGCGATTCCCAATTGACTTGCCGGAGCATTTCCGTGACACTCGCGCATTGGTCGAACCTACCGGTAACAAATCTAGCTGCTCGCCTCTGAACCGCATCTATGTCTTCCTTTAAACTGATCTGCTGCGGGTCCCAAACACTTGAGCAATACTCAAGACGTGGTCGTACAAGCGTTTTATACGCTGCCTCCTTTACAGGTGAAGTACATCTTTCCTAAATTCTCCCAATAAACCGAAGTCGGCTGTCCGCCTTACTCACAACTGCCCTTACATGCTCGTTCCATTTCGAATCGCTCTGCAATGTTACGCCTAGATATTTGAACGATGCGACAGCATCAAGAAGCTCACTACTACTGCTGTATTCGAACATTATCGGATTGTTTTTTCTACTCATGCGCATAATCTTCCATTTTTCCACATTGAGAGCTAGCTGCCAATCTTCGCACCAAATAGAAATGTTGTCTAAGTCATTCTGTATGCTATTACAGTCAGTTACAGACGACACCCTCCCATACACCACAGCGTCATCAGCAAACAGCCGCGAATTACAAGTTACTCTGTGCATCAGATCATTTATATAGATAGAAAATAGTGGCGGTCCTATCACACTCCCCTGGGGCACGCCTGACGATACACTCGTCTCTCATGAACACTCGCCGTCGTCCCGCAGTTTGGGTCCCCACAGATGTAGGTACCTCTCTTGGCCCCACGCGTCTTAACCTTAAGAAGAGGAGCGGATGCCTCCCCAGGCGGCCGTAGTGCCCGCTCCGCCGCTAACCTTTCGCTCGGTAATTGGCCGCGACTCTAACTAGTGCCGACCTATGAGACGCCGCGCGTGTCATTTTTACTGCCGACCTGGCATTTGCCACACAGCGCCTTTTACTCTCGGAGCGACACTCGCTCCTTCCTCCTCCAGCCGGAGGCGTCTCCGCTCTCTCTACTGGGTAGCGCACCAGCGAAAACCCACGCCGTCTGCATCAACATCCGTTAAACTTCGTTTACAAGACAAATCAATCAACAGTCAAGACCGTAAACTCCACAACATACCTACGAATTACTATTACTTCAGACTTAAACTGGAAAGAACACGTAGATAATGTCGTGGGGAAAGGCGAACCAGATACTGCGTTTTATTGGCAGAACCCTTACAAGATGCAACAGAACTACAAAAGAAACTGCATACACTACACTTGTCTGTCCTATTTTGGAGTATTGCAGCCCAGTGTGGGATCCTTATCAGGTGGATTTGACGAAGGACAACGAAAGAGTCCAAAGAAGGGCAACTCGTTTTGTACTGTCACGTTCAGCGTTACAGAAATGATACAGGATCTGGGATGGGAATCATTACAACAACGGCCCTTATCGCTGCGGCGTGGGCTACTTACGAAACTCCAATCGCCAACATTCTCCTCCGAATGCGAAAATATATTGTTGACTCCCAGTTACATAGGTAGAAATGATCATCAGAATAAAATACGAGAATTCAGGGCTCGAACGGAGGGATTCAGGTGTTCTTTCTTCCCGTGCGCTATTCGAAAATGGAATGGGATATAAATAGTATAATGGTGGTTCGATGAACCCTCTGCCACGCACTTAAATATGATTTACAGAGTATCCCATGTAGATGTAGATTGTGGTCGTTTCGCGAGATATGTGCCTACGTAGGAGGAAGCAATATATTGATTGACTCTTCATAAATCGCACGCTCTCGCAACTTTGACTGAAACTCGTACCGCGATACAGTGCTCCTCTCTTGCATCGTCTGCCCTGTAGTTTTCTGATCTCCTCTGTGACGCTTTCACGCTCACGGAATGAGACAGTAACGAAGAGTTCTGCTCTCCGTTGTATCTTCTCTACGATATCTATTAAACCTATCTGCTACGGATCCCACATTGATGAGCAATGCTCAAGCGACGGACCACCACCTAACGAGTTTCTGAAGCTACTTCCTTTGTTGAACTACTAGATTTCCTGCGAATTCTTCCAGGTATCTGCCTTGCACACGATTGATTTTATATAGTCGTTCCATTTCAAATCGCTTCTTCTGTCTAGTTCAAAAAAATGTTCAAATGTCTGTAAGTCTATCGGATCAAACTGCGTGGTCATTAGTCCGTAGCTTACAAACTACTTAAACCTACGGACAAACACACACACCCATGCCCCAGGGAGGACTGGAACCTCCACGGCGAGCAACCGCGCGCTCCGCAGCGAGGTGCTTTAGACCGCTCGGCTATTCCATCGCGGCTTCTGTCTAGTCGCAGATAGTCTTTGGAAATGGCTGCTTCCAGTGTCCGTCCTGCTTTTGCGTAATTATACTCTACAGGTTCTTTCTTTCTATGGAAACACAGCACATTACGAGGGGGGTTTGAAACGCCCGTGCAAAAATAAAAAATTCTTACGTGTCTGGGGAAAACCATTTTATTTTTCGATATAGTCTTCTTTTAGACTTATACAAAGCTGATTTCAACATCTACATGCATACTCCGCAATCCACCGTAAGGTGCGTGGCGGAGGGTACACTGGACCACTAATAGGCATTTCCTGTCCTATTCCACTCCCAAATAGAACGAGGAAAAAAGGAGTGCTTATATGCCTCCATACGAGCCCTAATTTCTTTGTGATCAATGTAAGTAGGCGGCAGGAGGCTTGTTCTACACTCCAGCGATTTCCATTTGAGTTGCCGGAGCATTTCCGTGACACTCGCGCATTGGTCGAACCTACCAGTACCAAACCTAGCTGCTCGCCTCTGAACTGCTTCCATGTCTTCTTTTAAACTGATCTGCTACAGATCCCAAACACTTTAGCAATACTCAAGACGTGGTCATACAAGCGTTTTATACGCGGTCTCCTTTACAGATGATGTACATCCTCCCAAAATTCTCGCAATAAACCGAAGTCGGCTGTCCGCCTTCCTCACAACTGTCCTTACATCTTCGTTCCATTTCATATCGCTTTGCAATGTTACGCCTAGATATTTGAACGACGCGACAACGTCAAGAAACTCACTACCAATGCTGTATTCGAACATTATGGGATTGTTCTTCCTACTCATGAGCATCACCTTACATTTTTCTACTTTGAGAGCTAGCTGACATTCTTCGCACCAACTAGAAATTTTTTCTAGGTCATCTTGTATGCTATTACAGTCATTTAAAGACGATACCCTCCCATACACGACAGCATCATCAGCATACAGCCGCAAATTACAACTTACTCTGTCCATCAGATCATTTATATAAATAGAAAATAATAGAGGTCCTGAATGAAACTTTAACTCTGCAGCGGAGTGTGCGCTGATATGAAACTTCCTGGCAGATTAAAATTGTGTGCCGGAACCGGGACTCGAACCTGCGACCTTTGCCTTTCGCGGGCAAGGGCACTACAGACTGTGCTAGCCCGACTTAGGTTGTGGCTAAGCCATGTCTCCAGCATATCCTTTCTTCCAGGAGTGCTAGTCTTGCATGGTTCGCAGGAGAGCTTCTGTGAAGTTTGGAAAGTAGGAGGCGAGGTACTGGCGGAAGTAAGGTTGTGAGGCGGCAGCGTGAGTCGTGTCGGGATAGCTCAGTCGGTAGAGCGCTTACCCGCGAAAGGCGAAGGTAGCAGGTTCGAGTCCCGGTTCAGGCACACAATTTTAATCTGCCAGGAAGTTTCATATCAGCGCACACTCCACTGCAGAGTGATAGTTTCATTCTGGAAACATCCTCTATTTCTTGTGAAGAGCAACTGTCCTATTAACACTGCCCTGAGGTACACCTGACATTACACTGACGTCTGATTATCTCCGTTGAGAATGAGGTGCTCCGTTGTTGTTAGCTAGAAACGCCTCAGTCCTGTCACACAGTCGGTCTGATATTCCATATGCTCTCACTTCGATCGTCAGGCGATTGTGCGGAACTGTATCGAAAAGCTTTTTGAAGAGACGTAGTCTGCCTAGGATTGTGTACCTACTGTCCCGCGGGATCTCGTTGATGAATAGTGCGAACAGGGTTTCATACAGGGTGTCCAGAAAAGGAGTCCCTGGTTTCAAAATTAAATATCTCGAAAACAATTATTGATAGAGGAATGCAGTAAACGGTATGTTTATTGTGAAAGCTGTAAGAAGGCACAGCAGCCTCTGCTCTACATCGGAGCCACATACACAACACAACTGCTCTCTAAGCGAGTTGAACCACAAGTCTGACTCTCTGTCTCTCTGCACGAGCTACAATGCTATGCGATAAATAATCTTTGCCAAAGATGAAATTTCACAGATTTATGTACACTTACCGATGCACACAATAATGCAATATTATACATTTTCTTGCAAGGAAGTTACTCGACACAAAACAGGAGGCACAGTATTAGACATTTTCTTAAAAATCAGCAATATACATTTTTTATGGACAAGCTTCATCATATACATTTTATATGGACACGTTTCAAGCTATGCCACTGTCTCGTGCGATTCGACACTTCTCTCAAGTGCAACGTAAACAGTGGTAGACGGCCTTTAGACGCACATATATTTTTTTCTGCACTCTTCCAAGCAACAGGGGTAGGTCGAGCCGTCGAGGTGGTCGTGGCGAAATAACCCGATATTGTCTTCCCGGCGCACGACCACCGACCACGATCGCCGCCTCCTAGAGGGGTGGAGGGTCGGCGAGCTGTTTTTACGACCCGCCCCCGCAACCCTTATGAGGACCCGCGCCCCCGCCCCTGCCCTCGCGGCTATAAAAACCGCCGGCTCCCGTCCACAGTGTCGCAAAGTGCAGCTCATTTCCAGCCAGTCGCGTGTTTTCCCCGCCTTCGGAGGAAAAGTCCGCGACTCACCGCAAAGTGCGGCCGATTATTTTCGTGTTAGTCCGGCGACCGCTGCCCCAGCGTTGCGATCGAGGCGAACTTCGCCGCGAGATTCTCTCGCGCTGCGAGAGGCGGAAAAATTGGCTCACGTTAGTGAGTCGGTGTCTCGTAGAGTCCCTGGGGACCGAGTTTTATTTTAACCAACACCAGACGCACGTACCAGCCCGATGTTTCCCCTGCTGTGCCTGCATCGCTGTTTACCGGCTGCAACACCGAGAAACATCAAGTTTCAGGAAAGAACAGTATAACGATACTGCTGACCCCCTCATCTCAATGTTACCGTACGATACCGTCTGCCTGGTCCTCTCATCTCAATGTCATCCTACGATACCGTCTGCGTCGGATCCGGAATCGTGTGGTTCAGTTGTAATACATGTTGCGTGTGAAATTAAAAACGATACAGCCAGTCTAGGAATCAGTGTAGGACAGTGTCTCGGTGATACTGTGATTAAAACGAGTGATAGTTTTCATTAATTAAGAGATTCATATATTTTCTTTCCAGACAGTTCTATAAACAATAGTTTCGTCATTGTATGTTATTTAAAGACTTACACAGACGAATTGTAAAAACTTTTGTGAAAAACATAAAGAAATGAAAATAAATAGCATTGTATATACGTTAGGCTCATAAACTAGTTGCGTAGACCAGCTAATTGTGTAAATAATGATGTACTCGAGATTTGAAATTGTGTTTCTTTGTATATATTGACTCACTTGAGATTTGGAACCTATTTTGAGAATTTGCAAGATAATTGATAGCTCAATATATGTTAGGAACATGTGTGATGTACTCGTTAACAAATTAATTGATTTTTAACATCGCACTTTGTTGTCAACAGAAAGATCGGAAATTATGACTTAAAAATATTTGCTTCATCTAAAATTATTGTATGTATAGTTTTCATTTTTATTGCGATTATTTTTGTGTATATGAAATGTTTTTCTGCTATGTTTGTTAATTGTAAATCAATATATTCTATTGTTTTGAACAATGCTTAATGTAACGCCATTATTGTCAAGGTTATATATTTGCCTCACCGCCTAGCGTGAGGGGTTCGAGTTTTGGCTTTTCTGAAGTGCGCTGGAAGCTATGTCAGTTGTTTTGAGAATGGAAGTACTACCAGCTAAATTCTGATGTATTGAATTTGTATTGTTTTGGTGGAGATGTTTGAGTCAGATTAAAGAAGAAGTGAAAATTGTACATATCGACTATTTATTTCTACCACGACGCCCCAGGAGAATAATGTTGCAGCGAGCAGAACCCCCATACGTCGTAATCTTAAAAAGCTGAGTATCGGTAGAATGAAACCGTAGTTACTTATATAGTATACAAACGTTACAACAGGCACCACTGAAAATAAAGCTGTAGTGTATTCAGTCACAGATCGCCTAAATTATTCTTTCAATGAACGTACAGTACAATTTGAGGTCTGAAAATCTAGAGGAATTTTAGTGAAATGCGTTGAACAGAGGAAACAAGGAGATGATGTATTTGAACTGTATTTTCTTTTTTCTAAATTCCAAACTATTACCTTTAGACCACCGCACCTCTGACGACTAAGGCGCATAGGAATAGTCTAAGTACGACTTCCCTCCATGTCACAAACTTTAATTCATCTTCTGTGTTCCTTAGATAATTAAAGTTTGTGGCATGGAGAGGTCGTACTTGGACTATTCCGAGGCGCATTAGACGTTAGTTGTGCGGTGTTCTAACGGTAAGACGTCTGTCTAGTAAGCAAGGAGATCCGGGTTCGATTCCTGGCCGCATCAAAAAATTTTAATTCATTGCTTCACGTTTATATTCAATGTCTTGGACATATTCGAGACGAAAAACTGTCTTAGGGTTTCTCAATTTATATGTAAATTTTCGAGAAACATTGTCGAATAAATGTAGATGGCCGGAATCTGAGGCGGATTACAGAAAGATTCTACTTCCGCCAACCTACATTTCGCGTTTCGCGTAATGACCACAAGGAGAGATTACTACTCTTACGGATGAATACTAGTATTCCTTTCTCCCTCGTTCTGTATGGGAGTGGAACAGGAAAGCAAGTAAGAAGTAGTGGTACTGAGTACCCTCCACCACGCACCTTTGGGTGGATCGCGGAGGGTATATGTAAATGTAGATACATATCTTCACCTACTTCTTCACATTCTTGTTCTTTGTATTTTGTATGATATATATAGAGCATGAAGTTATGGATACAACACTGATGCCGGCCGCGGTGGCCGCGGGGACTGAGGCGCTTCAGTCACGGTCTGCACGGTCACTACGGTCGGGGGTTCGAATCCCCCCTCGGGCATGGATATTTGTGCCGTCCTAGTTCGTAAGTAGTTCATAAGTAGTTTGTAAGTTTAGGGACTGATGACCCCGTAGTTAAGTCCCATAAGATTTACAAACATTTGAATCATTTGAACAACACTGATTTGTAACTACATTTGTATATGTGGACTGAAGATGGACTCTTGGTTAGACTTACATGCACTCAGAAAGGTTTGTACAGGGAGGGGATCCCGCAAAATGTGGGAGACTTAGTGTTTTGTGGTATATCAAGAATTTACCGAAATTTTAAATTGCTTATGTATGTTTCGGTAGATGAGGACCCGAATACTCGGTTTCGGTATGTTTCCTTAGAAACCTACTCAGAATTAACAGCTAGACACAGTACTGCAGTACGAACTAAAGTAGTACAATAACAATTTTTATATTACTTGCTTCTTGTATTCCTTATCTTCGTTATAAGAAGACAGCAGTTGGTCGATAAAGTCCAAGAAAAGCAGCAAATCAAGTATTAGGTATTCAGTATTTACAGCTCAAGGCACGTTTACACTGGGATTTGTATCGGCACATGTTTACGCGACATGCATATGCGACTTCGAGAAATGTGCCGCCACTTGTTTGAGCTGACAAGTAGCGAAATGACACATGTATGATAGCGCGTTCACACCTGTTGATTTGTATCAGTTCACGATGGCTTTCCACGAAGATGTCGAAGATTTTACACCTTTATGTGTCTGTGCGCTTGCCGTTTTGGATGATGAAAGAAGAGAGACGTGGAGGAAGGGCAGATGGTGGCAACAAGCGTTACTTCGCAAACGTGCTACGCACGGAGTTTACGCAATGTTTGTTCAAGAATTAATTCTTGAAGACGTCACGTATTTCAAAAATATGTTAGATTGAGTATGGAAGGCATCTACAGTATGCTCAGAGGATCAGTTGGCAGTGACACCGATTTTTGACCACTGCGGATTCCTTTTCCATGTTTATGTCTTTGCATAGAATATCAAAAAGCTCAATATGCAATATGGGAGGAGGCAATGGAAAAGTAGAGGAGGGAGTAAGGGATAGACATCGAGAGAAGGAGAGATTAGGGTATATATCCCATACAGATTTGGACTGCGAAGTGTTGCCATGTTTGCTAGTATCAAATATAAGCTACAACAATATAAGAGAGAAACTTAAAGCAAATTTTCCCACTTAAAACATGGCAACCGGCATGTAAGACACACATCCGATTTGGAACATTTTTTGTAGGGAAAAAGTGCATCTTATTCGGCAGTGCATCATGCCATCCAATTACTTAGGCAACCATGAACATGAAAACTGTTCCATAAGGAGCCATGGATGATGTCATAAGCACTCCCATATGTCTTGTCAAGCACCCAGGAAACTGCTGTTACAGTAGAACCCCGTTTTTACACTTTTCAAACGGTTTCAGTGACACAGTGTAAAATGTGGGAAATAATGTTTTGAATGGTAATAAATGCTTACTTGATTACTCTTGCAATGTTATTCTTCCGGTTTGCGAAGCTATTGTACTAGATTTATCTCACGAAGTGAAGTTAGAATGGATGTTATGAAATTTGTAATAAAAATATATAACACACTGTATAATTATTTTTCTTATTAATTGTTCGGAAGCTCACACATATACTACTTTTACTAAACATTTCTCAAATGTTTCTAAAAATAAGATACTATTGAGTGTAAAATGGAACTTTCACTCTGCAGCGGAGTGTGTGCTGATATGAAACTTCCTGGCAGATTAAAATTGCGTGCCGGAACCGGGACTCGAACCTGGGACCTTTGCCGGTTCCGGCACACTATTTTAATCTGCCAGGAAGTTTCCTACTGTTGAGTAATTTCTAAACATTGGATGCAATCGCACAGATTCAACGAGTTGCATTGTATTTTGTTTCAACGACGAAGTCTTTTTATTTAATGAACAAATAATCGGCTCTGACAATACAACAAAGTACACCGATCAACAAAGCACCCCCCCCCAGGTGGCTTACGGTTCTTTCGTGAGTACGTGTGTGGTGAGCACGGGACCCGAGCTAATGCAGTCTTTCTTCCTTCTTTCCTCCCTGGACTGAATTTCCTTTCCCTGCCCCTCCTTTCCTATCCTCACTCCTTCCCCTCCCCACCGGGGAAGCGATGACCATAGCAGTTAGATTCCTGTATCCCAAACAACCAATAGACAAACAACAAAGCCATAGACGCCAGGAGAGGCTGGTACCGCGTCTGCGTAGCTTCTCCTACTTGTCAAAATAAGCTGCAGACATCGAGAAAGTCTGGCACTGGCATGTGCGAGTTATTCGACATGTCGCATACATCCTGAAAAATAGATATACAAAACCGTGTGCACAGGAAGGTCGTCATATACGTTTGGAGAACTTTTGTGCGAGGTAATGTGTCACGATATGTCAAATTGACATGTCGCTCATGCTAGTTGCGGTACGTGTGTCCCAGAGTAAACATGCTTTTACACGAGCGTCTATGATTTTTTTGCAGTATAACCCACTAGTCAAAAGTACAAAAGTAGCCGAGACAAGAGTCGGGCCACCATGGAGTGACCAAATGTTCCAAGGTGCCTAGCTGCAAAGCGTTCCAAGGTGTTTAGCTGTGGAGCACTCCAAGGTGTGGAGTGTTCCAAGGCGCTTAGCTGCAGAGCATTCCAAGGTGCCTAACTGTGGAGTGTTCCAAGGCAGTTGCAAAGCGTTCCAAGGCACTTACCTGCAGAGCGTTCTAAACAGCATTGCTGTAGAGGGTTCCAAGGCGCTTAGCTGCAGAGTGTCACAAGGCACATATCTGTGGATTGTTCCACATTGCTTAGCAGTGGAGTGTTCTAAGACGCTTAGCTGCAGAACATTCCAAGGTGCCTAACTGAGAAGCACTTCAATATGCTTAGCTACAGAGCATTCCAAGGTGCCTAGTTGTGGAGTGTTCCAAGGCACTTAGTTGCAGAGCGTTTCAGGGCACCTAGCTGCTGAGCTTTCTAAGGTGCTTATCCACAGATTGTTCCTAGAAGCCTAGCTGGGGAGTGTTCCAAGACGCATAGCTGCAGAGCGTTTCAAATTGCCTAGCTACAGATTCCAAGACGCTTAGCTGCAAAGTGTTCCAGGGCACAGCTGCAGAGCGCTCGAAGGTGCTTAGCTGCAGAGTCTTCCAGGGCTCTTAGCTGCAGACACTTAGCTGCAGAACATTCTGAGGCGCCTAGTAGTGTAGGGTGCCGCTGTTGCCTATCTGCAAAACATTCCAAGGTGCTTAGCTGCAGAGCATTCCAATGCACCTAGCTGCAAGGCGTAGCAAGGTGCTTAGCTGTGGAGCATTCCAAGGAGCTTTGCTGTGGAATGTTCCAAGGCACTTAGCTGCAGAACATTCGATGGCGCTTAGCTGCAGAGTGTTCTAAGGCGCTTAGATGTCAAGCATTCCCAGGCAAAGCGTTCGAAGATGCTTAGCCGCAGAGCGTTCTAAGGCATATAGCTGTGGAGCATTCCAAGGCACTTAGTTGCAGCGTAATCCAAGGCACCTAGCTGTTAAGTGTTCCAAGGCGCTTAGCTGCACAGTCTTCCAAGGTGCCTAGCTCCAAGGAATTCCAAGGCACTTAGCTGCAGGGCATTCCAAAGTACCTCAGAGCGTTCCAAGGTTCCTAGCAGTGGAGCATTCAAAGGCACTTATCTCCAGAGAATGTCAAGGCACTTAGCTGCAGGGCATTCCAAAGCGCCTAGCTCCAGAGCTGCTTAGTTGCAGAGCGTTCCAAGGTGCCTAGCCATATATATGTGCGTCTGAAGGCCGTCTACAACTGTTTACGTGTCAGTTGAGAGAACAGTCGAATCGTACGAGACAATGGCTTAGCTTGAAACGTGTCCTTAGCAATACTTCCTAAGTAATAGAACCCAGTACGTTGTTCTCGACGGCGAGTGTTCATCAGAGACAAGTGTATCGTCAGGCGTGTCCCAGGGAAGTGTGATAGGACCGATTTCAAGACAGCTGTAGGGCATACCAAAGTGCCTAGCAGCAGAGCATTCCAAGGAACTTAGCAGTAGAGCATTCCAAGAAGCCTAGCTGTGGAGCGTTCCAAGACAGCTCCAGAGCGTTCCAAGGCAGAGAATTCTGAGGCGCAAGTTGTTTTTGTTATTGTTTATTATTATTTTATTGCAACACTCGGTGCGTGGCGCCAAGAGCGGCAGTTGTCGCAGCTTAAAGCGACTCACTCATAGTTGATCGCAGGAAGCGGGCTACGGACACACCTCCTCGATCACGCTGACGCAAGCTTGGTCGAGTAAACGGAGTTTCCCAATAGCTGTCTATCAGGACCCTGTTGACGCTCGGCCACACTGTGCCTCCTCAGACACGCCGCCTCGCCTCCCGCGCTCACTCACACACTCACACAGGGCTCTTATTTGTGGCTTTCAACTGCACTTAGCTGCAGAGCTTTCGAAGGCACCTAACTGCGAAGTGTTCCAAGGCACTTAGCTACAAAGCGTCCAAGGTGCATAGCTGTGGAGTGTTCCAAAATGTTTAGCTACAGTGCATTCCTCGAGGTCTCGCTGCAAAGTGTTCCAAAAACATCTACAGAGCGTTCGAAGGCGCCTAGTTGCGGAGTGTTCCAGGGCTTTTAGCTGAAGAACGTTCGAAGGTGCCTAGCTGCAGAGGATTCCATGGCATCTAGCTGCAAAGTGTTTCCAGATGCTTAGCTGCAGAGCGTTCTAAGGCGCCTAGCTGTGGAGCATTCCAAGGCACTTAGTCGCAGAGCGTTCTAAGGTGCATAGCTGTGGAGCATTTCAAGGCACTTAGCTGCAGAGCATTCCAAGGCGCCTAGCTGTGGAGCATTCTAAGGCACTTTGCTGCACGGCATTCCAAAGCGCCCAGTTGCAGAGCGTTCCAAGGCACTTAGCAGTAGAGTGTTCAAAGAAGCCTAGCTGCAGGGCGTTGTAAGACACTGCTGCAGAGCGTTCCAAGGCACTTAGCTGCAGAGTGTTCTGAGGTGCCTAGCAGCGTAGGGTGTCTCAGTTGCCAAGCTGTGAAACATTCCAATGTGCTTAGCTGCAGAGCATTCCTAGTCACCTAACTGCTAAGGGTTTCAAGATGCTTAGCTGCAGAAAGTTCCAAGGCACCTAGTTGCTGAGCGTTCCAAGGTGCTTAGCTGCTAAGCATTTCCAGTACCCAGCTGCAAAGCGTTTCAAGATGCTTAGCTGTAGAGCATTCCAAGGAGGCTAGCTGTGAAGCATTGCAAGGCACTTAGCTGCAAAGTCTTCCAAGGTGCCTAGCACCAGAGAATTCAAAGGCACTTAACTGCAAGGCATTGCAAAGCACCTGGCTGCAGATCGTTCCAAGGCACTTAGCAGTATAGCGATCCAAGAAGCGTAGCTGCGGAGCATTCCAAGACGTAGAGCATTCTGAGGTGCCTAACAGCGTAGGACACCGCTGTTCTCCATCGAATGTGCGAGTTGCTGTTGTTTTCGTTTGTTATTATTATTGCAATACTCGGTGCGTGGCGCCGAGAGCGGCAGACGTCCTAACTTAAAGCGACTCACTCCACTCCACTTGATCGCGGGAAGCGTGCTAAGGACACACCTCCCCAATCACACTGACGATCCTACACGTCAGCTTGGTCGAGTAACCGGAGTTTTCCAATAGCCGTCTGTCAGGACCCTGTTGACGCTCGGCCACACTGTGCGTTCTCAGACACGCCGCCTCGTCTCCCGCGCTCACACACACACACTCACACAGGGCGCCTTTCGCCTAGTACGCCCCTCCCCTCCCTCCCCTTTTTTCGTCGTTTTTCCCCGTTTCCGCCGGCCGCCGCCCCTGACTCCGTATTTAAATGTGTGTTATGGAGATGGCCGCGGGCAGGCCTCATCTGAATAACAAAGCAGCACCAGCTCCAGCGCCGGTCGTTCGTCAGATTTCCATGCCGCCCCCGGCCGGCGTCAGATGGCAGCACCGCTCTCTTCCCCCCTCCCTCCCCCCTCTCAGGATCGCCTCCTGTATTACCGCCATCCTCCCGAAGACGCCCCCTCCCCGTCGCGTCCAGCAAGTCCTAAGTTGCCGACTTTTTTTTTCCCTCCGCACACTGATCTGTATTGACACGCAGACAGCTGTCACCACCCTTCACAGAGGAATGGGGTACTTAAAACTCTAGTACATAGGGCACGCACTATCTCCGACGCAGAGAGTCTACCCCAGGAATTGGAACACCTGAGAACTGTATTTCGAAAAAATGGGTATTCAGAGTGGCAGATTCAGCGGGCTCTCCGCCCAACCACTACAACACATCCTGTGGAAACGGATGAAAACGCAAGGGAGGATGTAGGCACTGCGTTCGTTCCATATACCGGCGCACTCTCAGGGAAGATCGCACGCATTTTGAGAAAACACCAGGTTGGAACTGTCTTTTGTCCGCCGAATAAAATTCGTGCACTGGTGGGGAGCGCTAAAGATGATCTCGGTTTGAGGAAGGCGGGCGTGTACCAGATTCCGTGTCAGTGTGGAAAGTCATATATTGGACAGACGATGCGTACCGTCGAGGATCGATGCGTTGAACACCAGAGGCACACACGATTGATGTATCCGAGCAAGTCGGCGGTCGCTGAACATTGTTTGTCGGAGAATTACGCCATGGAGTATGAACACACTAGGATTCTGGTACAGACGTCGAGATACTGGGACTGCGTCGTTAGAGAGGCCATTGAAATTCGCACAAGTGACGACCTCATAAACCGTGACTCTGGCTATAATCTTAGCATAGCTTGGGAACCAGCGATTGGGTTAATTAAGAGTAAATCTAGCAAACGTAACGAAGTGACGACCACGGCGGACAGAGCCCTCACACCGACGTCTTCTCAGACGCCGGTGCAATCGGTTCCACTGCGCGGGGCGCGGACCGCGGAGGGGTCGCTCCGCGGTCCGAGGGTATTTAAATGGCCCGCTACCGGGCTAGAACCCAGGTCCCTTCGAGCAGCCGTAGCGTGCGGATCTCCTTTCCGGCGCGTTTCCAGGAGCTCAGTCCGTCAGTTCACCTGATGATGGCGACATGTATGATCGCCGAAATATTGTGCCCGTTGGACACTATAGACCGGCAGTACACCCGTGGATATTTTGATCTCTCCACAGTGTTTCGACGTATCAAATTGAGGGAACACATCGAGGAATCGTCGGCAGTGTTCACCGCTAAACATTTTTAATAAATTCATTTCTGAAATTTTAATTTTAAACGTGGTTGCACTTCAGCAACGGTGGAACACGATCCAAAAGACAACAAAAGTTTCAGCCGACCAGTTGCATAAAAATGGTTTACATGCATGAAACTTGACCTAGGTTTCGGCAAAAGTAATTTTGCCTTCTTTTGAAGTATTACACTCAGCTCACATCAGTGGCGTAACTAGGACTTGGCTTTGGGGGGGGGGGGGAGGGGGGGGGCGGGTAGATCTGCTTGACACGAGGCGTTATGCATAGCAGTTTCAACTGGCACTGGGAGACCTGATTGGTTGTTGGTAGGAGCCAATGAGATGCTGCATATTTCTTAACCGGAGATGCGGGCGCTACGCGCTCTCACCTACTAAAATAAAAGCTTGTTTAATCTATACCTAACCTAACTTTAACTTTAAAGAGAAAGTTCTGTAGCGTAGCCTTAAAAAGTTTAGGTATATATTAAACAAGAAGTCTTTCTTTTAGTACGTGAGGGCGCGTAGTGCCCGAATCTCCGGTTAAGAAATATGCAGCATCTCATTGGCTCCTACCAACAACCAATCAGGTCTCCCGGTGCCACTTGAAACAGCTATGCATAACGCCTCGTCTGCTTGACGAGCAAAATTTTAGTCAGTTTCCAGACAGACTACCATCTACCACTCCCGTTCAAGAAACTAATTCACTCCCTTCCAATGAAAGCTTATGGTAAAACACCCCAATTTTCCAATTTTTAGCTTTACCAGATTGCTGTTATACGATTTCTTTTTCTTTTCTTATTTTCTCTCTCTCTCATTCTCTCTCTCTCTTTTCTTTTCGGGTTCTGGGGGGGGGGGGGGTTCTATCACCCTCATTCCCGCCCATAGGTACGCCATTGGCTCACATTAAAATAGTTATTAAATAAAATGTGGCTGACTCCATGTCATAGAATAAAAAGTAAAATTTAAAACATGTGTACATCATAAAATTGTGGAGCACTAGTGTTGCTACGTCTCTACCAGTACGCAGTGCTCACTCGGCCTGTGTGTGACCGTGCTCCACAGTTTTATGTTGTACACATGTTTTAGATTTTACTTTTTATTCTATGACATGGAGTCAGCCACATTTTATTTAACAACTATTTTAATGTGAGCTAAGTGTAAGGCAAAATTACTTTTATACAATTATATATATATATTTTTGACGAATAACAGCGCTCAAATGAATGAAATAAATCGCAATCTGCAATGTTATGGCGTCACTGTATTACGTTTCGATGGAATACCAAACTGTGGCGAATGCAAATTTCTGGCCGGCCAGGATTCGACCCCGGGACCTCCTGCTTACTAGGCAGACGCGTTGACCACTCCGCCACCGAGGACACAGTGACCAGCCCGACTGCAGAGGACTCTTCCCTGCACGTCTCCCGCCACACCCAAATCTCCATTCGCCACAGTTTGGTATTCCATCTGAACCTAATACAGTGATGCCATAACATCGCAAATTGCGATTTATTTCATTCATTTGAACGCTGTAATTCGTCAAAAATATATATAATCGTATAAAGTAATTTTGCCTTCTTCAGAAGTATTACATTAAGCGCACATTAAAATGTGGCTGACTCCTTGTCATAGAATAAAAAGTAAAATTTAAAACATGTCTACATCATAAAAATGTGGATCACGGCCACAGACAGGCCGAGTGAGCACTATGTGCTGGTAGAGGAACTAGTGTTCTTACCCCTCTACCAGTACGCAGTGCTATTCGAGATTTGCAGAGTATCCCATGTAGATGTAGATCAAAATACATACATAAACGTTAAGTCAGTGTAAAAATATCCGAATTTCATTGATTCAGTGATATAAATAACAACTTGTTTATGAAAAATACCTACACATATATACTTGTATACTTCCAGCTTACTCCGCTGTAAGTCAATAGAATATAACATGTTGTGTGTGGTCCTCAGTCCGTAGACTGGTATGATTCAGCTCTCCACTGTACAAACCCTCTTCATCTCCTCATAAGAACGGCAACCTACATCCGTTTTCATCTCTTCTTCTCCCTCTGCAATTTTTCCCCACACACTTCCCTCCAATGCTAAATTCAGAATTCCTTTATATCTAAGAATCAATCGATACCTCCTTTTAGTCAAGGTACGCCAGAAATTCCTTTTTTCCCCAATTCTGTTCGGTACCTCTTCATTAGTTACGCGATCCACCCACCTAATCTTCAGCATTCTTCTGTAGCACCATATTTCAAAGGCCTCTATCCTCTTCCTGTCCGCACTGTTTATCGTCCATGTTTCACTCCCGTACAAGGCAACATTCCACACAGATGTCTTCAGGAAGGACTTCCTTACGTATGAATTAATATTCGATGTTGATAAATTTCTCTTTAAAAAATGTTCAAATGGTTGTAAATGTACACACGAGACTTACCTACGCTGGTCATTAGTCCATAGGCTTACAAACTACTTATACTAACATATGCTAAGGACAACAAATACACCTATGCCAGAGGGAGGACTTTAACCTCCGACGGCAAGCGGCGGCGCGCTCCGCCGCTAGGCGCCTTGGAACACTCGGCCACTCCACCAGAGCTTCACTTTTTCAAAAACACTTTTCGTCCCATTCCCATTCTGCATTTTATATATGAATATAACATCTGTTATGATCTGGTCTTTCTACAAGGTTCTTTCTATCTTTCTTTCTCCGCAGCCCTTTTCCCGCACATGCAGGGTCGGATTTGGTTACTGGGAATTGGCGTGTGTTAATATGTACGGGGTGGCCGGATGCCCTTCCTGCCATCGGGAGGAAATGTGTACCCCAAATGTCCGTGTATAGTGTTATGCGTGTAAACTGTAAAGTGTTATGAAAAGTTTGCGAATCGGGTAACTGAGGTGGGACTTGGGGACCAGCCCGGTATTCACCTTTGGGGATGTGAAAAACCGCCTAAAAACCACATCCAGGCTACTCCGACCTCCTCCGTTAATCCGCCGGGCGGATTCGAACCGGGGCCGGTACGCCTCCCTGTCTCTGAAAGTGGTGCCTGGCAGAGGGTTCATCGAACCACCTTTATACCATTTATCTCCCATTCCATTGTCGAATAGCACGCGGGGAGAAAAAACACCTGAATCTCTCCGTTCGAACTCTGATTCGTCGTATTTTATTCTGAAGATCATTTCTACCTATGTAAGTGGGAGACAACAATATATTTTCGCATTCGGAGAAGAATGTTGGCGATTGTAGATTCGTAAGCATCCCACGCCGCAGCGGTAAGCGCCCTTGTTGTAATGATTCCCATCCCAGATCCTGTATCATTTCCGTAACGCTGTCTCCCCTGTGTAGTGACAATACGAAACGAGCTGCTCTTCTTTGGGCTATTTCGATGTCCTCCGTCAAACCCACCTGATAAGGATCCCACACTGGGCAGCAATACTCCAAGAAAGTACGGACATGTGTAGTGTATGCAGTTTCTTTAGTACTTCTTGTTGCATCTTTTAAGAGTTCTGCCAATAAAACGCAGTCTCTGGTTCGCCTTTCCCACGTGTCCTTTCCAGTTTAAGACTGAAGTAATAGTAATTCCTAGGTATTTAGTGGAGTTTACGACCTTCACGTTTGATTGATTAATCTTGTAAACAAGGTTTTACAGATTTTATTTGGTACTCATGTGAACTACTTCATACTCTCATTATTTAGAGTTAATTGCCAATTTTTACACCATAGTGATATCTTATTCAGATCGTTCTGCGGTTGGTTTTGATCTTCAGATGATTTTACTAGGCGGTAAATGACGGCGTCATCTGCAAACAACTTAAGAGAGAGGTTCTTAGATTGTCCCCTAAATCGTTTTTGTAAGTAAGGAACAGCAGAGGATCAATAATACTACACTGTGGATCGCCGTATACCACCTCTGTTTTAGTCGATGCTTTACCATCGATTACTACGAACTGTGTCCTCTGACAGGAAATCCTCTATCCAGTCGTAAATTTGGGGCCATATACCATAACCATGCAATTTGATTAAATGTTATTTGTGAGGTACGGCGTGGATAGCCTTATGGAAATGAAGAAATACGGAATCAATTTGAGAACTCTTGTCGATAACAGTTATCAAAACTTTGATTTTCCCTTGTTCCTCCAACTATAGGAGAGCTTTAGGGTTAACTCAAGGTGAGAAGTAGTTCATCATTGTCTAACTCTATTCAGAGTTTCACACTGAACGTTTTCCTCCATATACCTTTGAAAAACCAATGACAGTACCCTGTGGAACGCCGGATATCACCTCTATTTTAGTCGATGCCTTACCATCAATTACTATGAACTGTGTCCTCTCTGACAGGAAATCCCCTATCCAGTCGCAAATTTGGGGCGATATACCATAACCACGCAATCTGATTAAAAGCCGTTTGTGACCTACGGTGTGAAAAGCCTTCTGGAAATCAAGAAATACGGAATCGGTTTGCGAACCATTATCGATAGCACCCGTCACTTCGTGTGAGTAAAGAGCTAGTTGTGTTTCGTATGAACGATATTTTCTAAATCCGTATTGACCTTGGGCCAATAGATCGTTCTGTTCGAGATCATTCATAATATTTGAATACATGATATGTTCCAAAACCCCGCTGCAAATTGACGTCAATGAAATAGACCTGCAGTTTAGTCAGTTACTCCTACTGCCTTTCTTGAATATAGGTGTTTTTGTGTCCCAGCCTCGTCGCCGCTTTTGTGTCTCGTTTCCGTCGTAGGTGTCGGTGGCCGAGTGGAATGAGACCGACACAGGAATAAAGATAGCACGCTGGTACAGGTACGGAGGGGAGCAGCCAGAAAATAGAAACACTAAATTAGAACGAGATATATATTGAACAGAATTTATACAATACTTAACTTTTACATAGTACTGCAGAATGCTGATACATAGTTGAGCTAGAGTCCTGCCTAGTGCCTAACTGATAGCCAAGTCTTCACTGGTGCCTATCGGAAAACGAAGGTCCTAACTGGTTGCTATCTCAGTTCCAAGTGAATGACGTCGTTCAGTGGTGGCCACGAGCGGAGTTGTCGCAGAGGGCGCTCGTGGCTGTCGTCGTAAGAACGCCGCGCCGTGCGTGCATGGCGGCGCGCGGCGAAAGTAGGTGGCGCGCACTTTGTACTTGTGGGACACCACAGGTGTGATTTGTGCAACTTTCCAATCTTTTGGTACACATCCTTGGAGCGCTGCTTTCGCAGTGTATAACAAAAGTCAGTGGGAGTGTCGTGGATGTTAGACTGTTTACTACTCGCCGCCGGCCGCGGTGGCCGAGGGGACTGAGGCGCTCCACTCACGGTCTGCACGGCCACTACGGTCGGGGGTTAGAATCCCCCCCCCCCCCTCGGGCATGGATATTTGTGCCGTCCTTAGTCTTAGCTAGTTCATAAGTAGTTTGTAAGCTTAGGGACTGATGACCCCGTAGTTAAGTCCCATAAGTTCTAGAGACATTTGAACATTTTGTACTACTCGCCGTGTTGGGGACACCCGTGCGTCGAGCGGCATTTCAAATAAATTTGCGTCAGGCCACGGGTGGGCCGAGGCACACTGCAGACGGGACATGAATTTTTTGCCCCGCACGGAACGCGCTAGCCAGCCCCAGACAAGTAGTGTAGAGGGATGGGGTGCGGCTCTGGGGAGGCTACCAACGGTGCGCTATGCGGACAGCGGGGATTAACACGGGCCATCCATATCTGGGCAGGCGCTGCACGCTGGACAACAGGTTGCCGGTCCATCACCCGGACACCCCGCCCTGCCTCTGTGCCCGGGGAAGCCCACCGCGGTCGCGCCTCTTCATTACATTCGCCCTCCAGTCACTGTGCGAAAACCTGACGGACGGACACGGCGTCACTGCAGATAACAACAAAAGTAGACAAACGTACTAATCACAAGAGCTGGGGTACTCATGAGAGTGTTTTCGTCTCACAAAAAAAAAAAAAAAAAAAAAAAAAAAAAAAAAAAAAAAAAAAAAAAAAAAAACCCTGACGTGTTTTACGGCCCACTTTAGATTTGTAGTTTTATAAGTTTTTGCAAACATTTTGGACCAAAATAATAATCTAAATATTAAAAAATTTATTAATATGAGTGTCTCAAACCCTTTAAGGAGAAAAAAGAAACTTAGGAAGTGGCGGGTTCGGAATCACTAACCTTCAGCGTCATAATCCAACGCCTTGCCCACTACGCTATTTTTTTTCTACTTGCTCTACGGGTAGTTCTTGTCCTCCCACATCTTGTTGGACTGTCCACTTTCAGCTGCATTGCGGCAGTCTTTTACCCTGCCTACTGCGCTCCCTTCGATTTTAGCTGACGACGCCTCCATGGCTGACTGTGTTTTAGGTTTTATTCGCGCAGCGGGCTTTTATCACAAGCTTTAACGGTGGGTTCGTATGCCTGATCTTCTGGCATACACCGCTTACAGTTTTAATCTGCTGTCACTTTTGTCTTGCCAGTCCTTTTTCCGACTGGCAGTTGTATAGTATGTGCAGAATGGCTGGCTCATCCATTATTATCCTAGTGATCAGCCAGCCAACAACATCAGATGTGATTTTTAGTTGATCATTAGTTCCACCTCTACTGCGGTTCCTCTTTCCTTTTTATGTTGTAATTATGACCAACACTGTCTTCCTGTACATCTTCTGTGCTGGTTGCAGGGTGCTTATTTTAATCGTACATGAAATCCTGTGATATCTTAGCTGGGAACAGGGGACTGATGACCCGGTAGTTTAGTCCCCTTTAGACACCCAACACCAACCAACCAATCTTGTCCTTCCGGACGTTGATCGTATTTGTTCGTTTTGGTTCTACTTGTTGTTGGCTCAGATTTTTTATTACAGAGAGCGTTCAGCCCTCTGACCGGGCGCGCTGAGCCACGGCGCCCGGCTGCTACGGCGATAAATCGAAAGTTGCGTCCTTTAATCTCCTACTATTGACGGTAGTTGTTAACTGATGCTAATATGGCATTTGTAGAAACTAGATTTATCATTTATCGTACGAAGAACGACGTGTTATTGTTAATTCTTCAGTGCGCCATTGCTTTGAAATAACAACGTGTAAGCTACAATAAGAAAACCATCAAATACGCAACGCAAGATGGCGTATGCGAGAGAGAGTTCTGGGCGAGAATGTCACGTGACAGCTGCGAACGGCTGGTTTCGTTAATTCATAGGAGGGTGTCAAATCTCTGTTTTTTTGCAAATATATCTCAAACGATACGAGATATGAAAAAAACATAAGAGAGCAAAGTTGTAGACAATTTTCTCCTCTTCAAATTCGGTTATTCAATTTTCGGGTCAGATGAACGGTTTATTTGCAATTAAAATTACATCACAAACGACTTTTTTGTTTCTTTTTTTTTTTTGGGGGGGGGGGACCACCAACGTATTTCTTGTCCGAAATATTTGAAAATGCGAGGTTCTGGTCTCTGGTAGTTACGAATTATGTCTATAAAATTTGGTGCCGATCGGTTGAACGGTTCGACCTAAAAAGTGGCAACACGTTACAGACAGACAGACATCGTCAAATCATCGTTATTTTTGCAAATATCTCTGCAACGATGCATGATATGAAAAAAAAAAAAACATAATAGAGCGAAGTTGGAAAGAATTGTCCCCTCTACCAAGTAGGTTATTCAATTTTCATGTCAGATGAACGGTTCGTTTGCAAGTACAATTATATTACAAACGGCTTTTTTATATTACTACCATGTTTTTTGTCCGATAAATTCATAAAAGGGAGGTTCTGGTCTCTGGCGGCCTACAATTATGTCTGTAAAATTTAGTGTTGATAGTTTGAACAGTTCGTCTTAAAAACAGGGAACACGTTACGGACAGACAGACAGACATCCCAAAATCGCCGTTATTTTTGCAAATATCTCTGAAACACTACGAGATATGAAAAAAACATAAGTGAGCAAAGCTGTACAGAATTGTCTCCTCTACAAATTCGGTTATTCACTTTCGTGTCAGATGAATAGTTTAGCCGTTATTTTCATTCGAATTTCGAGCTGTCAAAAGACGATCGCAAAGACCCACTTTTAGTGTTACTACCGTAAGCTAAAGTGGGCCAAAAAAGTGAGAGATGAAGAAGAACGATGGAATAGCAGTGCTGTGGACACAGCTCACTGTTCGTCGTTGCCACTTTGTTGTCAATTCATAGGTCTGCCTTTTTATTTCATATTTCATTAGTTAATGGTAACCACAGAAAATAGAACACACTAACAACAGTATTAACGAAATAAATACTCCTGACCTGTATTAACCACTCGCTCCTCGACCTTTTCGTACGAGCCGTCATTTAATGTTGCCTATACAGTTATTTATATCCCAGATAACAAAAATGTTTTAAATGTCTGTAAATCTATCGGACTAAACTGCGTGGTCCTCAGTCCGTAGCTTACAAACTACTTAAACCCAGGTAAACTAACCTAAGGACAAACACACACACACACACACACACACACACACACACACACACACACACACACATGCCCCAGGGAGGACTCGAACCTCCACGCGCTCCGCAGCGAGACGCATTAGACCGCTCGGCTACTGCACCGCGGCCCGAGATAACAGCTTAACCCTGTAATTGCAGCAGTAGCGGCTGCATCAAAGGAAAAACAAGTCCCCTTGGATCCTGTTGCTGGAACAAAGGGCGTTCCAGACTATTGGATACTGGACTATCAGACTTCTACTGCACTATGGGGCGATTTATCACGTAACTTGAGTGGCGCGGAGACTTGTTTAGACAGCCGGCGTTGTGACGAAAAGTGACGCCACAACAGAACCTCCGACGCTGGAGGTAATGTGATGAGAATGTACTAATTCCGAAATGAGGGACGTAGCAATAGGTATTTCCGGTGCAGAGAAGCAGCTGAGAGAGCTAAATACGAGAAAGTCTGCTGGTCCAGATGGAATACGCGTTCGGGTTTACAAAGACTATTGCGGCATTGGCCCGCTACTTAGCTTGCATTTATCGAGAATCTTTAATTCAGCGCAAAGTTCCTAGTGATTGGAAAAAACGCAGGTGACTCCCGTTTATAAGAAAGGAAAGAGAACTGACCGACACAATTACAGGCCAATTTCGTTGACATCAGTTTCATGTAAAAGTTTAGAGCGTATTCTCAGTTCGAATATAGTAAATTTCCTTGAAACGGAAAAGCTTCTTTCCATAAATCAGCACGGTTTTAGGAAACATCGTTCATGTGAAACTCAGCTTGCCCTTTTCTCACATGACATCTTGCGAGCCACGTATGAAGGGCAATAGGCGGATTGTGTTTTTCTCGACTTCAAAAAGGCGTTCGACGCGGTGTCCCGCTGCAGACTGCTAACGAAGATACGAGCTTATGGAATAGGTTCACAGATTTGTGACTGGCTGGAAGACTTCCTAAGTAATAGAACGCAGTACGTTGTTCTCGACGGCGAGTGTTCATCAGAGTCGAGTGTATCATCAGGCGTGCCCCAGGGGAGTGTGATAGGACCGTTATTATTTTCTGTCGGTATGAATGATGTGATGGACAGAGTAACTTGTAATTTGCGGCTGTTTGCTGATCATGCTGTGGTGTATGGGAGGGTGTCGCCTTTAACTCACTGTAATAGCATACAGGATGACTTAGACAAAATTTCTAGTTGGTGCGAAGAATGGCAGCTAGCTCTCAATGTAGAAAAATGCAAGGTAATTCGCATGAGTAGGAAAAACAATCCTTTAATGTTCGAATACAGCATTAGCTACTTGATGCTATCGCGTCGTTCAAATATCTAGGCGTAACTTTGCAGAGCGATATGAAATGGAACGAACATATAAGGACAGTTCTGAGTAAGGCAGACAGCCGACTTCGGTTTATTGGGAGAATTTTGGGAAGATGTACTTCACCTGTAAAGGAGACCGCGTATAAAACGCTTGTACGACCACGTCTTGAGTATTGCTCAAGTGTTTGGGACCTGCGGCAGATCAGTTTAAAGGAAGACATAGAAGCAGTTCAGAGGCGAGCAGCTAGGTTTGTTACTGGTAGTTTCGACCAATACGCGAGTGTCACGGAAATGCCCCGGCAACTCAATTGGGGATCGCTGGAGGAAAGACTACGTTCTTTTCGTGAATTTCTGTTGAGTAAATTTAGAGTACCGGAATTTGAAGCTGATCTTTCGCGTAAAGATCACAAAGACAAGATAAGAGAAATTAGGGGTCGTACGGAGGCGTATAGACATTCTTTTTTTTCCGTTTGATTTGGGAGTGGAATAGGAAAGGAAATGCCTAGTAGTGGTACAGTGTACCCTCCGCCAAGCACCTTACGGTGAATTGCCGAGTATGTATGTAGATGTAGATGACGCTCCAGGTTACACGGCCATTCCCGCACGGCCTCCCACGTTCGAATCTCGGTTGTTATCTACCAGTAAGTTTCGTAAGAGCACACACTTCGCCGTAGAGTGGAAATATCATACTTGAAACGCGTTTCGTGGATGGCTATTCGGGCGGGTTAGAGTCCAACACGGTCGAAAGGATATCATGCGGTATCTGAATGTTGCAGCTCCTGTGGACAGGGCAGGAGAAGACACGTATCGCGTCATGCGACCAGTTGTGAGGAACGATCGTGAAGAAGGGGGAATGTCGAGCACACGCCCCAGCCCATACAAAGAAGCATCGGTCGGAGATCGGCAGAGCGCGGCGACGTGCGTAAAACCCCCCGCGCTGTGGTCACCCCTGCTGCATGCGAGGGGTGATGACCGTAAGGGTGCGGGCGCCGGAATTTACATGGAATAAAATAAGGGATGCCGGGGGTGGAGGGGCGCCGTGTGTTATTATTTCTGCCCGGGCCGGCTCAGACGCAGATTCCGGGAGACGCCGAGGGGGTAGCAGACACGCCGGAGAGGGGAGGGAGGGGGTTGGAGATTTCTGCGCCGAGGGGGTGGAAGCAGCGCGGGGTGAGACGAGCTGGGGATCGAAGCCGTCGCCAGGTGCGCGCAGTTTAGTCGCTGAGTGGCAGGGGCGAGGGAGAACGGGTGGCCTTCTTCTCGCCGAAGCTAGGCCAGCGCTTCGCCATCGTGATGTAGCGTCGATGTAAATAAGGATAGGTCTGTATCAACCATTTGAGATACATCGAAATTTTTACTCGTACCGATAACCTCAAAGCTGAACGTATTTACACTCCTGGCACCGGCCGCGGTGGCCGCGGGGACTGAGGCGCTCCAGTCACGGTCTGCACGGCCACTACGGTCGGGGGTTCGAATCCCCCCTCGGGCATGGATATTTGTGCCGTCCTAGTTCTTAAGTAGTAGATAAGTAGTTTGTAAGTTTACGGACTGATGACCGCGTAGTTAAGTCCCATAGACTATACAAACATTTGAACACTCCTGGCCTTTAAAATTGCTACACCACGAAGATGTCGTGCTACAGACGCGAAATTCAACCGTCAGGACGAAGATGCTGTGATATGCAAATGATTAGCTTTTCTGAGTTTTCACACAAGGTTGGCGCCGGTGGCGACACATACAACGCGCTGACATGAGGAAAGTTTCCAACCGAGTTCTCGTACATAAAATACAGTTGACCGGCGTTGCCTGGTGGAACGTTGTTGTGATGCCTCGTGTAAGGAAAAGAAACTCGTACCCTCACGTTTCTGACTTTGCGGTTTATCGTATCGCGACATTGCCTTCGCGTTGGTCGCGACCAATAACTGTTAGCAGAATATGGAATCCGTGGGTTCAGGACGGTAATACGGAACGTCATGCTGGATGCCAACGGCCTCTTATCACTAGCAGTCGAGATGACAGGCATCTTATCCGCATGGTTGTAACGGATCGTGCAGCCACGTCTCGATCCCTGAGTCAACAGATGGGGACGTTTGCAAGACAACAACCATCTGCACGAACAGATCGACGACTTTTGCAGTAGCATGCACTATCACCTCGGATATCGGTCTGCACATCGGGCGATAGGCGCGATGATTACTAAAATGCTTTTCCTTTAGTTTTGTGCCGCCCCTGTTTCGGATTCAGACTACTGTTCTCATCACCAACGGAAATTTTCGTGAAACTCAATACACTCTTTCTCTCTCGTTAAAGGCTGGTCGAATTATATGAATGTGCTGTATTTTCCATGTTTGCTCTCTATTGTATGTCTTGTCCACCAGCAAGAATAAGATGTAACAGACTACCTCGTAATTATATATGCTACTTTCAGAATACATAGGTTATTTCATTTATAAGGAATTCATTATTCGTTAGGGCGATCTGGAATTGTTTAATAACAGGTTTGCAGCCAAGATCGCTTTCTTCATTTAATTACATTACCGGTTTCGGCGTCCTAGACGCCATCCTAAGACCTGTAGCAATCGTACATGAATTCATTGCCATTACAACATTTTTTTTCATTATGTGGATGTACACTGTTTTACTATGGACTATCAGCTCGGACACCATGGCTGCGGTTAGCCTTGTCGCTGCTTCACAGACAGGAGTGCCTACGATCGTGTACGCAGCGATGAACCTGGGTGCATGAAAAGCAAAACGTCATTTTTTCGGATGAATCCAGGTTCTGTTTACATCATCATGATGGTCGCATCCGTGTTTGGCGACATTGGAAGCATGCATTCGTCATCGCCATACTGGCTTATCACCCAGCGTGATGGTATGGGGTGCCATTGGTTACACATCTCGGCGACCTTTCGTTCGCATCGACGGCACTTTGATCAGTGGCCGTTACATTTCAGATCTGTTACGCCCCGTGGCTCTACCCTTCATTCGATCCCTGCCAAACCCTACATTTCAGCAGGATAATGCACGACCAAATGTTGCAGGTCCTATACGGGCCTTTCTGGATTAGGAAAAATGTTCGAATGCTGCCCTGGTCAGCACATTCTCCAGATCTCTCACCAATTGAAAACGTCTGGTCAACGGTGAGCGAGGAATTTTTCTTGTCAGATTACGCCAGTCACTGTATGGGCATCTGTTTGACGCAATGCCCAGGCGAGTCAAAGCCTTTATTACGACCAAATGTGGTTGTTCTGGGTACTGATTTTTCAGGATTTATGCACCCAAATTGCGTAAAAATGTAATCATATGTCAGTTCTAGTATAATTGTCTGCATTTCGTCTTGGTGTGGCAATTTTAATGGCTAGTATTGTACATTTTCACGACTAACTCGTTATTTTACTGAAGATAGTAGTACATTGGAACCTTTCTGAAGATGATGACATAGCGCATTGAAACCGGTAAAAACCAGCAAATTAAATAAATTAGCGATTTTGGCCGAATACAGTGTACTTTATACAGTTTTATATTATTTATCATTGTATTATTTATGTCAGTAATATTTGCAGAAAAAGAATAAAGTTAAAAGTAAAATGAACTACATGATAATTTAAATCTAAAAAAGACGCCAGTTTGATTTTTTCTTCTTTATATTCATTACTTCGTGTGGATGGGGGGGGGGGGGGTGTAGACCCTTGTCCCACCCCTTCTATACGCCCCTGCCGTAATAAACGTGAGGGCACGGATGAGTAAATTTTAGTTAGCTTCCGACTTTTGTCTCATCGTTTTCATAAGATTTGTGGCCACCCATTGAGTGTAGAAGAAAAAGTTGTGTGCTGGTAAAATGCTGAACGCAAGCTGCCGCGGCGTTTGCTACGACTCTGGACCGAGCTTTCCGCGCAGATGTGGAGAGTGTTATTTGTTGTTTATGCAGGGCGGTTCGGTTCGGCGATAAGTGTATAAAGGACGAATAAAGAGGGCAGTCGAAGCAGGGGAGACGGTCTTGAGAGGGTGGGGGGAGGGGGCGCACCCCGAGCGAGGGAGCGGAGGAACCGCGGCAGGGATGCCACGAGAAAGCATTCTGCTGTGCAAAAGAATATCTCCCCGACCGCACGGTCGCCGTGTTGTTACAGGTTTAACGGGAGGCAGGCGACACTTATTATTGTGAGAGATTTCGTGCTGCCTAAGGGGCTAACAGTAATGGTAGCTACGTTTCCTGCAACAAAACAAGCGCTTGTATACGTCGACGAACCCTTCCATCGTGGGTCTTTTTTTTTATTGTACAAATTGGGCCTCTTTCTGCCCACTTATCTTAACTAATTGCCGGCCGCGGTGGCCGAGGGGACTGAGGCGCTCCAGTCACGGTCTGCTCTGTCACTACGGTCGGGGGTTCGAATCCCCCCTCGCGCATGGATATTTGTGCCGTCCTTAGTCTTAGCTAGTTCATCTGCCAGGAAGTTTCATATCAGCGCACACTCCGCTGCAGAGTGAAGTTTCATTCTGGAAACATCCCTTAGGCTGTGGCTAAGCCATGTCTCCACCATATCCTTTCTTCCAGGAGCGCTAGTCTTGCGTGTTTGCAGGAGAGCTTCTGTGAAGTTTGGAAAGTAGGAGGCGAGGTACTGGCGGAAGTAAAGTTGTGGGGCGGCATCGTGAGTCGTGTCGGGATAGCACAGTCGGTAGTGCGCTTGCCCGCGAAAGGCAAAGGTCCCAGGTTCGAGTCCCGGTTCCGGCACACAATTTTAGTCTGCCAGGAAGTTTCATATCAGCGCACACTCCGCTGCAGAGTGAAGTTTCATTCTAGTTCATAAGTAGTTTGTAAGCTTAGGGACTGATAACCCCGTAGTTAAGTCCCATAAGTTCTACAAACATTTGAACATTTCTTAACTAATTTCATTTACAGGTGCAGTCAATAACTTCTGATACCTGACGCCTGGATATAGGCAACCACACCAGTCTGGGATTTTCTTTTCAGTTGCGAAGAGAAAAGAAGTCTACTGCTCACAACAGTTTCGCTGTAGATGCTGTTGAACTGTTGCATCAGGCATGACCTTGTATCAAATAAAGTTGGTATTACAGATTTACATGTTAGTATTTTTTTTTTTTTTTTGTCTGCAAGTCTTCCTTGCTTCTTTTGCATTCAAAATTAACCAATCTGTTTTCTTAATCTCAATATAAAAGTAAAACGACTGAATAAACATGAAATCTCTAAAACTACTTCACGTATGAAGCTGAAATTTGGCAAGAATGTAGTTCATAGGTAGAAAACGTCAGCTAAGAGAGTATTTTGTGATAGGTGCATCGCGGAGCATACTTATCCTACAGACTCACGAAATCTACAGTGTTATTCCGATCTTCACGAAATTTCTCACGCTTGACCTTCAAAACATGAGGAACGTCACCGTCTGCTTTTTCATACGGTGCATGGGGGAAGGTACTTTGCAGCATAAAAATGGATCCGTAAATACCTTGGATGAGCCATAACATGAAGACGGCTCGACCGATTACGTTTTTTTTTTTATGAGACCCTGCGTTTCTATTGCATATAAATCTATAGTTTCGTTTTGTGTTTTACACACTCTACATTTAAAAAAAAAAAAAAAAAAAAAAAAAAAAAAAAAAAAAAAAAAAAAAAAAGAGAGAGAGAGAGAGAAATGTCAGAGTTTGTATAAAATTTGTATAAAATTTCGTTCGGTGCACGGTGGAGGGTACTGAACTAACGGAATTTTACCAAATGCATAGTTTTGCTCCAATCTTCATGAAATTTTGCACACATGACCTTTAAGCCAAGAGGAAGATCACTGGGTACATAAATGTTTGTATGGTTCATGACAGAGGGTACATTGCAGAAAACTTCGCCGAGCGAGAGTGAAAGGTGGCAACGAACAGAGAGATGGGAGAGAAAGAGGTGGATACAGAGAGAGGGGGGAAGGGGATGTGGACTGCTAGAGTGTAGGGTAAATAAACACCCGGGCAACCCCGGGTTTACAGCTGGTATCTTATAAATTAAAAACACAAAACTGTAGAAGCCATTTGAGGATCCGATCATGAATAATATTGAAGTCACTACTCGCCACCGAGCAAGAATAGCCGTGTGGTTAGCGGCATCGCACTGTGCCGACCAAGGTAGTGGGTTCGAGACCGACTGAAAGGAATTTTTTTTAATCCAGTGTTCTATTTAACAGTTGCTGGAACAACAATGTCTTTTGTATTGTTACTTGCCACCTATTTTTGGACCTTTAGCAAATGCGTAGCAATTTTGAGGGTAAATGGCATTTATAGTCTTCGTTGTAACAAATATTAACTGCTTGAAAAGCTGCGGGGGACAACAGCCTTTGCGCTTGAGTACGGTTAGGAGGGGGTGCTGCTTACAGTGTCACGTAACCCAAAGGTAGCTTGTCTCTTCATCGTAACAGATTCAGTTATTCACTGTCACTTAACAGTGTAATCAGTTACTCTGTTTTTCTGTTCATATGCATATTCATATGTTCTTGGTGTTTATTATCAAAGAAAAGCTAACAACGTTCAATATCTTTTAGAAACAAATTACTCAGCTTTAAGTTTGCAACAAAAGAGTGAAATAAAGAAGCTTGGTAGGCTGTTTTTCAGATCGAGTTGAAGAAAGATCAAACAAGCCGAGGTAAGACTTTTGCAGATCTTTTACGGAAATATGTCTAAGGGGGCAAACCATGGCACTTGCATAGGTGCGCCAAATTGTCGCTTTGGTGGCCGAGCTCCAGCTGCCCAAGTCAAATCAAAATTGTAACCAATGTTACCCTATGTATATTGTGTACGATATCGCAGCTAATACCTTAATTGTTTTGAGCAGCATATACACTACTGGCCATTAAAATTGCTACACCACACCGAAATGCTAATGATAAACGGGTATTCATTGGACAAATATATTATACTAGAAATACCATGTGATTACATTTTGACGCAATTTGGGTGCATAGATTCTGAGAAATCAGTACCGAGAACAACCACCTCTGGCCGAAATAACGGCCTTACTTCGCCTCGGCATTGAGTCAAAGAGAGCTTGGATGGCGTGTACAGGTACAGATGCTCATGGAACAAGATACCACAGTTCATCAAGAGTAGTGACTGGTATATTGTGACGAGCCAGTTGCTCGGCCACCATTCACCAGACGTTTTCAATTGGTGAGAGATCTGGAGAATGTGCTGGCCAGGGCAGCAGTCGAACAGTTTCCGTATCCAGAAAGGCCCGTACAGGACCTGCAACATAAGGTCGTGTATTATCCTCTAGGGTTTCGCAGGGATCGAATGAAGGGTAGAGCCACAATCTTAACACATGTGAAATGTAATGGCCACTATTCAAAGCGCCGTCGATGGAAACAAGAGGTGACCGAGACGTGTAAGAATGGCACCCCACACCATCACGCTGTGTGTTACGTCAGGGTGGCGATGACTACGCTTTCATTTGTGTTTGCCGCGATGTCACCAAACACGGATGCGACAGAACCTGGATTCATTCCAAAAAATGACGTTTTGCCATTCGTGCACCCAGGTTCGTCGTTACATACACCATCGCAGGCGCTCCTGTCTGTGATGCAGCGTCAAGGGTAACCGCAGCCATGGTCTCTGAGCTGATAGTCTATGCTGTTCGTGCAGATGGTTGTTGTCTTGCAAACGTCCCCATTTGACTGAGGGATCGAGACGTGGCTGCACGATCCGTTACAGCCATGCGGATAAGATGCCTGTCATCTCGACTGCTAGTGATACGAGACCGTTGGGATCCAGCACGGCGTTCTATGTTGGCCTCCTGAACACAGAGATTCCTAATTCTGCTAATAGTGATTGGATCGCGACCAACGCGAGCAGCGATACGATAAACCGCAATCGCGATAGGCTACAATTCGACCTTTACCAAAGTCGGAAACGTGATGGTAGGCATTTCTCCTCCTTGCACGAGGCATCACAATAACGTTCCACCAATCAGCGCCGGTCAATTGCTGTTTGAGTATGAGAAATGGGTTGGAAACTTTCCTCATGTCAGCACGTTGTAGGTGTCGCCACCGGCGCCAAACTTGTGTGAATGCTCTGAAAAGCTAATCATTTGCATATCACTGCACCTTCTTCCTGTCGGTTAAATTTCGCGTCTTTAGCACGTCATCTTCGTGGTGTAGCAATTTTAATGGCCATGAGAGTATATTTTTTGTATTACTTTATTAAATAATAGAATGCTGTTAACCCTCAGCGGTGCACAAGTACCTCGCATACCAGGCGTAGCTATCACATCGCAGCTAACAGATGCTCGACACCTTGCATTGTGACTCACAATAACGTCGGCGTAAATCGGACCGCAGTTGTCGGGGGTAAAAAGAAAACTACCCCCGTCGGAGTCGACCGCCGTGGGTGGTCACCCCTGGCGCTGGGCTATCGTTTTGTTTGCGCTGGGGTCGCCGTCCAGATGCGGGGGTGTTATTTGTTGCGTATGCAGAACGCGCCGCTGCCGACGATAGGTGCATAAAAGACGAATAAAGAGGACAGTCGCGGAGGAGGGGTGCATGGCGAGAATAGGAGGGGGTGGGGGAACGCGATGTCGTGGGAGGGTTGGAGGGGGAGGAGTATGGCCAGGCGTCGGGGTGCTTACACTCCAGCGACAACGGGGCAGCGGTCCGCCCTCCTAGAATAGCAAGCGGCGTGGAGGAAGACCGAGACGGGGAGTTGTGTTGCCCGAAAGACCGGGCTGTTTCTCACTGAATTGGTGAACTTCTCGTGCGTCTGTAGAACAGCCGGAGAAACTGGCACACCTGCCTAATGCAGGGTGTTCGTAAAGTCACTACCGTAAATTCCCGTACAGTAGAACCAGGACCGGCGCAAGACCACATGCCGCCCCGTGCGAGCTGCTAAATTGCAATGTTGCACTTCTTATTTTATATCCAATTTTTTAACAAGATGACCAGATTATAATATATATGACCATATGATGGTGACGCAGTGCACCGAAACTGGTCGTCACTTTATAAATTGTTAGTTTGCGATCTTCGCTTATCATTTGGAAACTACAAAACGAATTGATCGCCTCCACACCAGACGATGTCAGGTAATCTTAATAAATCACTAATGTGCGATATTGACATATCATTTTGATAACTATTAATTCTGATGTTGTCTAGAGTGTAGCGCTGTATGGCAGTGAAACGTGCACGATAAGGAGTTGAGACTAAAAGATAACAGAGGCTTTGGGAATGAGGTGCTCCCGACGAATTATGAAGATTAGATGGGTACACCATGTAGCTAATGAGGAGGTACTTAACAGAATTGGAGAGAAAGGGATGTTCTGGTATATCCTGAGTCATACAACGGATAGGTTGTTTGGACATATTCTGAAACATCAAGCAATTGTCAAGTTAGCGTAAGAAGGAAGTGTGCGAGGTAAAAATCTTGGAGACCGAGCGACGAATACAGTAAGGAGATTCTTATGGATGTGGGTTAACATTCTTGTTGTCGGATGAAGAGACTTGCATAGGACAGGGTTGCGTGGAGCTGCATCCAACCGGTCTGCGGACTGAAGACCAGCACCACCACCACAACAACAAGAACAACAGTTTGTCACTGACAAGAAAAGTACATGGGCTCGAACAAACATATCTTTATGAACATTTGGTTACAGGATCTCTACGTACATCTCAATGTGCTGATGGGTGTCGTTTTTCCGCAAAGCTCTGCAACCATACTCTAGATATCACTGTAGATGGAATTGTAGACGCCATACGTAATGCAGATATCTTAACTATAACTAATAATCATCGTACATGTTCTGTAGCGAATTGTCATCAAAAACCCGTGATGATAGTTGCAACTTTAACCTTCTTCCCGAAGGACTGTTGGTATTCACTGCCACTGCTTCCATCGCCTCTTCCCGCACTTACCGTAGCACTACCGCTTGCAATGATTTGATCGTCATTATCATCCCTATTATCATTATTATGTGTTAATGTTACAACAGTATCTAACTTATGCTCATATTTCTGTACCATAACAAATACGAGAAAGCATGCGAATGATTCATTTTCTATACTAATACCATCTTCACGAAGAAGGGTTCTTCGTAACTTCATCTCAACTAATCGCAATACATTACCAGGATTAATTATCAATCGCCGCCCCATCTAACGCTTCACCGCACAAATAACGTCACATAACGCAACTTCGGAGGCACACTGCACCGTCCTTACTGGCGAACCGACAGGTCAAAGTGCAATGCGGCATGACACACGCAGAGGCCTCTAACAGACGAGTGCAGAGTTTTGCAGATGCGGGAGTATCACTAGTGCAATAAGGGATCTTTACATTATCTCTCATACGATTTTGGTGTATATGTGTTCTTTTGTGTCCCAGCCTCGTTTGCGTCGTAGGTGTCGGTGGCCGAGTGGAATGAGACCGACACAGGAATAAAGATAGCACGCTGGTGAAGGTACGGAGGGGAGCAGCCAGAAACTAGAAACACTAGAGTAAATTAGAACGAGATATATCTTGAACAGAATTTATACAATACTTAAATTTTACAAAGTTCAGTACTGCAGAATGCTGATACATAGTTGTTAGAGGCCTGCCTAGTGCCTATCCGTTAGCTAAGTCTTCACTGGTGCCTATCTGATTCTATCGGATTACGAAGGTCCTGGTTGCTATCTCAGTCCCAAGTGAACGATGTCGTTCAGTGGTGGCCACGAGCGGAGTTGCAGCAGAGGGCGCTCGTGGCTGTCGTCGTAAGAACGCCGCGCCGTGCGTGCATGGCGGCGCGCGGCGAAAGTAGGTGGCGCGCACTTTGGACTTGTGCGACACCACATGTTCGAGCCCAAGTACTGTCCTTGTGAGAAAGGAAACTCCTCATCGTACCCCCTTCAGATTTTAAAGATTTACCCCAACGACTAATTTCTGTCAGAAACATTTCTTGCTTCGTTGCCCACGGATTGAGTCCTTTCGTTAGGGTGCCTCACAAAGGTAAGCTTTGTGTTCGCGTCATCAGTATTGATTTCTAATGCGGGGGTTGGTAGCCCCGCAAGGTTTCAGGACCACCGCAACACCTCCCGCGCGATGATAGAGCTCGGGGAATCCCCAGGGGGCTCTTTGGCGCGATCGGCGGTTGCGAGTGCGATCTTTCGGCTACCGGGGGGGGGGGAGGCTTTTCTTCCAGCGGGGGGCGTGGCGCCGTACGTCACCACCTCTGGAAGCCGTCCAGCAAAAATACATTATTTCTCACCGCGTGCCTCTGTGTGAGGCTAGGGGCGGCAGGGAATCGCTGGAGGAAGATTTCCGATCAAAAGCCAGCCAGTCCTCGGGACGCGTCGAGGAGGTAGGGGGCCCTGAATGGGAAAGGATTCCCGGCTGAAGCTCGGAATGGGAGAGAGGCGAAACTTGCAGACTGCAGGAGATGAAACGCTCAAGCGGCGAACATCAAACACTGGTGTAATTACTGTCATGGGAAACCTCTCTTTATGACTAGCCCACGTGATCTATATACAGGGTGTTTCACTAAGTGTGTTTGCCTCTGTAACTTATAAAATAATAGGCGACGGGAAATAATGCGATAGGTCAACACAAGAAATGTTACACTTTCTGCGGAGCTATGATCATACTTTATTGTATCATTTTCAAAAGAGATACAGCACAAAGATATAATTTTTTAAACGGAACAATAGTTTTTTTCTATCGTGCATTGGATTCGTTGAAACCATCTGCGTCCAAATCAATTTAAACTACATTCCTATCACTGTCAGTTTGGGAGCTACAACCCTTCAAAGTTCCGGGGGTGGTGGCTGCGATAGCGTAGCTGACTGGCCGAGTGGCTATCCCCTGGGGCACGGCCCACTGTCTCATGACCACCAGCCAGTCAGTTACGCTGTCGTAGCCTCTGCACTCTAAACTTTGAAGGGTCATAACTCCCAAACTAACAGTGATAGGAATGTAGTTTAAATTGATTTGGACGCAGGTGGTTTCAACGAATCCAATGCACGATAGAAAAAAAAACTATTGTTCCATTTAAAAAATTATATCTTTGTGCTGTATCTCTTTGGAAAAAGATACAATAAACTATGTTCATAGCTCCACAGAAAGTGTAACATTTCTTGTGTTGACCTACCGCATTAAAATTTCCCGTCACCTATCATTTTATAAGTTACAGAGGCAAACACACTTAGTGAAACACCCTGTATATATCTATATCTATAAATGTGAATGTCTGTTCGGTGTACGTTTATCACGTCTGAACCACAAGACATAAAGAGCTAAAAATTTGCACAGCTACTAATGTCTGCACGGGGAAGGCTTTAGGCATGGTTTTATGGCGATCGGATAGCTATTTATCTATATGTATATTAATGTGAATGGTTGTTCGGTGTATGCTTATCACGTCCGAATGACAAGACACAGAGACTTAAATATTTGTACAGTTACTAATTTATACCCGAGGAAGGGTTTTAGGCACGGTTTTAAAGCGATCTGATAAATATTTAGTAATTTGAAGAATATAACGCGAAATGCGGAACAATAATTACTCTTTGAAAATTATATTTACTTAGAAAATGGTTTTATTGGTTGCATTGTTGCTTGAGGGTTGATAATGATAAATAGGTGGAGTATATTAGATGGAAAGTCATCGGTGTATATAACATTCTACGTGTGTGTGTGTGTGTGTTAACATTTCGCTCTGCAGCGAAAACTACAGAACGAATGGTCTGTGTTCGAAGTCTTCCTTTGTCCACCATAGCAGTTCCATGCCGATAGCTATAACGGGTGGAAGATATGGTGGTTGAAAGTCGTCAAATTATAAAAAAAATTCGGACTGAAGGCCAGCGATGACGTTTGCGACTCTATAGCAAGGAGGTTGCATACAGCGAAACGTGATGCCACAGACCATATCTTTGGTCTATGCGTGCTACAATGTCTTCAGGTCTTTCTCTGTAAGGATAAGCATACGAATAAGGAAATATAACAATAAATAAATGAAGCAGTAAAAACAAATTTCTTTTAATACATCTCATTAAAAAAAATCTATTTGACGTTTTTCGCATTACATCGAGTGATCGATCTGATCTGTGACATTATTACAATCATTATTGTTGAATTTCGTGATTGTATTCTTCGAAACGAGTGCATTTTACGTGTGATTCGGTCTACACTACTTACTTTCCTGATAAACAGCACGTGCATAGACTTCTACAATCTGATAGGAATGTTTTTCAGATCCGCTTTTTCAGCAACATTTCCTCAAATTGAGTGAAATTAATAACATTAATTGTTATTTAACCTTCGTAGATAAATGTGTATTGCGTTACTTTACACATATTACAACAGTACATCTACTTTTAATAGAGCACATTCAATCAACTTGCCTCGGAAAAGGAAAACGTCATTATTTCTTATATATTCTCCGATAATGATATTAAAAAAAAGGGAGATGGATAGAGAGAGAGAAGGGATAGGACAAGTACCAACTCAAGGCAGGAATAAATAAATAAATACACGGGCATCGCCGTGTTTTCAGCTAGTAATATATCTATATGAATTGCTGTTTGTTAGTCTCGGTAAAACTCGAGTACGAGTGAACCGATTTCACTAATACTATAGATTTCTATGCAATAGAATTGCAGCGTCACATTGAAAAACGCCCTTTGTTATTATCAAATATTCCAGTTTTATTTCATACAACCCTTGTTCCGAGAATAACGAAAACAACGAAACAAATGTAAAATTGCTTGAGCCGTTTTCAAGTTATGGCGCGACCAAGGTATTTTGGCATCCAATTTTAGGTTGGAAAGTACCCTCCCCCATGTTCCGTATGAAACTTAAGGTAGACGGTGACCTTCCTCTTGTTTTGAAGGTCAAGCGTACGAAGTTTCAAGAAGATCGAAATGAAACTGTAGATTTCGTGAGGCTGTAGGAGAAGTAACAGACTGCTTAATTTCTGATGCAAGAGAATTAAGGGAGACTATGTGTTGCGCTCTTTTGTTTTTGGGTCAAGAACCTTCGTGGGCGTACGGTGAACACTTCACCAAAGTTTCATTGTAATCGAATGAATGGTACATGAAGACATAGAGGACAAACAGACAAACATTCATTTTTATATAAGGAACACATTGTTGGGGCGATATAAAATTGTTTAGTAAGAGGTTTTCAGCCAAGATCGCTTTCTTCTTTTAATTATATGACCGGTTTCGGCGAGCTAGACGCCATCTTCAGAATTGTAATTTTTTACATCACTGCTATATCAAAAATTTGTAATATAGTACACTGGTATACATCCATGCCTGACACATCAATATGGATGTATACCAGTGTGCTATATTACAAATTGTTGTTATAGCAGTGACGTAAAAAATTACGACAATTCTGAAGAGGGTGTCTAGCACGCCGAAACCGGTGATATAATTTATCTTGGCTGAAAACCTCTTACTAAATTCATTTTTATATAGATAGACTAGCTGAATCCCCGCTGCTTCGCATGCGTAGGCTGGTTGGTCTGCACCAGTTGTTTATTTTTAATCCTGATGAAGAATCCATATCTTATGTTTCGTAGTTATAGCTCGAAATTTGAGTTAACAACACAATATTTTTGAAAATCAATTTTTGCATCCCATATTTCACCCCCTTATTCTAATTTCCAAAAAAACGAAACACGTGTCATTTAAATTTGAACCCCGAATCCAAATCCGAAAATTTGTAATTTTAACTTCAAAATTGCCTAATTAGCAACAGATTTTCGAAAAACAACCCCTCTCCAATTTAACCCCCTTGATTGTTGAATTTCCAAAAATAACAAAAGACGTATTATTTAAATAATAACGAACAATACAAATACCAATTTTTGTAGCTATAGCTTCAAAATTGTCTGGACAACAAAGTGTTTTCGAAAAGAATTTTTGATCCCCTCTTTTAGCCCCTTAGTTGTTGAATTTCCAAAACTACCAAAACATGTTTCTTTTTAATCCTGACCAAGAGTCCATAACCTAAGTTTCGTAGTTATAGCTTGAAATTTGAGTTAACAGCAACATATTTTTGAAAATCAATTTTTTGCGTCCTCTATTTTACACCCTTATTGGTTGAATTTCAAAAAAATGCCGAAACAAGTGTCTTTTAAATTCGAATCCCGAATCCAAATCCGAAAATTTGCAGTTCTAACTTCAAAATTGCCTGAATAGCAACATATTTTCGAAAAACACCCTCTCTCCAATTTTACCCCGTTGATGGTTGAATTCCCAAAAATACCGAAACACGTATTTTTTTACGTCTAACCAACTATACAAATATAAATTTTTGCAGCTCTAGCTTCAAAATTGTATCAATAGCGACGTGTTTTCAAAAAGAATTTTTGATCCTCTATTTAACCGTCTTGTTGAATTTCCAAAAATAGTAAAAATCATGGATTTTTAATCCTGACCAAGATTCCTTATCCGATGTTTCGTAGCTATAGTTTGAAATTTGAGTTAACAGCAACATATTTTTGAAAATCAATTTTTTGCGTCATCTATTTTACCCCCTTATTTGTCGAATTTCAAAAAATGATGAAACACGCGTCTTTTAAATTCGAACCTTGAATCAAAATCCGAAATTTTGTAGTTCTAGCTTCAAAATTGCCTAAATAGCTACGTATTTTCAAAAAACTTTTCACCCCCTATTTCACCCCCTTACGGACGGAATATTGAAAAATCGCTTCTTAAATGACTCCTACAGAGTAAGATCAACACCCTCCACAAATTTCAAGTTTCTATCTTCAGTGGTTTGGGCTGGGCGATGATGAGTCAGTCAACTGAAACACGCGTCTTTTAAATTCGAACCCTGAATTAAAATCCGGATTTTTGTAGTTCTAGCTTCAAAATTGCCTAAATAGCTACGTATTTTCAAAAATCTTTTCATCCCCTATTTCACCCCCTTACGGACGGAATATTGAAAAATCGCTTCTTAAATGACTCCTACAGAGTAAGATCAACACCCTCCACAAATTTCAAGTTTCTATCTTCAGTGGTTTGGGCTGGGCGATGATGAGTCAGTCAGTCAGTCAATCAGTCAGTCAATCGGGACACTTCCTTTTATATATAGAGATTTACAAAACGTTAAATAAAAATAAACCAATGTGTACATACAAAATATATTTATCTTGCGAATCCAGGACCTAATATCTTGGGTGGTGGGAGAGGTTGGTCGCTGATTTGGGGGGAGGGGGGGCGGTTGGTGAGTCATTGGCCAAGGAGGGGGGAAGGCACCTCTGCTGTACGACATAGGGTCAGGGTTGCCAGTGGTGGCGATTTTTCGCATTCTTGGCTATCTTTTTCTCAGAATAGTAGCCATTCTAGCAGTCTGGCGACTGGCGATTAAATTTGGCTATTAAAGGAATTGGTTGGCGACTTAATGGCTATTTTATTTTACTTCAAATACAACGAATCTAAAGCAATCACTCTTTAGACATTGCGTCAATGATACCGGCTAAACTACGGTAGAATGCTGGGAAAATGTAGTCAACCTACACAAGTTAGCACTAATGTTTTCAAGTATCATGGATGTCTGGGAGAGTGTCACAGAGATGTAAACAAACTCAACTTACAGACTCTTGAAGATAGACGTAAAATACCTCATGCACCCTATTTACGATGGTTCAAGAACAGGCTTTAAACGATATCTCGAAGTATACTACAACACCGTATGTATGGCTTCCACTGAGAACATGAGGATAAGATTATGTAAATTACAGGATGCAAGGAGGCATTTAAACAGTATTTTTTCCCACGTTCCATACGACAACACAACAGAAATTCGTAACAACTCGTACTGTGAAGCGAACCCTTTGCTACACACTTCAGTCGTTAACAAAGATTTACAGAGTGTAAATGTCAATGGAGAACACGCAGTGATTTCCCAGTCGTTCTCATGACTGATTTTTCAGTGTGTAATAACACCTTATTACGAATTAAAGTCCATCTCCCCTCAAAGTATGAAATACTTAGTGCATTATTATAAATTACCTCACCTCAAAATGTAATGATTTTGTGTGTATTAAAGAAATGTTTGAAAGATTCAATAACTTTAATTAACATCTGTAAATATTTGTTTCTAAGTAGATGAAAGTGATTCGTAATGGAACCTATGCATGAGAACACCCCTTGTGTAAGTTTGATAGAATGATTCTTGAAGAGTTATTTTGTATTTTTTATAAGTAATGAAATTCATAAATGTGATAGTTAAATGAACTGAATTTCTCTCTATTATATTTACAATATGACAATATTTTGACTGGCCTCATTGTCAGTTGCTGGTGTGTCTGGGCTCATTTCCTGGATGGGCTCAGATAAATATTTCTGTTAAGTATGAGTTTCCTTGTCTGTGAATGTGAGAGTGCCTCTGTTTGTGTTACTTTTTATTCAGTAACCGGATTACTCCGTGATTTTCAGGATTGCTGAGTAACATGCCGTAATTAGCAAAGCATAATAAATGTTAACAGATTAAAGATTGCGATACTTAGATATTTTTACTAATCGAAAGATGGTTATTTATTGGCATTTTATTGATGAAAAGATGGCGATATTTTGGCTACTTTTTGCTTAAAATTTGGCCGCATAGCAATAGAAAAACCTGGCAACTCTGCATAGGGTTGCCAAATTGAACTCGAGGCAGGCCCGGAGACCAGACGTGCCCCCCTCCCCCTTGGCCAATGACTCACCTCTCCCCCCCCCCCCCCCCCGCCAACTGCGACCAACTCTCCCCCCCCAACCAGGATTACACGTGAATTCTAAAAGGAAAAAAAAATGCCTAATGAAAACGGGAAATTTTGCTTTAATTTGCTTAGTAGCTTCTCTTTAGCATAAGGCAGAAGCACATTTTTTACTAATGCCTCGCTTTTTGTTCGGCCGCATCTTACTTTCGTTCCCACTGAGGAATCTCTAAAAACATAAGGATATAGCTTATTACCACAATCTTGAGAATTGTAAGAATGGTGGCGTTTCACACCATGGTAAGTCAAAGTTAATTCCGTTGCAGTGACTTTGTCGTCTTCTGCAGAAAATTGTTTCAGCAAGAATTTAAGAAGCGACTGGTTCTTCTTTTGTGTGGTAATATTCGCTTTGTGTCTTTCTGATTGTATATGTTTATTCACAGCTTTCACTCCGTCGTACTTAACAGTAAATAAGATATTATTCTGCACTTACACATACACTCATCAGTATCGACTTTTTGTAGCCACTCTTTATAATTTTCTTCCTGCAACCATTCTTCACGGAACGAACTTAGATATCGTCTCTTCATTTCACTGTTATAACGCACTAATCTGAGTTAATGTAAGCATGTCTGTTCACAAGCGATCCGAGTATTCCAAAAATTGCCGGTAAACTGATAACAAACAATGATCGAACGAACACAAATAAAAGACGTCGCCAGTTGACACGTTGCCGCAACAGTGTTTGCTTAATAATGCGTTAGCCGATTACTACCGACGCAACAATGAAAAGTTTTCAGAGGAAGAATAGAAAAGTAGCGTTTGTTGCAATAAGAAATTGACATTTATATAAAGTTATTCATAATTACTAGAGAGGAGCGGCCGGAATGGCCGAGCGCACTGAGGCGTCTTGCCACGGTGCGCGAGGCCGAATGCCCCCCTAGTTACGTTAAGTTCGATGTAGATCGTTGCTACATGAGCATAGTACTTAAAAAAACGTCGTAAAATAGAAAAAAAAAAAAAAAAAGTTAAGATGAAGGTTACATTAAAGCCCGGAGATGAGAGTCATTGTCCCGTAGACCCGGAGAATTCATTCCAAACCCGGGCACTCCGGGCGGCGCCCGGAGATCTGGCAACCCTAGAACGACACCAAAGTGTCGAAACGCGGAAGGGTGACCGTTGTCGGGGGGCGCTATTACGGCACTTGCAGCGGCCATCCGTCTAGCCGCGACCATTAACCTCAGGAGCGCGCAGCACTGTGCGGTCAGCCTGCCCTCCAGCAACTGGAGATATATTCTCCGGCGGGGCCGTTTACGTCTCGGCGCACACCGCTGCGTGCGCAAGACTGGGCCCGCCGTTGTCGGCGAGGAATGTCTGGGGGCGGCGCGCGCGGGGGCGGCGTGTGCGGGGGCGGCGTGGCCAGCACGTGCGGTGACCGGCGCGGAAGGAAGCGGCGCCGCAACGCCATTAATAACCGCCCTCCGTCTCCAGCGGGGGCGGCCGCCTCAAAAGAGTTAACCCGCAGATGTGTTTAGGAAGGGGCGGGGGCGGCGGGGGCGGCCCCGGGGGCGGCGGCGTGATGTATGCGCGCGGTCAGCCGCCTTGTTTTTGCGCGCGCGCGGCAGCTCATTAACGCGGGACCCGGGAAGGACCCTTGCGGGACGCCGGCTCCTCGGCCGCGACCGCAACCCGTGTCCGGCGCGCCCCCGCACGACAAACGGCCCTAATGCGACACCTCGCAACTCAGCGCGCACTGCTTGGCCGGCGCCAGCCCGCGGGGCATAAGTCACTGGCGCCAGCGTCCAGCCCGCTGCCGCCACTGCCGCCAGGCCAGGCCGGCGTATATCTCCCCAGCGCCGCGCTTATTAAACTGCGCTTTGCTTGCGACTGCTCGCTGGGAGTCCCAACACTCTGCTCGTCCCGCCACTGAAACCAAATGTTTCAAATGTTTGTATGGTCTATGGGACTTAACTACGGGGTCATCAGCCCCTAAACTTACATACTACTTATGAACTACTTACGAACTAGCACTGCACAAATATCCACGCCCGAGGGGGGATTCGAACCCCCGACCGTAGTGGCCGTGCAGAGCGTACGAGTCAGTTGTCTTCTAAATAGCATCGCACTGGCCCTCGATTGGATACAGTCCGGAGATAGTGCTGCACGTGTTGCAGAACAAGTTCAGTTTTGAAAGAGCGTCATCCTCTTGAAACAACAGCAAAAGAATTTGTGTGTAACACGACATGGCGATCATATAATTAGAATCACCATTTTTCATCATTTCGTAATTTTCATTATTTTTTAAGAAGCAGAGGTTACCCATTTTTCCAAATTTTGTAAATTCAAAGTATATCAGTGTAGTTCAGAATAGTAATGTCTAGGGAATAAGATGGCCAGAACACCTCTTATTTCAGAGATCATTTGTTAGATTGCTATTATAAACAGTAGGTCTACCCACAGTTGGGTTACTTTCTCTCTCTGTGCTTAGTTCCCTTTGAGTTCAGATCTCTCTGTAACTAGCTACGTTTCTGTAATTAGTTTCAAAGTATTAGACGGGGTTCTTTTCAAGATAGAAAGGAATGCGATAAATTATTTATTTTTTACATTAGATTTTAGTATCGAGTTCATACGCTATTGCGTTACAAGATCTTTGTACTTTTGATCGAAGGCGCTAGGAAAGAAGAATTAGAAATTTCTGCCTTACTTTAATAAATGCATATTAGTGATATCTGAATGTGAACTTATTTTGCGAGTTTGAACAATTGACATTAAAAGTTAAAAATTAAAGTTAGTAGACAATGTAATACGATCCAGAGACTTTCATGTAAAAGGATTTTTTACGAAATATAGTCACGCATTGTGAACTTTCGAAGTGCTATTTGTGAAAGTGACTTCATTGTAACTCTGTTAATTTCAGAATATAGAAACAGTGAAACTTTAAAAAGTGTCTTCACCAGTTTATTCAAGTATTTAGATCCTTGATATAGTCCATGATTAATATAAAAGTGAACCTGTGACAATATCTTTGACTTTCGTAAGAAATCATTTAATCTGTGTGTGGAAAATATTTTAACAGTTTCGGTTAGGAGAGACTTTGAATAAAATCTCACTAAAGAATAATTCAAGGGACAATTTGATCGGAAAAGATCGGGCATAAAAATATCTTTAACTCTCTGAACTACCGGGGCTTAATTATTCAAAATATCAGTTTATTAAATATCAGACCCTGAGTGACAGAATTTCATGTTCAAACATTGCAGAAAGGCTTTAAGTTTCAATAGATGCACAGAACCAATATTTACGGTGTGAAACTCCAAGAAAGATATAAATCTTATTCATTATGAAAGAAGTACCAGGCCTACTAACTTAAATTTCATCCTGGGATGATAAATAAAATTTACGACTTGTCCATTTTCTACTAACGGTAAAAGCCAAGTCAAAATCTACGACTTATAAACTGTAGCCTTAGAAGCTAGCTGTACATGTTAAAAACTGCCCTAGGACGTGGAAACAGGTCGTCACAAACTGAAGCCAAATACAAAATCGACAAAAGTCAGGTTACAGGTGCTACAAAATACTGCAGTGTACCAAGCGTTGGCTATTGTTCGATCCAGAAGCACCAAAGACAGGGACGTATGTAATTAGTTTTTATGATTTAATGTTAACAATAAAAATACTTCAAAGCAAATTACATGTGTACAATGGATGCCAAAGACCTATATACCAACGAGAACAACTGATGCTGGTCAAGAAATTTAAATACCTGTGCTCTTACATGCAAATTGATAGAGGACTGGAGGCCGAAATACAGCACAGGATAAACAGTCGGTGGATGAACTGGAGGAAACTGTTAGCTGCAGAATGAAAGGAAAGTTTTAGAAGACTGTGGCGAGGACCGCGATGCCGTATAGTGCAGAAACTTCGCCAACTGCAAAGCCCAAGAGAAAGAGATGGCCGCGGTGGAGTAGCCGAGCGGTCTAAAGCGCCTCGCTGCGGAGCGCGCGGTTGCTCGCCGTGGAGGCTCGAGTCCTCCCTGGGGTATTGGTGTGTGTGTTGTTCTTAGGTTAGTTTACCTAGGTTTAAGTAGTTTGTAAGCTACGGACTGATGACCACACAGTTTGGTCCGATAGATTTACAGACATTTGAACATTTTTAGAATGCATCGCAATTACATCCCGAGATATTGCGATGCGAAGTTGACGCTTGAAATACGCGAAACGCGCGGCTAGCGCACGTCCTGAGACTCAGGCGAGAACCCCATGCTGCTCAGGACGTGCGCTAGCCGCGCGTTTCGCGTATTTCAAGTGTCAACTTCGCGTCGCAATATCTCGGGATGTAATTGGAATATTGCGATGCAGGCAACGCCATTGTTTATATATTTTGTCATGCTATGTATTGCTGAAGAAAAATATAGGGCGTCCATTTAAAAAAAAAAAAAAAAAAAAAAAAAAAAAAAAAACAACGTAAGTTTGTGTTAAAAAACACATTTGCTTTCGTTTTAGAATGTTCCAATTATGTACATTCATGGGCCCCAGCCGTACATTGATACCGGTGAAAGACGTTTACCAATAGCTGTTATTGTTCCAGAGATATTTTGGGTGGACTAGATAGCTGGGACACCCTGTATAATGAGAAGGTGCCGAAGAGAATTGAGGAGAAAAGACAGCAAGTAATGGAATGATTTAAGGGGCGGGATGAGCAATCGTACGAATGATATTGATATCCCAAAGAAAAGAGCTCTTTCAGTTTTCCACAAATTTTCCTATTTTCTAGCCAACTATTCCAAACGCTTACTTCACTCAAACCTTCCTCTCGCCTTGAACGCCGATTGTGCATAATTTTACCGCCATCAGATGAATGGTATTGATATTTCTTAGAAAAATCTCTTTCTATTCTTTCTCTATTTCCCAAAATTTCCGGGAAACTTTTCCAAATTATTATGTCATAAGAACGTTGCTATTGCTTTGAACCTCAAATATGCAAAATTTTATCGCAACCAGACGAATGATATTGATATCCCATTGAAAAGAGCTCTTTCAGTTTCTTGCGAATTTCCAAATTTTCCGGTTAACTTTCCAGAATTTTTAGTTCAAAAGAACGTTCATTTTTCGTTTAACGTCAAATGATGAAAATTTTATCGCAAGCGGATGAACGGTTCTCAATGTATTGAATACATTTAGAAACACATTGAAGAAGAAACTTGGTTGGAATTTTGCGACTTTCCTTTTTAACTGTCTTATTGTTTTTAGTGAAAACTTTTAAAAAGACAACAATGAAAAAAAAGAAAAAATAAAGAATTACCCCTCTCCGTTGTGCGAATAGTCAGTTATAGTGCTGAATTCAATGAAAAACACATTTAAAAACGCACATTCAGTTTATCTCAAATTTTCCAATTTTCCGGTAGATTAAAAAACAAAATATTTCATACATCTACATCTACATACATACTCGGCAATTCACCGTAAGGTGCGTGGCGGAGAGTACACTGTACCACTACTAGGTATTTTCTTTCCTATTCCACTACCAAATCGAACGAGGAAAAAAATAATGCCTATATGCCTCCGTACGAACCCTAATTTCTCTTATCTTGTCTTTGTGATCTTTACGCGAAATGTAAGTAGGCGGCAGCAAGATCGTACTACACTCAGCTTCAAATTCCGGCCCTCTAAATTTACTTAACAGAAATTCACGAAAAGAACGTCATCTTTCTTCCAGCGATCCCCAACTGAGTTGCCGGAGCATTTCGGTGACACTCGCGCATTGGTCGAACCTACCGGTAACAAATCTAGCTGCTCGCCTCTGAACCGCCTCTATGTCTTCCTTTAAACTGATCTGCTGCGGGACCCAAACACTTGAGCAATACTCAAGACGTGGTCGTACAAGCGTTTTATACGCGGTCCCCTTTACAAGTGAAGTACATCTTCCCAAAATTCTCCCAATAAACCGAAGTCGGCTGTCCGTCTTATTCACAACTGTCCTTACATGTTCGTTCCATTTCACATCGCTCTGCAATGTTACGCCTAGATATGTGAACGACGCGACAGCATCAAACGGCTTTTAATCAAATTGCTTCGTTATGGAATATCGCCCAAAATTTGCGACTGGATAGGGGATTTCCAGTCAGAGAGGACACAGTTTGTACTAAACGATGGTAAGGCATCAACTAAAACAGAGGTGATATCGGCCGTTCCACAGCTCTCTTAGGTTGTTTGCAGATGACGCCGTCGTTTACCGCATAGTAAAATTATCTGAAGATCAAAACCAACTGCAGAACGATCTAAATTAGATATCACTACAGTGTAAAAATTGGCAAATGACTCTAAATAATGAGAAATGTGAAGTCATCCAATTCAGTACGAAAAGAAATCCGTTAAACATTGTTTACAAGATAAATCAATCAAAAGTGAAGGCCGTAAACTCCACAAAATACCTAGGAAATATCTATTACTTCAGACTTACACTGGAAAGAACACGTAGATAATGTCGTGGGAAAGGCGAACCAGAGACTGCGTTTTATTGGCAGAACACTTAAAAGATGCAACAGAACTACAAAAGAGATTACATACACTACGCTTGTCCGTCCTTATTTGGAGTATTCGCTGCCCAGTGTGGGATTGTTATCAGGTGGGTTTGACGGAGGACATCGAAAGAGTCTAAAGAAGGGCGGCTCGTTTCGTATTGTCACGATACAGGGGAGACAGCTTTACGGAAATGATACAGCAACTGGGATGGGAATCATTACAACAACGGCGCTTATCGCTGCGGCGTGGGCTACTTACGAAACTCCAATCGCCAACATTCTCCTCTGAATGCGAAAATATATTGTTGACTCCCACTTAGATAGGTAGGAAGGATCATCAGAATAAAACACGAGAAATCGGAGGTCGAACGGAGAGATTGGAGAATGGAATGGGAGATAAATAGTATGACGGTGGTTCGTTGAACCCTCTGCCAGGCACTTAAGTGTGATTTGCAGAGTATCCCATGTAGATGTAGATGTAGAACGTAAACGGTTCATGTACTCTATACGCATTGTTTTAGCGATAAATGTTGAATGATGTGCAAGACTCTACGGGAGTGTGCTGATTTATATTACGGGTCGTGCATTGCCACTGTGCGCTACAGAGAGCGAGCAGGTGTTGGTACGGCGCCCAGCTGTCTTCCTTCGCTGCCGCCTCCGCCCCCGGCCGGCTGCCACTTCGCCGCCCCCGCGTCCGCCCCCGCCTGCCCCCGCCGCCCCCGCCGCTAATACTCCCCCAGGGAGACACAGCGGGAGAGGCGACGCGAACGATACCTCGATCGATAGTCCTCCGTCGGAACGGCGATAAGCAAAAACCTCGCGCCCGCGGCCCCTCCAAGAGCGCGCGGATGATGGAAGGCGGCTAAGAGAGAGAGAGAGAGAGAGAGAGAGAGAGAGAGAGAGAGAGAGACGAAGACAGCCGCTAGCCGGCGCACAGCCGACCGAGAACCTCAACCTACTCAGACACCAGGCTACGACGAGCTACACCACCACAGCTGCATCCAAAAAAGTTCAACCGTTCTTAAACCCAAAGGATCATACTGCTGAGATCATCCGTTCCTAGCCATACCTCAGCAAAAGATCTTTCCGAGAACCCGAAAAAGTTCTGGTCCTATGTAAGGCGCTAACTCTGATGAGCACTCGCCTGTCAGCATTCGAACAGCGAATTCAGGCCACGTTCGGAACAAAAATTCGAACATCAAAATATTAGCCGCGAGTATTAGAAACAAACTTCCAGAATTTGCCGTACTGCATGGAAATTATTGTGCTCAGTTAGTTTTAGGCACCGAAAGGGTTGTAATCTGTCCCCAATGCAACAGACATCCGCCTGGAGCGTCACCCGCAAAGTGAATGTGGACGAGCGTTGTGCGAACGTAGGTTTCCCTTTCCTTAGCCTATCTTATAAGATGAGTCGTAATGTGAGTATTGCGTGCCGTGTTCCTACATTTCTCCTAAATCCAAACTGATCTTCTCCGAGGTCAGTTTCTACCAGCTTTTCCATCTTCCGGTAGATAATTCGTGTTAAAATATTGCAACCATGACTTATCAAACTGATGGTTCTCTAATTTTCACACTTGTTTACACATGCTTTCTTTGGAATTGGAATTACGATATTCTTCTTGAAGTCGGAGGGTATTTCCCCTGAATATCATCTACTCCAGAGGCCTATGCATTAAAGGGTTGTAATCTGTCATGTTCACAATGCAATGCATAATAAAGAATTTGCGACCGTTAGGTAATAATACCCAATCCTTTCATGATGGTCACCTACCTCCTCTACGACTTTATGTCGCATTTACAATATTCCGATGCAGTAAATTTGACTATTATGCCTGTGATCTTTCCATAATGCAACAGTAATCCGAGATTGACTACTTTCATGCCAAAGGAGGAAAAACGTTCGATGTTTGTTAAGGTTAAGGGACGTAAATGCGGGGTCATCAGTCCATAAACTTAGAAACTACTTATGAACTACCTTACAGTAAATACGACACAAATATATATGCCCAAGGGAGGATTCGAACCATCGACCGTAGCGGCCGTGCAGACTGTGACTGGTACACCGCAGACCGCTCGGCCACTGCGGCCGACTCAAAGGAGGCCTACTAATGTAAACAAACGTACATGTTGAAACTTCCTGGCAGATTAAAATTGTGTGCCGGACCCGGGACTCGAACCTGGGACCTTTGCCTTTCGCGGGCAAGCGCACTACCGACTGTGATATCCCGACACGACTCACGATGCCGCCCCACAACTTAACTTCCGCCAGTACCTCGCCTCCTACTTTCCAAACTTCACAGAAGCTCTCCTGCAAACACGTAAGACTAGCACTCCTGGAAGAAAGGATATGGTGGAGACATGGCTTAGCCACAGCCTAAGGGATGTTTCCAGAATAAAACTTTCACTCTGCAGCGGAGTGTGCGCTGATATGAAACTTCCTGGCAGATTAAAATTGTGTGCCGGACCCGGGACTCGAACCTGGGACCTTTGCCTTTCGCGCGTAAGCGCACTACCGACTGTGATATCCCGACACGACTCACGATGCCGCCCCACAACTTAACTTCCGCCAGTACCTCGCCTCATACTTTCCAAACTTCACAGAAGCTCTCCTGCAAACACGTAAGACTAGCACTCCTGGAAGAAAGGGTATGGTGGAGACATGGCTTAGCCACAGCCTAAGGGATGTTTCCAGAATGAAACTTTCACTCTGCAGCGGAGTGTGCGCTGATATGAAACTTCCTGGCAGATTAAAATTGTGTGCCGGAACCGGGACTCGAACCTGGGACCTTTGCCTTTCGCGGGCAAGCGCACTACATGTTAAAAAAATGTTTGTAAATCTATCGGATCTAGCTTACAAACTACTTAAACCTAGGTAAACAAACCTAAGGACAACACAAACACCAATGCCCCATGGAGGACTCGAACATCCGACGGCGAGCAACCGCGCCCTCCCAGCCAGAAACTTTAGACCGTTCGGATACTCTACCGCGGCCGTACATGTTAGAAGTAACTCAATGCAGATAATTGTCAAACTGATTCGGTAGCACTCTGCAATTTATAATTCCTACGAGAAGCTAGTTGCATATGTGACACTCTACAAATGAAAAAAAAAATGTTCAAATGTTTGTACAGCTTATGGGACAACTATGGGGTCATCAGTCCCTAAACTTACAAACTACTTATGAACTACTTACGAACTAGGACGGCAAAAATATCCATGCTCGAGGGGGGATTCGAACCCCCGACCGTAGTGGCCGTGCAGACCGTGACTGGAGCGCCTCAGTCCCCACGGCCACCGCGGCCGGCCTCTACAAATGAATTTGTGGCAAAATATTGATCAGTTTGAGAGATAATCGAAAATAATAAGGTATGTATCTGATCAGCTACACTATGCATTGAAGGGTTATAATCTCTCTGTCATGTTCACAATGCAACAGACACCCCTTGGAGCGTCACCCGCAAAGTGAATGTGGACGGGCGGTTTGCGGAGTCGGGAACACTTTGTCACGGCTTTCGCAGTGCAAAAGACGACCGCGTACAGCTCGGGGTAAATTGTGTGTTAGGCAGCCGGGGGAAGCGAGACGCTGATAGTGGGAGCATAGGGGTAGCGGGGGCGGCGGCGGGGGTGGCAAGAAATGCAGATGTGTCGTTCAGGGGAGGGGTGAGGACAAGGGGGGGCGGGAATTAGAAGAAGCGCTCCCACGAATCTGTTATCACGTCGGCACATTATTATAAGCGCCGCTCCCAGATAAAACCGGCAGCGGTGGGAGTAGAGGGCCAGATAAAGAGGAAGAGGAGGAAAAGGGGGGAAGGAGGAAGGGAGGGGGAGGAGAGGAGAGGAGGGGGCGCTAATTTCGCGTCTGCCGGTTTCCCTGGAGATCGCCGCTGATGATTTCCGGTCAGACCCCGCGGGCCCTAAGGGACTGTGGAAAAGGGCCGACCGCGGCGACTGCAGAAATACTGCAGGAAGTCGCCGCTGGCCTTATCGGCGGGCGCAAGGCTCGCGAGCGACTGCGTGGGCGTGCGTAGGCATGCGTGCGTGCGTGGGCGGACGCGGCTGGTCCGTGCGTGGTTTATGGCGGCGGGAAGCGAGAGGACACACACACATGCGAGCACCGCGTTATCTAGGGAAGGGCGGGTAATTTCGCAGTGTCGGTTTGCAAAAATTGCCTTCCTCGTGTTGGCGGAAGAGTGCCGGTCGTTTGTTACGGGGTCGCCGTAACCTGGCCTGGTTCCCACTCTACGGCGCGGGCGGATCGGATGCGACTTCCGTGGCGACGGTCACAGCTGGAATAAAGCGGCAGCATCTTCAGATGATTTTACTAGACGGTAAATGACGGTGTCATCTGCAAACAACCTCAGATAACTACTTAGATTTTCTCCCAAATCGTTCATGTAAATAAGGAACAGGAGAGGACCAATAACTCTACCCTGTGGAGCGCCCGATATCACCTCTGTTTTAGTAGATGCCTGACTATCAATTACTCGAAACTGTGTCCTCTTTGACAGGACCAAAACCACTATGGAGATGGCATGTACCCCTTTTCGACTGTCCCCCTCAATAGTAAAGTGAACGGTTTTTTCCCATAAGGGACGTAACTGTGGGGTCAGCAGTCACTAAACTTATAGACTACATCTACATACATACTTCGCAATCCACCGTAAGGTGCGTGACGGAGGGTACACTGTACCACTACTAGGCATTTCCTTTCCTATTCCACTCTCAAATAGAACGAGGAAAAAAATGCCTATATGCCTCCGTACGAGCCCTAATTTCTCTTATCTTGTCATTGTGATCTTTACGCGAAATGTAAGTAGGCGGCAGCACACTCAGCTTCAAATTCCGGCCCTCTAAATTTATTCAACAGAAATTCACGAAAAGAACGTCGTCTTTCCTCCAGGGATCCCCAATTGAGTTGCCGGAGCATTTCCGTGACACTCGCAAATTGGTCGAACCTACCAGTAACAAACCTAGCCGCTCGCCTCTGAACTGCTTCTATCACCCCGTTTCCCAAAACCGGATTTCGTAAACCGGTTTTCCAGTTCCGCTTTTGGTTGGTCATGTAAACACTCCAAAATCGATTCTGCAAATCCACTTCTTTAAAGCGGTTTGCCAGTTCCAGAATCGATTTTCGTGCCCATGTAAACGCATCCGATTTTGAAGCGTTCTTGGCTTGTCAGATTGTATTTTCTTGTTAAGAATTATCGGCACAATAGACAGAGTGACATTTTCTACCATGAAATAAAAATATAAATATTAGAGTGAGCATGAATGTGTGTATTTAAGTAAAGAAAAATAGCGATTGTGGTGACTAAATCAGGAACTGAATCAGCTGTTTTTCAGCCGCCATTTTAAGTGGGCCAGGAAATCCGATTCAGGCTATAACACTTTAACACGACAACGAAAAACGGTTTACGAAAATAGGTTTTCGTCTTCCGGATGTGTTGCATGTAAACGTAGTGTATGTCTACCTTTAACCTGAACTGCTGCCTTTTATACGCGTTATCCTTTACAGGTGAGGTATATCTTCCCAAAATTCTGCCAATAAACCGAATTCGGCTGCCCGCCTTACAACTGTCCTTACATGTTCGTTCCATTTCATATCGCTCTGCAGTGTTACGCCTAGATATTTGAACGACGCGACTGTATCAAGACGCTCTACTACTAATGCTGTGTTAGAATATTATGGAATTGTTTTCCCTACTCATGCGCATCACCTTACACTTTTCTACATTGAGGACTAGCTGCCATTCTTTGCACCAACTAGAAATTTTGTCTGTCATCCTGTATGCTATTACAGTCAGTTAAAGACGACACCCTCCCATACACCACAGCATCATCAGCAAACAGTCGAAAATTACTACTCTGTCCATCAGATCATTTATATAGATAGAAAATAATAGCGGTCCTATCACACTCCCCTGGGACACGCCTGACGATACACTCGTCTCTGATGAACACTCGCCGTCGAGAACAACGTACTGCGTTCTATTACTTAGGAAGTCTTCCAGCCAGTCACAAATCTGTGAACCTATTCCATAAGCTCGTATCTTCGTTAGCAGTCTGCAGTGTGGCACCGCGTCGAACGCCTTTTTGAAGTCGAGGAAAAACACAATCCGCCTGTTGCCCTTCATCCATGACTCGCAAGATGTCATGTGAGAAAAAGGCAAGCTGAGTTTCACATGAACGATGTTTCCTGAACCCGTGCTGGTTCGTAGAAAGAAGCTTTTCCGTCTGAAGGAAATGTACTATATTCGAACTTCTACAGGAAACTGATGTCAACGATATTGGCCTGTAATTGTGTGGGTCAGTTCTCTTTCCTTTGTTATAAATGGGAGTCACCTGCGCTTTTCTTCCAACTCCCTTTGCGTAGGGCAGGTTCATTCTGTGCACTGAGGAAAGTAGGGATAGTGTACACCGAACACTCAAATAAACCGATACACCTGGCGAACCCACTACCGCAAGGATCAGAAGTGCCGCGTATATCGACGTGGCATAGACTCCCCTAAAGTCTGAACTATAGTCGGCGTCACGTAAGAAGGCGCTTCCGCACATAGAGGTGGGGCGATAGGGAAAGCGTGGAGGGGAGGAGCTACGGCTGAGCCCCAACAGTTGAGCTTGCGGGAGAAACACTGCGTAATTTGAGGACAGCCACGCGAGAAGAAAATGAGTGTCATTGGCTGCCAGTGCTTTAATGGAGGGGGATGCGCAGAAGGGCTGAAAATTGGGCCGCCTTCCTACGTGACCCAGACTGTAGTGCTGGAGAGAAATGACACGTCCGTCCTATTGGCTGACATTAGCAGAGGTGAGATTGGTCGCTTCCCTAGCTGGCCTTGCAGGTCAGCTACTCTGAGCGTTTGGTGGGGTATTTAAGGTCACCACAGCACCATTATAGTCAGTTGCTCCCGACAAAGACGGTGGAACCCTAGTGTCGTATCGTAGCAACTGTCATAGTTTTCAAAAACTGCAGTAGAAGATTCTGGAAGATAGCAACATTTCCAACAATATAGCTTCGATTCGGCTTGAGCAATTGGCTGTACAATATTGCCAAAATCAGGATGGTTCGATCTGGCGCTATGCTGGTGGAAACGGAATGACGAAAATTCCTCGGGATGGTACCTGAGACCTTCAGGGATGGAGTCCAGTGTTGCACTTACAAGACCACTGTGGCCTGTTGTGAATCAGTACTGTTAGTGATCTAAAGGAAGGTAAATGACGATCAACTGTAGCAATTGCCCATAAATCTGGTTGAACTTCTAAGCACATGTAGACAGTCCTAATGATGCTGACGATCGCGTGGCATTTATGGCCGTTAGACCCCAACTGCGGTCATGTTCAGCCAGCCTGGTGCAAGTCTTTCTTTTTAGCTGACACCACTTCAGCGACAGGTCCTCGAGCGGAGGAAACCTCGGGCCTGACCAGGAATCGAACACAGGCAGCCTGCCTGGTAATCCACCACGCTGTCTACTATAATATGGAGGCGGTCCCTATCCTATTGGCTGACATTAGCAGAGGTCAGATTGGTCGCTTCCCTAGCTGGTCTGCCAGGTCACCTGATCTGAGTGTTTGATGGGGTATTTAAGGCCACCACAGCACCATTATAGTCAGTTGCTCCCGACAAAGTGTCGTATCGCAGTAACTGTCATAGTTTTCAAAAGCTGCAGCAGAACATTCTGGAAGATAGCAGCATTCAATACAGCTTCGATCCGGCTTGAGCAATCGGCTGTACAGCCCAATATCGCCAAAAACAGGGTGGTTCGATCCTGTGTTATGCTGGTGGGAATGGAATGAAAATGCCTCGGGATGGTACCTGAGACCTTCAGGGATGGAATCCAATGTGGTCTGTTGGAAATCAGTACTTCTAGTGATCTAAAGGAAAATGATGGTAAATGAAGATCAACTGTAGTAACTACCCATAAATCTGGTTGAACCTCTCAGCACATTTAGACAGTCCTAATGATGATGATCGTGTAACATTTATGGCCTTTATACCATAACTGCAATCTTGTTCGGTCTGTCTGGTGTTCGTTTTAGCTGACAAAACTTTAGCGACTTGTGTGTCAGTGATGATATGTTGATAAGGGCAACACCCAGTCCTCGAGCGGAGAAAATCTTGGACTTGACCAGGAATCGAACCCAAGCCCGCTGAGTGGTAATCCACCACGCTGTCCACTATACTATGGAGGCGGACCATATCCTAATGGCTGACATTAGCAGGGTGGTCGCTTTCCTAGCTGGCTTTCCAAGTCATCTGTCAGGATCGTTTGATGGGCTATTTAAGGCCACCACAGCACCATTATAGTCAGTTGCTTCTGGCAAAGACAGTGGAGCCCTAGAGTCAGATATGTATTGCAGCAACTGTCATAGTTTTCAAAAACTGTGGCAGAACATTCTGGAAGGTAGCAGCATTTCCAACAATACAGCTTCGATCCGGCTTGAGGAATTGGCTGTACAGCCCAATATTGCCAAAAGCAGGTGGATGGATCTGCCGCCATGCTGGTGGGAATGGAATGACGAACATTGCTTGGGATGGTACCTGAGATCTTCAGTAATGGGGTCCAGTGTTGTACTGTAGCCTGTTAGAAATCAGTGCATATAGTGATCTAAAGGAAAATGATGGTAAATGACGATCAACTGTAGCAACTGCCCATAAAGATGGATGAACATTTCAGCACATTCAGACCGTCCAATGATGATGATGATGATCGTGTGACATTTGTGGCTGTTAGACTGCAACTGCGGTCGTGTTCGCGCTGACTGAAGCAAGTCTTAGCTGACACCACTTCAGCGACTTGTGTGTAAGTGATGATATGATGATAACGACAACACCCAGTCCTCAAACGAATAAAATCTCGGACCTGGTCAGGAATCTAACACAGGTACTCTGCATGGTAATCCACCATACTATGGAGGAAGGTCTATTCTATTGGCTGACATTAGCAGAGGTTAGATTGGTCACTTTCCCAGATGGCCTTCCAGGTAAGCTGAACTATCAGGAGCGTTTGATGGGCTAATTAAGGCCACCATAGCACCAGTATAGAAGGTATCTCCTGACAAAGACGGTAGAGACAGTCGCCGAAATCTGTAGGTTTTATCAAGAACTGACACTGCAGGAAGTCTGATAATGTTTTGTAGAACAGCGTCACCCCTTTCATAGCCAGTCTTGACCGCCACGTGCGGTGGATGGCGCCGGGCGTTTAGCAGGGACGCGCCCCCTTGGCCTCATTAGCAGATAGAGCGGCTGTTTAATAGCGCAGAAGGGCGCTGGAGCCGGCCAGGTGGCACGTGGCTGCGCGTTGGCAGCGCGCCCTGGCACCGCAAGAAGCCGGCCCCGCCCTCTGCAGATAAGCGCGCAAGAAGACGGCGCCCAGCCCAGGGGAGGGAGCGTCCTCTCTGCTGTAGCCGCGGCCGCGCGCGAGCCAGGGACACTTGAGCGAAGCAGCCGACACCAGAACTTCATGTGCACCGGAGGGCTGCAAATCACATTTAGAGGCCGATAAGCTACACAGATGCCTTGTTTCTTTACTTCAGAAAGGCGTCCAGGAAGGTCTTCTGGTGAACAATGTATGGCAGGAACACATGGAGAATCAGTGGACACGAGCACGTGCATCGAAGACCTACAGCTGGGACCTACAAATCACATTTAGAGCTAGATAAGCTACATAAATGCCTTGTTTCTTTACTTACACGAGGCGTTCATCGCGGTTCAGCACCGTCGCCTACTGAACAGTGTGTGGCAGGGACACTTGAGCGAATCAGCCGACATGAGAAGTTCTTGTGCTCCGCAGACCTACAGCGGAGAGGTGCAAATCACATTTAGAGCAAGATAAACTACCTAGAAGCCTTGTTTCTTTACTTCAGCAAGGCGTTCATTGCGGTTCAGGAAGGTCTTCTGGTGAACAACACACGGCAGGAACACACAGAGAATCAGTGGACACGAGCACGTGCATCGAAGACCTACAGCTGGGACCTACAAATCACACATAGAGCTAGATAAGCTATGTAGATGCCTCGTTTCTTGTCTTCTACAAGTCTTTCATTGAGGTTCAGTACTGTCACCTGCTGAACTGCGTATGGCAGGGACACTTAAGCAAATCAGCAAAAAGCAACACTATGTGTGCATGACAGACCTACTGCACAGACGTAGGAATCAAATTTAGAGTTGGATACGCTACTAGATGCCTTGTTTGCCGGCCGCGGTGGCCGAGGGGACTGAGGCGCTCCAGTCACGGTTTTACGGCCACTACGGTCGGGGGTTCGAATTCCCCCTCGGGCATGGATATTTGTGCCGTCATTAGTATAAGGTAGTTGATAAGTAGTTTGTAAGTTTAACAAACATTTGAACATTTTTTTTTGATGCCTTGTTTATTTACTTCCGCTAGGCGTTCATTGCGGTTCAGCACAGTCGCCTGCTGTACAGTGTATGACAAGGACACTTGAATGAATCAGTGGACACCAGCTCTTTATGTGCACCACAGACCTACAGCAGAGACTTGTAAATCATATTTAGAGTACGATAAACTACGTAGATACCTCGTTTCACACTTCCTCGATGCGTTCATTGCGGTACAGCACTGTCGCCTCCTGAACAGAGTATGTGAGGGACATTTGAACGAATCAGTGGACACCAGCGCTTTATTAGCATCACAGACCTACATCAGAGACTTGTAAATCATATTTAGAGCACGATAAACTACCTAGCTGCCTTGTTTCTTCACTTCCACAAGGCGATCATCGCGGTTCAGCACCGTCGTCTACTGAACAGTGTGGCAGGGACGCTTGAGCGAATCAGCCGACATGAGAAGTTCATGTGCACCGCAGACCTACAGACTTACAAATCACATTTAGAGTCCGATAAGCTACTCAGATGCCTTGTTTCTCTATTTCAGCAAGTCGGTCTCCTGGTGAACAACGCATTGCAGGCACACAGAGAATCAGTGGGCACCAGCACTTCACGTGCATTGTAGACCTACAGCTGGGACCTACAAAGCACAGATAGAGCTAGATAAGCTATATAGATGCCTTGTTTCTTGACTTCCATAAGGCTTTCCTTGGGGTTCAGTACTGTCACCTGTTGAATGGCGTATGGCAGGGACACTTAAGCAAATCAGCGGAAACCAGCACTACGTGTGCATGACAGACCAACTGCACAGACTTAGGAATCAAATTTAGAATCGGATACGCTACGTAGATCCCTCGTTTCTTTACTTCAGCACCGTCGCCTGCTGAACAGAGGGACACTAGAATGACACTTGAATGAATCAGCACTTCATGTGCATCGCAGACCTACAGCAGAGACTTGCAAATCAAATTTAGAGCACGATAAACTATGCAGAGGCACTGTTTGTTTAATGACATGAACAGAGAAGATGGACTCAGGCTTGCCCCCTCTTGGCTACCAGCCACCACAGCGGAACAGGCCGCACTGACAACACAACACGCGAGCGTCACCAGGAAGCAACTGCCAGCAGGAGAGAAACGGAAGCCCTCACCTCATTCGCCGATGAACACCAATCGTGTCTCGCTATGCAAGAAGCAACAGCTAACCCCCACTCCGTCCACCTCAGCATCCTATCATAATAAAGTTCCATTTTTCCGGCAAAAATTCACCAATAACATCGCTTATTTAAAAAAAAATGACGTATTGTCTGATTAAAAGTAATATAAAGTGTAGTAACAACCAGCTGACATCAGTATACCCAGATGAAGGCCACTGTAACGTTAGCCGAAACGTCGGTTATTTAAGTAATAGCCTTCTTACATCATGACGCAGTACAACACCCAGAAAACTTTTATGTCGTGTAACCTAAGAGAGCTGTATAAATTTCTTCCAGATCGTTTATGTAAATACGGAATAGCAGAGGACCAATTACAGTACCCTGTGGAACGCCCGATATCATCTCTGTTTTAGTCGATGCCTTGCCATCGATTACTACAGTCCTTTCTGACAGGAAATCCCCTATCCAGTCGCAAATTTGGGGCGCTATACTATAACCATGCTAAGCGAACAGCTGTCTGAATGTGTCGCTATGTATGTGTTCTGTATTAATAATAATTTACTATTTTTATTTTCAGCATATGTTTTGTGCGTCCTCTTTTATCTTACTTTGTCTTCTTTTTGAATGTTTGTTTCCCGTTTTTACTCGATTACATTTGGTCACCCTATACCAGACATCGGCCATTGGGCTCAGAGCGTTTTGGACCTCCAGATGGAATAATGTTGGACCAATTTCAGGCCTTCCAGGGGCCCTGTTCACTACTTACTGCAGACCATTTGCAGTGTTTCCCTAAGTGAATAAAAGGGGTCGATTTGGCTGCAGAGTTATTCGCGCACCGCGGACTACGAGCTACGCAGGCTGCTGGCGTATTTGCAGCCCCTCTGCAGCCAAAACATATTTCTCCCGCCAACGGAGGAAGAGGGGGTGGGGTCGAGGCGAAAAAAAAGTAAGTAAAAGTAAAAAGAGGGTGTAAGCGAGCGAGAAAGAAACGCAGCCAGTCGGGGGGTGGGAGGGAGCACATCAGCACTTCTTCGCAACAAGACTCGCGGCCCGGAAGTCGTAATGCGCGGTTAGCCGGAGTTAGCATAAATCCAGGCCCTGGCCGGCGATCGGGGTGGGGGGTGCAGCGCCGTCAAGTTGGCGGCCCTGCGCCGGCGCCGCGCCCAGCGCCCCCGCCAGGCAGTTTGCGGAATTAAAACGTTCTTCCCCCGCGGCGCGGGACTTCCCCGCCGCCAGGGCAGCCAACAGCAACAGCGGCGGCGCGGCGGAAGGAGGCGGCCGCGAAGGAACCAGCGCCACAGAAAGAAATTAAAACGGAGATTTCCAAGCGGAAAGCCGTAAATAATAGCGGCAATGGGATCCCCGCGCCGCAGCGGGGGAGGACTGCCCGTATTTTCTTTTCCTTTTTTTCTGCTCCGTTGGCCGCACTGCTGCTGCTTGTACTGTTAATGCGGTCGGGGCCGAGGCTGGTTTACGTCTTTGCTTCTCTCGTTGAAGACTTTGCGAGAAAGTACCATACGAACAAGAGCACAGTGGCTATTGTTAACGTTTCAATCCCCATGAAGGCCAACATACCGATAAGCCATAAAATTACGGCCACGAATCTAATAGCCAGTGACGCATCGTGGCATGGAATTAATAAGGCGTCAGAAGGTCGCTGCGAGGAGTTGGCACAAGTCGCATAATTCCCATAAATCCTGGAGAGGAAGGAGTTGAGCTCTGACACCACCTACAGTCACATTCCAGATGTGATCAAAAAGTCAGTATAAATTTGAAAACTTAATAAATCACGGAATAATGTAGATAGAGATGTAAAAATTGACACACATTCTTGGAATTGTGGTGTCGCACAAGTCTGCGCGCCACCTACTTTCGCCGCGCGCCGTCGTGCACGCACGGCGCGGCGTTCTTACGACGTCAGCCACGAGCGCCCTCTGCTGCAACTCCACTCGTGGCCACCACTGAACGACATCGTTCACTTGGGACTGAGATAGGAACCAGTTAACACTTCGGAATCAGATAGGCACCAGTGAAGACCTGGCTATCGGATAGGCACTAGGCAGGCCTCTAGCTCAACTATGTATCAGCATTCTGCAGTACTGAGCTATGTAAAAGTGAAATATTACTAAGTCTCTAAGAAATATATATCTCGTTCTAACTCTAGTGTTTCTAGTTTCTGCTGTCCCACTGGCTGCTCACCTCCGTACCTGCAAAAGCGTGCATCCTTTATTCCTGTGTCGGTACTTTTTTACTCGGCCACCGACACCTACGACGGAAACGAGACACAAAAGCGGCGACGAGGCTGGGACACAAAAGGAATGACATGGGGTTTTATTAGTGCACACACACACACACACACACACACACACACACACATACACATACACACACACACACACATATGTCCGACATATGGCGCTTAATGTGATCTGAAAAGCAATAATTAGCATAACAATTTAAGACAAAGCAAATATGATGTTCTTTACAGGAAATGCTCAATATGTTCACCATCATTCCTCAACAATAGCTGCAGTCGAGGAATAATGTTGTGAACAGCACTGTAAAGCATTTCCGGAGTTATGATGTGGCATTTGCGTCGGATGTTGTCTTTCAGCATCCCTAGAGATGTCGGTCGATCACGATACACTTGCGACTTCAGGTAACCCCAAAGCCAATAATCGCACGGACTGAGGTCTGGGGACCTGGGAGGCCAAGCACGACGAAAGTGGCGGCTGAGCACACGATCATCACCAAACGACGCGCGCAAGAGATCTTTCACGCGTCTAGAAATACTTTTTTTTTCTTTTTTGTTCCAATAGAACCCCATGTCATTCCAACCATGTGTGTCAATTTTTACCTTGCACAACCAGTTTCGACGTACCATGCCGCCATTCTCAAGTGCTTCATGATAGGGAAAATATTCTCCTGCGAATGCGAAAATATATTGTTGACTCCCACTTACAGAAATGATCATCACAATAAAATACGGGAAATCAGAGCTCGAACGGAGAGATTCGGGTGTTCTTTTTCCCGCGCGCTATTCGAGAATGAAATGGGAGGTAAATAGAATAAAGGTGAAACTTACTGACAGATTAAAATTGTGTGCCGGAACCGGGATTGGAACCTGGGACCTTAGCCTTTCGTCGGCAAGCGCTCTACCACTGAGCTACCCCGACACGACTCACGATGCCGCCTCACAACTTTACTTCCGCCAGTACCTCGCCTCCTACTTTCCAAACTTCACAGAAGCTCTCCTGCGAACCATGCAAGACTAGCACTCCTGGAAGAAAGGATATGGTGGAGACATGGCTTAGCCACAACCTAAGGGATGTTTCCAGAATGAAACTTTTACTCTGCAGCGTAGTGTGCGCTGATATGAAGCTTCGTGACGGATTAAAATTGTGTGCTGGAACCGGGACTCGAACCTGGGACCTTTGCCTTTCGCGAGCGAGCGCACTACCACTGAGTCACTCCGACATGCCAGTATAAAGGTGGTTCGATGGACGCTGAGCCAGGCACTTAAATGTGATTTGCAGAGTATCCCATGTAGATGTAGAAAGGCACAGGCTGCCTCGCCAGTCGCTACACTGTCTCTTCCGCCGTACCTGCAACCGCTTGCTTTAAATGACCTGTCCAAGTATGAGTCTGGTTCTCGAAATTATGATTTGAGTGATATTTCTAGGCGAAAGATCAAATAATTCCTTTATAGGCGAGAGGTACATAGCGTCCTTAGATTCTAGATCTATTCTTTGGGGACTTGTGGAGTTGACAGAGATTGACCTCACGGCAAAGTACGGCTTCTTACATATGACTGTCAGCTATTTAGATTGAACAGTACGGTGCTGTACTCTTACATGTGATCTATCTGTCTCTATACCACACGCCCCGAAGAATACGTCTAGAATCGAAAGATCTGTTGTACCTCTCGCCCATATGGGGGTTATCTGGTGTTTAGCCTAGAAATATGACTCAAAAGCATAATTTGGAGAACAACTCGGAGGACCACGGATTAGCAGCCTCCTGTCGGTATCGTTATCTGGATTGTCCTCTCGTTCTGGGACCTTCAAATCTCGATAGCTATTCTTTTATGGACTGTGCACTTGAAATAGGAGAAACGTAACCCCAAGGCGCTGGCAGAGACACATTGTCGTACCCTCAGTGGCGGCGCTAGACGAAAATTGGGCGTCGGCGAACTCGTCTTTGCAAGGCCCCTTTCATTTTTTTTCATTAATGAAGAAAATGTCAAATGAGCTGAATTATATATCAATCATCATTATACTAAAATTCTATTAGTATCATATACGAGTGTTATTGCAATGACAAAAATTACAATAAACAAACACGAATTAGAGGAACGTTTCACCTTTTCGTCCCACTGAGTTTTTTAAGACCACATCTTAATACTAGCCGCTATTTCGGCTTCAGTTGATAGTACTGACAACACAGATAGTCTTTGTTGGATCATTGTGCTTTTCAAGTGAGTCTTAATCAATTTTAAATTTGTGAAGCTTCTCTCGGCCGAAGCTGTACTGACTGGAAATGAGCATGATTCTGAATGTTATATAAACATTTGGATATAATTCTTCCAAATCGTTTTCTAAAACGTACTGAAGAAATTGTTTTGTAAGTATTTAGCTAAAAATTGGATCACTGCTGCACTCATACGAAAATAAATACAGACAACTGAATAGCTGCCGGCCGGGAATGGCCGAGCGCACTAAGGCGCCACACCACGGTGAGCGAGATCGCTCTCGCAGGGGGTCGAATCCCACCCTTGGGTACGAATGTTGTGTTCGTCCATTAGTTAATCTAGTGTAAATTAGATGTAGGTCGTCGCTACATAACCTAGCAGTTGGAAAGCGCCGTTAAACATCAAATATAAAAAGTAGAAACAAAAATACTAAAATGTTAACAATGTTTTGCGAGGCCCCCACAGGCGCGAGGCCGTCGGCGGTGGCCGACGTCGCCGACGCCTAGCGCCGCCACTGCGTACCCTGGACGCCGTCTGGCTGTGCAGACGGCTGTTGCTGTTGGCAGCTCCTCCCCACCCTACCCTAGCGCTGCCCTGGATACGGGGCGCTCAGTTTTGATAGCCGGGCGGCCTCCCAGATGGCGCTTAAGCGCGCAAGTTGGCAACTCTGCGCGCGTTACGGCGCTCCGGGGCCCTTAATTAAGAGGTCATCTGCGGCTAAGTGCGCCAGGCACCACCTGGACACCGAGACATCCCCTAACCACCCTCCCCTCTCTGCCGTACAAGCCCTCACAGCACTTAGCGACGCGAAGTAGCCTACCGCACGTCTCGAATAGTCACTGGCGTTGCCTTCCGATCGCGTGCTACGTACACTGATCCCCAAGACAACTCTCAATGTGTGACGGAGAGTGCCAAGGATTGCGTTTAGATGCAACGCACCTTCCGGAAGACGAAAACCGAATTTCGTAGACCGTTTTTCGCTGTTGTGAGCGGTAGACTCTTTTCGTTTCATCATTTTATGGAAAGGGGGGGGGGGGGATTCAGTTACAAAACGCTTCATAAACATCCTATGTAAAATCGATAAGCGGGTCAAAGCCCACTGTCCAGTCACTAGTTGATCATTCCGGGGCAGTAATAGAAAAAAGCAAACGGAAAGCTGAAGTTCTAAATTTAAATCTTTCACGCAGGAGGACCGCACAAATATACCATCATTTGATCAACGTACTAATTCCGAAATGGGGGACATAGCAATAGGTATTTCCGGTGTAGAGAAACAGCTGAGAGAGCTAAATACGAAAAAGTCTGCTGGTCCGGATGAAATACCAGTTCGGTTTTACAAAGACTATTCTGCGGCATTGGCCCCCTACTTAGCTTGCATTTCTCGCAAATCTTTAATTCAGCGCAAAGTTCCTAGTGATTGGAAAAAAGCGCAGGTGACTCCCGTGTATAAGAAAGGAAAGAGAACTGACCCATACAATTACAGGCCAATATCGTTGACATCGGTTTCATGTAGAATTTTGGAGCATATTCTCAGTTCGAATATAGTAAATTTCCTTCAAACGGAAAAGCTTCCTTCCATGAATCAGCACAGGTTTAGGAAACATCGTTCATGTGAAACTCAGCTTGCCCTTTTCTCACATGACATCTTGCGAGCCATGGACGAAGGGCAACAGGCGGATTGTGTTTTTCTCGACTTACATTTCGCGTAAAGATCACAAAGACAAGAGAAATTAGGGCTCGTACGGAGGCATATAGGCATTCTTTTTTTCCTCGTTCAATTTGGGATTGGAATAGGAAAGGAAATGCCTAGTAGTGGTACAGTGTACCCTCCGCCACGCACCTTACGGTGAATTGCGGAGTATGTATGTAGATGTAGATGTAACTACTCCCATTTCCCAATAACTGACGCATAAATCTTTGTATTCTCACGCTGTGGCCTCTCATTATTTATGACGTCAGATCTCCTGAGCTATGTGTCGTGCTCTTTTGTTTTCAGGCCAGGAACCTTCGTGGGCGTACGGTGAACAGTTCACCAAAGTTTCACTGTAATCGAATGAATGGCTTATGAACACATAGAGAACATACAAACATTCATTTTTACATATATAGATTATTAGTCGGAGGCGAGACCTAGACCGTAAAGAAGTGACAAGAGGCTCTTCAGTATTACGGAAGGACAACACTGCCTCACGCCGATTCCATATACAGATTTCCGAACGACGATTCGAAAAGCTGCCTATCGCATTTGGGACCACGAATGGCACCTCTCTCAAGCGTTTAAGGGAGGACACCTGGCAGCCATACAACCTAATGTCTCCTCACGGCCATGGTTTTCATCGATGACGCTTAGTAGACGTCATGCAACGTCCATCATTCGGATGAGACTGGGACATGGATGTTACCCTGCCCGCCTACACCTTTTGAAAATCATCGCTTCTCGGCATTGCGACAAAGATGTAACGGCTGTGGCGGATCTCAACCACATCATACTGGCATGCACCAAGTACACGGCCGCACAAAGTGTATTCTACCGAACGCTGGTTGCGGTAACCCTCCCCACAAGTGTCACTGTCCTCCTTCATGGATTCGACAAGTTTAAGTACAGTTTACTGAAGGACTACCTCAAAGTCACCGGCATACAGCTCTAATTTTAGAGCTAGTGTGTTTAACTTGAACATGCACAGCGTGAATCTGCATAAGTGATTTTATATTATACTTTGTCTTTTATTTGTCTTTGCACGTCTCATACGTTCCTATGCTGTTTGCACTTTTGTTGTATTACATATGTCACTCGCCCAGTTAAATATGTATTGTTTTATATCTTGTACATATGATTTTTCTACTTTTATTCTAAGGCTGTATGATGTAAGATACTTATTACTATTGTGCTATACATTGTAAGAATCTCAATTCTATTGTAATGTTGTCACTATAATAACCGCTGGCTGTACGGTCACTGTAACCAAAAGCCATAATAAAAAAGAGCCTCTTCGTTGCCTTCGAGATGTGATGTTAGCGGAAAATGCTACGTGTACTGTGGACACAAAGAAGAACAAATGTTTCAATAACAGAAGAACTTCACATGACAACAAGATACCTTCAGTTCCTTGGGCGCATCTTGAGGAAACCATCTTCCAGGAAAAGACTGAAGGCAGAAGACCACGAGGGAGCGCAACAAACACATTGATCAAGCGAAGAAGATCACCAGTGAACGGCCGCGGTGGAGTAGCCGAGCGGTCTAAAGCGTCTTGCTGCGGAGCGCGCGGTTGCTCGCCGTGGAGGTTCGAGTCCTCCCTGGGCCGTGGGTGTGTGTGTCTTGTTCTTAGGTTAGTTTACCTAGGTTTAAGTAGTTTGTAAGCTACGGACTGATGACCACGCAATGTGGTCCGAAAGACTTACAAACATTTTAACATTTAATTTTTTATACAATGAACTGTTCAATGGGGCGATCTATAATTGTTTAATAATGATTTTGCAGCTAAGATTGCATTTTTCATTTATTATGTTACCGGTTTCGGCGTGCTGGACGCCATCTTCAGACCTTTTTTTACTTTTTTTGCATACTACATACTCTTTTAGTATGTAAAAAATGTTGTGAAGTTATGTAAAATACGGCAGGTATGAAGATGGCGTCGAGCACGCCGAAACCGGTAACATAATAAATGAAAAATGCGATCTTTTCTGCAAAATCATTATTAATTTGATTTTTTGCTGTCGTATTTACATGTTACAGCCTGAAGCGGATTTCCTAGCCCACTCAATATGGCGGATGAATAACATTTGATGTAGCTATTTTTACCTACTTAATTACATAGATTGATATTTAATATTTTTACGTCTCTTTCACTGCAGAAAAAGTCACTCTGTCCAAATAAATCGAAAATTGTTAACAAGGAGAAGCAATATGACAAGCCACGAACGATTCAAAAATGCGTCTACATGGGCACGAAAATCGATTGTGGAATTGGAAAACCACTTTACAGAAGTGCATTTCCAGAATCGATTTTGGAGTGGTTACTTGACCAACGAAAAGCGCTTTTAAACAATATTGTTCATGTGAAACACAACTAGCTCTTTACTCACATGAATTATGAGTGCTATCGACGAAGGATCTCAGATTGATTCCGCATTTCTTGATTTCCAGAAGGCTTTTGACACCTTACCTCACGGCTTTTAATGAAATTGCTTGGTTATGGAAAATCGCCCCAGATTTGTTACTGGATAGGGGATTTCCTGTCAGAGAGGAAACAGTTTGTAGTAATCGATGGTAACGCATCGACTAAAACAGAGGTGATATCCGGCGTTCCATAGGGTAGTGTTAACTACATTTACATAGATACTCTGTAAATCTCATTTAAGTGCCTGGCAGAGGGTTCATTAACCACTTTCATAAATTTTCTCTACCGTTCCATCCTCTAATAGCGCGCGGGAAGAAAGAACACCTAAATCGTTCCGTTTTCGTTAGGATTTCTCTTATTTTATTGGGATGGTCATGTCTCCCTAAGTAGGTGGGTGTTAGCAAAATATTTTCACATTCAGAAGTAAAAGTCGGTGATTGAAACTTCGGAAACAGATCACGCCGCAATGAATAACGTCCTCCATTGTTCCTTATCTACTTAAACGTTCTGCGAGAAAATCTGACCAGCTCTCTTAGGATGTTTGCAGACGACAGTGTCATTTATCGTCTAATAAATTCATCTGAAGATCAAAACCAACTGCAGAACGATCTAAATAAGATATGAGTTAGGTGTAAAAATTGGCAATTGACTCTAAATAATGAGAAGTGTGAAGTCGTCCATATGAATATAAAAAGAAATCCGTTTAACTTTGTTCACAAGATAAATCAATCAAAAGTGAAGGCTGTAAACTCCACAACTTCAGACTTAAACTGGAAAGAACACGTAGATAATGTCGTGGGAAGGGCGAACCGGAGAGTGAGTTTTATTGGCAGAACCCTTGAAAGAAGCAACAGAACTACAAAAGAAACTGCATACACTACGCTTGTCCGTCCATTTTTGGAGTATTGCTGCCCAATGTGGGATCCACATCAGGTGGGTTTGACAGAGGACATCGAAAGAGTCCAAAGAAGGGCAGCTCGTTTTGTACTGTCACGATACAGGGGAGACAGCGTTACGGAAATGGTACAGGACCTGGGACGGAAATCATTACAACAGCGTCTACTTACGAAACTGCAATCGCCAACATTCTTCTCCTAATGCAAAGATATATTGTTGACTCCCACCTACATAGGTAGAAATGATCATCGGAATAAATTACGAGAAATCATCTGGTCACATACATTTTATAAGTAGGTCATCTTACTTTAAAAAATGGAGATAAAATAATAAGTGCAACATAGCACTTGATCATCATGTACAAATACCTAAATTAAAACATGACAGAAGATCTCCATTTTTTAAATAAGATGACCAGCTTATAAACTGTTACATGATCAGATAATTGTGACACAATCCTCCGAAATCGGTCGTCATTATATAAACAATTATTTCGCGATCAGATAAGATTGCCTTCAAAACCTGCAATCTCAGGAAATGGAAATGGTTAAACTGTAGGATAAATGAGAATTTTAAGACACCCTGGCTATTAACCGAACACGAATAACAGACAGAGAAATTGAATCTGCAGTGTTGCGCGAAGAAAGCGAATGCAGCTGTGGCTTTTTCCGTCCCCCCCAGAAGCAGCGAGAGAGTGCGGCAGTTAAAGACGGTCTAATTCCCTGGCTCCAGGGCCCACCTATTAAATATGCCGACAAGCTGGCGCTACAAAAGAGGCACTCGACGGTTTCCTGGTGTCGCGCAGAATTTACCGAGCGGAAAACCGAGCCACGGTTTAACTCCCACCGGCGGGGAAGACCGCGGTGGGAAACGCGGGAAATTATGCCACTCCTGGGCGAACTCCAAGGGCGTCTGCATCCGCATCTACATCTACGAGAGGAGGTCCGACAGAAACGCACAGTATCGTACAGTGAAGGCTTTCAAGGCAGGAGTCCTTTTTATTCGAAACTTCCGCGCTGAGATGCCGTGGTCCATGCATAAAAATTCTCCCTGAAGTTTCGCCTTCGACTGGCATCCTCGGAGGAGAAGCGGCAAACTGCAAGTTGTAAATTCTGCCACTAAGATTAACCCTAAATTTACCACAAAATCCCCCTAAACCAAAAAGAAAAACACCTAAAATGGCAACGAGAGGGGGAGGGTGCCTATGAACTACTTTCACATTAAATATATATACACGGTGTCCCAGCTATCTTGTCCACCCAATATATCTCTAGAACAATAACAGCTATTGGAAAACGTCATTCACCGGTATCAATGTACGGCTGGGGCCCATGAATGTACATATTTCTAAACATTATAAAACGAAAGCAAATGTGTTTTTAACACAAACTTTTTTTTTTTTTTAAATGGACCCCTATATTTTTTCTTCGGCAATCCATAGCATGACAAATCACATAAACAATGGCGTTGATTGCATCGCAATATTCCAATTACATCCCAAGATATTGCGACGCGAAGTTGACGCTTGAAATACGCGAAACGCGCGGCTAGCGCACGTCCTGAGCAGCATGAGGTTCTCGCCTGAGTCTCAGGACGTGCGATGTAAGACATAAGACACATTTGCTTTCGTTTTAGAATGTTTCCAAACATGTACATTCATGGACCCCAGACGTACATTGATACCGGTGAAAGTCGTTTTCCAATAACTGTTATTGTTCCAGAGATATTTTAGCTGGACAAGATATACCCTGTATACACACACACACACACACACACACACACACACACACACATATATATATATATATATATATATTAATCTACGTAGTGTTTTTAGCCCCCCATTTCCCTCTCTCTCCGACTCCTCCCCATCCATCTTTACATATACATGTTAAGATTACCTGACATAGTCGGGTTTGGAGGCGATCTGAACGTTTTATAGTTTTCAAAATGAAATGCCAAGATCGCACATTAATAGTTTATTCAATGACGACCGGTTTCGGTTAACTGTGTCACCATCATCTGGTCACATAAATAGTACAAGCTGGTCATCTTGTTAAAAAATGAGTATAAAATAACAAGTGCAACATTGCATTTAGTCACTATATAAAAAATACATAAATTGAAAACATGACAGCTTACAAAGTACTCAAAGCTTTGAGGCTGAGTAACGTCGAAACTGGTCATCCTAAAAATAAAAACACAATCATGGCTGGAAACCTGTACAAATTTTTATTATATTATGATTCCTTAGGCTACTTTCTGCAGTGAGTGCTCAGCTAAGATCTACTCTCTTCTGAAAGTAGGAAGTCAGTACCAAAACTAAGTTAGCAGTGCACCGCTCTATCTTTCGACCAACTTTGTTGTATGGGAGCGAAAGTTGGGTGGATACAGGTTACCTTATTCATAAGGTAGAGGTTACAGATATGAAACTAGCAAGAATGATTGTAGGTACTAGTAGATGGGAACAATGACAGGAGGATGTCCATAATGAGGAAATCAAAGAAAAACAGACTGAGATGGTGGGGTCAAGTTACACGCATGGCAGAAGCAAGGTTACCTAAGACACTCATGAGCTCGAAAAATGTTCAAATGTCTGTAAATTTACCGGACCAAACTGCGTGGTCATCAGTCCGTAGCTTACAAACTACTTAAACCTAGGTAAACCTACGAACAAACACACACACACATGCCCCAGGGAGGACTCGAACCTCCACGGCGAGCAACCGCGCGCTCCGCAGCGAGACGCTTTAGACCACTCGGCTACTCCACCGCGGCTAGAGCTCGGCAGCAGAGGGTAAGAGGAGTCGAGGTAAACCAAGAAGAAAGTACTTAGACTCGGTGCAGAATGATTTTGAAGTAAAAGGTACAACATCAGACGAGGCATCAATGTTAGCATTGAATAGGGGATCATGGAGGAATTTTATTAGAGGTACTTTGCTCCAGGCTGAACGCTGAAAGGCATAATCAGTCTCTAATGATGATGATGATGGTATAAAAACTTTCAAAGGCATATGCATCTGGTGTACACAGAAGATAAAATGCACCACCTGTGTGCTGGTTACTGCTGTACCACTTACATGCTTGCAACATTAACATATAGATAACGTACAACGTAGGATATTACATTCCATCAGTTAAAAATTGACGACGACTTGCCATATGGTTGAAATTGCCTGGAAAAAACATATATATAATCAATACATATGGTCTGCTGAAGGCGGTTAACTGGAAACCTGTACAAATTTTTATTTTTTCTATAATTTAACATTCACAGAATATATGACATCAACTGCGATTGGGCAAAGCTGAAAATGTGTACCCAGCCGGGATTCGAACCCGGGTCTGCTTTCTAGTCAGTAGCGCTGACCCTTACACCACTGAGGACACAGTGATCACCGCACCTGCAAGGACTACCTAAGCACGCTTCCCGTCAGATACAAATTCCCAGCTGCCCACAGTACTCAAACTCGTAGTTATGAAGCTAATTCCCGTAAGAGTAAGGGCTTCAAACTTGCCCACCCCTCCACACTAACGAAAGGATCATTGCCCGTCACCGGCATATTATATATATATACATGTGGCGCCTGTTCCGAAAGAACAGACGTCACTTCTGATCCTGCAGTTGTTACCCTTACTCTTACGGGAATTAGTTTCATAACTGTTAGTTTGAGTACTGTGGGCAGGGCGGGGCTGGGAACTTGTATCTGACGGGAGGCGTGCTTAGGTAGTCCTTGCAGGTGTGGTGATCACTGTGTCCCCAGTGATGGATGGGCTATAAGGGGAAAAAGGAGGCCCAGAAAAAAAAAATAAATAAATAAATAAATAAATAAAAGTGGTGTAGGGGTCAGCGCAACTGCCTAGAAAGCAGGAGACCCGGGTACCCGGGTTCGAATCTCGGCTGGGTACACATTTTCAGCTTTGCCCAATCGCAGTTGATGTCATATATTCTGTGAATATTAAATAATAACAACTGCAGGATCAGAAATGACGTCTGTTCTTTCAGAACAGACGCCACATGTGCATACTTTCTATAATTCCTTAGGCTACTTTCGCGCTCCGTTTTGTTCATACCGAAGCCAGCCAGCTGCGATTACACACCCTATCGACCACGCAACGGCATTAGGACTCGCGCCGCTAAAAGTTTCGCGGTATCTTCGCTCGCCACTTTATCTCTCTATTACTTCTTTCGTTCCCCTCCTCCTCGCACCTAATACCACGCAGTCCGTTCCTCACTCCCTCAATTTCTCTCTCTCTTTCTTTTATCCCTCTCACTCTCTCTACTACTACTACTTTTTGCTCCGCTCATTTTTCCCGTTTTACAGCACACACACACATACATGCCAACTCTCACACACACACTCACTCACGCACACCACCGCAGCGTCGCTCCCGCGAGATTTGCATCCGTTTCCTGCGCTCGCAGCCACGGAAGCGCCGGCAAGTAGTTTTCGCCGGCAGATAAAGCTCAGCTCCTGGCTAGGACCGAGTCTCCTTTACTTTTCCGCGGGAGGGGGTGGATCGGGAGACAGCGGGTTTGGGGGTTGTGCCGGCAGATTAGTACCACCAGATTAAAGCAAAGTTGTTGGCCGGCGCTCCTTGCGGCGGGCCACCCCCGCCTATTTTTTTTCCACCCCTCGCCGACTCATTCTTCGTCTTTATTTCACCCCCGCCGCCGTATTTCCTGGCGGCAAACATTTGCGCGGTCCTGGCACGGTCGCCAGGATCCACCCCCGCGGGCTCCCACCACCCCCGCAGCCGGCGCCAATCTGTTACGAGGTCGGCGGCGCCGAGTTCACCCTCGGAATTATCAAGAAATTAGCTCCCTCCCCCTCCGCCCCCGCCACCCCCAGGAACCATCCCGCCCCCACACCGCCATCTGTTCGGCAGAGACGCACGTGGCCGTCTTGCCCCGCTCCGTAACTGCCACACCAGTAGGCCGATTCGCATTCGAGACATGCGGATGTGAAAAGAAAAGGCCTCAGGACCAGAAGGGAAACCAGTTCGTTTTTACACATGGTACGCGATGGAACTTGCCCCCCTTCTTGCAGCGGTGTACCGTAGGTCTCTAGAAGAGCGTAGCGTTCCGTAAGATTGGAAAATGGAGCAGGTCATCCCCGATTTTAAGAAGGGATGTCGAACAGATGCGCAGAACTATAGGCCTATATCTCTAACGTCGGTCAGTTGTAGAATTTTGGAACACGTATTATGTTCGAGTATAATGACATTTCTCGAGACCAGTAATCTGCTCTATGGGAACAAAGAATGTTCATAGTTTCCAAAATGACAAGCCAAGATCGCACACTAACAACTTTTTAAATGACGACCGGTTTCGGTTCACTGTGTCACCATCATATGGTCACATATGTGTTATAATCTGGTCATATATGTGTCCAGATGATGGTGACACAGTGCACCGAAGCCGGTCGTCACTAGATTTGATTTGATTTTTTCAGGGAAGCCAAAACAGTCTTGGTCCAACCCGCCACAGCCCGCACCGAAACTAAGTTTATTGTGCGGTATCGCTCCCTGTATATCTAGTAAAGCCAACCAATGCCCTTGAACAGTGCAAGGAGTCCCTTTACCAGTTTTTTATTAGACACAATTTCTTCGGGTCTGGTTGACACAAATGTTCTGTGCCTTTTAGTCTCCAATGCAATGCATTCGAAGATTAGATGTGATGCAATTTCATCACCGTCATCACAGATCCTACCATTAGGGTCCTCTTCTGTTATTCCCATTGTATGTAGGTGTTTTTTGAAATTCCCATGGCCTGTCAGCAATCCACCCATGAGTCTAATCTCTCTCCTGTTCAGACCCAGGATTGCAGAGCTTCTTTTAAAACATGGCTTTGGCATCATTACCTTGCCATGTTTTTGTTGATGGAGGTCGTCACTTAATAAATTGTTAGTGAGCGATCTTGGTTTGTTATTTTGGAAACTATAAAACGATTAGATCGCCTCCAAACCCGACTATGTCAAGTAATCTTAAAAGAATGTTAAAATATTTGTAGAGCCTATGGGACTTAACTACGGGGTCATCAGTCCCTAAACTTACAAACTACTTATGAACTAGCTAATACTAATGACAGCACAAATATCCATGCCCGAGGGGGGATTCGAACCCCCGACCGTAGTGACCATGCAGACCGCTCGGCCACTGCGGCCGGCTCTGTGTAGGAATCATCATGGATTTCGAAAAAGGCATCGTGTGAAACCCAGCTTGCGCTATTCGTCCACGAGACTCAGAGGACACGGGTTCTGAGGTAGATGCTGTGTTTCTTTGACTTCCGCAAGGCGTTTGATACAGCTCCCCACAGAGGTTTAATGAACAAAGTAAGAGCATATGGTCTATCAGACCAATTGTATGATTGGATTCAGGAGTTCCTAGATAACAGATCGCAGCATGTCATTCTCAATGGAGAGAAGTCTTCTGAAGTAGGAGTTATGTCAGGTGTGCCACAGGGGAGTGTCGTGGGTCCGTTGCTGTTCACGATATATATAAATGACCTTGCGGATAACATCGGTAGCTCACTGAGGCTTTTTTCGGATGATGCTGCAGTATATAGAGAGGTTTTAACAATGGAAAATTGTATTGAAATGCAGGAGGATCTCCATCGAATTGACGCATGGTGCAGGGAATGGCAATTGAATCTCAATGTAGACAAGTGTAATGTGCTGCGAATACATTGAAAGAAAGATCCTGTGTCATATAGCTACACTATAGCAGGTCAGCAACTGGAAGCAGTTAATTCCATAAATTATCTGGGAGCAGACATTAGGAGTGATTTAAAATGGAATTAACATATAAAATCAATCGTCGGTAAAGCAGATGCCAGACAGATTCATTGGAAGAAACCTAACGAAATGCAGTCCGAAAGCAAAGAAAGTAGTTCACAGTACATTTGTTCGCCCACTGCTTACATACTGCTCACCTGTGTGGGATCCGTACGAGGTGGGGTTGATAGAAGTAGAAAAGATCCAACGGAGAGCAGCGCGCTTCGTTACAGGATCATTTGGTAATCGTGAAAGCGTTACGGAGATGATCGCTAAACTCCAATGGAAGATTCTGCAGGAGAGACGCTCTGTCGCTCGTACGGGATTTTGTCCAAATTTCGAGAACATACCTTTACCGAGGAGTCTAGCAGTATATTGCTCCCTCCTACGTATATCTGGCGAAGAGATCATGAAGATAAAATCAGAGAGATTAGAGCCCACACAGAGGCATACCGACAATCTTTCTTTCAGCGAACAATACGTGACTGGAATAGAGGGAGAACCGATAGTGGTACTCAAGGTACCCTCCGCCACACACCATCGGATGGCTTGCGGAGTATGGATGTAGATGTAGAGTTAGTTGTACGGGGTTGGTTTGTATGTCGAGTCCTGGCAGAGTAAGCAAGCCAGACTCCAAGGTTAACCCCGTTTAACGCCCGAGTGCGCCATAACTGAATATGAAAATAAAAGCCTGGTTTAAAATTACAATGCTGTGGAGTGGACGAGCGCTCTAAGACGCCTTGCTGCAGAGTGTGCGGTTGCTTGCCGTCGGAGGTATTGGCGGACGTACGGACCTCATGTCGTTCAGAATGGCGCTTTGACTGCTCAGAGATGAAATGCTACTTAGATTTTCCCTAAATCGTTTATGTAAATAAGGAACAGCAGACGACCAATAACACTACCCTGTGGAACGCCCGAAATCGCCTCTGTTTTAGTCGATGCCTTACCATCGATTACTACGACCTGTGTCCTTTCTGACAGGAAATCCCCTATCCAGTCGCAAATTTGTGAAGATAGAAGAATCAATATACCATTTTTGTTATTATTATTATTATTTATTTTAATCATACTTAACAACTTCTTAGTTCAACTAAAATGAGGAATAATCACTAGCTTCTAGAAGATACACTAATGTCTTGATTTCTGTTTTGAGGAAGCATTGTTTTTCCAGTACTCACAGAAGTGAAAAGTTCATTTAATTACAGCGTAGAAGTTCACTGATGATGAAAGAAAAAGTCATATTTTATGTTTAGAAAAATTGTGCTTTTCAATTCCAATCAGCGGAGATGCAATTAATTTCGTTATATAGTGACAAAGCTTGCCATGAAGGCATTCATGGTGAGATTAAGGGTAAGGACGATTTGTAGGGGAGAAGGGAGAAAAAAACTGGCTTTACAATTGTGGGGTCGGTGTGGTTCGAATCCTGACATCACACTTTTATTTTCCGGTGCTTTCGAATACGTACACAATTTTAATAACCAATGGTAACTTTTACGAAAAGTGCACGTGTTTTTGTTTATTCGTAATTTTCTATATTTCATGGAAGGTTGTTAATAATGACAGTGAATCAAAAAAGTAAGTTAGATTATTTCTTACGGTATTGGCTTCACTGATAGTTGACGACGGTAGTCTTTGATCAGTTAGCTACGGACTGTATTTGGAAAGTCATCTCCCTAGCTACTAATCATATGCCTTTCCAAGAACCTACTCTACATACAAATAAACAAAAACTGCAGCAACACGTGGAATTAGAGATCCCAAAATGTTTTATGTAACTGAATGCGGGGGAAAAAATACTTCTCAATGGGATGCGAACCTCCGACTCTATGTCTTGTGATGCCACTTACGCTACGACCTGAGCTAAACCGACAGATATTACAATCGTTTTAATTCCTGGTACGAACGTGCGCTTTGCAAAGTTTCAAAGTCGATTTTCTCGTGACTTTTTGAGAGTTGCGTCGAATGGCCTTGGCTGATTGTTATTTGAGTTCTGAACTTCACGTACCAGAAATATAGATAAATTCTGAAATCCGATACCCGTGTGGTAAGTGTAAACGTCTCATGTTGTAGTTCTATTTCTGATGAAGACTCTCATAGAGGTGGTCGAAATCTTGACAAATTTCAATTATTTTAAAGCAACTTGTAGGGCTGCATTTTCTTGGACAATAAAAATAAATAGTCAACTGACGGGGCAGTCTAATCCGTCAAAACCTTTTACTAGTCACGGACTCCAAATGAGTCTAAAATCACATAACTGTGACATAACGTCATGGTGGAGGCATGCGACCATGATTAATAATAAATGAAGTGTGCAATAAGGTGCATAGGCCGCTGTATTAATAAAAATCATAGAATGGTTACAATATGACTATTTTACGCGTTTCGTTCTGGGGCATCATCAGAATCTGTCAAACGGAAATAATAATTGTACAATATGAGAACAGGAATATTGCAAAAACAATCTACAAATTTTGTTAGAAAGATAAAATTCACCACATGTACCCAGTATACATTAATAACAAGTACGCCAGTACAAATGGTTACATGTTATTTTCGTAACATCAAGGAGCAGACTGAAAACACAGTAAAGGTACAATACATGTTTACAGGTTTTAGTCACCAGATGGCGTGCCGTTCTTAAACATAATGCCTAGTGGCGCCGTGGGATGTGAAATTACGCTAGGTAAAATTGAAATTTAGCAATACATAAACAAAATATTACTTTTTACAAATGCTTTTTACACCATGTGTTATAGGGTAACAAAATCAATACGTGCCACGTATCTTGTCATAATACAAACCATTGGTGGATCAGAATAGTTGATCAAAAGAACAAATCGTCAGGTGGCAGAGCTCAAACATTATAAACAAATTAACAGTAATTGACAAACTATATTCATACAAGCTCGCAGAAAATAAAGGTTGTAATGATGAACATCATAACGATGGTCGTACATATACAGGGTATATTTGATGTTTAGAAAAAACTATAGGGCGCCAAGTTTGAATACATTGTTTAGGTATTAACCAGCTAATAGATGCTCTAAACATCGTATCTAATGAGGTAACAAAATGAAAAAATGCCGCATAGAGTGCCATGGTAATTTAGGAATGGGTCAAAGTAGTTGATCATAGCCCAGATGGTCAGAAATCTATACAATTATTACACTTTAATGGTAATTGTTTACAACCTTGTAGTAGTGATTGCTACCCATTCCTCTTCTACTGTTTTATTTCCCCCTGTTTCTGTCAATTGTTGCCTACATCTCCCTCTGAAATTCTCCAGAACTTCACTTTCCTTCAATTTATCTAAGTCCCATCTCCTTATTTTCCTACCTTTCTGCAGTTTTTTCAGTTTCAGCCTACAGTTCATGACTAACAAGTTATCTATCTGATACCTTCCGGTATCTCCTGGTCTCTTCCACGTATACAACCTTCTTTTGTGATTCTTAAACCACGTGTTTGTTACGATTAAATCATGTTCCGTGCAAAATTCTACCAGGCGACATTCTCTTTCATTCCTCCTGATAACACTGTAATTCTGTCAGAGACATCAAAGGACTTAGAGGAGCAGTTGAATGGAATGGACAGTGTGTTGAAGAGAGCGTATGGAGTGAACATTAACAAGAGCAAAACAAAAATAATGGAGTGCGGTCCTAGAAGGTCCGGCGATGCTGCAGGAATTAGATTAGGTAACGAAACAATGAAGGTGGTAGATGACTTTTGTTACTTGGGTATTAAAATAAGATGCGTTGGTCGCAGTACAGAGAATATAAAATGCAGAATGGCAATGGGAAGAAAAGCATTTTTGAAAAAGAGAAATTTCCTAACAGCGAATATTAATTTAAGTGTAAGGAAGTGTTTTCTGAAGGCATTTGTGTGGTGTGTTGCCTTGTACGGGAGTGAAACATGGACGATAAGCAGTGCGGACAGGAAGAGAATAGAGGCTTTTGAAATGTGGTGCTACATTAGAATATCGAAAATTAGGTGGGTGGATCGCGTAACTAATAAGGAGGTACTGAACAGAATTGGGGAGAAAAGGTATTTCTGGCATTCCTTGACAAAAAGAAGGGTTCGATTGGTAGGATACATTCTTAAACATCAATAAATTGTGAATTTAGCGTTGGAGGGAAGTGTGTGGGGTAAAAACCACAGGAGTTGAAGAGGCTTTCTCAGGAGAGGGTATTGAAGAGAGCTGCATCAAACCAGTCTCAGTCTCCGGATTGAAGACCACAACAAGTACCCTACTCACAGTTTTAAGTGACGACAAGGTTTTCAACTCGTCTACATACAAATAAACAAAAACTGCAACAACACGTGGAATTAGAGATTCCAAAATGTTTTACATAACTGAATGCGGGAAAAACATACGTGTCAGTGGGATGCCACTTACGCTACGACCTTAGCTAAACCGACAGATGCTACACCGATTTTAATTACTGGTACTTACGTGCGCTTTGCAAAATTTCAAAGTCGATTTTCTCGAGACTTTTTGAGAGTTGCGTCGAATGGCTTTGGCTGATTGCTATTTGAGTTCTGAACTTCATGTAATACAAATATAGAGAAATTCTAAAATCCGATAGCCATGTGGTAAGTGTAAACGTCTCATGTTGTGGGAAGTGAAATTACGCTAGGTAAAATTGTCGTACATATACAGTGCACATTTGATGTTTAGAAAAAAAAACTATAGGACGCCAAGTTTGAATATATTGTTTAGGTATTAACCAGCTAACAGATGCTATATACATCGTGTCTAATAAGGTAACAAAATTAAAAAAAAAAAAAAAAAATGCCACATAGCGTGCCATGGTAAATTAGGAGTGGGTCAAAGTAGTTGGTCATAGACCGGATGGTCAGAAAGCTATACAATTATTACACTTTAACGGCAATTGTTTACAACCTTGTAGTAGTGATTGTCTAAAATCATAATTTGTGCGGACTACCAGCCCTTTAAGTGCTGAGACGTGGCTTGGTGTGTTGCACGCGACTGGCTAGCAGGAGTGATGAGGGCGCGATTAATGAGGTGAGGTGGGAGGTTGAGGGGTTGAGGGGGTGGGGACTGTTGAGGCGGCGTGAGCGATGGCCGGCGGTTAGCCGCCCGCGGCGATCGCAGCGTGCAGTTGGCACCCCTGCGGCGCCAGGCCGACACCCAGTAACGCGGGGATTCCCCCTGTCCAGGCGCTGGCCGGTCACCTGTTCGCCAGAGTCGTTTCAGGCGTGTACGCCGAAACGCAGAAAAGTTTCGTCATTATTTTATTCCTTTACCTATATAGAGTGAGGCACTAGAAACAAATCTGACGAACTTAAACAACCAGGTGTTTACAAGATCACATGCACAGTGTGCCACAGTTTTATTTATTTATTTATTTTTTATTTATTTATATAAGGAACTCATAGTTCAATGGGGCGATCTATAATTGTTTAATAATGATTTTGCAGCCTAGATCGCATTTTTCATTTATTATGTTACCGGTTTCGGCGTGCTCGACGCCATCTTCAGATCTGTCGTAATTTACATAACTTCACGACATTTTTATATACCTGGATATAAAAAAATGTCGTGAAGTTATGTAAATTACGACAGGTCTGAAGATGGCGTCGAGCACGCCGAAACCGGTAACATAATAAATGAAAAATCCGATCTAGACTGCAAATAATTTTTTTTTTAATTTTTTATTTATTTATTTATTTATTTATTTTACTTGGATAGACAGATCATTCGCATACGATATAATGAATACACGTCAGCTCTAATTTTGAAAGTTCGTCATGCAATATCAACTCACCTTCATGAGAGTGTGAGGATACAGGGTTTTAGCTTAGTAACCTCTTTGGTACGTTTTGGTCGAACGATAGTTATCGTTGGCGTGCAGCGATAGCTGCTGGCAACAATGCTTAGGTTGGAATGTTTTTTTGTTTGCTGGACGGTGTGCGGCAGTCTCCCGCCGACCGCAGAGCGAGGCAGTAACATGTTGGCAGTGCGTCCGTAACCCGCGTTTAGCTGTGGCTAAAGTTTTTGCCCTTCAGTCGTATCGCATATGAGTTTCGATTGCAGTTGCGTATTATAGACATTATCGTAGTGGCACGCGGTTATTTAATCGGTGTATTTAAAGACAGAGTTATTAACCAGAATGAAACTTTTCACTCTGCAGCGGAGTGTGCGCTGAGATGAAACTTCCTGGCAGATTACAATTGCGTGTGCCGGCCGCGGTGGCCGAGGTGGCTGAGGCGCTCCAGTCATGGTCAGCACGGCCACTACGGTCGGGGGTTCGAATCCCCCCTCGGGCATGAATATTTGTGCCGTCCTAGTTCGTAAGTAGTTCATAAGTAGTTTGTAAGTTTAGGGACTGATGACCCCGTAGTTAAGTCCCATAAGCTTAACAAACATTTGAACATTTGAAAATTGTGTGCCGGAACCGGGACTCGAACCTGGGACCCTTTGCCTTTCGCATGCAAGCGCACTACCGACTGTGGTATCCCGACACGACTCACGATGCCGCCTCACAACTTTACTTCCGCCAGTACCTCGCCTCCTACTTTCCAAACATCACAGAAGCTCTCCTGCGATCCATGCAAGACTAGCACTCCTGGAAGAGTTATTAACATTTGTCGTTCCGTAATAAATGAAGTTAACAAAGTTTATTGTTATGGATCAACCCAGTAAATTGTCCGTATCCCATACCGTCAAACCGTTGGAACAGTGATTAAGGATTAATTAAACAGCAAATAGAATATAACGGCACCGTCGCCCATCGAGGATTAGGTGGAAGCAGCTGTGACGTTACAAGAGCAAACACAGGCTTCCAAACATCAATAAAGATTCGGTTACTTTCGGGTGTGCGGCCGGATCCCGCCGTCATTGTGACACGACATTTCGGCCTGGAAACTTCCGGCCATCTTCAGGTGAGTACCGAGTACTGAAGAGCCCAGGTGCAGTCGCAGTGTTTATAGTGGTTCTTGCGCATGCCAAAAGTGCTGGTATCGTTTCGCGCATGCGTTAGATGGCATCATACGTGATACAGCAGAGTTGTATGTGCTGCCCTCGGTGGTAGAAGAGCAACAATCATTGATAATCGTTTGATGGCGTCGATTACGCTGTAACTGGATGATATCAATCACAGGATTCCAATTTTTGTCGAGCTGAAAGCCGTCGACACGATTTGTTAGATTGTCGGCAAGACGAATTTCCACCGATTCTTTAGTAAGTGAATCCCAGAAATTGGAGACTGGAGTTAAAATTTTAGTTTTACTATATTCCATTGTGTGTCTCATGGAAATGCAGTGTTCTGCTACTGCCGATGTTGATGGTTGGAGTAGACGGGTGTGTCTTTGGTGTTCTGCACATCGTTCCTGCATAGATCGTATTGTCTGGCCTATATATACAGAGCCACACTCACAGGGAATCTTGTAATCACCCGTTTTTCTCAGTTGCATATGATCTTTGACAGATCCTACTAAGGCCAAGCTCTTCGCAGGTGGAAGGAAGATAACCTTGATTTTATTTCTCCTAAGCAATCTGCCTATTGTGGAGGACACTTCCGGCAAAAGGAAGCAAAGCAATTGATTTGTAATAGTCATCAGTGTCATCTGTGCGTTGCTTCTTGTTATTACAGTTGTACATGGCCTTCTTTATTTGGCGAGAAGTATACCCATTATGTTTGAAAACCTTCTCCAGGTGTTCTAATTCTGCGTGGAGGTTATCTCCGTCAGATATTACGAGGCGCGTCCAGAAAGTAAGTTCCGTTTCGTAATAAAATGAAATTGTACACAGACACAGAAGAAATTTTTATTGCACAAAATTCTACAACTCTTAAACTACTTTTCCACATAACTGCCGAAATTTTGGAGACATCTGTCATAGCGTGGCACCAGGTTTTGTATACCTTCTTCATAGAAATCTTCCACCTGTGTCTTCAACCAGTTGGAAACAGTTTCTTTCAGCTCGTCGTCCATAGCGAGAGCACTAATTTTAAACCTTCGGTTTTCCTGGATCTTGTCGTCAATCGCGTGAACCACTTCTTCTGTAACCAAAGGTGGACGCCCACTTCGTTCTTCATCGTGCACATCACTACGCCCGCCAGTGAACTGTCGGACCCATCATCTCACCATCGAATCACTCATCGCATTTGGTACGTAAACATCGCAAATTTGCCGATAAATTTCACTCGGTTTCACTTTCCTCGCATTCAGAAACCGAATCACCGACCTGATTTCACAGGCGGCGGGATTCTCAATCAACGCCGACATTTCAAACAAGCACTTGCCTCTTATAATACAACAGCACACCAGAAGTAAATAACACAAGTTCCCCTGATTCCTATCTCATGCACAAATACACCATAGCTATCTCTCTCTCTTTCATTCTCTCTCTCTCTCTCTCTTTCTCCTTACCCCCCCGCCCCGCCCCCTCTTCTCCCTGTTGCCTTTTCTATTATGCCATGTTTGTGACTACCGATTCCGCGACTGCGATGGTTGTGAAGGGGATCGAGGTTGGTTGTCAGGTGATATTATTACGCATCCGTGCGCAACGGAGGACTCGACCCTCCGACGGCGAGCAACCGCGCGCCCCGCAGCGAGGAAGACATCAGTCGAGTCCACGTGTTGTTGCGACACTTCTGAGTGCTCGCGGTAACCCTATCTGACCAGTTTCTCTGGCTCTCCAGTGTAATAGTCTGAGATGACATCTTGCGAGCTATGGACGAAGGGCAACAGGCGGATTGTGTTTTTCTCGACTTCAAAAAGGCGTTCGACACGGTGCCACACTGCAGACTGCTAACGAAGATACGAGCTTATGGAATAGGTTCACAGATTTATGACTGGCTAGAAGACTTCCTAAGTAATAGAACGCAGTACGTTGTTCTCGACGGCGAGTGTTCATCAGAGACGAGTGTATCGTCAGGCGTGCCCCAGGGGAGTGTGATAGGACCGCTATTATTTTCTATATATATAAATGATCTGATGGACAGAGTAAGTTGTAATTTGCGTCTGTTTGCTGATGATGCTGTGGTGTATGGGAGGGTGTCGTCTTTAATTGACTGTAATAGCATACAAGATAAATTAGACAAAATTTCTAGTTGGTGCAGCTAGCTCTCAATGTAGAAAAATGTAAGGTGATGCGCATGAGTAGAAAAAACAATCCTATAATGTTCGAATACAGCATCAGTAGTGAGCTTCTTGATGCGGTCGCGTCGTTCAAATATCTAGGCGTAACATTGCAGAGCGATATGAAATGGAACGAGCATGTAAGGACAGTTGTGAGTAAGGCATACAGCCGACTTCGGTTTATTGGGAGAATTTTGGGAAGATGTACTTCACCTGTAAAGGAGACCGCGTATAAAACGCTTGTACGACCACTTCTTGAGTATTGCTCAAGTGTTTGGGAGGCACAGCAGATCGGTTTGAAGGAAGACCTAGAGGCGGTTCAGAGGCGAGCAGCTAGATTTGTTACCGGTAGGTTCGACCAATGCGCGAGTGTCACGGAAATGCTCCGGCAACTCAATTGGGGATCGCTGGAAGAAAGACGACGTTCTTTTCGTGAATTTGATAAGTAAATTTAGAGGGCCGGAATTTGAAGCTGAGTGTAGTACGATCTTGCTGCCGCCTACTTACATTTCGCGTAAAGATCACAAAGACAAGATAAGAGAAATTAGGGCTCGTACGGAGGCATATAGGCATTCTTTTTTTTTTTCCTCGTTCAATTTGGGAGTGGAATAGGAAAGGAAATGCCTAGTAGTGGTACAGTGTACCCTCCGCCACGCACCTTACGGTGAATTGTGGAGTATGTATGTAGATGTAGATGTAGAGATTCAGAGATGTACACTTTCACTTGTACGGAGACTTCTGCCCACAAGATGCCGTGTGTGAACAGAACGAGCAAAGTTACGGACGAGCGGTTTTTCCTGGGATGTAGGACGGGGCGGCTGGCCAGCGGAGAGAAAGACGTAGACAGTCAGCTGTCGGCCGCTGACGGATCAGCTTCGCTGACGGACGCCCGCCTGTCAGGAGGCAACCGGAGCGCCAGAAGTCCGCCCCCAAATATTGTGCTTGGCTCGCCGGTGGCGGACGTGCCAGCTCTCGGCTTGTCACAAGGACGGAAGGACAGCGTGACAAAGCCAGACGAGCCGCCAGCTCCGCACTCGACGCGAGGTGTCAGTGACGGCCGAGACCTCGCGACGAAATACAGCTGACAAGTAGACCGATGCCGAATCTCCAATCGCACTACTGGCGCCTGCCCAGTAGCAAACCAACGTTTCTTTATCTACATCTATCGCCAGTTCGCCGCGGCGGCGTGGCCAAGAGCATTGCGGCGCTATGTTCCGATGTGCGAGGCTGTTCCCCGTCGGGAGTTCGAATCCCCCCTCGGCCATGGATGTTTGTGTTGTCGCTAGTATAAGGTAGTCTGTAAGTTTAATGACTCTTAACCCCGCAGTTACGTCCCTTAAGGGGGAACAAAAAATTACCCGCTCACTTTACAATTGAGGGGGACAGTCGAAAAGAAAGCACTTGCCATCTGCATAGTGGTTTTGGTCCTGTAAGAGAGGACACAGTTTGTAGTAATTGAGTTACGAATAACCCTTCTTCGTGAAGATGGTATTAGTGTAGAAGATGAATCATTTGCTTGCTTTCTCGTATCTGTTATGGTACAGACATATGAGCATACGTTACATATTGTTGTTACAAACTCATATTAATGATAATAGGGATGATAATGACGAACAACTCATTGCTAGCGGTAGTGCTACGGTAAGTGCGGGAAGAGGAGATGGAAGCAGTGGCAGTGAATTCCAACAGTCTTCCGAGAAGAAGGTTAAAGTTGCAACTATCATCACGGCTTTTGATGACAATACGCTAGGCAACATGTACGACGATTATTACGTAAGTTATAGTTAAGATATCTGCATTACGTATGGCGTCTACAATTACATCTACAGTGCTATCTAGAACATGGTTGGAGAGCTTTGCAGAAAAACGATACCCACCAGTACATTGAGATCCTGTAACCAAACGTTCATACAGATATGTTTGTTCCATTCCATGTACTTTCCTTGTTAGTACTTTCTTACAATTGTTGTTGTTGTTGTTGTCTTTAGTCCGCAGACTAGTTTGATGCAGCTCTCCACGCTACTCTGTCCTGTGCAAGTCTCTTCATCTGAGAACACGTTCGCCAACCTACATCCTTTTGAATCTGCTTAGTGTATTCGTTCCTCGGTCTCCCTCTACTAATTTTACCCCACACATTTCACTCTAATGCTAAGTTGACGATCGATTGCTTGATGTCTCAGAATGTGTCCAACCAATCTATCCCTTCTCTTAGTCAGGGTATGCCAGAAACTCCTTTTGTCCCCAATTCTGTTGAGCACCTCCTCATTAGTTACGTGGTCTACCCATCTAATTTTCATCATTCGTCTGCAGCACCACATTTCGAAAGCTTCTATCATCTTTTTTTCTGAACTCCTTATCGTCAATGTTTCACTCCCATACTTCAGACAAATGCTTTCAGAAAGGACTTGCTAACATTTAAAGTAATATTGGATGACAAATTTCGCTTCTTCAGAAACTCTTCCCCAAGCCTTTCTGATATTTTATACCTTCTTTACTTCGGCCATCACAAGTTATCTTGCTACCCGAATTAGAAAACTCATCTCATCTTACAACTGATCTCGATTAAAACAGAACTACGATATCTTAAACGGCTCCGTGTGTGTGTGTGTGTGTGTGTTTTAGTGTCGTAACCTGCGTTTCTCCAAGTTTAGTGCGACTTACTAACGACAATAGATGCAAATCACAGAGTAACTTCAATGATGGAATAATGATGCTTCCACTTTGTTTCAATCAGTTGGTCGAATTACCGCTTCTAGAGCCTACATTTCGGGGAACAATAAAAGCACTGTTGCGTGTTTTGGATGTGTGTGCTTATAATTACTTGAAGGTGAAGGTGTTGGTGCACCGTTGATTGTAATGGTGCACTGGCGTTCATTAATGACGTATAGTTTCACTTTTATATATTTAATTTTTAAAAATGCATCGTCCCTTTTGTAAAAAGTGGATAGAACGGCAGAACAACAGCAGTAGCTGTCATTATTTTACATGTTTTAACTCTAAATCTTCCTCGCAATTTATCCATAGTTTATCACCGTTTAAACCTTCCCTGAACTTCCACGAAAGTTACATGAACATTATCCTGGACATGTGTGAGTGATTTGCCCACTCTTTCCGCCCACTATCGAGCCGATACTTGGACTATCTGATGATGCCTTTATAAAGCTACTGGGTCTAAAATACATATGATTTAAATTAATGTGTTTTATATTCAGAAATAAGTGATACGAAATTCAATGGGTTCCGATTTTCCTCTTTTCTGGACAACTTTTCCATATGTTATCACCGTTTCTAAATGTACTCAACACCATAAGTTGAAAACCGTTCATCCGAATGCGATAAAATTTTGATCGTTTGACGTTCAACGAAAGATGAACATTCTTATGAACTAAAAATTTGCGAAAGTTACCCGGAAATTTTGGAAATACGTGAGAAACTGAACGTCAAATATGCAAAATTTTATCGCAATCAAACAAATTATATTGATATCCCATTGAAAAAAGCGCTTTCAAAGTAAAAGTAACGTTCTTATGAAATAAAAATTTGCAAAGGTTTCGCGGAAAAATAGAAAATTCAGGAAAAATAGAAAGAGATTTTTATATGAAATATCAATACCATTCATCTGATTGCGATAAAATTTTGCTCATTCGACGTTCAAAGCGAGAGGAAGGTTTGAGTGAAGTAAAACAGCCAAATCATTATTTAAATCTAAATTTAAGTCTAAACTTCCTTCGCAATTTTTCCATATTTTATCACCGTGTAAACCTTCCCTGAAATTCCATAATGTGACATGGACATTACCCTGGACATGTGTGCGTGATTTGCCAACTCTTTTCGCCCACTATCGAGCCGATACTTAGACTATCTGATGATGCCTTTATAAAGCCCGTCTCTAATTACGACGCTGTCGACGGGACGTTAAACTCTACGCTTCCTTCCTTCTGTTATAAAGCTACTGCGTCTAAATTACTTATGATTTAAATGTAATGGTGCACTGGCGTTCATTAATGACGTATAGTTTCACTTCTATTGTACTGATATCCTTGTTACTTAGTTTCTCTGCATTAAAATGTTACTCGTGGTAGAGTCCCAACAAACCACTGTTTATTTTTCTGATGCACTAGCTGAAAACCCGGTGCTGCCCGGGTATTTATTTATTTATTTATTCCTGTCATTTTCAGGTGTATATTCAATTTTATAAGGGCTGTATGTCTGTAAATTCTCTTGGGAATACAATTAGTGCTGAAGAAGTAATAGATTAAAACTTAGTGCGTGACGGGGCGGCTTTAGAAGTACGTTATTGTTTATATCTCATATCTCACGAACTACGTGTCCTACTGTGATACACTTTAGAACGTACATTCAACTGTATGTGCGTATCCCGTCTGTAAAATTTCCTGCGGCTATTATCTGTAGTGTACAAATTATAAATTGTAATGTCATACCGAATGCCGTAGTTTTAGTCCATGAACAGCGGAAAAGTAGTAAGCGAGAAACTTTTTTCCTTTCAATTTTTTGATGTGGTTGTCAGCGAGAAAAAGTTTAATAAAGGTTTGAAATTATGTTTACAGTTTGTTGCAAGTCCCTAAGTACTGTCATTCTCCTACAGTGTATTTCGAAAGTCTCGCCGCATTATATGGCATTTTCTGCGATTTGTATTGGTTATGACGTAATATCTTTTGAACCATATGCCGCATGAGTTTCTTAACCATGCAGCAATTGTTACCTCACGGTAAGGAATGTGTGTACCAAATCTGGTTGAAAGCGGTCCAATGGCTTAGGAGAAAATGAGCAGCATTGTCGCTAATTGCAGCAGTTTCTTGCGCATCTCATTGTTCATGACGTCATATCTCGTGAACTGTATGTCGTATGTGATTCTTACACCGTCCTCATGGATTGAAGCTTACGTGTACAAAATTTCATAAAGATTGGGATAAAACTGTAGATTTGTATGCAACACGTACAAACATACGGACACTCTGCTTTATACGAGGCGCGTCCAGAAAGTAAGTTCCGTTTGGTAATGAAATGAAATACAGAAGATACAGAAGAAATTTTTACTGCACAAAATTCTACAAGTCTTACACTACTTTTCCACATAACTGCTGAAATTTTGCAGGCATTTGTAATAGCATGGCACCAGGTTTTGTATACTTTCTTCATAGAAATCTGCCGCCAGTGTCTTGAACCAGTTGCAAACAGCGAAATTTGGGGGAAGTCCATAGCGGGAGCACTAATTGTAAACCTGCGGTTTCCCTGGATCTTGTCATCAATCGCGTGAACCAGTTCTTCTGTAACCAAAGGTGGACGCCCACTTCGTTCTTCATCGTGCACATCACTACGCCCGCCATTGAACAGTCGGACCTATCTTCTCACCATCGAATCACTCATCGCATTTGGTCCGTAAACATGGCAAATTTGCCGATAAATTTCACTCGGTTTCGCTTTCCTCGCATTCGGAAACCGAATCACCGACATGATTTCACAGGCGGCGGGATTTTCAATCAACGCCGAGATTTCAAACAAGCACAACAAAGCGTACGTAACTGACAGCGATCTCCAAGTGGCGCACGTTCTTCTCCTTGATACAGCGCGTGTGCGGAACTGCAATCGCAGCGCTGCAGCGGAGATAAACTGAAAAGGAACTTACTTTCTGGACGCGCCTCGTATACAAGATTGTTAGTGTAAATGTCCGGAATGAAACCTTCATTCTGCAGCGGAGTGTTTGTGTTGCACGTTTCGCAGGAGAGCTTCAGTGAAGTTTGTAAAGTAGGAGGCGAGGTACTGGCGGAAGTAAAGTTGTGAGGCGGCATCGTGAGTCGTGTCGGGATAGCACAGTCGGTAGTGCGCTTGCCCGCGAAAGGCAAAGGTCGCAGGTTCGAGTCCCGGTTCCGGCACACAATTTTAATCTGCCAGGAAGTTTCAGTGTAAATGTCGTTTCGTGGGGTTCCGACCGTTTTGAAATGCGTCCTTTGCTAGTGTTTTTTCGTTCTTCCTTTGTGTACTGCTGTTAGACATCAGTCTGTTACGTGTGTGCGCGTATATCGTGTGTACCTTCGTGTGTGTGTGTGTGTGAGTGTTAGTGTGTACATTCGCACGCTCTGGAGCTGTAGCACGACCGCATTCGCGCCAGGCGTGGTTTTTTTTTCCCGTGCCGACCTTCCCTGCGGACGACAAAAATGTCCCTGTGCGCCGAGCGTGGGACAAGCCAACTCGGCCGGAAGGCAGATACACGCGGGTCGCGCACGACAACGACTCCACCGCTGGGCGAGACGCAAAACGTGGCCAGGGGGAAAAATAAATAAATCAAACGAAACAGTGTGACGCTGCTGCCGCCGTATACAGGGTGTCCAGAAAAGGACTCCCTGATTTCAAAATTAATTATTTCGAAAACAAAGATCGATAAAGCCATGGAGGTAAGAATAAACGGAGGCGCCCTGACGTCACAGCTGTGAGGCCAAGGGTAGCCATCTTGATCCGACCAAACCACTGCTGTATTTACCTTGTTTGCATATGCTTGTCTCTCATTTATGGAAGGACTTTGCACTGTTATGGTGACTTGTGTGATGTTTATTTTGTGTCCCGACTTCGTCGCCGCTTTTGTGTCCCAGCCTCGTCGTAGGTGTCGGTGGCCGAGTGGAATGAGACCGACACGCTGGTGCAGGTACGGAGGGGAGCAGCCAGAAACTATAAACACTCGAGTAAATTAGAAAGAGATATATTGCACAGAATGTAACAATACTTAACTTTTACATAGTACTGCTGAATGTCGATACATAGTGGTTAGAGGCCTGCCTAGTGCCTGTACAATAGCAAAGTCTTCACTGGTGCCTATCTGATTACAAAGGTCCTAACTCGTTGCTATCTCAGTCCGAAGTGACCGGTGTCTTTCCGTGGTGGCCACGAGCGGCGTTGTCGCAGAGGGCGCTCGTGGCTGTCGCCGTAAGAACGCCGCGCCGTGCGTGCATGGCGGCGCGCGGCGAAAGTAGGTGGCGCGCACTTTGTACTTGTGCGACACCACATTTTATGTGTACGTATAGTTCTGATTGTGACGCGAAATCGAAAGAAATACCATTTCATGTGTAAATGGCCTCGCTAACGTGTGTTTTTACTACTTTTATTGTGAACGAACCTGTACAACATCTTTTACTTGTAGCGTATTTTTCTCTTGTGATTTTCGATTTCCTAAAGATGCAAGTTATTTCCCCCACTTAACATACTATTTACGAATGAATAAAATATAAATTTGATTTTTATTAAGTCAATGATTTCGAAAGCAAAACCTAGTTTAAGTATTAATGAAACTTACTACACAAAGAAAAGATATCGTCACTGTGCTCGTAAACCTGGCGTATCCGACGATAGTCAAATCAGCTAAAGAAAGAACCCAAGTTTGTGATTCGTAATATTGTAGTAACAACTATTTTTAAACAGAATAATCGCGGAATTTTTTTCGTTTTTCGAGATTTTATTTTAAACAAAAACTTGAAACAACCATTCTCAGGACGTTACAAGTATATATGATGCAATTTGCGACTGTAAATATAGAACAGCTATACCACACGGTCAGTGTTTCAGGCGCAGTGTCATGGCGGCCATGGCTTCAAAGCGTAGTACGGCTGGGATACGTAGCGTCATCTCCCTTTATTCTTACCTCCATGGATGGAGCAATGCAGTAAACGGTTTGTTTATTGTGAAAGCTGTAAGAAGTTTATACAGCAGTTTTAAATAATAGTTACAAAAGCTGCTAACAGGTGGCGCTGTAATCGCCATACGTAATGCCTACTATAAATAGTGATCCCAAGCCCAGAGCAGAGTCGAACATAGAGGGTTGCGAAACTGCCAGTGATTTTCTGCAACTTCGCGACTGCAGCGCTGCCAAGCGGCCGGGTCGTAGGAACACACTGCAAAGCGATTGAGTACTGAATGTGTATTTGGACTGAAGCAGCATTTTCAAAATAACTTCGTATTCACGAGAATTGTAGCGCTATAAATTGTAGCAACTGTCGGAAATCTCTCATTTGCAAAGGGTGCTCAGAAATAACAGAATAATGTTATGAATAACATGTGTTCGTTTACAGTGGTTAGTTATATGGGAGACCAGGGCACGATTTCCACCATTTTACATTCTATTTTTCTACTTCTTATTTTTATCGATTTTGCGGTAAACAGCGGATCATTATACTTCCTACACCTTTATTTACAGTTTTGTACAGATATTTTTGAATAAATGGTTTTGTCTGACCATGTTGTGTTGGAAAATTTGCCCCGCATGCGGGGCAAGTTTTCCAGCTTACTTAAAATGTACAGGGGCAAATATTTCAATTATACTTTCAATGTTAAAACGGAAAATGTTCAAATGTTTGTTAAGCTTATGGGACTTAACTACGGGGTCATTAGTCCGTAAACTTACAAACTACTTATGAACTACTTACGAACTAGGACGGCACAAATATCCATGCCCGAGGGGGAATTCGAACCACCGACCGTAGGAGATTAATTATCTTGATTTCACTGAATACGTATTTTTATCATGAATTTACAATACATTACAAAAGAGGACAGTAAAAATAGCAACATTAAATAAAAACAAATGCTATTTAATGGGTTTACAAAATATGTGACTTAAATATTTGACAAATACAGACATTTTTAACAATACTTATACTGATTGTCTGAATCACAATGTAAGCAAACAAAAAATGGAACATTCCCTTTCGTACAGTCTCCATACGCCCATTTCGTGCACTGTACCCACTTTTCATTTGCTTTAGACTTGGCGTAAGACTCAAAGCAATAAGGAATATGTGCCACATATGCACTCGCAAAACGTACCCTGTCGCCATATTCGGAACTATAACACTACGTCCATGAGTAACAGTGTAAGCTATTTACAATACAAATGCACAGTTACGTGAAGAAAGAAACCCACTTTTAGTGTGTTCAATGTCAAAATAATAAGTTTAACGCTAGAATGTTTATTTTAAGTTTCAATAAAAACGTGAAAGTTTACTCACATTTGCAAAAATGACGAAAACAGCCCTGCCGACGTTGCGACTGCTGGTACAACACTGAAACTTTCGTAAATGAAGCGTGCTTTGTTGTTACTTCCTACAGTATCGCCGGTGGTAATATCTAGCGGTTTGTTTCGAAAATTAACGAATTTGGAAAACTGGCCCCTATGGAAAATGTGCCCCGGTCTCCCCTACTTTTAGGGATCGAAGTAAATTATTAACAATTCAGTCACGTCCAAACTTCTGCTGTTAATGACAATCGCAAATACTTGAACAGTATGTCATAATATTACTGCTGAATAAAAGTAATGTATGAATGACTGCTTAGGTTCGTACCTCAGGTTCAGAAAAATAACCCTGTATACTAACATATTTTGTCGGTTACCTACTAGTTTGATAAAGTGAATACGTAGCTACAAATAAATAATATATCCATATATAATCTGTTAATTTAGCATGTCACATTCTTGAAGATATTCAGTTTGATACCGGCCAAGTAGCCAAAAAATTGTGATAGGTGCACGAAAGGCACAGAAGCAAGGACGAGGTGAAAAATGGTTTAAACGGCGATTTAGAATCAATTCCTACGATGTAAAAATCGTGTGTACTTTTGGAAACATTACAATGTCCGAAATTCGCTAAAACAAAACTCATGCAACATGTCAGTACGCACCGAGAGCGCGAACATAATCATAATCAGTTCCTTTTTTTATACTTCAGCACATCAGGTTGCATTCATTTCTGCTTTCTAAAGGTTTCAGACGATATTTATGACTCGGGTATTGTGAACTGTATGAATTAAATTGCACTGACAGTCTGTTAAATTATAGACTGCCATTAACAGAAGCAGTGGTATTACTTTAATAATGCTTTCGTATTTGTATTAGAAAGATAACAGCAACATTCAGTGACCAGGAAGTATGAAAGTAACAGCATTAAAAATGGCAACTTCTCAGTTTGCATTACGCCATTCCAGTGTTATTCTCTACTGGCCGCTTGGAGCGCTAGTATCGCTTCAGCAGGAACTTTTTTCCTAGACAGTTTGACGACTGTCTGTGATAGACTGTGCCTAGAGCGATCAGTTCCACTATTGAAACGTGAAAGGAGGTTAGCGTACCGAAGGAAGAGATTAAAACCATGTACTCCATTGTACAACGCGTTTGTCTGGTGCTAGAGTACCACAGGTTAGAAGAGAGTCCTACGGCAACAAGGCCAAGTTTTCAAGCACGTTTTAATGTTCCGAAAGGACCCGATGCGAAAAACATTCGTACGCTCTTCTCAAAATTTCAACGAAGAGGCAGCGTAATTGATGACCTAGAGGGGCATGTTGGCCGCAAGCAAAACGTAGTTACGCCTGAAAATATCGCCACAGTTTCTGGAATTATTCAGCGAAATCCAGTGTCATCCGTCCGTAGAATTGCATCCGAGACTGGTTTGAAGCGTTCCAGCACGCAGAAAATACTGAGAAATAGCCTACACATGTTTCCATTCAAAATTCAAACGCACCAGGCCATACCCGTACGAGCTGTGCAACAAAGAGTTGTCTTCCTAATCATATGCTCACAATGATTGTAAGTGAAGGATTTGATGTTGGCTGCATCTGTGTTACAGATGAAGCACACTTCCACCTGAATGGATACGTGAATAAGCAGAACTGGCGATTTTGGGGTTCCGAAAAGCCATATTAGTGTGAAGCGAAACCCCTGTATTCTCCTAAAGTTACTGTGTGGGCTGCAGTATGCAGCAGAGGCATTATTGGCCCTTTTTTCATTCGAGAAACGGTCACTGGTGCACGTTACGTTGCAATTTTGGAACAATTTGTCGCCACACAGCAAGAGTTAGAGGATCTACCAGGTACTGAATGGTTTATGCAAGATGGAGCCCGACCACATCGGACCGAACAAGTGTTTCGCTATCTTCAGGAATACTTCGGGAATAGAGTCGTTGCTTTGGAATATCGCAAATTTACTGGTGCAGGCATGGATTGGCCTCCATATTCGCCGGATTTGACTCCCTATGACTTTTTTTGTGGGGCACAGTGAAAGACATGGTCTACCCGAAGCGTCCCGCCAAGCTGGACGAGCTTGAATCGGCGATCTCTGTGGCATGTGAATCCATTTCGGTTGAGACACTACGAAATGTGATGGCGAATTTCATTCTTCGTTTGCGCCACCTCTGTAGTGCCAACGGCTAACAGTTTGAAAACAATGTGATGTGATTGTTTGCAAAGAGCGTTTTCATACGATATTTCACTTATGTATGCTGATATGAGCTTTAGAGCGTATAACGCCATCTGTTAGCAGCTTTTTTAACTATTATTTCAAACTGCTGTATAAACTTCTTACAGCTTTCACAATAAACATACCGTTTACTGCATTCCTCTATCGATATTTGGTTTCGAGATATTTAATTTTGAAATCAGGGAGTCCTTTTCTGGACACCCTGTACACCCAGATTTAATAGAAAGCTACCGGCTGCAGCGTTTGGTGCACATCGGCACATTCTGCCAGTCATGTGAGGCGCTCCAGTCACGGTCTGCACGGCCACTAAGGTCGGGGGTTCGAATCCTCCCTCGAGCATGGATATTTCTGCCGTCCTTAGTATTAAGTAGTTCATAAGTAGTTTCTAAGTTTAGGGACTGATGACCCCGTAGTTAAGTCCCATAAGCTATACAAACATTTGAACCTTTGCCAGTCATGCATGCCCACTACAATGTTTGGCGCATTTCGTAAACACGAAAAGTCGGCCTTTGACATCACTTTCTGACAACTTGAAATTTAAATGAAAATAACGAATAACCGTTCGTCTTACAAGGAGATCACACGGGTATCGGATTTTAGAAATTTTTATATTTATGGTAAGTAATGTTCAGAACTCAAATAACACTGAGCCAAAGCCATCCGACGCAACTATCAAAAATTCTCGAGAAAATCGACTTTGAAGTTTTGGAAGTAAGCATAAGTACCAATAATTAAAACACTCTCACCCTTTGTCGGGGTAGCTCAGGTGGTATCATTGTGACCCTTCAACCCTAGGGTCGGTCGATCGAATCCTGTTGTGACAGATATTTTTTTTTCTTTTTTTGTTCTGGTCGAATACTTACACAGTTTTAATATCTACTGGTAACTTTTCCGAAAAATGCACGTATTTTTGTTTATTCGTAATTTTCTTTGTTTATAATAGGTTGTTAATATTATGGTTTCAACAACAAAGTTACATTTTTTTCCAGTATTGACTTCACTATTAACTGACGACGGTAGTCTTTGATTGTTCAGGTTGTGAAGAGCTTCGACACTGTATTTGGAAAATCAACCATCGTTTTAAGTGACAAGGTGTTCAGCTCGTCTACAAAAATATGAACAAAAACTGACCCAACGCGTGTAATTAGAGATCGCAAAATATTTTATATAACTTCAATCTAAAACGAAAAACTTATCTGTCAGAGTGGGTTTCGAACCCCCGACTCTCTGATTATGATGCCAGAACGATACCATATAAGCTACACCGACTGATGCTAGAACTCTTTAATATGGGAACTTATCTGTACTTGCAAAACTTCAAAGACGATTTTCTCGAAAATTTTTGAGAGTTGCGTCGAATGATACCCATGTGGTCTCCTTATAAGACGAAAATTTAATAAACGGTTATGTAGAGGATAAAATTCTCTACGACTTTGGCCTCTCATGTTTGTTTCCATTTCTTGGGCCTTTTTAAAGATATTTGCAGAAATAACAGCGATTTGTCTGTAACGCGTTCCCATTTACTCAGTCACGCCGTTCAATCGATCGGCACCAAATTTTACAGACGTAATTGTTGGCCGGCGGCGACCAGAACGTATCTTCTACAAATGTTTCGGACAAAAAATACGTTAGTAATACTCAAGCTGTCTGTGATGGCTTTTCGAGAACATGAAAATAAATTTGAAGCAACACCTTTACCGTACGTCTGTTGTTGTTGTGGTGGTCTTCATTCCGGAGACTGGTTTGATGCAGCTCTCCACAATACCCTATCCTGAGCAAGCCTCTTCAACTCCATATAAGAACGGCAACCTACATCTGTCTGAATCTGTTTCCTGTATCCATCTCTTGGTCTTCCTCTGCGGTTTTTACCCCACACACTTCCCTCCAACGCTAAATTCACAATTCCTTGATGTCTAAGAATGTGCCCTACCAGCCTATCCCTTCTTTTAGCCAAGGTATGTCAGAAATTTCTTTTCTCCCCAATTCTGTTCAGTACCTCCTCATTAGTTACGCGATCCACCCACCTAATCTTCAGCATTCCTCTGTAGCACCACATTTCAAAAGCTTCGATCCTCTTCCTGTCCGCACTGTTTATCGTCCATGTTTCACTCGAATGTTCGAATGTTTGTATAGTCTATGGGACTTAACTACGGGATCATCAGTCCCTAAACTTACAAACTACTTATGAACTACTTACGAACAAGGACGGCACAAATATCCAAGCCCGACGGGGGATTCGAACCCCCGACCGTAGTGGCCGTGCAGACCGTGACTGGAGCGCCTTAGTCCCCTCGGCCACCGCGGCCGGCCATGTTTCACTCCCATACAAGGCAACACTCCTTACAAATGCCTTCAGAAATGACTTCCTTAGGCTTAAATCAATATTCGATGTTAACAAATTTCTCTTTTTCAAGAACGCTTTTCTACTCATTGCCATTCTGCATTTTATATCCTCTGTACTGCGACCGTAGTGGCCGTGCAGACCGTGACTGGAGCGCCTTAGTCCCCTCGGCCACCGCGGCCGGCCATGTTTCACTCCCATACAAGGCAACACTCCTTACAAATGCCTTCAGAAATGACTTCCTTAGGCTTAAATCAATATTCGATGTTAACAAATTTCTCTTTTTCAAGAACGCTTTTCTACTCATTGCCATTCTGCATTTTATATCCTCTGTACTGCGACCGTCATTTGTTATTTTACTGCCCAAGTAACAAAACTGATCTACCTCCTTTATTGCTTCATTACCTAATCTAATTCCTTCAGCATCATCTGATTTTCTTAGACTGCACTCGATTACCCTAGTTTTGCTCTACCGTACGTCTAAGATTAAAATTTAATAAACACATAGGTGTGGAGAAAATTCTCTACACCTTGCTCTTGTATGTTTTTTCCATAACTCGAACCGTTTCAGAGATATTTGCAAAAATAACGTCAATATGACAGTATCACTTGATTTTACGTAAACTATGTACAGGCAAAGAAAATGAAATTCAATAAGATGATCAACTACCATGTCAAGAAAGGTTATTATATTTTAGAGGAAAATGTTAATTATAAAATGGAGAAGATATTAAAGTAATAGTTTGAAAAGGTAAAAGTTCGGAAAAAGAGTATTTTTGTCACAGTTAAGCTCTGAAACATCAAAGAATTTTGGCTGCGTGTTAAGATATGATCAGAGAGAATATTACGTGTTTAGTGCACAGATATTATCACAAAAGTAGAGTCGTAATGGTATACTCCATAAACGTTTTAAGACCAGAAATGATTTACAACCCGATTTGTTTTAAAGGAATTCATTGTCATTAAATAAGCGCAGAATTTCACGGTTGTTCATTTAATTTTTTACCTGATTTCGGACGTTTTATTATATTCAAATCTACACTGTTCAAATGTTTGTAAATCTAAGGGACTTAACTTCTGTGATAATGAGTCCCTAGGCTTATAAACTACGTGAACTTAATCCAAGAACAACAGACATACCCATACCCAAGGGAGGACTCGAACTTCAGACGGCTAGCAACGCGCGCTCCGCAGCAAGACGTCTTAGGGCGCTCGGGCACTCCACCCGACTGCTCGAATCTATACGCGATTTTTGCAATGTTGGAGACCTGCTTATAAACGTCATTTTCGCCTTGTTTTTGCTTCGCTGTCATGCATATAACTAAAATGTTTTTCTTACCTACCCTGTATTAACATGTATATTATCTTCAAGAATCTCACCGTTTAATGTGAACATTTTCTTGGTTGTTTATACACGGTCACATTATATATTGGCAGTTAGGCGTTTACTTACTCATACTTACTCAAACCTGGAAGTAGCCCCAAAACTACAGGTGTACAGACCCATAAGCTTTTTATTTAATTTTATGTTATTTCTATTTGTCCGAAATATAATAAAATTGTAAATGTACAGGAAAAGCAAGAGTGGGCTGTAAAACACGAAAGTGCGTTTTTTTTTCTTTCTGCTATGGAATAATTTCCTCCGAGTCACTTTCACACAGTTACAACACATGTGTAGAACTACATCTAGACAAGTCGTTCTTCAAAGCTGTTTCAAAAAATTTCGGAATGTTTTTGATGATATTCCGTAAAATTTTACACGAAGTTCTAATAACAGTTGACCCTAAATATGGATGTTTGTGCTGTCTCTAGTATAATCTAGTTCATAAGCAGTTTGTAAGTTTGGGGACTGATGACTCCACAGTTAAGTCCCATATAAGCTTAACAAACATTTGAATGATGAGTGTCATTCATATGAGCAATAGACTAAATCCGTTTAACTTTTTTTACACGACAAATCAGTCAAATATTATCTTTCTCTTTAGCCATGTCCCCGCACATGCAGGATTGAAGTGGAGATTATTAAAAGAAAGACGTTATTCGCTGCGGCTAGATGTTCAAAAATGTTCAAATGTTTGTATAGCTTACATCTACATCTACATGGGATACTCTGCAAATCACATTTAAGTGCCTGGCAGAGGGTTCATCGAACCACAATTATACTATTTATCTCCCATTCCATTCTCGAATAGCGCGCCGGAAGAAAGAACACCTGAATCTCTCTGTTCGAGCTCTTATTTCTCGTATTTTATTCTGATGATCATTTCTACCTATGTAAGTGGGAGTCAACAATACATTTTCGAATTCGGAGGAGAATGTTGGCGACTGTAGTTTCGTAAGTAGCCCACGCCGCAGCGATAAGCGCCGTTGTTGTAATGATTCCCATCCCAGATCCTGTATCATTTCCGTAACGCTGTCTCCCCTGTATCGCGACAATACGAAACGAGCTGCCCTTCCTTGGACTCTTTCGATGTCCTCCGTCAAACCCACCTGATAAGGATCCCACACTGGGCTGCAATACTCTAAAAATGGACGGACAAGCGTAGTGTATGCAGTTTCGTTTGTAGTTCTGTTGCATGTTTTAAGGGTTCTGCCAATAAAACGCAGTCTCTGGTTCGCCTTTCCCACGACATTATCCACGTGTTCTTTCCAATTTAAGTCTGAAGTAATTGTAATTCCTAGGTATTTTGTGGAGTTTACGGCCTTCACATTTGATTGATTTATCTTGCAACAAAGTTTAACGGATTTCCTTTCGTACTCATGTGGACGACTTGACACTTCTCATTATTTAGAGTCAGTTGCCAATTTTTACACTATACTGATATCTTATTCAGATCGTTCTGCTTATGGGACTTAACTGCGGGGTCATCAGTCCCTAAACTTACAAACTACTTATGAACTAGCTAACACTAAGGACGGCACAAATATCCATGCCCGAGGGTGGGATTCGTACCCCCGACCGTAGTGGCCGTGCAGACCGTGACTGGAGCGCCTCAGTCCCCTCGGCCACCGCGGCCGGCGCGGCGAGATGTATTTACGAAATATCTGCACCAACTTTTTGCTCCAAATGCGAATATATTTCGGTAGCACACACCTAGATAGGGAGACATGTTAATAAAATAAGAGATCGAAAACGGAAAGATTTATGTGTTCCTTTTTCCAGAGCGCTATTAGAGAATGGGACTGTAGAGAAATATCATAAAAGCGATTCGATGAACCCTCTGCCGTGCACTTCAATCTGATTAGCGGAGTATTTATGTAGGTGCAAATATAGAAAGCAGTGACGCAAACATGCACTATTGGAAAGTTCTTGCACGCATTAAAACCAATTAGCGATACCAGTTTGATACGGTGGCAATGTTTCATCCCGTTTAGGACGAAATGTCGAAAAATCGCTTCTTAAACGACGGCTTGACTACAAATTTTTAGTTTCTATCGTCAGATGGGCGATAATGAATGAGTGACTCACGTGTAGAAAAATGTTTAAATATTATTAAACTGGTGACGTCATCGGTCTCTTAGACTTACAAACTACTTTAACTTACGCTAAGGACAACAAACACACGGCGATGACCGAGGGAGGACTCGAATCTACGTCTGGAGCGGACGCTCAATACGTGATGTGAATTTATTTCTACTTTTTATTCAGTTTCCAGCCTTGCACCAGTGCACAGCATAGATCATGTTCTTTTGTAGGGTAAAACATATCCTATGCACGTGTCTCGAATGTTCAGCACCTGGCGTTTGCAAGACTTCGTGTTCGGGTAAAGAGATTTGTGTTTCAGCGCGAGTGCTGTTGGCAGAATTCGGTGAGCACGGAAACAGGCTGGTACGTTCCCCTCCGCTTCTTTCGGGTCGCTCGCAGCCAGCGGCATCGGAGCGGTAAGCCAGCTTGGCCGTGCGTAGAGACGGCAACCTGGTTGTGAGGCGGAGGGAAAGGACAAGGACAGAGAGAGACAGAGAGAGAGAGAGAGAGAGAGAGACAGTGAAGGGGGGGTGGGGTAGACGGCCGGCCTCATCAGCATGCGGCGCACGCCATTGGTCGCCGCTCCTGTCAATCATGCCCCCACCACCGCGCCCCGCCCCTCCCCGCCCCTTGACCGCCTGTCAGTCAACTGCTCGTCTCTCCTCCCTCCCTCCCTCCCCCCCCCCAACCCGTAAACCAGACACCGGCACGCTAACTAGCAGCAGCTGTTGCCGGCAACATACGCGTTCCCCTGCATCGACGAAGCACGGCCCAAACGCACCAACACACTGTCCAGCACACAACGTACACGTATCCATGACTCCAACTGTTAACCATTTGGTGGAGGTGTATTACCGTCTTTAGCAACTAAATGAAAGGCGTTTTGTGTGCCATACGCGTTTCGCTTCTTTATTTATGAAGCATCAACAGTGGCCTGTAATACATGTTATTTTGTATAATATTGTAGTACATTCATAATATTATAGGTATTTTTTCACAGTATGACAGTTAACAGTCTTGTTACAATTACTAAAGTTCGGATCTACTAGGTTAGAAACAACTTCTGTATCACTAGCTTTTGGAAAGTTAATTTAATTATATAGTTTTTGGCCCTACTTACGGTTTTCTGTTTTATTCCATGTGTGTCTTCATGGAGATGTTTGTGAGGTCTTCAGTTTGATGTGTTATTTTCGGTCTTGATGAAAACCCTTGCATCACCACTTCACTTCACATTGTAAACAAACGTTCAATACGAGTACACAGTGAAGTGGTGATGCAAGGGTTTTCATCAAGACCGAAAATAACACATCAAACTGAAGACCTCACAAACATCTCCATGAAGACACACATGGAATAAAACAGAAAACCGTAAGTAGGGCCAAAAACTATATAATTAAATTAACTTTCCAAAAGCTAGTGCTACAGAAGTTGTTTCTAACCTAGTAGATCCGAACTTTAGTAATTGTAACAAGACTGTTAACTGTCATACTGTGAAAATACCTGTAATATTATGAGTGTACTACAATATTATCCAAAAATAACATGTTTTACAGGCCACTGATGATGCTTCATAAATAAAGAAGCGAAACGCGTATGGCACACACAAAACGCCTTTCATTTACTTGCTAAAGACGGTAATACACCTCCACCAATTTCATATGCAACTAAGGACGACGGAAATCGAAAAAATGATGTTAACCATTTAATTTCCAATTTTTTTCCTCGACAACAACGTATTGAAAGTTGTGTATCAGCCCTTAAAGTCGCATGGTTCTTGATGAACGACATGCTCCTAGTGCGACATTTTGCCGCTCGGTACGGCGTGTAGTTGCTCCTGAGGCATTAACCCTTCGACAGTCGTGTATATATCTGTGAACTCTATTTTTTCTTTAATATTACCGCAATGAACAGGCTTGCTGGCCCACGACATCTTGTGTCGTACCTTCGTTATTGCTTCACAGGAGTTTCAGCCTTATCCCGATACTGACAAGATCATAAATGCCTCAGACGGGAGCACGTGTATTTTCTGTATCTGCCAGATACATCGCGCCTACTAGCGTATCGCGTTGTCGCCGTAGCATTGTTTGGAGCGAACTCCAGTTGGCAGTTGCGTTGTTGCCTTCTAGATGACGCAACGTTTCGTTGTAGGTAAATGTACTCTCTTTCAAAATGAATAAACGATATGATTTAGAAAATCATAACGATTTGAGAAAAGTACATCGCCTTCTTATCCACGATGTGGTATCAATTGAAGATCATCTCTTAGAAGCCGCGGTGGAGTAGCCGAGCGGTCAAAAGCGTCTCGCTGCGGAGCGCGCGGTTGCTCGCCGTGGAGGTTCGAGTCCTCCCTGGGGGTGTGTGTGTTGTCCTTAGGTTAGTTTACCTAGGTTTAAGTAGTTTGTAAGCTACGGACTGATGACCACGCAGTTTGGTCCGATAGATTTACAAACATGAAACATCTTGTAGAAACTGATTCGAAAACCGAAGATATACTCGAAACAAGATCTGCAGACTCAGACACAGATCATGAATTTGATGAAGAGGAAAATAATGAAGTGCAATGCCTCTAATGCAAGATCATCTCAAAAGAAGAGATCTCATTATGACTCTACCACATGATATAACGTCGATGCTGGTAAAATACAAACCTCAAGGAAAAGAGCTATCTTTGCACTCAGGAAATAAGGAAAGAAAAAAAAAATGCCAGTCATGTTACAGGAAAACAAAAAAGACTTGCCTCAGCAAGTAGCCGATGCATGTCAAAAATGGGGTACACATGTTTAATTGCAAAAGCACGCAAAAGTAATTTGTGAACAATGTCTTTCTGTAGAGAGCAATCCATACACAGAGACATGCTCTGATTAGTTCAATAATTATTTGTATCCACAATGAAGTCACTTTGTAAAAGAATTTCATGTACTTCTCCATTACAATCTGTTAAATATTTCTGTTAATTTGAAAGTTGACGCGCCTGCTGGAGGGTTAATCTGTCCGTCTTGGAGGTTGTGTTACGTTTCCGTCTATCGTGGCTGAAAGTGTAAGCGTGAGTGTGGTTCATGTTACGTTATTTCAGCAGTTACCTGTCTTGTCTTTGGTGCTGTGACGAAGATTACGCTAGCATCATTCCTCTGAGAATATAAACTATCAACAAAATAGCATCCCAAGTAATAACATACCTCAATACAAACGTTCTGCATGAAATACATGATTTTGTGTCCCAGCCTCGTCGCCGCTTTTGTGTCTCATTTCCGTCGTAGCTGTCAGTGGCCGAGTAGAAAGACCGACACAGGAATAAAGGATGCACGCTTTTGCAGGTAGGAGGTGACCAGCCAGTGGGACAGCAGAAACTAGAAACACTAGAGTAAATTAGAACGAGATATATATTTCTTAGAGACTTAGTAATATTTAACTTTTACATAGCTCAGTACTGCAGAATACTGATACGTAGTTGAGCTAGAGGCCTGCCTAGTGCCTGTCCGATAGCCAAGTCTTCACTGGTGCCTATCTGATTCCGAAGTGTTAACTGGTTCCTATCTCAGTCCCAAGTGCCCGATGTCGTTCAGCGGTGGCCACGAGCGGAGTTGCAGCAGAGGGCGCTCGTGGCTGACGTCGTAAGAACGCCGCGCCGTGCGTGCATGGCGGCGCGCGGCGAAAGTAGGTGGCGCGCACTTTACACGTGTGCGACACCACACATGACATAAAAAATTAATAGTTCGACCACAAATTTTAAAACACATATTGTGATGTTTAGTGCACTGTATTAATACACAAAATGAATTTAATTTTTTCCAAAGCTGACTTCATAAGGTGGGAATGAAAGGGTTAACATTGTAACTCAAACTGATGTCACAGTCTAATATATACAGTCACAACACTCCCACTAGTTTTTGTTATAAGCTACGAAACAGTGCTCCAGTATCTGATGAGTGTGAATAGACTATGGTTTAACCTTTTATTTGGCACACACAGAAATCACGGATAGAAAAAGTGTTATGTTACTTAACAAGGGGAACACCAAGTATGGTACCAACGGATTATGATGGGTCGCAGGTATGTTGTGAGGGAATTCCTCCAGACCATCAAGCTAAAAGGATTTGTTCCAATGGGCTTTGATTTCTTAGAAAATCGAGATCAAAATCGCAGCAAATTACCACGCGTAACGTGTCTATTTATACATGGCGGTTAAATACAAATGTTCAAATGTTTGTAAAGCTTATGGGACTTAACTACGGGGTCATCAGTCCCTAAACTTACAAACTACTTATGAACTAGCTAATACTAAGGACGACACAAATATCCATGCCCGAGGGGGGATTCGAACCCCCGACCGTAGTGGCCGTGCAGACCGTGACTGAAGCGCCTCAGTCTCCTCGGCCACCGCGGCCGGCCATGGCGGTTACCACGCAGCGACACAGCGTGGTGTAATCAGCAAGGTGCTAGGCTCCCATGAAGGAGACCCGAGTTCGATACATAGCGGCATAACAATTTTTAAAAATTGTAATTGCTACTTTCATATTAAAAAAAATAATAATTAAGCAAAGAAAAACAAAAGTAATAAATAGTCAAACGATTTAAAAAAAAAAAAAGAAAAAAAAGAAAAATGGTAATTTATTTTTCACTTTTCTTCATTTCTTTTCTTTTCTTGTGCATAAGTATATACCTTTATAGCCACTCCTATGTTACAGCTTGAGTAAACAGTCAGGATAATAGCAAATAACACAGTAGCAACTGATTATTTTACTTACTGTGCAGTATTATTTACTCACTGCCGCCATCGTCACCATCTTTGACACCTGTACAAAATTCTGGGTGATATTTGTCATAGAAGTACCGAGAACACAGAACATTGTAGCACCACGCACATCTAATAAATGCTAACGTTTTACAGTCTGCTTCGAAAAAACAAAATGAATAAAATAATCGTCGCTCAATACATAAGATATTGAGCGAATGTTACATGTTTTTAAATGTTTCAAATGTTTGTATAGTCTATGGGACTTAACTACGGGGTCATCAGTCCCTAAACTTACAAACTACTTACGAACTAGGACGGCACAAATATCCATGCCCGAGGGGGGATTCGAACCCTCGACCGTAGTGGCCGTGCAGACCGTGACTGGAGCGCCTCAGTCCCCTCGGCCACCGCGGCGGGCTACATGTTTTTATCCTGACCATTTACTGTAAACGTTTACATAAGAATGGTTATAAAAATAGATAATTATGCACAATCATCGGACAGATGTGAAAAGTAATTGACCCGTGTCGGACTTGAACCCAGGTCGCCCGTATGGCAGCCTCGCATCATGCAAATTGTTTTTCTTTTAATTTTTTTTCCTTTGTTTTTTACAGTTGGTGACACTACCTCTTTTTTTCCCCCGAACCATTGACCAAAGCTACCTCTCTGTGGCAGGCGACTACTCTACTTTTTTTTTATTATTATTATTTACGTTAGGGAAACAGAAAAGAAAGAAAAGAAGGATTTTTCGCAACTGCACAGACGCGAACTTATTTCGTTTACACGTTCTAAGCCACAGACTGTTACGCTAGCAACTTTTTTTCTACAAAAAAAAAAAAAAAAAAAAAAAAAAATAAAAAAAAAATAAAAAAAAAAAAAAAATAAAAAAAAATAAAAAAAATTAAAGTGCCACCGCCACTTTGACCCTAATAAAAATTACAGCCCGCTGTCCCGCTAAGCGGTATTCGCCATGTATAAGTAGACACGTTACGCATGGTTATTTGCTACGACGACCCATTAAATTCCGTTGGTACCATACTTGGTGTTCCCCTTGTAAATTAAATGTGTAGGGCCCATGTCAACAGATTTAAACGAGGTTTCTCAAAATATAGTTTCTGGTTTATAAGTAACATTGCCGAAAAACTTCGTTTGGTGGTACGGTATCAATACTACAGTGTTGTTCTTATGACTGTAGAAATCAATGTACCTTCGACTACTTCATGTGAAACGTGTGAAAGAAGTCGTTTTTGGTGCATAGTTCAGAACAGCCCCATGATTTCCACATTTTACAGTCTGAAGAGAAAACTTGCAAATTCCTTTTCACCCACAATCTGTCAAGCGACAGCATATCGTCATATCTGTCATAACGTACCTCACTGACTGGACCAGGAGATGCTGTTTCGTCCTTCTTTTGAACTTATTGCCCATTTTGTAGTGGTCTATCAGGCCTCCTCTCCCAAGGTCAACAATTTTCCATAACTTCAAGGCTTCCTCTTACCCTTTTATAAGCAGTTTTCCATGTATCACAAAAAAATATCGTCACAAAATTGAAACAAACATGTACCTCGGTAACGTATGCTTGGATTTCCGCTAAAGATTCAGTTTATTGCAAAACTTTTCGCAATAGACAACGAAACATCACTTTATTGGAGAGCTTAAATGTTGGCCAAATAAAGAGTTAAATTGATTTAAATTTATTTTTCTTTAAACAGGGAAACATGTGAGGAATATACTGCCAAAAAATCGTTGTAAAGTAGAAAATATGAAAATTAAAATATACAATGTTGTGTTTGTTCTACAGATTTATTTATTTTGTGATCGATTTTCGGCTTCTCAGTCCATTATCAGACAATTATTTAAGTTTAGTAAAACAACTTGTGCTCTCAACAAACCAGAAGAGATGTTACTTACAGAGAAATAAAGTATCTTCATTGATGGAGCAGTTAAAATGTAAATAAATATTTCTATAAAATTTGTAAAGTAATAGTACTGCAAAAATGAAACACTGATACTATACATCGAGTGCAAACATAACAATTTCATGGTAACAATGACTACAGTGAATAAAATAAAATTAAAGAGGAATCTACAAATTTGAAGGGTTGTTCGAAACACAAGATGATACAAAACCTAAGAAATATACAGTAAATATTAGAAACCTGTGACACTATTATTACAAAATAAAAAATGAAAAAAAAAATTAATTATAATAGTGTCCGAGGTTTCTAATATGTATTATATATTTCTTAGGTTTTACATGACCTTGTGTTTTGAACAACACTTCAAACTTTAGATTTATGTTTAATTTTATCTTATTCACTGTAGTCATTGTTGCCATGAAATTGTCATGTTTGCACTGTTCGTCGATTTATAGTATCAATGTTTCCTTTTCGCAGTACTATTACTTTACAAATAGCATTTAAATATTTATTGATAGTATAAATGTTCCATCAAAGAAGATAATTTATTCCTTTCCATGTAACATCTCTTCCGGTATTTTGACAATGCACGTTCTTTGACTAAACTTCATTATGGCCTAAGAGGCCGAAAATCGATTCACAAAATAAAAGAACCTGTAGAACAAATACAATGTTGTGTATTTTATTTTTCATAATGAATTTTTTTCTACGAAGAGTCAGCCAACATAACCAGAAAATAACTCCACACCTTTCTTTGTTAGGTTTCCTAAGAACCATTGCAAGGTATGAAGTGGTAAAACGCAAGACAGTTTAAATACGATTCTCTTCACATTCATGACTTTATTATGAAGTTCTTGAATAGAAGAGAAGCTTGGTTCCAAAAATCAGTTATTTATTTCTGGGTATGAGGTCCGCCTGATATGCAAAATACTGTTTTTATTTGGCACCCAAACTAGTTTCAGCACCTCTGTGCCATCATCAGTGGGCTTTCAATTTATTTAATGCTTATTTTACATTCTGTGGTTATGTGGGACCTTTTTTACATACTTATGTAGTGGTAGCGTTGTCATAGTTTATTTTGGCATACACTTCTTCTTCCGCGATTTTGTATGTAGCACACATGTAACACACATATTTTGCGGACTTTTTCTACCACAATCTCTTCCCACTTTAAAAATTCGTGTGTGTTTACTTTGTTAAAATGCGTATGTGTGAGCTGACTTTCAACTCCAACGCCACCACTACATAAGTATATAAAAAAGGTCCCACATGACCACATAATGTAAAATAAGCATTAAATAAATTGAAATCACACTGATGATGGCACAGAGGTGCTGAAACTAGTTTGGGTGCCAAATAAAAACAGTGTTTTGCATATCAGGCGGACCTCATACCCAGAAATTTTTACTGCAAACACGGCAAGAGTAAGAGCTGCAAATCAAGAAAATGATGAATATCTGTTATTTATTTCGATATAACGCGTTTCGTCAGGTTAGGCATCTTCAGATATCTAACGAACAAGAAAAAGAGGACTAGTATGTACAAGACAATATTTACATGACAGTATTTCAAAAACATTTTAAAAATAAAAAAAAGTTACCTACAAAACAATGCTAAAATTGGTACTAAAAGTGGCCTACTTTAGGTTACGGTAGTAATACTAAAAGTGGGCCTTTGCGATCGTGTTTTGACAGCTCGAAATTTAAATAAAAATAACGGCTTAACCATTCATCTGACACGAAAATTGAATAACCGAATTTGTATAGGAGAGGATTCTCTACAACTTTGCTCTCTTGTAATTTTTTCACATCTCGTATCGTTTCAGAGATATTCGCAAAAATAACGGCGATTTTGGGATGTCTGTCTGTCTGTCTGTCCGTCTGTCCGTAACGTGTTCCCCGTTTTTAAGACGAACCGTTCAACCGATCAACACCAAATTTTACAAACATAATTGTAGGCCGTCAGAGACCAGAACCTCCCTTTTTCAAATTTTTCGGACAAAAAATACGGTAGTTATACCAAACAAATCCGTTTGTAATATAATATCTGACACGAAAATTGAATAACCTAATTGGTAGAGAGGAAAATTCTCTACAACTTTGCTCTATTTTTTATTTTTTTTATTTTATTTTATTTTATTTTTTTTTTTTATTTTTTTTTTTTTTTTTTGCATATCTTGCATCGTTGCATACATATTTAAAAAAAAAAAAAAAAAAAAAAAAAAAAACGGCGATTTGACGATGTCTGTCCGGCTGTAACGTGTTCCCACTATTTAGGTCGAACCGTTCAACCGATCGGCACCAAATTTTACAGACATAATTGTTGGCTACCAGAGACCAGAAAGTCGCTTTTTCAAATATTTCTGGCAAGAAATGCTTTAGTAATTCCAAAAAAGCCGTTTGTAATGTAATTTTAATTGCATATAAACCGTTCATCTGACGCTAAAATTGAATAACCGAATTTGTAGAGGAGAAGATTGTCTATAGCTTTGTTCCATTATGTTTTCTTTTTTCCTTTTTTTTCTTCTTATCTCGTATCGTTTGAGAGATATTTGCAAAAAATAACGGAGTTTCGACACCCTCCACTGAATTAACGAAAACCAGCCGTTCGTAGATGTCACGTGACATTCCTCGGCCAGAACTGTCTCTGGCATACGCCATCTTGCGTTGCGTATTTGATGATTTTCTTATTCTAACTTACACGTTGTCATTTCAAAGCAATGATGCACTGAATAATTAACAAAAAAGACGTCATTCTTCGTACGGTAAATGATAATCTAGTGTCTACAAATGCCATATTAGCATCACTTAACAACGGCTATCAATAGTATGAGATTAAAGAACGCGACTTCTAATTGTTACCCGTAGCGTAGTGGGCAATGTGTTGTACTGTGACACTAAAGGGCAGTGGTTCGGAACCCGCCTGTATCTAATTTTTTTCCCTAAAATGGTTTAAGTCTTATTAATTTTTTTTTTATTTCGATTATTATTTTGGTCCAAAATGTTTGCAAAAATTTGTAAAACTACGGATCTAAAGTGGGCCGTAAAACACGTCAGTGCAATTTTTTTTTTTTTTTTTTGGAGGGGTTGGGGGATGTGGGGCATGAAACACATAACCCACCCCTTGGATCCGCCACTTACATATGAACACGCAACGTTTACCAACATTTCGAAGTGTCACTTGACCGGTTAGAGAGAGGTGAATCTCAGCTGTAGGACAGACCTTGCAGGCCGCGACACTGGCGGAGCTAAACGAAAACTGGGCGTCGGCGAACTCGTCTTTGCAAGGCCCCTTTCATTTTTCCAGTAAGGAAGAAAATCTTAAATAAAATGAGCTTAATTGTACATCAATAATCATTATACTAAAATTTTATTAGTATAATATGCAAGTATTATTGCAATGGTAAAAATTACAATAATCATAAACAAATTAAAACAGAAACTTTTCGGCTTTTCGTCTCTCTGAATTTTTTTAAGATCACATCTTAATTTACTAGCCGCTATTTTGGCTTCAGTTGACACTACTGACAACGCAGATCGTGTTTCTTGCCTCACGGTGCTTCCCAAGTAAATCTTAATCAATTTCAACTTTGTGAAGCTCCTCTCGGCCGAACCTGTACTGACTGGAACTGTGAGCGTGATTCTGATTGTTATATAAACACTTGATTATACTTCTTCCAATTTGTTTTCTAATTTTGCAAGTCTTTAACTAAAAATTACTTCATTGCTGCAATCATACGGAAATAAATATGGAGAACTAAATAGCTGCCGGCCGGGAATGGCTGAGCGCACTAAGGCGTCATACTACGGTGAGCGAGATCGCTATCGTCGGGGGTCGAGTTCTATCCTTGGTTACACATGTTGTGTTCGTCCTTTCGTTAAGCTAATGTAAGTTAGATGCAAGTCGTCGCTACATAACCTAGCAGTTGAAAAGCGCCATTAAACATCAAATATAAAAAAAGAAAAAAAAATCTGAAATTGTAACAATGTTTTGCGAGGCCCCCACAGGCGCGAGGCCGTCGGCGGTGGCCGACGTCGCCGACGCCTAGCGCCGCCACTGGGCCGCGACGTTTCGGAGTCGTCGCTGGGTTTCTCTGCCAGCCGCGAACCGCCGTAAGAAACGAGGGGAGATTTGTTTCAGCGCCGACCGGCGGTGGGGAGGGGTGAGCACGGCGGGGTGACGTTAATTGCCTTCCACTCCATCTCTGCCGCCGTGTGGGGCAGCGCCGAGGGAAGAAGAGAAGAGAGCGCGGGTCCCCGCCGACCCATTACGTCACGCGCGCACTGGGATCCGCCGCATCTGACCACGCAACAACAAACAACGCGCGGTGGCGACTCAACAGCTTGGCGACTGTCTCCGCCCTGCAGTTGACTGGAAAATGCTGCGTCCCGAAGCTGGCGCCGTTTCTCGTCTCCCGGTCCACGTGGAATGACACTGCTGTATTTAGTGGACTTCATACGGCTTTCGACTTTTGATTGATTTATCTTGCAAACAAAGTTTAGCGGGTCATGAGCTCCACCTCAACACCCCAACCCCCACCCCCGCCCAAAAAAAAAAAACTGTTTTTCTTCTGTTGAAATACTTGTTTCTACAAACAAAATTACGACGAATTAAAAAAAAAAGTCAAAGACATTATTGATAGATCTGAAGCATTGAATTAAAATTTGTGGTGCGGCCGGGGATCGAACCCGGACCTCCATGATTATTAGGCAGACGTCTTAACCGTTTTTTTTTTTTTTTTTTTTTTTTTTTTTTTTTTTTTTTTTTTTTTTTTTTGCTCTATTTGTAGTTCTGTCCGTTGCGGACGCTGTTCGTATTTGTTCGTTGATGTTCGAAGTGTTCTTGGCACAGCTTTTTTTATTACAGAGGGCGTTCAGCCCTCTGACCGGGCGCGCTGAGCCACGGCGCCCGGCAACCGTTAGACCACCACACCACCAACGATTACAGGGCCTCGGAATAGTCTATCTACGATTTCCCTGCACAACACAAACTTTAATTCAGCTTCTCTGTTCCAAAGATAATTTCCACTACTGCCAAGGCTCTCCATGCAGCGGAATAGCACCTCAGCAATGGACATGGTGGAACAATCCTGTTATGGTGATATAAATATCAATTAATTCGAATAAATAATCCCAGAGACGGATTTACGTCTCAAATATGTCAAAGACATTATTGATAGATCTGAAGCATTGAATTAAAATTTGTAGTGCAGCCGGGAATTAAAGTTAGTGTAGTGGAGGGAAATCGTACATAGACTATTCGAATGCTCTCTGTAATAAAAAAGCTGAGCCAAAGAACACGTAGAACGAAAACGAACATACACGATCAGCGTCTGCAAGGACAAGAACAACCCAACAAGAAAAAAGAAAAAAAAAAAAAAACAAAAAAAAAAAAACGGTTAAGACGTCTGCCTAGTGATCATGGAGGTCCGGGTTCGATTCCCGGCCGCACCACAAATTTTAATTCAATGCTTCAGATCTATCAATAATGTCTTTCACATATTTGAGACGTAAATCCGTCTCAGGGATTCTTTCATTATATTTAATTAAAAAAAATGTATTGAGGTAAACCGTTTCCAAGTTACAATCCTGAAGAAATTTTAAGTTTCTGTTAATGTTACTTTGGAAGCAATTCCGTTGTTTCTTATGTGGAAAAAAACTTTTAATTTTTTATTAAGAAAATGCAAAAACAAAAAAACAAAAAAGCAAAAAAATCACAGACGGTAGCGCGTTTGCCTGTATGTGTGAGGTTCGAACCTACCGTCAAAATCATTTTATTTTTCAAAATTTGTTATTTATCTTTATTATTTGTTCATGTACTCTAGCAGGTAAAGCCAACTGAACGGTTAATTCTGATCAGGACTTGACTCTTCTTGACCGTCAGTCTGTTTGTATACATGCAATAGGGCAACAGCTGTACTCTGCTTTTCCACGATGAAACCAGTTCCCCGAAATTGCAAAGAAAATTTATAATCCTTCTACAACTTACAATATCGACAAATTTTAACGACAATAGTATTTAACGGTTTAATCTACCTACATTAACTGTAAAATGCAGTTCCCGTCGTTTCAAAAAGAAAATATTGTAATGAATGTTTTAATTAGCTGCAACCGTCATTTCATGAATAAAATAAAGTTTTTGTGATGTAATTCATAATATTTTATATAAATAATTTTATTATTATTATTATTAGTGTATATTTTTGCCCTTAAAACAGTCTTTAAACATGAATTAACATGATTATTTCTTCTTTCTCGCATCCTTCTACTTTATCTCTTCCCAAAACCTCTTCATTGTTCTGTCCATTTTTTCCTGTTTTCTTCCATTCCTCTACTTAAGACATTCTGAATTTGTCCCCTGTTTATTACTGCATGTTTCAGTTTTCTATCCTTTTTTTTTTTTTTTTTTTTAGAAAATGGAGTTTTCTGCTACATCAAAAAATCTCTCTGGCAGTCTGTTGCTGTTAATCCTATCTAATCTCTGCCAGTCTGTTTGCCTATTGGTGTAATTATGTGGTTGGTCTCTTCATTCTTATACACTTCGTACTGTTACAAAAATTTTGCAGGGGATTTTATTCTCTATTTTTTTTCTGTTTCTGTGGTACCTGATACTAAGACTGTGGTTGTTGCTGACGCGTAAAGTGCTTCTGGTAGAACAACAGTATTACAGTGTGTGATTTTGGCCTGTCTTAATATGTTTCTTGTATGATAATGTGTCCACTTCAGTTTGTACGCTTTCTGAAGTTTTTCTCTCCTTCCACGTTGGATCCCTTGTTAAAAACTCCTGTTTCTATATATTAGGTCCTTTAACTTCTCTACTCTTTTAATGTTCCCGTAGTTTGTTTGCATGGCTTGTGTGATATTTTTCTTTCATTCCATGTTGCTACTGAATTTTCTCATATCATATTTGTAGACCCGTTTTTACAGAGACTTCATGTAAGTAGTCCAGTGCTTCTTGCAAGAAGTCTATTGTTGTTGAGTATCGCCAGATCATCTGCAAAGGCCAGGCATTTTATGAGTGTTTTGTTTGCACGTGTTCTTCCTAACCGAACCACATTTCTTGCCATTGTTTTATATTTTTTCGTAATACTATGTTGAATAAGGGAGGTTCTTAGATTTCTCCCATGAATTTTATTTTGGACGTGGTGTTTGTGTCGATCTTTTGAGTGCCCGAGTTTTTCTGTCCGTTCTTGTGTGTCAAATAGGGTCTGACCGTCTACGGAATCGTAAGCCTTCTTAAAGTCCACAATGATGACTACAGTATTGTTTATCTGTCTAAGAGATCGCAGATTCTAAACAATCTTGCTTTTCTGAAGCCTGCTTGGTATTCGCCTATCCTTGCATCAGCTCGTGTTTTCTAATCTATTGAGAAGAATTTTGTAGGTGACCGTTAATAATGAGATTCCCCTGTAATTATTAGGGTCTGTCTTCTCGCCCTTTTTATGCAGTGGGTGGATCAACGTAAATTTTTACTCCTGTGGGACTTCCTCTGTAATCCATATTTACATGAGAATTTTATGTATTTCCTATGTGATTTCTGGGTCTTTGAGTTTCCATACCTCAACAATAATCCCACATCTTTTCCAGGAGCTCTGTTGTGGTTTTTTTAAATTATTTTATAATGTCATTGCCTCAGTGATTATCAGTGGTTCGGAATCTTGATTTGGTATTGTCTTCGTGAAGTTAAGAATACGAATAATTTTATTTTAATATTGTTATAATTTTTGAAACAAAGAATAAAAACAAGTAGGGGCGAAATCTGATCGTCCACTTGACAGTCAGCAGGCTACGATATGAGTTATTTAGCCTCACTGCTCTTGACTTGTATATTAGGTAGATATGAGTTGGCGTTTTCTCACAATTTTCTGGATAGTGCGCATGTTGGTAGTGTACGTCAAGGCAGTCCTCTCATAAAAGTTTTAAAGTCCACTACCAACTTCCTAAGTAATAGAACGCAGTACGTTTTTCTCGACGGCGAGAATTCATCAGAGACGAGTGTATCGTCAGGCGTGCCACAGAGGAGTGTGATAGGACCGCTATTATTTTCTATCTATATAAATGATCTGATGGACAGATTAAGTTGTAATTTGCGGCTGTTTGCTGATGATGCTGTGGTGTATGGGAGGGTGTCGTCTGTAACCGACTGTAATAGCATACAGGATGACTTAGACAAAATTTCTTGGTGCAAAGAATAGCAGCGAGCAGCTAGCTCTCAATGTACAAAAATGTAAGGTGATGCGCATGAGCAGGAAAAACAATCCTATAATGTTCGAATACAGCATTAGTAGTAAGCTTCTTGATGCTGTCGCGTCGTTCAAATACCTAGGCGTAACATTGCAGAGCGATATGAAATGGAACGAACATGTAAGGACAGTTGTGAGTAAGGCGGACAGCCGACTTCGGTTTATTGGGAGAATTTTGGGAAGATGTACTTCACCTGTAAAGGAGACCGCATATAAAACGCTTGTACGACCACGTCTTGAGTATTGCTCAAGTGTTTGGGAATCGCAGCAGATCGGTTTGAAGGAAGACATAGAGGCGGTTCAGAGGCGAGCAGCTAGGTTTGTTACCGGTAGGTTCGACCAATGCGCGAGTGTCACGGAAATGCTCCGGCAACTCAATTGGGGATCGCGGGAGGAAAGACGACGTTCTTTTCGTGAATTGAGGAAATTTAGAGTGCCGGAATTTGAAGCTGAGTGTAGTACAATATTGGTGCCGCCTACCTACGTCCACGTGGTGATCACAAAGACAAGATAAGAGAAATTAGGGCTCGTACAGGGACATATAGGCATTCTTTTTTTCCTCGTTCTGTTTGGGAGTGGAATAGGAAAGGAAATGCCTAGTAGTGGTACAGTGTACCCTCCGCCACGCACCTTACAGTGAATTGCGGAGTATGTATGTAGATGTAGTTGTACCCAGAAAAATCCGAGAAAAAGGGCTTTAAAGCTTAAGCGCAACTAAAATATATTTATATCTTACATACTAGACACTCCTCCTTATGACAAGCCACACCAAACATAAATTGCAGCATAATTGAACGCTTGCTCATCGCTAATAGCGGGTTTCCTGGTGGCCAGTTCTTGCTATTAAAATTAAATTAAACTGTGCCTCATCAGACCACAAAACTGCGGTGGAGTGGCCGACCGCTCTAAGACGCCTTACAGATGAGCGCGGTTGCTCGCCATCGGAATGTCGAGTCCTCCCTCGAGCATGGGTTATATGTGTTGCCTTTAGATTAGTTTAAAGTTCGTTTAATTAGTTTGTAAGTCTAGGGACATTTAACCACAAAAGTCTCTTACATAAAAAACACCACTTGGGAAGCAATATTTGCACCATTTTTATCCTGCGCGAGTTTAACAAAACCGAGAGCTTCTATCAGTGTTATCATCGGCCATGTGTATGACAATAGTGGTATGTAAACTTTCCAGTTTGTTTTGTTCCAAATACGGTCTACCCTAGCGCCACTAACGCCCATTTCACGTGCACATGCTGCTGTTGATTTTTTTTTTTTCTTGGTGACCGTGAGTAAATGAATCTACCACCGGAAGAGCACACGCTTCGGTTTTTCATACGCCTGCGTGGCCTCATCGTCCCTCGGGTATATCCTCTATTGTTCCCTCAGTTTCAGACTTATCGCAAAGGCGAGCAACGATTTAGCGTGTGGTGCTTTCGTTCCATATTTGTTGCCTCCAGTGTGGTAGTTCACTCTCTCTAATTTCCAATACCTTTTAAAAGGCTTTTTCACTGCACGAAAGCCAGACTAACTTTCCCTGCTCAAAAACTAGTGCCGTGGGTCGCTGAAAACCTCGAAACACTAATGCCAAATGTTAATACCGACACAAACTAATTGAACCCTGTAGCCAATGAGATATCAAACCTATAGATCGAGCATGAACTCCTCAAAACAATCAGCGTATCAGGTGAGACATGATACACAGTGTAACCGCTGCGTCCACCTAATCCTCGATGGGCGAAGTTGCCGTTACATTCTATTTTATGCTTAATCATTTAATAATTGTTCCAATGATTTGACGGTATGGGATGCGGACAATTACTAGGTCGATCCATAACAGTAAACTTTGTTAACTTCCTTTATTATGGAACGACAAATGTTAACAAACTCTTCCCTTTAAATACACTGATTAAATAACCGCGTGCCACTACGATGAATGTCTACAAGTCCACACTGAAACATTTCAATATACAACTGCAACCCGTATGCGATACTACGGAATGGCAGAAACTTTAGCCACCACTGAACGCAGGTTACGAACTCACTGCCGACATGCTATACCGCCTCACTCTGCTGTCGGCGGGAGACTGCCGCACACCGGCCAACAAACAAACAACATTCCAACATTAAGCATTGTTGCCAACAGCTCTCGCTGCACACCAACGATAACTATCGTTCGGCCAAAACTTCCTGTGGTGTCGCACAAGTCCAAAGTGCGCGCCACCTACTTTCGCCGCGCGCCGCCATGCACGCACGGCGCGGCGTTCTTACGACGTCAGCCACGAGCGCCCTCTGCTACAACTCCGCTCGTAGCCACCACTGAACGACATCGTTCACTTGGGACTGAGATAGGAAGCAGTTAACACTTCGGAATCAGATAGGCACCAGTGAAGACTTGGCTATCGGACAGTCACTAGGCAGGCCACTAACTCAACTATGTATCAGCATTCTGCAGTACTCAGCTATGTAAAAGTTAAGTATTGTATAAATTCTGTGCAATATATATCTCGTTCTAATTTACTCGAATGTTTCTAGTTTCTGCTGTCCCACTGGCTGCTCACCTTCGTACCTGCACAAGCGTGCATCCTTTATTCCTGTGTCGGTCTTCCTACTCGGCCACCGACACCTACGACGGAAACGAGACACAAAAGCGGCGACGAGGCTGGGACAAAAAACTTAGCAAAGAGGTTACTAACCTAAAACCCTGTATCCTCACAACAGTATATATATCGTAGCATGTTTTATTCAGGTACTGGTTGTAATTGTAATTTGTATGCGATACAGTACAGTATTTTGGTGTCTTAACTCTTTTACTTGAGTGCAAACGTAGACTTCTGCGGCTGTTGTCACTATCAATAAAATTCTTCCGGGTATGAGACCGCGTCATCATTTTATACACTCTACCGACGTTTCGACCACTGTTGCAGGCGGCCTTCATCAGGGTCTGTTTCTAACTCAGACACAGTGACGCGGCCTCTTTACTTGAGGTTTATATGGCGTTCACTTAGAGCGAGGCAGCATGGGACTACCATCATAATGAAAAATAATATGGTACAGTGGCGTAACTAGGACTTGGCTTTGGGGGGGCGGGGGGGGGGGAATAGATCTGCTTGACAAGCAAAATTGTAGTCAGTTTCCAGAAAGACTACCATCTACCACTCCCGTTGAAGAAACTAATTCACTCCCTTCCAATGAAAGCTTATGGTAAAACACCCTAAGTTTCCAATCTTTATCTTTACCAGATTGCTGTTATACGATTTCTTTTTCTTTTCTTATCTCTCTCACTCTCTCTTTATTTATTTACTTATTTTTTCTTTTTGACTTCTGGGGGGGGGGGAGGTTCTATCCCCCACATCCCCCCCCCCATAGTTACGCCACTGATATGGTGTGTGTGATCACCTAGGACGGCCAATACAGTTGCACACCTGCGAGGCATGGACAGTGTGAGGTTAAAATGAGCTCTTGACGGATATTTGGATATTGTTCCATGAGTGCGATATGTAGCTTTGCAACCGTTGTGGGAGGTGCTGGTCTGGCTGCAATGCGTCTGCCAGGTGCATCCCAGACATACTTAATCAGATTTAAGTCCGGTGAACAAGTTGGACAGTCAATTCGCTCAGTTCCCTTGGCTTCAACCACGTTTGTTCACCCATGCAGCTCTGTGGGGACGACAGTTATCGTCCACCAGAAGGAACCCATCTCTTATGGTGCCAGTGGAGGATCCCATTGTTTTGATAGTGTATCACACAGTCTTAAACTGTGCGTACATGTTTTTTTCCTTCGCCCCAGTGTTTTCCATCGCAGGGTGTGACGGCAGTAGTGGGTGCTACCGATGCGCGGCTGCTGTCTCGTTCTTCGTGCACGCACTGTATGCCACGCCGAGGTGTGACGTACAGCGCGTCGATGTGTATCTCTCGCGGCCTATCTGGTCGGCCCATCGACTGCCGCCGCTTGTTTACTTACCTGGCTGTCAGCCGTAACGCCCTCTGTGCTTACAGCCCAGCGCGTGTTTGCGGTCGCTGTTTTGGCGTGCGAGCGTGTGACGCTATCTGACGCCCGCGTCAGTCGGCGTGAAGTTCGATAGCGCGCCGCGCCACGACGATTGACGATGCGTGTATCGATCGATCGCGCAGGTCGAACCGCGCGGAGGTCGAACGACGCGTGTGCCTGCAGAAGCTCCGCTGTAGGAGCCGTGTAACAACTGTTACGGGCAAGTACCTGCTGAGGTGGAGTGGCCGAGCGCGCTAAGCCGCTTTGCTGCAGAGCGCACGGTTGCTCGCCGTCGGAGCGACATGTCCTGCCTGGGACATGGGTGTGTGGTGTCTTTAGGTTAGTTTAATTTATTTGTAAGTTTGGTCGGATAGGTTTATGAATTTTTGAAGAAGTAACTGAAAATAGAACAAAATGTTCAAATGTTTGTAGAGCTTATGGGACTTTACTACGGGGTCATCAGTCCCTAAACCTACAAACTACTTATGAACTAGCTAATACTAAGGACAGCACAAATATCCATGCCCGAGGGGGAATTCGAACCCCCGACCGTAGTGGCCGTGCGGACTGACTGGCGCGCAGCAGAACGCTCGGCCACCGCAGCCGGCGAAAATAGAACAACTTCTGCCAGTCTCGCTTTCCTATACTCAAACAAAATTTCGTAACAAGAAATAATCTACATCTACACACATACTCCGCAATCCATCGTAAGGTGCTTGGCGGTGGGTACACTGTACCGCTACTAGGCATTTCCTTTCCTATTCCACTCCCAAATAGAACGAGGGAAAGAAGAATGCCTATATGCGACTTCTAAAATTTTCCCGGCGTATTTCTTCTTCCAATAATTTTCGGGTGTGCAGCCGGATCCCATTGACATTCTGCAACGATATTTCGGCCCAGAGACGTCCGGCCATCTCCAGGTGAGTAGGCAACTACTGAAGAGCGCAGGTACGTTCGAACGTACCTGCGCTCTTCAGTAGTTACCTACTCACCTGAAGATGGCCGGACGTCTCTGGGCCGAAATATCGTTGCAGAATGTCAATGGGATCCGGCTGCACACCCGAAAATTATTGGAAGATGCCTATATGCCTCCGTACGAGCCCTAATTTCACTTACCTTGTCTTTGTGATCACTACGCGAAATGTAAGTAGGTGGCAGCAAGATCGTACTAAACTCAACTTCAAATTCTGACCCTCTAAATTTCCTGAAAAGAAATTCAGAAAAAGAACGTCGTCTTTCCTCCAGCGATCCCCAATTGAGTTGCCGGTGCATTTCCGTGACACTCGCGCATTGGTCGAACCTACCAGTAACAAACCTAGCTGCTCGCCTCTGAACCGCGTCTATGTCTTCCTTTAAACTGATCTGCTGCGGGTCCCAAACATTTGAGCAATACTCAAGACGTGGTCGTACAAGCGTTTTATACGCGGTCTCCTTTACAGATGAAGTACATCTTCCCAAAATTCTCTCAATAAACCGAAGTCTGCTATCCGCCTTACTCACAACTGTCCTTACATGTTCGTTCCATTTCATAATGCTCTGCAATGTTTCGCCTAGATAATGATCTGAAACATTTAAACTTCGCGCTGCAACCGGAAAGATAAGTTTGTTAAGTTCTTGAAACGACAGTATGACACCTGAATTTTATTATTTATACAAAAGGAGTTTATAAATGTATGGGACTTAACTACCCTGATTATCTAGGCTTACAACAGATAAACAATCCGACCGTTGAGCAAAGATAATACTACAAAAAATGTTCAAATGTTTGTATATGTTATGGGACTTAAATGCGGGGTCACCAGTCCCTAAACTTACAAACTACTTATGAACTAACTTATACTAAAGACAGCACAAACATCCATGCCCGAAGGGGTATTCGAACCCCCGACAGGGAACAGTTTCGCGCATCGGAGCATAGCGCCTCAATGCGCTCGGCCACTCCACCGCGGCTAACACAACAATAAGAAAATTACCAGTAAAGAATAATCATAGAGACAATCCCACCGTTGTTCCGAGATGAAAATGTGTCAGCAAAACGTAACGTAATTTCGTTTTACATTTTGCCTTTAATTTCAAATAAAAGCTTTCTCTCAAATCCACAGAATCAACACCACATTGACAAGACGATAATAGAATCTACCTCTTGACACGCATAGATATATATTCATTTTGTAAAAATGTAAACATACTGCATCTCTGAAGAGACGTCAAAATCCCTAAGTTATGTCAATAATAAACATATTAAATATAAAACGTAAATTTCGAGATATTGTAATGTATTAAAAAAAAAAAAAAAAAAAAAAAAAAAAAAAAAAAAAAAAAAAAATCGTCGCAATTAGATCAAAATGAACGACTTATTAGAATGTGGTACGTATTCATTTAATTTCCACTCTGTATAAAATAAATAGGCTACAAAGTACGAAATATTACGAAAAACTTAGATATCTCAGGATGGCTTTTTAGCCGAAATGAGCTAACAGTGGAACTATAGCTAATATTAAAGTATGCAGTGTTATAAATATATAACTTGTAATACTAAAATGTTGTACGTCACTAACACTGTGGACCCTGCAGATAACATGTCACTAGGATATTGCTTGTTTCACTTTTAATGCACAGGAGCTTGCACTTTATTTTCGTTGTTTCACACTGGAGTCTTTTAAGTTACAGACGTTACTTAATATTCTAATGGTGTGTGTCAGGCAGGGTAAATGGGGAGGTAGAAGACCTAGAGAAAAAAAAAGAAGTATTTGACATTTTTCTTTCGATCTCCCTCTATATGTAGAAGATTCTTGTTATTCAGGTTCCTATCCGTTCCGGATGTTGGCAACCATCTAGGCAGTGTTTTTCCTGTCACTTACAGCTCTGTAGATGTTTTAGAAGTCCACGTTCTGATGATCTTAAGCCAGGATATTCTTCTCCGGCCAACGCTTCTATTCCCTGGTATTTTTCCTTGCAGGATGGTCTGGATAAGATGATATCTGTTATTGTTCCACATGACGTGTCCCACGTACTGGATCTTTCTTGCTTTCATGGTGGCCAGTTCTTCTTTCTCTTTCTTCATTGTTTGCAGAACCTCGACATTTGTGACATGCGCTGTCCATGGTATTCGTAACATTCTCCTGTACAGCCTCCAACCGCTTACCCGACGCTTCTGTCAAAGTCCGTGTTTCACCACCATAGAAGAGCGTGGAAAACACGTAGCAGCGTAGAATTCTGCTATTAGTCCTCATTGGCTAAGCCATTATTCTTGAAAAGTATACATACATTAATTCGCAATTTACGAGAACTTCCGACTTTATCTGCTCTTATTCAGTCGGTCTCTCATTTTGCAACATACGAAAATTTTTGCCGGACCGGGACTCGAACCCGAGTCTCCCGCTTTTCGCGAGCGGTCGCCTTAACCACTCGGCCACCTTTTTTTTTTTTTTTTTTTTTTTTTTTTTTTTTTTATGATTTAATGTCCAATTATAGGAAAAATTTGAAAGCAAAATATAATGTTGTTTAATGTCTTCTCTAAATTAAGATTGCCTTCTTCGGTGTGAAACATAATTTCATATCTTCTGAAATGCTATATAAATTGTATCTTTCGGTGTCTTTGCCAACTTCCGATGTCAAAGTTCGTCTTCTCGGGTGTAACTGTTGTAATTTCCACACGTATCCGTGTACTTGATCTGGTTCTTCTTTTTGCTCTCGTTTTGTTTATCTTCTCTAACTTTGAAATGCGTCAGCTAGCTAGACTCCGTTTCTGTTAATGATACAACGTAACATGAATTCTTGGTGGTAGAATTTATGCATTTGAAAATTAGATCTCTGTAGACTTAAAAAAAGGGGAACCGAAATAATGTAAAAAAAAAAAAAAAAAAAAAAAAAAAAAAAAAAAAAAAAAAAAAAAAAAAAAAAAAAAAAGTCTCTCTTCTAGAGCCAAACTTGTGAAATAAAACCTTTTTTTTTCTGTTTCGAAAAGTTTATTTTCGTCAAAATAGTCGTTCCTTAGTTGATCGTTATTCGTTATTCTTACATTTTCCTAGAAATTGTATTTGTAATAATTTAACCTGTTGATATGCCCATTGGCCACCCCCATGAACCACAGACATTGCCGAGGTGGGGTGGCTTGCGTGCCTCAACGATGCAGATAGCCGTACCGTAGGTGCAACCACAGCGGAGGGGTATCTGTGGAGAGGCCAGACAAACGTGTGGTTCCTGAAGAGGGGCAGCAGCCTTTTCAGTAGTTACAGGGGCAACAGTCTGGATGATTGACTGAGCTGGCCTTGTAACATCAGCTAATGTGGCTTTGCCACACAGCTACTGCGAACGGCTGAAAGCAAGGGGAAACTACAGCCGTTACTTTTCCCGAGGACATGCAGCTCTACTGTATGAACATATGATGATGGCATCCTCCCGGGTAAAATATTCCGGAGGTAAAATAGTCCCCCATTCGGATCTCCGGGCGGGGACTACTCAGGAGGATGTTGTCATCAGGAAAGACAATACTGGCATTCTACGGATCGGAGCGTGGAATGTTAGATCCCTTAATCTGGTAGGAAAATTAGAAAATTTAAAAAGGGAAATGGATAGGTTGAAGTTAGATATAGTGGGGATTAGTGAAGTTCGGTGGCAGGATGAACAGGATTTCTGGTCAGGTGAGTACAGGATTATAAATACAAAATCAGTTGGGGGTATCACAGGAGTAGGACTGATAATGAATAAGAAAATAGGAATGCGGGTAAACTACTATGAGCAGCACAGTGATCGCGTTATCATTGTCAAGATAGATACGAAGCCAACACCGACAACAGTAATACAGGTTTATATGCCAACTAGCTCTGCCGATGATGAGGAGATCGAAGAAATATATGAGGAGCTAGAGGAAATTATTCAGACAGTTAAGGGAGAGGAAAACTTAATTGTGATGGGAGACTGGAATTCGGTAGTAGGAAAAGGAAGAGAAGGAAAAATAGTAGGTGAATATGGACTGGGCAGGAGGAATGAAAGAGGAAGTCGCCTGGTAGAATTTTGCACGGAACATGATTTACTAGTAACAAACACGTGGTTTAAGAATCACAAAAGAAGGTTGTATACGTGGAAGAGACCAGGAGACACAGGAAGGTATCAGATAGATTTTATAATGGTAAGACATAGATTCCGGAACCAGGTCCTAAACTGCAAGACATACCCAGGGGCAGATATAGACTCTGACCATAACTTGTTAGTCATGAACTGTAGGCTGAAACTGAAAAAACTGCAGAAAGGTAGGAAAATAAGGAGATGGGACTTGGATAAATTGAAGGAAAGTGAAGTTCTGGAGAATTTCAGAGGGAGATTTAGGCAACAATTGACAGAAACAGGGGGAAATAAAACAGTAGAAGAGGAATGGGTAGCATTGAGAGACGAAATAGTGAAGGCAGCAGAGGACAAAATAGGTAGGAAGGCAAGACCAACAAAAAATCCTTGGATATCACAGGAAATACTAAATTTAATAGATGAAAGGAGAAAATATAAAAATGCAGTAAATGAAACACGCAAAATGGAGTACAGACGACTAAGAAATGAGATTGACAGGAAGTGCAAAATGGCTAAGCAGGAGTGGCTAGAAGCCAAATGCAAATCCGTAGAAGAATGTATAAGAAGGGGAAAAGTAGATTCCGCCTACAGGAAAATAAAGGAGACGTTTGGGGACAGGAAGGGCAGCTCTACGAATATCAAGAACTCGGATGGGAAACCAGTTCTCAGCAAAGAAGGGAAAGCTGAAAGGTGGAAAGAGTACATAGAGCAGCTCTACAAAGGAAATGAACTTAGGGACGATGTTGTAGGAAGGGAAGAGGAAGTAGACGAAGACGAAATAGGAGATACTATACTGAGAGATGAATTTGACAGAGCCTTGAAAGACCTAGGTCGGAACAAGGCCCCAGGAGTAGATGACATACCCGCAGAACTATTAAAGTCTCTGGGAAAGCCAGCCATGACAAGACTATTTGAACTGGTGTGTAGGATGTATGAGACAGGCGAAATACCCTCAGACTTTAAGAAAAATGTAATAATCCCCATTCCAAAGAAATCAGGCGCAGACAGGTGTGAAAATTACAGAACCATCAGTTTGATAAGTCATGGTTGCAAAATTTTAACACGAATTATCTACAGGAGAATGGAAAAGCTGGTAGAAGCTGACATCGGGGAAGATCAGTTTGGATTCAGGAGGAGCGTAGGAACCCGGGAGGCAATACTCACTTTGCGTCTTATCTTAGAAGATAGATTAAGGAAAGGCAAACCTACATTTTTAGCTTTTGTAGATTTGGAGAAAGCTTTTGACAATGTTGACTGGAATACACTCTTTCAAATTCTGAAGTCAGCAGGGGTAAAATATAGGGAAAGGAGAGTTATTTACAACTTGTACAAAAGCCAGACCGCAGTTATTAGACTCGAAGGGCATGAAAGGGAAGCATCAGTTGGGAAGGGAGTAAGACAGGGTTGTAGCCTTTCTCCGATGTTATTTAATTTGTACATCGAGCAAGCGGTGAAGGAAAGCAAGGAAAAATTTGGAATAGGGATTAAAGTTCAGGGGGAAGAAATAAAAACATTGCGTTTTGCTGATGACATTGTAATTCTATCAGAGACAGCAAAGGACCTGGAAGAGCAGTTGAATGGAATGGACAGTGTGTTGAAGAGAGCGTATAAAATGAACATTAACAAGAGCAAAACAAAAATAATGGAATGCGGTCTTAGAAAATCAGGCGATGCTGAAGGAATTAGATTAGGTAACGAAACAATGAAGGTGGTAGATGAGTTTTGTTACTTGGGTAGTAAAATAACATGCGATGGTCGTAGTACAGAGGATATAAAATGCAGAATGGCAATGGGAAGAAAAGCATTTTTGAAAAAGAGAAATTTGCTAACATCGAATATTAATTTAAGTGTAAGGAAGTCTTTTCTGAAGGCATTTGTGTGGAGTGTTGCGTTGTATGGGAGTGAAACATGGACGATAAGTAGTGCGGACAGGCAGAGAATAGAGGGTTTTGAAATGTGGTGCTACAGAAGAATGCTGAAGATTAGGTGGGTAGATCACATAACTAATGAAGAGGTACTGAACAGAATTGGTGAGAAAAGGAATTTTTGGCATACCCTGACTAAAAGAAGGGATCGCTTGGTAGGACACATTCTTAGACATCGGGGAATCGTAAATTTAGCATTGGAGGGAAGTGTGTGGGGTAAAAATCGCAGAGGGAGACCAAGAGACGCGTATAGTAAGCAGATTCAAATAGATGTGGGTTGCCGTTCTTATGAGGAGATGAAAAGGCTTGCTCAGGATAGAGTAGGGTGGAGAGCTGCATCAAACCAGTCTCCGGACTGAAGACCACAACAACAACATGCCCATTGGGTCACATCATCAAGGATGTCGTTTTATTTATGTTTCACACGATGGTTCTTTTGAGAAAGTTTGCGTATTTTTTCTGATAGTCTTCTACTTGCAGTAGTTTGTCGTGCTGCATTCTAATGTATATCCAGAAATCTCCTTCACTCTTTTCCGTAGTTGTCAGTATGTAATATATTGCATGTCCCTTTAGCCAATTCACTGCGTTTTGTTTCGTATTGGGGTAAAGTTCTTCGTCCGGATGTAAAAGGCTCGCAGGTGTTATGGTGGTTGGCGACGTTCTCTGCATAATTGCAAGTTTTTTCCTGAGTAACTGCCAAATGTTGTCAATGTTTCTGCAGACAAATTGATGTTCGTCTGTGTCATTCAGGTTGCAGAGTGTGCACAAGGGAGAATTTGCGAGATGTATATTATGAAGTCGTTGGTTTGTTGGGACTTTTCGATTAACAGCGTAATACCAGAGTGCCCTCACGTTTGTCGGTAAGTGGTGATTATGGATGTTTCTCCAGATCATTTTCCAGTTGAAGTCATTATACTTTCGTTCAATGATGTTCTTGTTATGAAATTTCATTAAATTTTTGTAGACTTCTTTGACTCTATACATGTCTTTCTCTGCCATTCTCATGCTTATATAGCTGTATTCGATTAAAAAATGTTTAAAGTGATACAGGGCGGTGGGAATGTGGCGGACATCGATTGGGGCAGCACAGTTAGGTGGCGCTATTTCATTTAAAAGGAATGCCGCTATGGTGTTCGGCGTTTTTGTCCACTGCTTGTACGTTTTACTAACAAACAGGGCTTGCGCTTTATTGTAGACATCTGTTAGATTGAGTCCACCGTTGTCGGTCGATAGTGTCAAGGTCTCGTATTTGACTTTGAAGATATGGCCACGGCTGACGAAGTGGCCAAAGGCTGCCAAGATCCTATCAGCCACAGTCCGCGGAACTGGTAAAACTTGTGCCACATAATTTATTTTGGATGTGAGATATATATTCACCACTTCCACCCTTTGTATTTCGTCGAGTGTTCTGAGTACATTCTGATATATACTGGCACGTATACTATTAAGTAGTCTTCTGTAATTCCGTGCAATCGTTTGCTGGATATTGGGCGTATATTCAATACCGAGGCATTTCAATGTAGCAGTCTCCTTTATTTCCCCTTGAATGGGAACTTCTAAACCTCGTCCAATGTTCATTATTGCGGATTTCTGTCGGTTCAGTTTGGCGCCAGACGCGAGTTCATACATTTTTATTACCTCTAATAATTTGCAGATCTCATTATTGTCCTTGACCAAGACCGTGACGTCGTCAGCATATGATTGACAGACAATCTTTTGCCCACGTAGTAATATGCCTTGTAAATTTGTACTCAGTCGAAAAAGCAAGGGTTCTATGGCTACTGCAAAAAGCGACATGGACAGAGGACAACCCTGTCTCATTGAACTTTTTACAGTTATTGGTCTGTTGAGTTGACCATTTACCATTATTATAGAGGCTGAATTGTTGAGGAGGTTCTTCAGGATCCTGATGTAGCTTTGCGGAAAGTTCATAGTACTCATAACGTGAAATAGGTAATCATGGTTGACTCTATCAAATGCTTTTTCGAAGTCTAATGATACCAAAGCACACTTTAGATTACAAGCTGCTGATAATGAAATTATGTCCCTGTAGTCACATAGTGTGTGGTGAATGGATCTGTCTTTGCGTACGCTCGATTGATAAGAACCGGTGACGGAGTTCAATACTGATTTCAGTCTTTCGTTCAGAATGCGCGCAAAGATTTTGTAATCACTATTGAGTAGGGTGATAGGTCTTAGGTTTTCTACTGATTTTCCTGTAGCTTTTTTCGGGATCAGTACAACTACCCCTTCTCGGAAATCAACTGGGATGTTGGTGTTGGGGTTCATAAGTTCCTTATATACACATGTGTGCTTGGGTATCATCTGTCGTTTGAATGTGTGGTATAACTCTGCCGGAAATCCATCAGGACCAGGGGATTTGTTTTTCGGGCTCCGCATTATCGCATCTTCAACTTCCTCTTCTGATATTTCGACTAACAGGCTGTCTGCTTCGTCCTGGACAAGTTGTCGTGTCATTCCGGTTGTAAGGTCAGTTTGAGCCGTTATATCCGTGGGTGTATTGCTTAATAAAGCGGTGAAGTGATTGTGAATTTCCGCCTTGATCTCATTTTGCTGAGTTAGTAGTCTCCCATCTGACGTTCGTAATTCGGTTATTATTTTTCTGTGTTGTCGTTTTCTTTCGTTTATTAAATGATAAATAGATGTTTGTACATTCTGTACTTCATTTTGAAGTCGTGATCTTATTTTATAACCATCAAGCTGTTTGCGTTTTAATGACAGGAGTTTGGCTTGAATTCTTTTGATTTCTGCATGGTTGTCAATAACTGACGCATCAGATGCGTATAAATCCCTGAGAACTTTGAAATAAAATTCAGCTGTCCGCTTGTGCCAGGTTGTTTTCTCACGAGAGTAATTTGTCATTGCTCTTCTGATCATAGGTTTAGCGCATTTTGTCCACCATGCAACTGCTGAGGAATATGAATGGAATCTTTTCTCGCATTCTTGCCATACATCATGAAATGTCGCTTGACATGCAGGATCCTTTTAGATGTCTACGTTCATTTTCCAGAGACCACGTCCCCTGTAGGTTTCTTGTTTTCTTAAATTCAAGGTGCATATGTAAGATATGTGATCTGAAAAGATGGTAGGCCATAGTTCTGTTTGTAGAATGTGCGTCTGCAAGGTATCGGAAACGTAGATTCTGTCAATGCGGCTGGCCGAGTGGCTAGTAATGTGAGTGAAACCTGGCCGTTCCCCATTCTTTTGCTCCCACGTGTCGATCAAATTGAATTCTCTAACTATTGCGTTCAGTTCTGCACAATAATTAAAATTTGGTGTCTGGTCTTTAGCAGATAAAACACAATTATAGTCGCCTCCAAAAATGATGTGTTCATATTTTCCACGGAAGAGGGGCACTATGTCGTTTTTAAAGAAGTCGGCTCGTTTTCGCCTGTTACCGGAGCCAGATGGTGCATAGACGTTGATCAGTCTTACGTTGTGGATGGTGCCTGCAATACCTCTGGCGTTTGCCAATTTTTCAACGTCTTTCGCGATTATTCCTTCTTTCGTGAGTATCGCCGTTCCAAGGTCTTGGTCAGTTCCGGGATTCTCGATTACGTTATATCCAGTTATTATTTCCAATTTAATGTCTGTCACCTCTTGCAGCAAGGCGATGTCGAGGTCAGCGGCGTAGAGCAAGTCTTGTAGGGCCTTGATTTTGAGGTGGCTTCGAATTTTGTTGATATTTATCGTGCCGACCCTATAGGCTTGCACAGATATTTTGGCTGCCTATGCTTGTTTACTGTCACCGCTCATTTTCGTCAATACCTCTTGCTCCTCAGAGCAGTGGACGCTGCGGGGATTTTTCTTTAGATTTATCGTCTCTCCCTGGTGAAGATGAGTCATTTTCCGCATTTTTTATTTCTTTCATTTCTTCGTCTTCAGGAAATTCTATATTATCATCTGCCCAGGAAGATCCATCAGTTTGTTGTGCCGTCTGCTTCCCCGGACAGTGCTGGGGCATCGTTCTGTTTTTCGATTCTTTACTTGTGGTGCTGTCTTTTTCATCACCCTGTTGGCGATGAATGTCTATATTTCTTGAGTCTTCCTTTTTTGTAGTCTGCTGGTTTCGTTGTGACGTTACTGATTTTTTTCCACTTAACTTTTTGCCAATTTCTTGCGCTTTTTCGCGGAGCGTCTGTGCCTTGTGTTCTGCGCCAGGTGGTGCTAAACGCCGTTTTTTGTGTGTTTTAGGGGAAGAACCAGATTTCAAGCTCTCTTCATTCTCTGAATGTGAGCTTGGATCTTGTATGGCAATGTCCTCCTCATCTTTACGCACGTGTTGTTCGGTGTCTTTTTCAGGATTCGCTTCCACTTCTTTTTCAATAACCGTTCTCGTCACGTTGGAGGGAGGGATGATCGGTGCTTCTGCGTTACTGATTTCCATTGGCAGACATTGGTTGTCTTCGAGGGGCTCATATTGTCTGTCCTCAGCGTCGCTGATTGTCTTGGTTGTTGTGCCGCGGGAAGCTAAGGCATACGTAACTGGCAGTGCCGTCATCACCATAGGCGCGATCGGCTCCTTGGTTGGCAGCTGTATCACTCTCCGTTGAATGCACTCAGTTCATACATGGCCGGTCTGACCACAACCGGAACATGTACGTGGCTGACCGTCGTAAATTACAATGGCTCTATACCCACACACGTACAGGTAAGACGGTATGTGCTTTCGGAGTTCTATTTTGACCTGTCTGACACCGTTGAGAACAGGGAAAGTTTGAAAGGTCGTCCACTTTTCTGCTACATTGCTGATAATTCGTCCGTAGGGCTTAAGAGCTGAATTGATCGCTTCCGTGGGTATTTCGAATGGAAGTTCAAAGATTCGGACAGTCCGGGTAGCAAAACCTGCATGGTCAACTTTGACGTCTCCAACATTCCCATCACAATGATTGAATTTTAGGGATCCTCCGCAGTGTTCTATGACTTTAGCGCAACAAGCAGTACTGATCATTTTCACGTAAACTGTGCAACTAACGATCGACAGATGGATACCAATAATTTCGCTAAGGCTGAGTTTTACAACGTCTCTTAAGAAGGCTTCCACTTCTAGTGCTTTGGGTCTCGCATATCGGTCATCAAATGTGAACTTCACAGTGTCTTTGCGAAGGGGCTCAGTCATATTTATGCTCTATCCATTCTAAACTACAGATAGTATTTACGCCGCAAGAGCGTCCAACTCACCACACACGTTGCGCGCGCGACCGGCCGCAGCGAGGATGTAAACAACACTTCCTCACAGCTCGCCTGCCGAAAGCAGACTGCCGCCACCCGGACACGCTCCCCTGCCAGACGCAAACTTCCATACGTTACAGTTGTCTACTTCCCTTAGTGCTCGCACGCATTTTAGCAGTGATTCCCGCGACGGGGAGAGATATACCACACCATCTTTAGCCTGTCTTGGCTGTCATATTTACCATGATGCGTCTGTTCTGAAGGAACAGACGTTGCTGGTGGTCCGCAGCTGTAAATGTTAAATATACATAAATTCGCAATTTTCGACAACTTCCGACTTTAGCTGCTCTTCATCTACATCTAAATCTACATGGGATACTCTGCAAATCACATTTATGTGCCTGGCAGAGGGTTCATCCAACCACCTTTATACCATTTATCACCCATTCCATTCGCGAATAGCGCGCGGGAAGAAATGTTTCAAATGTTTGTATAGCTTATGGGACTTAACTACGGGGTCATCAGTCCCTAAACTTACAAACTATTTATGATCTAGCTAAGACTAAGGACGACACAAACATCCATGCCCGAGGGGGGATTGGAACCCCCGACCGCGCAGGAAAAAAAAAAACACCTGAATCTCTCCGTTCGAGATCTGATTTTTCGCATTTTATTCTGATAGTCATTTCTACCTATGTAAGTGGGAGTCAACAATATATTTTCGCATTCGGAGGAGAATGTTGGCGATTGGAGTTTCGTAAGTAGCCAACGCCGCAGCGATAAGCGTCGTTGTTGTAATGATTCCCATCCCAGATGCTGTATCATTTCCGTAACGCTGTCTCCCCTGTATCCTGACAATACGAAACGAGCTACTCTTCTTTGGACTATTTCGATGTCTTCCGTCAAACCCACCTGATGAAGATCCCACACTGAGCAGCAATAATCCAAAGATGGACGGACAATTCTAGTTTAGTTATGTTGCATCTTTTAAGGGTTCTGCCAATAAAACGCAGTCTCTGGTTCACGGCTTAAAGGTTTTTTTTTTTTTTTTTTTTTTTTTTTTTTTTTTCGTACTCATGTGAAAGACTTCACACTTCTCATTCATTAGAGTCAATTGCCAAGTTTTTCACCATAGTGATATCTTATTCAGATCGTTCTGCAGTTGGTTTTGATCTTCAGATGATTTTACTAGACGGTAAATGACGGCGTCATCTGCAAACAACCTCAGTTGGTCTTTCATTTTGCAACATATGAAAAGGTTACTTATCTTAATGAACACAGACCTGGCCTCTCCAATTCGTGCCCTCACCTCGTCAGAAAGATCCCACTAGTCATTTATTGCAGTGGCAAGGTACGTGTATTTATGTACTTGCTCTGCGTGATTTTTGGCCTATCTTGGTGTAGAAGATTGCAAATTGCAAGTAGCATAGCCTCAGAAGACGTTTGCCTGTTAGGCGTTGTTTACAACACTTGTTTTCTCTCTGTTTCCGTCAGCTCCGCCACCGCCGCGCAAGAACTTTTCAATTAAGTCCGCTCGCCGGCTCGAAGCACGTTCTTGCCTTCCCTCGGACTGGGGGAGGGGGTGTAAAGCAAGCTGCGGTAGAATACACCAGCAACCAGCACAGCCTGCCGCTTATAACTGGCGACCGTCTTAAAAGAGGAAAAACTGGAGGAAGGGTAGGGGAGGGGAGGGGGTAAAAATAAAAAGGGGGGAGGGAGGCCAACAGCTGGGCGTAAACAGCTGCTCCAGCCAGAGGGAACACGGCTTATCTTCCACAGGGCATTATGGCCCCCTTCTTAAACAGTGCTGGGTAGCGGTGCACGCGTATCCGACGACGTCAACAGCTCCGCCTCTGTGCTAAGCAGTCCAGGTGGACCTCTAGAAACCTGCCATTCATCCTCCGGCAAACAGATCAGCCTGCTGTAGAGATCTGATTGTTCTCAAGGGTGGGGGGGGGGGGGTTTATAACGAATCTTCAGGTGCGCGACTTCATTCATCGGGTATCGGTCTCTTCATTTCGTGTGGCGGCGCAGTACCGAGAAGTTCAGTTTTTAGTATGTACGAGGGTTTGAACCAGTGGCGGCGCGTCCTGTGTGATCATTGTTTCAGTGAACTCCCGGTAAAAACCTCGTCGTGAAAAAAAAAAAAAAAAAAAAAAAAAAAAAAAAAAAAAAAAAAAAAAACGCACTGCCTTTTTTTACGGCCCACTTTAGATTTGTAGTTTTATAAGTTTTTGCAAATATTTTGGACCAAAATGATAATCTAAATAATAATTAATTAATTAATAAGAGTGTCTGAAACCATTTTAGGAAAAAAATTAGGTAATGGCGGGTTTCCAGCACCTTGCCCACTACGCTATGGCTATAAATCAAAACAGGATTTCTTTAACCTCATAGTATTGATGGCCGTTGTTAGCTGATGTTAATATGGCATTTCTAGGCATTAGATTATCATTTATCGTACAAAGAACGATGCGTTTTTGTTAATTCCTCAGTGTGCCGTTGCTTTGAAATGACAACGTGTAAGTTACAATAAGAAAATCATCAAATACGCGAGGAATGTCATGTGACATTTCGGAACGGCTGGTTTTCGTTAATCCAATGGAGGGTGTCAAATCTCCGTTATTTTTGCAAATATGTCTCAAACGATAGGAGATATGAAAAAAAAAAAAAAAAAAAAAAAAAAAAAAAAAAACATATGGGAGCTAAGTTGTAGAGCATGTTCTCGTCTACCAATTAGGTTATTCAATTATCGTGTCAGATGAACGATTCGTTTGCAATTACAATCATATTACAAAAGGCATTTTTTTTTGTTTTACTGCCGTATTCTTTGTCCGAAAACTTTGAAAAAGGGCGGTTCTGGTCTCAGACGGCCTACAATCATGCCTGTAAAATTTGGTGCTTATCGGTTGAATGGTTCGTCTTAAAAACGGGTAACACGTTACGGACAGACAGACAGACATCCCAAAATCGCCGTTATTTTTGCAAATATCTTTGAAACGCTACGAGATATGAAAAAAAAAAAAAGAGAGAGAGAGAGAGCAAAGTTGTAGAGAATTTTCTCCTCTACAAATTCAGTTATTCAATTTTCGTGTCAGATGAACAGTTAAGCCGTTATTTTCAATTAAATTTCGAGCTATCAAAAGACGATCGCAAGGGCCGCTTTTAGTGTTACTACCGTAACCTAAAGTGGACCAAAAAAAGAAAGAAAAAAAAAAAAAAAAAAAAAAAAAAAAAAGAAACAGTATAACGTGCCTCGATCTCCAACTGACAAAATATCTAGCTGCTGTGAAGTTCAATAAGAAGAACTTGAAAGATTCCTGATGCCAGCTAGTAAGACGAGAGAGCTTTCGGAAGAACATTCAAGCTCATCAGCTGCAGCAATTCTTCCTCTTAACCCGCGGTCGCTCGCGTATATTGTTGTTACGCGATAACTCCCGTGTTAGATTTTTTCTAACAATGAGATCTTGCATCTTTTTATCTCTTTGTGCCAGAAAAAGACACGTTTATACAATAAATCATTTCTTTATTATTATCAAAGCATTATAAATTAGTATAAGCATGGTATTGAAAATGTAATTTGACGAATTTGTGCATGTTTGCAAGAAGAGCTGTAGTGCCGAAGCACTGCCAATGGTAGACGAGATGTTAGAACCATTCCGCGGACGTTTCAAATTCAGGCAGTATATAGCAAACAATCTTGCAAAATATGGCATCAAGCTATATGCTCGATGACTTTCCGTCAATTACAACGTACTGTCTCCTTTCTGACAGGAAATCACGAATCCAAACTCGCGACTGTGGCGATATTCCGTAAGAACACAATGTTATTAGAAGACGCTTGTGAAGTACAGCGTCAAAAGCCTTCCGGAAATCTAAAAATATGGAGTCGATTTGAGATCCCATGTCGATAGCAGTTATCACTTCATGTGAGTAAAGAGCTAGCTGTGTTTGACAAGAACGATACTTTCTGAATCCTCGTTGACTATGGGTCAATAGGTGGTTCTCTTCGAGGTAGTTTATAGTATTTTGAGGAAAATGCATGTCCTAAAATCCTACTGTAAACCGACGACAGCCTGTAATTTTACGGATCGCTCCTATTGCCTTTCTTGAATATTGGAGTGAACTGCGCAACTTTCTAATATTTGGGTACGGACCATTCGCTGAGCCAGGGGCTTTGTGTGATAGCTGTTTAAGAGGCTGTTGCATCAGTATACTCTGAAAGCTACCCAATTGGTATACAGTTTGCACCGGGAGACTTGCATTTTTTGAGTTATTTAAGTTGCTTTAATACTCCTGGGATATAATAATTTGGTTTTTTGTTCTGCGGGGCCCAACTGAGGAGCATGACTCCATGGTCGTGGAACAAGTCAGTACATGAAGTTCAACACAAGAATGGTACCAGATAATAGAAAAACGTAAAATAGTCATATACACAAGACAATATTAAGCCAAAGTAAAAAGAACGAAGAAAAGGAATTGTTTATTTCTTTAATTTTTCCAAGAGTTGATCGACAGAATAAAACCACTGAGCCATGAGGTAACTCTTCAATTTAGATTTTAAAGCACGTGGGTTTGTACTAAGAGTCTTGAGTTCTTGCGTTCGGTCATTGAAAATGGATGCTGTAGAACACTGCACACCTGTCTGCACAAGAGTCAAGGAGGTTTGATCCATATGTAGTTTCGATTTCTGACTAGTATTCACCGAGTGACAGCTGCTAACTCATGGGAATAAGCTGATATTATTAACAACAAACGACATTAGAGAGAAAACGTATTATGACGCCAGCGTCAAAATTCCCTGACTACTGAAAAGGGGTCGACATGACGTTCACGAACTTACACCAGATATTGCTCGAACCGCCCGTTTCTGAACCATAAGTACCCTTTTTGTATCAGTCAAGTTACCTAAAAAAAATAACGGCGTACGTCATAAGTGAATGAAAGTAAGCATAGTAGACTACTTTTTGTGTTGAAAAATCACTTATTTCAGATACTGTTCTAATGGTAAATCAAACAGGATTTACTTTTTGTACAAGATCCCGAAACAAGGGCTTTTCCACGACAGCTTACTATCTATCTGAACACGTAAAAATTCTAACTGTTCAGTCTCACTTATCATTTGCCCATCATGTGTAATTAATATGTCAGATTTTGTTAAATTGTGTGTTAGAAATTGTAAAAACTGTGTTTTACTGAGATTTAACATCAATTTATTTTCTTCAAGCCATGAACTTCTCTTGAACTGCGTTATTTTATAAGGTGTCAGTATTGAAAAGCAACATCCTTCACTATCAAGCTGGTAGCATCAGCAAACAAAAACATTTTAGAATCACCTGTTTTATATATATATATAACACTTAACTGTGTTCCATTGCGACTGTACGTCATAGCCATTTCCAACGCAGTGGATATTTACCTTTTGTTGTCTGTTATTAAAGTAGAGGTGAACCAGTTGTGAGCTACTGCTCTTATTTCATAATGTTCCATCTTCTGCAACAATATTTTGTGATCTACATGAACAAACGCCTTTGATAAATAAAAGAAGACTCCTAATATTCGCAGTGCCCCATAGAATAAAGAAAATATAGCATTTTAAGTCGTTAAACCACTTCTGAAACCAAACAGTACTTCACAAATCATGTGAACTGAAAAGATCAATATTAAACTTGAATACTCAGCCTTTTCAATAACTTTAGAAAAATCCAACGGAACAGAAATAGGTTTACAATTGTCTACATGATCCCTTTCTCCTTTTTTAAGAAGTGGTTTCATTACGGAGTATTTTAATCTGCCAGAAAATTGACCTTTCTGAAAAGAAGAATTACAAATATGGCTGAGTACTGGGCTAAAATATGGAGTATAGTAGAATACTGCTAGATACCCCGTCATATCCACAAGAGTTCCTTAGTCTTTAGTGATTTAAGTATTGATTCAGTCTCCCCTTTGCCAGTATAACAGAGGAGCATCTCAAGTAACAGTGATGTAGAAACTACTTCTAAGTTAACAACAAATAATAAAATTACTTGAGACAACAATATATCGTTATACCAAAGGTATTAAATATAAGGAGAGGCATTGAATTAAAATTTATGCTGTGGCCGGGATTCGAACCCAGGACCTACTGGGTAGGAGATTTAGAGCACTCAGCTAACACAGTGCTGCAGCCAAAGCGACTACACGTACTGTCTTAAAGCACGTCTCCCTCCACACCACATACTTTAATTCTGCCTCTTGTTCCCTGTGAAATGCGTATCAAATTGCCAGGGCTCTCCTACATTGGAATAGCACCCCACCAAAGAAAGCGAATAGGAACTACCCCGCCTTGTTCCTCAGGCCGAGGTGATATAAATATCAACAATAAATACAATTCCTTGAGACAATATTGTCTCATTATACCAAAGGTATTAAACATAAGGAGAGGCACTGAATTAAAATTTGTGCTGTCTAAAGCACCTACCTAGTAAGTAGGAAGTCCCAGGTTTGAATCTCGGCTACAGGATAAATTTTAATTCAATGCCTAACCTTATGTTTAATACCTTTGGTATAACAATGTTGTCTGAAGGAATTGTATTATTTGTTGATATTTATTTCACCTCGGCCTGAGGCACAAGGTGGGATAGTTTCTATTCGCATTCTTTGCTGGGGTGATATTCCAGTATAAGAAAACCCTGGCAATTTGGTACGCATTTCACAGGAACATGAGGCAGAACTAAAGTATGTAGTGTGGAGGGAGACGTGCTTTAAGACAGTCGGTGTAGGTGTTTTGGTTACAAAGCTGTGTTGGCTGAGTGGCCTCATTTCACCAACTCTCCCTTGTCTACATCATGCCATCTTACTGATACAGAGGAACACAGGCTGGTATGTCACAGTGTCAAGGACATTTGGCAGTTGGCCACACAGAAACTAGCGATTATCAGTAGGACGACGCCTAATGTCTACAAACCCTCAGACCACAGGCAAAATCTTACCCCATGACCAAACGGAATGCCGTAAATTGGATGATAGGACATACAGTGCACTACATCATGACGTACGATAAAAAGAGCAAGGAAGATTACTGGCTCTAGATCACGACCCAGCGCCATACACTAACTCGCACCCAAAATTACAAAAAGAATTATGCATGTTTTCTGAAAAGAACAATCATCTGAAACGCTGATTGTAACAAGACGTTCTAAATGGAATATTAAGAGCGAAATTTTTCGGCCGGTTGCGTAATCGGAGTTAAGAGAAGCCCCAGTCACAATAAATATTGTTCAGATGAGAGGAGGAATGGTTTGAATTCGATTGAATTTTGAGAAGACGAACTCCGAGGGCATATATCGTGCTGAAAGGGAACGCCTGTAGAGAATGATGTGATTGATTTATCACCATTCTTCAAGGCCCCTTTATTTCCTGCTCTTGTGCATCCACAGAAGTTCCGGAGTAAGGAGAAGAATGAATTTTTATTTATTTATTTTATGTCCTGTTTACATTTAATTTGGCTTTCGCAGAAGAGCATTAAAAACAACACTTCGAAGAAGAAGTTTCACTTTAGTTTCAGAAAAACGTTTTCTTTACAGACTCTAGAGCCGGCCGCGGTGGCCGAGGGGACTGAAGCGCTCCAGTCACGGTCTGCACGGCCACTACGGTCGGGGGTTCGAATCTCCCCTCGGGCATGGATATTTGTGCCGTCCTTAGTCTTAGCTAGTTCATAAGCAGTTTGTAAGCTTAGGGACTGATGACCCCGTGGTTAAGTCCCATAAGTTCTACAAACATTTGAACAGACTCTAGAAGAAGGAGTTCTCACGACAATTTAACTCGTTTACAAGAAGAAATTTTATTTGTCTCTCAAGAAGAATCCTTCTAGGAATACAAAAAAAAAAAAAAAAAAAAAAAAAAAAGAAAAAAAAATGGTCTAATGCACCTTCTTACTAAGTAGGAGATCCCGGGATCGAATCCCGGCCACAGCATAAATTTTAATTCAGTGCCTCTCCTTATATTTAATACTTCTAAGTTTATTTATTGGTTTTTCTGTTCCATAGGACCCAATTGAGGAGTGAGACTCCATGGTCATGGAACAAGTCAATACATTAATTGTTACACAAGAATGGTAATAGAAAATTTTTAAGTAGTCCTTTGCACACGACAATCTTAAGACGAAGTGAAAAGAATCAATAAAGAAAAAAATGAATTAGCTTAATTGTTTAACATTTCTAGGAGTTCCTCGACAGAATAAAAGGAGTGAGCCATGAGGTAACTTTTCAATTTAGATTTGAAAGCGTGTGGATTAGTGCTGAGATTCTTTAGTTCTTGTGGCAGCTTATTGAAAATGGATGCCGCAGAATATTGTACCGCATTCTGCGCAAGTGTTAAGGTGGTGTGATGCAAATGCAGATTCGACTTCTGTCTAGTATTCACCGAGTGAAAGCCACTAACTCGTGGGAATAAGCTGATATTATTAACAACAAACGACATTAAAGAAAATACGTATTGTGACGCCAGAGTCAAAATTCCCAGACTACTGAAAAGGGGTCGACATGACGTTCGCGAACTTACACCAGATACTGCTCGAACCGCCCGTTTTTGAGCCAGAAATATCCTTTTTGCATCAGGCGAGTTACCCCAAAAAACACGCCGTATGTCATAAGAGAGTGAAAGTAAGCGTAATAGACTACTTTTCGCGTTGAAAAATCACTTATCTCAGATAATGTTCTAATAGTAAATATAGCAGAATTTGGTTTTGTTACTCTTGCTGGCAGCTGTTGATGATTCGAATTCAGGCGTATTTGCTTCGTCTTCTTTAGTGAAGGAACTGTGGAAATGAGTGACAGGTGGCGACCTTCCACGGTCGGTACAGCCGCCGCGGCCGCACGTTCGTGTGGAGTTCCAGACTGCTGGACTGACGCTGGCGCTGGAGTGATGGAGCGTCTGATCCCGGGGTCAGACAGCCGGGGTCCAGAGGTCAGCCTCTGACCTCTCCCCCCCCCTCCCCAGTCCCTTTCCCAGGGGTACGGCGGTACCCACAACCTCCCCTTCCACATTCTCCACTTTCGCTGGTCTGCACTTCCAAACCAGCTTCGCACGTGCTTATTCAGAATCATCGCCCTTAATTCTGAAGAGTGTAAGACGTCGTACATATTTTCTATATCTACATCTACATGGGATACTCTGCAAATCACATTTAAGAGCCTGGCAGAGGGTTCATCGAACCACCGTTATACCATTTTATCTCCCATTCGCCGGCCGCGGTGGCCGAGGTGACTGAGGCGCTCCAGTCACGGTCAGCACGGCCACTACGGTCGGGGGTTCGAATCCCCCCTCGGGCATGGATATTTGTGCCGTCCTAGTTCGTAAGTATTTCATAAGTAGTTTGTAAGTTTAGGGACTGATGACCCCGTAGTTAAGTCCCATAAGCTTGACAAACATTTGAACACTTTTTATCTCCCATTCCATTCTCGAATAGCGCGCGGAAAGAATGAACACCTGAATTTCTCCGATCGGGCTCTGATTTCTCGTATTTTATTCTGATGATCATTTCTACCTATGTAAGTGGGAGCAACATTTTCGCATTCGGAGGACAATATTGCCGAGTGTAGTTTCGTAAGTAGCCCACGCCGCAGCGATAAGCGCCGTTGTTGTAATGATTCCCATCCCACATCCTGTATCATTTCCGTAACGCTGTCTCCCGTGTATCGCGACAATACGAAACGAGCTACCCTTCTTTGGACTCTTTCGATGTCCTCCGTCAAACCCGCCTGATAAGGATAACACACTGGGCAGCAACATTCCATAAAAGGACGGACAAGCGTAGTGTACGCAGTTTCTTTAGTAGTTCTGTTGCATCTTGTAAGGGTTCTGCCAATAAAACGCAGTATCTGGTTCGCCTTTCCCACGACACTATTTTCACTATTTTCGTAATAAAGCTTGCTGCGTGATGAATACATTTTCGACTGTGTTTATGTTAATGAAATAAATCGCAATTTGCGATCAGTTGTGGCTTCACTGTACTGGGTTTAGATAGAATACCAAAGTGCGGCGAATGAAAATTTCTGGCCGGCCGGGATACGAACCCGGGACCTCCTGCTTACTATTCTGACGCGTTGATCACTCCGCCACCGAGGACACAGTGACCAGCACCACTGCAGAGGACTCTTCCCTGCACGTCTCACGCCACACACAAATCTCCATTCCTATTATCACCGTCTATTTGTTCTGTAATGCCGGCCGCGGTGGCCGAGGGGACTGAGGCGCTCCGGTCTGCACGGCCACTACGGTTGGGGTTCGAATCCCCCCTCGGGCATGGATATTTGTGCCGTACTTAGTGTTAGCTAGTTCATAAGTAGTTTGTAAGTTTAGGGACTGATGACCCCGTAGTTAAGTCCCATAAGCTACACAAACATTTGAACATTTTGTTCTGTAATGTTCGCAGCCTGAATACTGTATTCCCGCATCAGGAAGAACAGACCATGAGGTCTGACGACAATTAATTGTGTCTCGATACCTCATGGTCTGTTCTCCCTGATGCGGAAATACAGTATTTAGGCTGCGAGCATTATAGAACAAATAGGCTGTGATAATAGGAAAGAGACAGCGTGGCGAATGGAGATTTGGGTGTGGCGGGAGACGTGCAGGGAAGAGTCCTCTGCCGTCGGGCTGGTCACTGTGTCCTCGGTGGCGGAGTGGTCAACGCGTCTGCCTAATAAGCAGGAGATCCCGGGTTCGAATCCCTGCCCGTCACAAATTTTCATTCGTCGCGCTTTGGTATTCCATCTAAAACTAGTACAGTGAAGCCATAACTATCGCAAATTGCGATTTATTGCATTCATTGAACGCTGTAACGTCGTCAAAAATATATAAGGGTTTATGTTATGTCGAACAGCACACTTGTAAGCTGTGGAACTATATGGTTGTGCAGTGCTGGAGAAAGAAATTAGTACAGCTGGGAAGACAACGTTGCTTATGATGCAGTTATGGCATATTCCATCTCGGGGATAATAGATGTCATTCATGGTTTGTCATTCGCCAACAGATAGCGTAGCTTAAATTTATCCATTGGTGTAAGTGACTGCCTTTTCATTTTGTAACATAATCCAACTCACATCAATCACTGGAATCGTGACTGAATAATGTACGATATATTTCCATCCCTGAGACGCTCATCTTCCGGTGTTTCTCTAATGCTCTACTTACTTTTAAAGAAACCGGGGCCTGTGAAGACTAAATATAGATGGTAATAACATGGTACATTTTACATCGAGGATCATTGAAGTAAGGAGACTGAACAGTGAACTTGATTATTTACAACTTGCTGTAAACCCAGCGTTACCCGGACGTTTATTTATCCTACACTCTCGTAGTCCACATCCTCTTCCCCCCTCTCTCTGTATCCAATTCTTTCTTTCCCGTCTCTATGTTCGTTTCCACCTTTCCCTCTCTCGGCAAAGCTTTCTACAAGGTACCCTCTGTCATGTACCGTATAAACATTTATGCACCCAGTGATCTTCCTCTTGGTTTAAAGGCCATGTGTACAAAAATTCATGATTGGAGCAAAACCATGCATTTTGTAAAATTCAGTAACTCAAGTACCCTCCACCACGCAGCGAAAGAAATTTTACACGGTGACATTCCTCTTGTTTTTAAGGTAGAATGTGCAAAATTTCACCAAGATCGGAACAAAACTATAGATTTCTATGAAAAAGAAACGCAGGGTCACATTGAAAAACGCACTTTGTTGTTCTCAGATATTCCAGTTTTATTTCATACAACCCTTGTTCTGAGAATAACGAAAACATCAGAAGAAATCGGTCGAGCCGTTCTCAAGTTACGGCGTGACCAAGGAATTTAGGGATCCATTTTTATGTTGCAAAGTACCCTCCCCCATGCACCGCATGAAAATTAAGGTGGACGGTGACCATGCTCTTGTTTTGAAGGTCAAGCGTGTGAAATTTCGTGAAGATCGGAATGAAACTGTAGATTTCGTGAGTCTCTAGGAGAAGTGTGCTCCGCTTTGCACCTATTACTAAATACTTTCTTAGCTGATTTGTCTACCTATAAACTACATTCCTGCCAAATTTCAGCTACGTTGGTGAAGTTCAAAAATGTTCAAATGTTTGTAGAACTTACGGGACTTAACTACGGGGTCATCAGTCCCGAAGCTTACAAAGTACTTACGTACTAGATAAGACCAAGGACGGCACAAATATCAATGCCCGAGGGGGGGATTCGAACCCCCGATCGTAGTGGCCGTGCAGACCGTGACTGGAGCGCCTCAGTCCCCTCGGCCACCGCGGCCGACTTGGTGAAGTAGTTTTCGAGATTTCGTGTTTAGTCAGTCGGTGAGCGAATGAGTGTCCTTTCGCTTTTATATAGATAGAGATCGAGAAAACAGATTGCTTAATTTTGGACGCAAGCCCATTAAGGGAGACTTGCAGACAAAAATAAATAGTAACATTCAAATCTGCAATGTTAACTTGATACAAGGTCATGCCTGATGCGACAGTTTTACGGCATCTACAGCGAAACTGTTGTGAGCGGTAGACTTCTTTTCGTTTCATCATTTTCTGGGGATGGGAGGGGGTCAGTTAGAAAACGCTTCATAAATGTCCGGAATTACATGCAAACTTTGTTGCGCGTCCCTAACTACTCCCATTTTCCAATAATTGACGCATAAATCTGGGTATTGTCATGGGGTGGCCTCTCATTATTTATGACGTCATATCTCCTGAGCTATGTGTCGTGCTAGTTTGGTTTTTGGCCAGGAATCTACGTGTGCGTACGATGAACAGTTGACCAAAGTGCCATTGCAATCGAATGAATGGTTTATGAACACTCAGAGGACGTACATTCATCGTACAAACATGTCCGGTGTGGCAGCAGATATAAGCATTGCCTGCCCTGAGGCACACTTCCAGGTGTAAACAAAGATTATTACATACACTTCCCGTGTTGCAACAGCCGCGGTGGAGTAGACGAGCGTTATAAGGCGCCTTGTTGAAGAACGCGGTTGCTCACCGTCGGAAGTTCGAGTCCTCCTTCGGGCATATGTGTGTGTGTGTGTGTGTGTGTGTGTTGTCCTTAGCACAGTTTACTTTTAGTTTAAGTAGTTTGTAAACCTAGGGACTGATCACCGACGTAATTAAGTCCCTTAGATTTACAAACATTTGAACTTCTTGCAAAACATGGTCAAATCATAAAAATTCAGAGGCTTACAGCTATGAATACTTGTATACTGGAAAGATGCTCTTTACATAATCAAACCTGGAAGTACTTTCCGTACATAGTGTACTGCAATGTACTGAACACAATGGACAGCAATATGGGAACTGTCATCATTCAATGTGATTGTTTCCTGTGAACCAGGTCCATTGTTTCAACAAGTACTGAATGAATGGAAAAACGATACCAAACTGGTGTCTAAAATTCAAAAATGCCACACGAAATCATCAATCATCATCGTACTGCCGGAAATAAAAATTATTACAGGGTGATAATTTCGTGTGGCATTTTTGAATGTTAGACTGAAGATGGTGTCGTGTTCGGCGTGCCTGGTGCAAGTTTTTAGGTGTAGCCACTTGGTCGACTTGCGCGTCGACGTGAAATGATGATGAAGACAACACAGCAACCAGTCCCCAAGTGGAGAATTCCCTGACCCGTCTCGGAATCGAACTCGGGGTCCTGCATGGCAACCTATCATGCTGTCCCTGCACCACGGAGCCGGACGGCAGTACCATAATACGAGAATACGAAATCTAAAATACCGATTTCTTAATGTTAGGTATAGAATACTGCCAACGAACGTTACATATCAAAAAAGTCCTAAGCCAGATATGTCAAAAAAAAAAAAAAATAAAAATAAAAAAAATGATGTATGAGTACCAGTAGTAAAATGAAGTTGACGCTTCCATATTTATATCTCTGTTGTTACGTTTTGTAAGGCGCACTAAAGTTCCCAACTTTAATAATAAGTGAACAGTGACTAGGATTAATCACTATAAATTACCGTCCAAATTCCTATTGGACCCATGAAGGGTTCACATCCAGAATCTGTGCTCTCTGTGTACCCCGATGGGGCGTATGGATTCCTGACTGGAGTGTTGCTAAGAGTTTTGCAGAGATGATGATGATAATGATGATGATGGTGATGAGTTATTACCATTTTCCACCCAAATGTCTATTGGACGATTGTAGGGCTGACAGCTAGCATTTTTGGATCCCAGATGTGAAGTATGGAACCCTGACTGGAGTGATGCTAATAATTTTGCAGATGGCACAGGGTCATGGCTAAGGATGAGTACCCAAATATTTAACTGTTGGACCCAAGCAGGGTTCACACCCAGTGTCTGTAGTCTCACAATAAGCCAAATGGGAAGTATGAAGTCCTGTTTGGAGTGGTGCTATGATATTTGCAGACACCATAGAGTCAAGACGATGAGGCATTTTCCAACCAAATGTCTATTGGACGATTGTAGGAGTGGCAGCTAGCATTTCTGGATTCCAGATTGGGAGTATGGAACCCTGAAGGGACTGTTGCTGATAATAAGTACCCAAATATATATTGCACTTAGTATATGTGGTGTCACAATGCTCCAGATGGGAAGTATGGAGTCCTGGTTGTAGTGGTGCTATGAGTTTTTCAGAGACCATAGAGTCATCTATTGGACTCCCGAATGAAACTTTCACTCTGCAGCGGAGTGTGCACTGATATGAAATTTCCTGGCAGATTAAAATTTTGAAGTTTAGAAAATAGGAGGCGAGGTACTGGCGGAAGTTAAGTTATGAGGCGGCATCGTCAGTCGTGTCGGGATAGCTCATTCGGTAGAGTGCTTGCCGTGAAAGGCAAAGGTCCCAGGTTCCGCCACACAATTTTAATCTGCACAGGAATTTTCATCTATTGCACTATTTTATGACCGACAACTAGCATTTCTGGATTCCAGATTGAGATTATGGAACCCTGAATGGACTGTTACTGATAATGAGTACCCAAATCTATCTGTTGGACCCAAGTAGGGTTCACACCCAGTATCTGTCCTCTCACAATACGCCAGATGGGAAATATGGACTCCTAGTTGGAGTGATGCTATGAGTTTTGCAGAGACCGTAGATTCATGATAACAAGTCATTACCATTTTCCACCCAAATGTCTATTGGAAGCCTATAGGATTGACAGCTAGCATTCCTGGATTCCTGATTCGGAGTATGGAACCCTGAATGGGCTGATAATGAGTACACAAATATATGTTTGACCGAAGTAGGGTGACAATCCAGTATCTGTGATCTCACAATACGCCATGTGGGAAGTATGGAGTCCTGGTTGGAGTGGTGCTATGAGTATTTCAGAGATGATAGAGTCATGATGATGAGTCATTACTAATTTCCATGTGAAAGTCCATTGAAAGATTACAGGACTGAGAGCTGGCATTTCTGGATTCCAGATTGGGAGTAAGGAACCCTGAAGGAACTCTCGCTGGTAATGAGTACTCAAATATCTGTCTGTTGAATCCACGTAGGATTCACACCCAGTATATGTGGTCTCCCAAAACAACAGATGGTAATTATGGAGTCCTTGTTGGAGTGATGATGTGAGTTTGGCAGAGACCAAAGAGTCATGACGTTGAGTCATTACAATTTACCACCCATATGTCTATTGAACGATTGTAGGACAGCTAGCATCTCTGGATACTAGAATGGGAGTATGGAGCCCTGATAATGAGTACCCAAATTTCTATTTGTTGGAACCATTTAGGGTTCACATCCAGTATCTGTGCTCTCACAAGACACCAGATGGGAAGTATGGAGTCCTGGTCGGAGTGATGCTGTGAGTTTTGCAGAGACCATAGAGTCATGATGATGAGTCATTACCATTTTCCACCCAAACATCTATTGGACTATTGTATGACCGACAGCTAGCATTTCTGGTTTCCAGATGAGTATGGAACCCTGAATGGACTGTCACTGATAATGAGTACCTCACTGTTGGACCCAAGTACGGTTCCATTCAGTATCTGTGGTCCCCCAATACACCAGAGGGGAAGTATGGACTCCTGGTAGGTGCTATGAATTTTGCAGTGACAGTAAAGTCATGACGGTGAGTCACTACCATTTTTCACCCAAATATCTATTGGACTATTGTATGATCGACAGCTAGCATTTCTGGATTCCAGATTGGGAGTATGGAACCCTGAATGGACTGTCGCTGATAGTGAGTACCCTACTGATAGACCCAAGTAGGGTTCACACCCAGTATCTGTGGTATCCCAATACGCCAGATGGGAGGTATGGATTCCTGGTTGGTGCTATGAGTTTTGCAGAGACAGTAGAGTCATCACAATGAGTCATTAGCATTTTCCACCCAAATATCTATTGGACCACTGTAGGATTGAGACCTAGAGTTTGTGTGTCCCAGTTGGGAGGTCCAGGGCGCTGACCAGTGTCTGGTGTTTGCTTGCAGAGAACGGGCTGCCGCGGCGGCTGCGCACGGCCTACACCAACACGCAGCTGCTGGAGCTGGAGAAGGAGTTCCACTTCAACAAGTACCTGTGCCGGCCGCGCCGCATCGAGATCGCCGCGTCGCTGGACCTGACCGAGCGGCAGGTCAAGGTGTGGTTCCAGAACCGCCGCATGAAGCACAAGCGGCAGACGCTGAGCAAGGCGGGCGGCGGCGCCGGCGGCGACAGCGACGCCGACAGCAAGGACTCCGCCCCCGGGGGCGGCGGGGGCGGCGGGGGCGGCCGCGCCGACAAGAAGGCCGACAAGGCGCTCGCCGCCGCCATGCTCGACGACGCCGGGGGCAAAGGTCAGTGGACACCGCTACTGCACTGCGCCGGGTTCATCACACACCCTCTTCTCTAAGTGTACTTCCCCAGGAGATATCCCTGATATTGTTGTTGACACAGGCAGTGGCCCACCCCCAATGTAGCGGTAGACATATCACATTCCTGATTTGTAGCGTGCAATTCTCCAAACGCACTTCAGCATTTGAATCACCAGACGTTGTATCTGTCACACTCCATCGCACAGTAGCACTTCAGGGGTAGAATCGCCAGTTGTCGGATTTTCCTCACATGTACCTCGACGTATTTTTTGTTCAATAACAAGTTCTTTGAACAGACTGACTGATTTGTAGCGTGCAGTTTTCCAAACGCACTTCAGCATTTGAATCACCAGACGTTGTATCTGTCACACTCCATCGCACAGTAGCACTTCAGGGGTAGAATAGCCAGTTATCGGATTTTCCTCACATGTACCTCGACGTATTTTTTGTTCAATAACAAGTTCTTTGAACAGACTGACTGATTTGTAGCGTGCAGTTATCCAAACGCACTTCAGCATTTGAATCACCAGACGATGTATCTGTCACACTCCATCGCACAGTAGCACTTCAGGGGTAGAATAGCCAGTTGTCGGATTTTCCTCACATGTACCTCGACGTATTTTTTGTTCAATAACAAGTTCTTTGAACAGACTGACTGATTTGTAGCGTGCAGTTATCCAAACGCACTTCAGCATTTGAATCACCAGACGTTGTATCTGTCACACTCCATCGCACAGTAGCACTTCAGGGGTAGAATAGCCAGTTGTCGGATTTTCCTCACATGTACCTCGACGTATTTTTTGTTCAATAACAAGTTCTTTGAACAGACTGACTGATTTGTAGCGTGCAGTTATCCAAACGCACTTCAGCATTTGAATCACCAGACGTTGTATCTGTCACACTCCATCGCACAGTAGCACTTCAGGGGTAGAATAGCCAGTTGTCGGATTTTCCTCACATGTACCTCGACGTATTTTTTGTTCAATAACAAGTTCTTTGAACAGACTGACTGATTTGTAGCATGCAGTTATCCAAACGCACTTCAGCATTTGAATCACCAGACGTTGTATCTGTCACACTCCATCGCACAGTAGCACTTCAGGGGTAGAATAGCCAGTTGTCGGATTTTCCTCACATGTACCTCGACGTATTTTTTGTTCAATAACAAGTTCTTTGAACAGACTGACTGATTTGTAGCGTGCAGTTATCCAAACGCACTTCAGCATTTGAATCACCAGACGTTGTATCTGTCACACTCCATCGCACAGTAGCACTTCAGGGGTAGAATCGCCAGTTGTCGGATTTTCCTCACATGTACCTCGACGTATTTTTTGTTCAATAACAAGTTCTTTGAACAGACTGACTGATTTGTAGCGTGCAGTTTTCCAAACGCACTTCAGCATTTGAATCACCAGACGTTGTATCTGTCACACTCCATCGCACAGTAGCACTTCAGGGGTAGAATCGCCAGTTGTCGGATTTTCCTCACATGTACCTCGACGTATTTTTTGTTCAATAACAAGTTCTTTGAACAGACTGACTGATCTGTAGCGTGCAGTTATCCAAACGCACTTCAGCATTTGAATCACCAGACGTTGTATCTGTCACACTCCATCGCACAGTAGCACTTCAGGGGTAGAATAGCCAGTTGTCGGATTTTCCTCACATATACCTCGACGTATTTTTTGTTCAATAACAAGTTCTTTGAACAGACTGACTGATTTGTAGCGTGCAGTTATCCAAACGCACTTCAGCATTTGACTCACCAGACGATGTATCTGTCACACTCCATCGCACAGTAGCACTTCAGGGGTAGAATAGCCAGTTGTCGGATTTTCCTCACATGTACCTCGACGTATTTTTTGTTCAATAACAAGTTCTTTGAACAGACTGACTGATTTGTAGCGTGCAGTTATCCAAACGCACTTCAGCATTTGAATCACCAGACGTTGTATCTGTCACACTCCATCGCACAGTAGCACTTCAGGGGTAGAATAACCAGTTGTCGGATTTTCCTCACATGTACCTCGACGTATTTTTTGTTCAATAACAAGTTCTTTGAACAGACTGACTGATTTGTAGCGTGCAGTTATCCAAACGCACTTCAGCATTTGAATCACCAGACGTTGTATCTGTCACACTCCATCACACAGTAGCACTTCAGGGGTAGAATAGCCAGTTGTCGGATTTTCCTCACATGTACCTCGACGTATTTTTTGTTCAATAACAAGTTCTTTGAACAGACTGACTGATTTGTAGCGTGCAGTTATCCAAACGCACTTCAGCATTTGAATCACCAGACGTTGTATCTGTCACACTCCATCGCACAGTAGCACTTCAGGGGTAGAATAGCCAGTTGTCGGATTTTCCTCACATGTACCTCGACGTATTTTTTGTTCAATAACAAGTTCTTTGAACAGACTGACTGATTTGTAGCGTGCAGTTATCCAAACGCACTTCAGCATTTGAATCACCAGACGTTGTATCTGTCACACTCCATCGCACAGTAGCACTTCAGGGGTAGAATAGCCAGTTGTCGGATTTTCCTCACATGTACCTCGACGTATTTTTTGTTCAATAACAAGTTCTTTGAACAGACTGACTGATTTGTAGCGTGCAGTTATCCAAACGCACTTCAGCATTTGAATCACCAGACGTTGTATCTGTCACACTCCATCGCACAGTAGCACTTCAGGGGTAGAATAGCCAGTTGTCGGATTTTCCTCACATGTACCTCGACGTATTTTTTGTTCAATAACAAGTTCTTTGAACAGACTGACTGATTTGTAGCGTGCAGTTATCCAAACGCACTTCAGCATTTGAATCACCAGACGTTGTATCTGTCACACTCCATCGCACAGTAGCACTTCAGGGGTAGAATAGCCAGTTGTCGGATTTTCCTCACATGTACCTCGACGTATTTTTTGTTCAATAACAAGTTCTTTGAACAGACTGACTGATTTGTAGCGTGCAGTTATCCAAACGCACTTCAGCATTTGAATCACCAGACGTTGTATCTGTCACACTCCATCGCACAGTAGCACTTCAGGGGTAGAATAGCCAGTTGTCGGATTTTCCTCACATGTACCTCGACGTATTTTTTGTTCAATAACAAGTTCTTTGAACAGACTGACTGATTTGTAGCGTGCAGTTATCCAAACGCACTTCAGCATTTGAATCACCAGACAATGTATCTGTCACACTCCATCGCACAGTAGCACTTCAGGGGTAGAATAGCCAGTTGTCGGATTTTCCTCACATGTACCTCGACGTATTTTTTGTTCAATAACAAGTTCTTTGAACAGACTGACTGATTTGTAGCGTGCAGTTATCCAAACGCACTTCAGCATTTGAATCACCAGACGTTGTATCTGTCACACTCCATCGCACAGTAGCACTTCAGGGGTAGAATAGCCAGTTGTCGGATTTTCCTCACATGTACCTCGACGTATTTTTTGTTCAATAACAAGTTCTTTGAACAGACTGACTGATTTGTAGCGTGCAGTTATCCAAACGCACTTCAGCATTTGAATCACCAGACGTTGTATCTGTCACACTCCATCGCACAGTAGCACTTCAGGGGTAGAATAGCCAGTTGTCGGATTTTCCTCACATGTACCTCGACGTATTTTTTGTTCAATAACAAGTTCTTTGAACAGACTGACTGATTTGTAGCGTGCAGTTATCCAAACGCACTTCAGCATTTGAATCACCAGACGTTGTATCTGGCACACTCCATCGCACAGTAGCACTTCAGGGGTAGAATAGCCAGTTGTCGGATTTTCCTCACATGTACCTCGACGTATTTTTTGTTCAATAACAAGTTCTTTGAACAGACTGACTGATTTGTAGCGTGCAGTTATCCAAACGCACTTCAGCATTTGAATCACCAGACGTTGTATCTGTCACACTCCATCGCACAGTAGCACTTCAGGGGTAGAATAGCCAGTTGTCGGATTTTCCTCACATGTACCTCGACGTATTTTTTGTTCAATAACAAGTTCTTTGAACAGACTGACTGATTTGTAGCGTGCAGTTATCCAAACGCACTTCAGCATTTGAATCACCAGACGTTGTATCTGTCACACTCCATCGCACAGTAGCACTTCAGGGGTAGAATAGCCAGTTGTCGGATTTTCCTCACATGTACCTCGACGTATTTTTTGTTCAATAACAAGTTCTTTGAACAGACTGACTGATTTGTAGCGTGCAGTTATCCAAACGCACTTCAGCATTTGAATCACCAGACGTTGTATCTGTCACACTCCATCGCACAGTAGCACTTCAGGGGTAGAATAGCCAGTTGTCGGATTTTCCTCACATGTACCTCGACGTATTTTTTGTTCAATAACAAGTTCTTTGAACAGACTGACTGATTTGTAGCGTGCAGTTATCCAAACGCACTTCAGCATTTGAATCACCAGACGTTGTATCTGTCACACTCCATCGCACAGTAGCACTTCAGGGGTAGAATAGCCAGTTGTCGGATTTTCCTCACATGTACCTCGACGTATTTTTTGTTCAATAACAAGTTCTTTGAACAGACTGACTGTTTTGTAGCGTGCAGTTATCCAAACGCACTTCAGCATTTGAATCACCAGACGATGTATCTGTCACACTCCATCGCACAGTAGCACTTCAGGGGTAGAATAGCCAGTTGTCGGATTTTCCTCACATGTACCTCGACGTATTTTTTGTTCAATAACAAGTTCTTTGAACAGACTGACTGATTTGTAGCGTGCAGTTATCTAAACGCACTTCAGCATTTGAATCACCAGACGTTGTATCTGTCACACTCCATCACACAGTAGCACTTCAGGGGTAGAATAGCCAGTTGTCGGATTTTCCTCACATGTACCTCGACGTATTTTTTGTTCAATAACAAGTTCTTTGAACAGACTGACTGTTTTGTAGCGTGCAGTTATCCAAACGCACTTCAGCATTTGAATCACCAGACGATGTATCTGTCACACTCCATCGCACAGTAGCACTTCAGGGGTAGAATAGCCAGTTGTCGGATTTTCCTCACATGTACCTCGACGTATTTTTTGTTCAATAACAAGTTCTTTGAACAGACTGACTGATTTGTAGCGTGCAGTTATCCAAACGCACTTCAGCATTTGAATCACCAGACGTTGTATCTGTCACACTCCATCGCACAGTAGCACTTCAGGGGTAGAATAGCCAGTTATCGGATTTTCCTCACATGTACCTCGACGTATTTTTTGTTCAATAACAAGTTCTTTGAACAGACTGACTGATTTGTAGCGTGCAGTTATCCAAACGCACTTCAGCATTTGAATCACCAGACGTTGTATCTGTCACACTCCATCGCACAGTAGCACTTCAGGGGTAGAATAGCCAGTTGTCGGATTTTCCTCACATGTACCTCGACGTATTTTTTGTTCAATAACAAGTTCTTTGAACAGACTGACTGTTTTGTAGCGTGCAGTTATCCAAACGCACTTCAGCATTTGAATCACCAGACGATGTATCTGTCACACTCCATCGCACAGTAGCACTTCAGGGGTAGAATAGCCAGTTGTCGGATTTTCCTCACATGTACCTCGACGTATTTTTTGTTCAATAACAAGTTCTTTGAACAGACTGACTGATTTGTAGCGTGCAGTTATCCAAACGCACTTCAGCATTTGAATCACCAGACGTTGTATCTGTCACACTCCATCGCACAGTAGCACTTCAGGGGTAGAATAGCCAGTTGTCGGATTTTCCTCACATGTACCTCGACGTATTTTTTGTTCAATAACAAGTTCTTTGAACAGACTGACTGATTTGAAGCGTGCAGTTATCCAAACGCACTTCAGCATTTGAATCACCAGACGTTGTATCTGTCACACTCCATCGCACAGTAGCACTTCAGGGGTAGAATAGCCAGTTGTCGGATTTTCCTCACATGTACCTCGACGTATTTTTTGTTCAATAACAAGTTCTTTGAACAGACTGACTGATTTGTAGCGTGCAGTTATCCAAACGCACTTCAGCATTTGAATCACCAGACGTTGTATCTGTCACACTCCATCGCACAGTAGCACTTCAGGGGTAGAATAGCCAGTTGTCGGATTTTCCTCACATGTACCTCGACGTATTTTTTGTTCAATAACAAGTTCTTTGAACAGACTGACTGATTTGTAGCGTGCAGTTATCCAAACGCACTTCAGCATTTGAATCACCAGACGTTGTATCTGTCACACTCCATCGCACAGTAGCACTTCAGGGGTAGAATAGCCAGTTGTCGGATTTTCCTCACATGTACCTCGACGTATTTTTTTTTCAATAACAAGTTCTTTGAACAGACTGACTGATTTGTAGCGTGCAGTTATCCAAACGCACTTCAGCATTTGAATCACCAGACGTTGTATCTGTCACACTCCATCGCACAGTAGCACTTCAGGGGTAGAATAGCCAGTTGTCGGATTTTCCTCACATGTACCTCGACGTATTTTTTGTTCAATAACAAGTTCTTTGAACAGACTGACTGATTTGTAGCGTGCAGTTATCCAAACGCACTTCAGCATTTCAATCACCAGACGTTGTATCTGTCACACTCCATCGCACAGTAGCACTTCAGGGGTAGAATAGCCAGTTGTCGGATTTTCCTCACATGTACCTCGACGTATTTTTGTTCAATAACAAGTTCTTTGAACAGACTGACTGATTTGTAGCGTGCAGTTATCCAAACGCACTTCAGCATTTGAATCACCAGACGATGTATCTGTCACACTCCATCGCACAGTAGCACTTCAGGGGTAGAATAGCCAGTTGTCGGATTTTCCTCACATGTACCTCGACGTATTTTTTGTTCAATAACAAGTTCTTTGAACAGACTGACTGATTTGTAGCGTGCAGTTATCCAAACGCACTTCAGCATTTGAATCACCAGACGTTGTATCTGTCACACTCCATCGCACAGTAGCACTTCAGGGGTAGAATAGCCAGTTGTCGGATTTTCCTCACATGTACCTCGACGTATTTTTTGTTCAATAACAAGTTCTTTGAACAGACTGACTGATTTGTAGCGTGCAGTTATCCAAACGCACTTCAGCATTTGAATCACCAGACGTTGTATCTGTCACACTCCATCGCACAGTAGCACTTCAGGGGTAGAATAGCCAGTTGTCGGATTTTCCTCACATGTACCTCGACGTATTTTTTGTTCAATAACAAGTTCTTTGAACAGACTGACTGATTTGTAGCGTGCAGTTATCCAAACGCACTTCAGCATTTCAATCACCAGACGTTGTATCTGTCACACTCCATCGCACAGTAGCACTTCAGGGGTAGAATAGCCAGTTGTCGGATTTTCCTCACATGTACCTCGACGTATTTTTTGTTCAATAACAAGTTCTTTGAACAGACTGACTGATTTGTAGCGTGCAGTTATCCAAACGCACTTCAGCATTTGAATCACCAGACGTTGTATCTGTCACACTCCATCGCACAGTAGCACTTCAGGGGTAGAATAGCCAGTTGTCGGATTTTCCTCACATGTACCTCGACGTATTTTTTGTTCAATAACAAGTTCTTTGAACAGACTGACTGATTTGTAGCGTGCAGTTATCCAAACGCACTTCAGCATTTGAATCACCAGACGTTGTATCTGTCACACTCCATCGCACAGTAGCACTTCAGGGGTAGAATAGCCAGTTGTCGGATTTTCCTCACATGTACCTCGACGTATTTTTTGTTCAATATCAAGTTCTTTGAACAGACTGACTGATTTGTAGCGTGCAGTTATCCAAACGCACTTCAGCATTTGAATCACCAGACGTTGTATCTGTCACACTCCATCGCACAGTAGCACTTCAGGGGTAGAATAGCCAGTTGTCGGATTTTCCTCACATGTACCTCGACGTATTTTTTGTTCAATAACAAGTTCTTTGAACAGACTGACTGATTTGTAGCGTGCAGTTATCCAAACGCACTTCAGCATTTGAATCACCAGACGATGTATCTGTCACACTCCATCGCACAGTAGCACTTCAGGGGTAGAATAGCCAGTTGTCGGATTTTCCTCACATGTACCTCGACGTATTTTTTGTTCAATAACAAGTTCTTTGAACAGACTGACTGATTTGTAGCGTGCAGTTATCCAAACGCACTTCAGCATTTGAATCACCAGACGTTGTATCTGTCACACTCCATCGCACAGTAGCACTTCAGGGGTAGAATAGCCAGTTGTCGGATTTTCCTCACATGTACCTCGACGTATTTTTTGTTCAATAACAAGTTCTTTGAACAGACTGACTGATTTGTAGCGTGCAGTTATCCAAACGCACTTCAGCATTTGAATCACCAGACGTTGTATCTGTCACACTCCATCGCACAGTAGCACTTCAGGGGTAGAATAGCCAGTTGTCGGATTTTCCTCACATGTACCTCGACGTATTTTTTGTTCAATAACAAGTTCTTTGAACAGACTGACTGATTTGTAGCGTGCAGTTATCCAAACGCACTTCAGCATTTGAATCACCAGACGTTGTATCTGTCACACTCCATCGCACAGTAGCACTTCAGGGGTAGAATAGCCAGTTGTCGGATTTTCCTCACATGTACCTCGACGTATTTTTTGTTCAATAACAAGTTCTTTGAACAGACTGACTGATTTGTAGCGTGCAGTTATCCAAACGCACTTCAGCATTTGAATCACCAGACGATGTATCTGTCACACTCCATCGCACAGTAGCACTTCAGGGGTAGAATAGCCAGTTGTCGGATTTTCCTCACATGTACCTCGACGTATTTTTTGTTCAATAACAAGTTCTTTGAACAGACTGACTGATTTGTAGCGTGCAGTTATCCAAACGCACTTCAGCATTTGAATCACCAGACGTTGTATCTGTCACACTCCATCGCACAGTAGCACTTCAGGGGTAGAATAGCCAGTTGTCGGATTTTCCTCACATGTACCTCGACGTATTTTTTGTTCAATAACAAGTTCTTTGAACAGACTGACTGATTTGTAGCGTGCAGTTATCCAAACGCACTTCAGCATTTGAATCACCAGACGTTGTATCTGTCACACTCCATCGCACAGTAGCACTTCAGGGGTAGAATCGCCAGTTGTCGGATTTTCCTCACATGTACCTCGACGTATTTTTTGTTGAATAACAAGTTCTTTGAACAGACTGACTGATTTGTAGCGTGCAGTTATCCAAACGCACTTCAGCATTTGAATCACCAGACGTTGTATCTGTCACACTCCATCGCACAGTAGCACTTCAGGGGTAGAATAGCCAGTTGTCGGATTTTCCTCACATGTACCTCGACGTATTTTTTGTTCAATAACAAGTTCTTTGAACAGACTGACTGATTTGTAGCGTGCAGTTATCCAAACGCACTTCAGCATTTGAATCACCAGACGTTGTATCTGTCACACTCCATCGCACAGTAGCACTTCAGGGGTAGAATAGCCAGTTGTCGGATTTTCCTCACATGTACCTCGACGTATTTTTTGTTCAATAACAAGTTCTTTGAACAGACTGACTGATTTGTAGCGTGCAGTTATCCAAACGCACTTCAGCATTTGAATCACCAGACGTTGTATCTGTCACACTCCATCGCACAGTAGCACTTCAGGGGTAGAATAGCCAGTTGTCGGATTTTCCTCACATGTACCTCGACGTATTTTTTGTTCAATAACAAGTTCTTTGAACAGACTGACTGATTTGTAGCGTGCAGTTATCCAAACGCACTTCAGCATTTGAATCACCAGACGTTGTATCTGTCACACTCCATTGCACAGTAGCACTTCAGGGGTAGAATAGCCAGTTGTCGGATTTTCCTCACATGTACCTCGACGTATTTTTTGTTCAATAACAAGTTCTTTGAACAGACTGACTGATTTGTAGCGTGCAGTTATCCAAACGCACTTCAGCATTTGAATCACCAGACGTTGTATCTGTCACACTCCATCGCACAGTAGCACTTCAGGGGTAGAATAGCCAGTTGTCGGATTTTCCTCACATGTACCTCGACGTATTTTTTGTTCAATAACAAGTTCTTTGAACAGACTGACTGATTTGTAGCGTGCAGTTATCCAAACGCACTTCAGCATTTGAATCACCAGACGTTGTATCTGTCACACTCCATCACACAGTAGCACTTCAGGGGTAGAATAGCCAGTTGTCGGATTTTCCTCACATGTACCTCGACGTATTTTTTGTTCAATAACAAGTTCTTTGAACAGACTGACTGATTTGTAGCGTGCAGTTATCCAAACGCACTTCAGCATTTGAATCACCAGACGTTGTATCTGTCACACTCCATCGCACAGTAGCACTTCAGGGGTAGAATAGCCAGTTGTCGGATTTTCCTCACATGTACCTCGACGTATTTTTTGTTCAATAACAAGTTCTTTGAACAGACTGACTGATTTGTAGCGTGCAGTTATCCAAACGCACTTCAGCATTTGAATCACCAGACGTTGTATCTGTCACACTCCATCGCACAGTAGCACTTCAGGGGTAGAATAGCCAGTTGTCGGATTTTCCTCACATGTACCTCGACGTATTTTTTTTTCAATAACAAGTTCTTTGAACAGACTGACTGATTTGTAGCGTGCAGTTATCCAAACGCACTTCAGCATTTGAATCACCAGACGTTGTATCTGTCACACTCCATCGCACAGTAGCACTTCAGGGGTAGAATAGCCAGTTGTCGGATTTTCCTCACATGTACCTCGACGTATTTTTTGTTCAATAACAAGTTCTTTGAACAGACTGACTGATTTGTAGCGTGCAGTTATCCAAACGCACTCCAGCATTTGAATCACCAGACGTTGTATCTGTCACACTCCATCGCACAGTAGCACTTCAGGGGTAGAATAGCTAGTTGTCGGATTTTCCTCACATGTACCTCGACGTATTTTTTGTTCAATAACAAGTTCTTTGAACAGACTGACTGATTTGTAGCGTGCAGTTATCCAAACGCACTTCAGCATTTGAATCACCAGACGTTGTATCTGTCACACTCCATCACACAGTAGCACTTCAGGGGTAGAATAGCCAGTTGTCGGATTTTCCTCACATGTACCTCGACGTATTTTTTGTTCAATAACAAGTTCTTTGAACAGACTGACTGATTTGTAGCGTGCAGTTATCCAAACGCACTTCAGCATTTGAATCACCAGACGTTGTATCTGTCACACTCCATCGCACAGTAGCACTTCAGGGGTAGAATAGCCAGTTGTCGGATTTTCCTCACATGTACCTCGACGTATTTTTTGTTCAATAACAAGTTCTTTGAACAGACTGACTGATTTGTAGCGTGCAGTTATCCAAACGCACTTCAGCATTTGAATCACCAGACGTTGTATCTGTCACACTCCATCGCACAGTAGCACTTCAGGGGTAGAATAGCCAGTTGTCGGATTTTCCTCACATGTACCTCGACGTATTTTTTGTTCAATAACAAGTTCTTTGAACAGACTGACTGATTTGTAGCGTGTAGTTATCCAAACGCACTTCAGCATTTGAATCACCAGACGTTGTATCTGTCACACTCCATCGCACAGTAGCACTTCAGGGGTAGAATAGCCAGTTGTCGGATTTTCCTCACATGTACCTCGACGTATTTTTTGTTGAATAACAAGTTCTTTGAACAGACTGACTGATTTGTAGCGTGCAGTTATCCAAACGCACTTCAGCATTTGAATCACCAGACGTTGTATCTGTCACACTCCATCGCACAGTAGCACTTCAGGGGTAGTATAGCCAGTTGTCGGATTTTCCTCACATGTACCTCGACGTATTTTTTGTTCAATAACAAGTTCTTTGAACAGACTGACTGATTTGTAGCGTGCAGTTATCCAAACGCACTTCAGCATTTGAATCACCAGACGTTGTATCTGTCACACTCCATCGCACAGTAGCACTTCAGGGGTAGAATAGCCAGTTGTCGGATTTTCCTCACATGTACCTCGACGTATTTTTTGTTCAATAACAAGTTCTTTGAACAGACTGACTGATTTGTAGCGTGTAGTTATCCAAACGCACTTCAGCATTTGAATCACCAGACGTTGTATCTGTCACACTCCATCGCACAGTAGCACTTCAGGGGTAAAATAGCCATTTGTCGGATTTTCCTCACATGTACCTCGACGTATTTTTTGTTCAATAACAAGTTCTTTGAACAGACTGACTGATTTGTAGCGTGCAGTTATCCAAACGCACTTCAGCATTTGAATCACCAGACGTTGTATCTGTCACACTCCATCGCACAGTAGCACTTCAGGGGTAGAATAGCCAGTTGTCGGATTTTCCTCACATGTACCTCGACGTATTTTTTGTTCAATAACAAGTTCTTTGAACAGACTGACTGATTTGTAGCGTGCAGTTATCCAAACGCACTTCAGCATTTGAATCACCAGACGATGTATCTGTCACACTCCATCGCACAGTAGCACTTCAGGGGTAGAATAGCCAGTTGTCGGATTTTCCTCACATGTACCTCGACGTATTTTTTGTTGAATAACAAGTTCTTTGAACAGACTGACTGATTTGTAGCGTGCAGTTATCCAAACGCACTTCAGCATTTGAATCACCAGACGTTGTATCTGTCACACTCCATCACACAGTAGCACTTCAGGGGTAGAATAGCCAGTTGTCGGATTTTCCTCACATGTACCTCGACGTATTTTTTGTTCAATAACAAGTTCTTTGAACAGACTGACTGATTTGTAGCGTGCAGTTATCCAAACGCACTTCAGCATTTGAATCACCAGACGTTGTATCTGTCACACTCCATCACACAGTAGCTCTTCAGGGGTAGAATCGCCAGTTGTCGGATTTTCCTCACATGTACCTCGACGTATTTTTTGTTCAATAACAAGTTCTTTGAACAGACTGACTGATTTGTAGCGTGCAGTTATCCAAACGCACTTCAGCATTTGAATCACCAGACGTTGTATCTGTCACACTCCATCGCACAGTAGCACTTCATGGGTAGAATAGCCAGTTGTCGGATTTTCCTCACATGTACCTCGACGTATTTTTTGTTCAATAACAAGTTCTTTGAACAGACTGACTGATTTGTAGCGTGCAGTTATCCAAACGCACTTCAGCATTTGAATCACCAGACGATGTATCTGTCACACTCCATCGCACAGTAGCACTTCAGGGGTAGAATAGCCAGTTGTCGGATTTTCCTCACATGTACCTCGACGTATTTTTTGTTGAATAACAAGTTCTTTGAACAGACTGACTGATTTGTAGCGTGCAGTTATCCAAACGCACTTCAGCATTTGAATCACCAGACGTTGTATCTGTCACACTCCATCACACAGTAGCACTTCAGGGGTAGAATAGCCAGTTGTCGGATTTTCCTCACATGTACCTCGACGTATTTTTTGTTCAATAACAAGTTCTTTGAACAGACTGACTGATTTGTAGCGTGCAGTTATCCAAACGCACTTCAGCATTTGAATCACCAGACGTTGTATCTGTCACACTCCATCGCACAGTAGCACTTCAGGGGTAGAATAGCCAGTTGTCGGATTTTCCTCACATGTCCCTCGACGTATTTTTTGTTCAATAACAAGTTCTTTGAACAGACTGACTGATTTGTAGCGTGCAGTTATCCAAACGCACTTCAGCATTTGAATCACCAGACGTTGTATCTGTCACACTCCATCGCACAGTAGCACTTCAGGGGTAGAATAGCCAGTTGTCGGATTTTCCTCACATGTACCTCGACGTATTTTTTGTTCAATAACAAGTTCTTTGAACAGACTGTCTGATTTGTAGCGTGCAGTTATCCAAACGCACTTCAGCATTTGAATCACCAGACGTTGTATCTGTCACACTCCATCACACAGTAGCACTTCAGGGGTAGAATAGCCAGTTGTCGGATTTTCCTCACATGTACCTCGACGTATTTTTTGTTCAATAACAAGTTCTTTGAACAGACTGACTGATTTGTAGCGTGCAGTTATCCAAACGCACTTCAGCATTTGAATCACCAGACGTTGTATCTGTCACACTCCATCACACAGTAGCTCTTCAGGGGTAGAATCGCCAGTTGTCGGATTTTCCTCACATGTACCTCGACGTATTTTTTGTTCAATAACAAGTTCTTTGAACAGACTGACTGATTTGTAGCGTGCAGTTATCCAAACGCACTTCAGCATTTGAATCACCAGACGTTGTATCTGTCACACTCCATCGCACAGTAGCACTTCATGGGTAGAATAGCCAGTTGTCGGATTTTCCTCACATGTACCTCGACGTATTTTTTGTTCAATAACAAGTTCTTTGAACAGACTGACTGATTTGTAGCGTGCAGTTATCCAAACGCACTTCAGCATTTGAATCACCAGACGATGTATCTGTCACACTCCATCGCACAGTAGCACTTCAGGGGTAGAATAGCCAGTTGTCGGATTTTCCTCACATGTACCTCGACGTATTTTTTGTTGAATAACAAGTTCTTTGAACAGACTGACTGATTTGTAGCGTGCAGTTATCCAAACGCACTTCAGCATTTGAATCACCAGACGTTGTATCTGTCACACTCCATCACACAGTAGCACTTCAGGGGTAGAATAGCCAGTTGTCGGATTTTCCTCACATGTACCTCGACGTATTTTTTGTTCAATAACAAGTTCTTTGAACAGACTGACTGATTTGTAGCGTGCAGTTATCCAAACGCACTTCAGCATTTGAATCACCAGACGTTGTATCTGTCACACTCCATCGCACAGTAGCACTTCAGGGGTAGAATAGCCAGTTGTCGGATTTTCCTCACATGTCCCTCGACGTATTTTTTGTTCAATAACAAGTTCTTTGAACAGACTGACTGATTTGTAGCGTGCAGTTATCCAAACGCACTTCAGCATTTGAATCACCAGACGTTGTATCTGTCACACTCCATCGCACAGTAGCACTTCAGGGGTAGAATAGCCAGTTGTCGGATTTTCCTCACATGTACCTCGACGTATTTTTTGTTCAATAACAAGTTCTTTGAACAGACTGTCTGATTTGTAGCGTGCAGTTATCCAAACGCACTTCAGCATTTGAATCACCAGACGTTGTATCTGTCACACTCCATCGCACAGTAGCACTTCAGGGGTAGAATAGCCAGTTGTCGGATTTTCCTCACATGTACCTCGACGTATTTTTTGTTCAATAACAAGTTCTTTGAACAGACTGACTGATTTGTAGCGTGCAGTTATCCAAACGCACTTCAGCATTTGAATCACCAGACGTTGTATCTGTCACACTCCATCGCACAGTAGCACTTCAGGGGTAGAATAGCCAGTTGTCGGATTTTCCTCACATGTACCTCGACGTATTTTTTGTTCGATAACAAGTTCTTTGAACCGACTCACGGTGTCGCCATGGGTAGTCCCTAGTCGCCTTTTGAGGCCAATATGTTTATGGAGGACTTACAGGAAAAGATGCTGGAATCTGCCAGATCGAAGCCCACAGTGTTCTGGAGGTATGTTGATGATACATTTCTTGTGTGGCCTCACGGTGAAGATAAATTACAAGAATTTTTAAACCACCTGAATTCCATCCATAACCAAATCCAGTTTACAATGGAAGTCGAAAAAGAGGGATGCCTTCCATTTCTGGATGTAATGGTACGACGCAAAGATGATGGCACCTTAGGACATTCAGTATATAGGAAACCGATGCTTACTGATTTATACTCACATGCAAGTAGCTGCCATCATCCATCCCAGACGATGAGTGTTCTCAGAACACTGGTCCATAGAGCAAACGCCATTGCTAATGAGAGCAGTCTGCAGGACGAGCTTCTACACCTGAAGAGAGTCTTTGCAGCAAACGGGTACTCTCCACAGCAGATACATAAGCCACTACGTATGAAACCAGCGGTACGTCTAAAGAACACAGTAGATGATGCAGGAAGTTCTAAATCCATTGCTTTTCTGCCATATGTTGCGAGCCTGTCGTCGAAAATCGGACGGATTCTGAACAAACACAAAGACAGCAGCACTTTTGGGTTCTATCAAAGATGATTTGGAGCTCCGGAAGGCCGAGGTTTACGAGATCCCCTGTGAATGTAGCCTTTCGTACATATGACATGCGACAGGTCCAGTCCAGGAAAGATGCACGGAACACCAAAGATATACCCGTCTCTTACAACCCAATAAATCGGCAGTGGCAGAGCACTGTACTGATACTGGACACTCCATGACGTACAAAAACGTCAAAGTTTTAGCCTCCACTTCATCTTTCTGGGACTCAGTGGTGAAAGAAGCAGTTGAAATTTAACAGAGACAGCGGCTTCAGTTTAGATAAATCATAGAATCCGGCACTTTCTTTAATACATTTACAAAGACGCCATCACAGCACAGATCATAATACATCGATTTCTCCGCAGTAATCGACCATGCAGCGACAGACATAATTTACACATACGTGTACTTCCTTGCTGCCGAGTAACGTCTTTGGCGCCTTGTTGTATCTGTGGGCGCATGCGCAGTAGCGCGGCCCGCGCGTTTATGAGCGCGAAGCGTGTGCTGGAGGGTCAGTCTTCGATTCGTCTCTGAAGATGGATGAACGGTTCTCATCCGAAATATTAGATGAAATGAACTTTATGCGGCTGCACGCCCGAAACTTCTTCGAACACTTGTACATCTACTTCGGCAACAGACATCAGTTTCACCATGCGCAGTCCTTCATCCACACATCAGCCTCTGAATCGGCAGACATTGAAATTTTGCAGACTGGATCCTCGACCAGACTGACACACAGTTCTATACCTGTAGTTCGGCAACGGAATCACCAGGCATAAGTTTCGCTACAGAGAATCCTCCATCCACACGTTAGCATCACAAATCTCAGACATTGGATTTGCCACTCTGGGTCCTCCACAAGAGGTTTTTCACAGACAGTCCACCATCTCCACTTCAGGGCAGTATGACCAGGTATCGGATTTGTTACATACTTCCAGCATCTCTTCAGCAGTGGACATCAGCTATCCTGACATATATATTTTAATGACAGAATAACCAGACATTGGACTTGTGCACGCTGTCATATATCTGCACGTTGTTGGCTTGTGTCACATAAGGTTTCTAACATGACGTTCTTCATTTGCACTTTAGCAGCAGTTTCATTGGATTCATCACATGAAGTCTTCCACTCTGCTTTATGGCCCAAATACCAGACTCACTCGATGCAGTGATTTAATGTGCTTGTTACGTGTACCAGTTTTATTGTATAGGACAGGAATTTCATACCGTTTTAACTAGAACGCGTTTTGTTTCGCTACCTTAGTATTTCACGCTACTGCTGTGCTGCGTATCTTTCAAGATGGAAGTAACGTCAGTGGTAAGGTGATAAGGACTTCCATACTTGTACTGGTGTGACATTTTACAGCTTCAGTAGAATTAAAACTTCACAAGCCCTTATCAGAGTGGCAGCTGTAGGAAGCCGTAGAAGATTGCCTTGTGGATATGGAGACAGACTTATGACGGTAGAATAAATAGATTTAAGAAATGTTTAAGTAAACCATGTGACTGTTTTCATTTATGGTATTTCGTGGTTTAATGATATCCTCCTCCACATATTAGCATTCCATGTTTCCAAACACATAGGCCTCTACAGATTCTACTCACACAAATCCTACTCCTGAAGCAAAAATACCAGTCACCTACCCACATCTCACAAACAGACATACAGATACTGGTATGTCACACACATCCTCAGACCCACACTTCAGTGGCTAAATCAGCACACATGGAATTCCTCACAGACTGTCCTCAATGCTAGATTCAAGAGCAGCATTAGCAGACCCCTCAGACATGTATCAAAGGCCACAGTGATTTATTTACTCTGTGATACATTGTTTACACCTGTTAGTCAGTGGAAACACAAAAATATATTGCTTTCAGTCACATTCAGCATCTTAGTCAGCAGTCATGGGATCTGCTAAATGCAATTCTCTACCGCCAATTCAGCAGCTAAATCACTGAGGTTTTCCTCCTATTCATCGATCTACTCACATTACAGTGACAGAATCACCAGACATTGTACTTGCCTTGCACACTACTCCAAATGACTCTATAGTCGAAGAATCACCAGACAACACCTTACACATTACAGCATCCACACTTTAGTGGCCAAATCACCAGCGACCGAGGTTTTCACGCCCTGCTTTCCACCCAGCGTCACCAAACAGGGTACGTGGTGCCCCCTGAGGCCTAGCTGACAGTTGCCACACTCAGGGCTTGTCGCAAGGAGTCCTCTGTCTGTTCAACAGTAGCATCGCTAGACATCGGCTTCACCACACGTAGTCCTCGACATTCCTCCATGACAAATACCAGACGTTGTAACGCGATGAATCACCACACATCCTGTCTGTCACACAAAGCCCACTCCTGGCTCCTCAGCAGAAAATTCCTCTAAATCTTTGCACACACTTCTCTCCCTACGCTTCTGAAGCGCAAAACACTACATATTAGCTTCGTGAGATTCAGACATCTACCCACATTTCACCTCACAGTGATATGTCACAAACATTCCTCTACCCACTCTACAATAGCTGAGCTTATCACACAATGCACTTGCACCACATTTCAGTGGCAGAATCACCAGAAATTGGTATGTGGTGACTCCTGATGATCATTCCTCTGCTACACACACACACACACACACACACACACACACACACAGTTCTTCACCAATACTTTGGCAGCAGAATCGCCAGAGGATTTGTCGTATGAAGCACTCCATTAGCACTTTATTGACCAAATCACCAGATATTGGACTTGCATACACATTCTCCAACCCAAGCATGAGAAGCCAAATTAACAAACATAAAGTTTCTCATTGACTACCCCAGACAAGCCTTTCACTGCCAGCATCATGCCCAGTCCTCTGCTTCAAACACAGTGCATCACCAATATTTGGCAGCAAAATAACTAGACAGATGTTTTGTCACATGAGCCACTCCCTCCACACTTTGATGGTAAATCACCAAAAATTGGACTTCCATACACATTCCCCCGATCATGCCAAGTGCCGGCCGCAGTGGCCGAGCGGTCTGTGGCGTGCTAGTCACGGTCTGCACGGCTGCTGCGGTCGGGAGTTCGAATCCCCTTCTTGGGAATGGATATTTGTGCCGTCTTGAGTATAAGCTAGGTCACAAGTAGTTCGTAAGTATAGGGATTGATGACCCCATAGTTAAGTCCCATTAGCTCTACAAACATTTGAACATTTTTGGAAGCCAAGTCACTAGATGTAAAGTTTCTCTGAGACCTGTTTTTCAGTGGCAGCATCACCGGACATGGTTAAGTTACGTCTCCTCATGCCCTGTTCTCTGCTTCACACACAGTGCTTCACTCTGGCAGGCGACTGACGAAACAGAAGTTTTGTCACATGAACCACTTTCATTTCTCAATTCACCAGATACTGGACATACATACATACTCCCCCAGCCGTGCTTTAGAAGACAAATCACCAAACATCAAGTTTCTTACAGACTACTCAAGGCCGCTTTAAGTGACAGCATCACCAGACACAGTTAGGTTATGTCTCATAATGTGCTGTTCGCTGCTTCACACACAGTACTTCAACATTTTGGCAGCAGACTCACCAGACAGAGTTTCTGTCGCATGAAGGACTCCGTTTACACTTTATTGGCGAAATCACCAGATACTGGACTTGCATACACATTCCACTGCCCATGACCAGAAGCCAAATCGCAAGACATCTAGTTTCTCACAGACTGTTCCAGACATACTTACAGTGGCAGCAGCACCAGACAGGCAATGTCTCCTGATGTCATTTCCTCTGATTCATACACAGTCATTCACCAATATTTTGGCAGCAAATTCATCAGACAGACGTTTTATCACATGAAGCACCCCATCTACACGTTGATGACCGAATCTCCAGGCATCAGACTTGCATACATACCCCCCCCCCACTTGTGCTTCATAAACCAAATCACCAGACACAAAGTTCCTCAAAGGCTATCCCAGACCGACCTTTCAGCGGCAGCATCACTAGACATTGTTAGTTGATGTCTCCTGATGCCCAGATTTCACACACAGTCCTTCACTAAAACTTTGACAACAGACTCATCAGACAGAAGTTTAATCACATGAAAGGATCTACACTTAAATGGCCAAATCTCCAGGGCCCAGTCTTGCATACCCACTACCCCACTTGTGCTTTAGAAGCCAAATTACCAGACCCGTAGTTTCTAACAGACTATCCCAGATATGCTTTACAGAGGCGGCATCACCAGACAGTGGTAGGCGATGTGCCCTGAGACCCGGTGCTCACTTCCACAGGTGGCCACAGCTGCCAGAATTGCGACTTTGCGGCGCACAGTCCTTCACCAATACTTTGACAGCAGGACTTTGTGCTTCATAAACCAAATCACCAGACACAAAGTTCCTCAAAGGCTATCCCAGACCGACCTTTCAGCGGCAGCATCACTAGACATTGTTAGTTGATGTCTCCTGATGCCCAGATTTCACACACAGTCCTTCACTAAAACTTTGACAACAGACTCATCAGACAGAAGTTTAATCACATGAAAGGATCTACACTTAAATGGCCAAATCTCCAGGGCCCAGTCTTGCATACCCACTACCCCACTTGTGCTTTAGAAGCCAAATTACCAGACCCGTAGTTTCTAACAGACTATCCCAGATATGCTTTACAGAGGCGGCATCACCAGACAGTGGTAGGCGATGTGCCCTGAGACCCGGTGCTCACTTCCACAGGTGGCCACAGCTGCCAGAATTGCGACTTTGCGGCGCACAGTCCTTCACCAATACTTTGACAGCAGCCTCACCAGACAGAAGTTTAATCACATGAAATGATCTACACTTCACTGGCCAAATCTCCAGGACCCAGGCTTGCATACCCACTACCCCACTTCTGCTTCAGAAGCCAAATTAGCACACACAGAGTTTCTCACAGACTACACCAGCAGCAGCATCACCAGTGGCAGGCGATGTCCCCTGAGACCCAGTCCTCACTTCCGCAGGCGGCGCCGGCAGCTGCCAGAACTGCGACATCGCGGCGCCCGGCGTCCAGCCTCCGCCCCCGACGTCCGCCTCCGGCCCTGGCGCGGTGCCGCCGCCCCCCGTCACCACCGCCTCCGGGGGCGGCACCGGCACGGCCAGCTCGGGGGCCAGCAGCGTGTCCAGCTCCATCAGCAGCGCCTTCGACAAGATGGCCACCGAGGACGACTCGCGCTCCACCGGCTCGCCGCCTGGAGGGCCTCACCCGCAGCACGTATGTACCACTCTTATCTTCCAGCCAGTCTCTCCACAAAGGTTGTTAAGCACCGCCAGGGGTGACCAGGGATGGGTAACCGTCTGGGTACGTGAAGCACTGTTGACAATGTTCCCTTTGTCATAAGGAGATAGGAGTGGTGGTGGTGTAAAGTGCCTGATCACCAATCGGCCGCAATGTCCTGGATTCAATTCCAAATCTCTCTGCAGTGTCTCATGGAGTTTTATTTATTTTTCGTGTCCAGAAAACTCTAGTGTGAGTCCATGTAATAATTTTTTTTATATTTCTTGCCCAGTAATCAGCCACACAGATGGCCTTGTCATTAGCTAGCTGTAAATCCAGGGGGGTACAGCATGTGCTGAGGTTTGGGCACGTTAGCAAGTGGTCCTCAGTCTGGACATTCCCACAGTCGCACAGAGGTACCTCATTGAGGTAGCCCCGTCTGGAAAGGTTGAACTTGCAATTTGAGACCCCATACCTAAGCCAGTTGAGAGCCTTCCAGGTTGTAAAGGATTTGTCACCTCCAGCTGCAAGTTGTTCTTGCAGGCCTAAGATAGGGTTAGGTGTTGCCTCCTTCCATAGCTGAAGCCTCCTCTCTTCGACAATGACGTCAATTGGTTATGACGTTCAAAGGAACTTCCTTCTTGAGCGAAGCCGCCTAGGCTGGTGCCCATGTAGAGGATGATGATTGTCAATTGTTTCTTCCTCTCCACCTCGGCAGCTACTTGCCGCCGTATGCTAGGGCGAGCTATCCCTATGAGAGAGTAAATCTTCTCTGTCGGCTTGGGTGTCAAGCACCCCGATATGATGCGGGCTGACTCATTTACGACCAAGTCGATATGTTTCACGTGGGCCGAATTCTTCTACACATGCGCGGCGTATTCAGCTGCCGATAGACTAAGTGCCATAGCTGTTGTTGGAAGCACTTGTGGGTCGGCACTCCAGTTTGTGTTCGTCAGTTTGGGAATAATACTGTTCCTGGTGCTGTCCTTTTTCTTAGTGTCTAAATAGTGTTGTTTGAATGACAGAGTTCTATCCAGCTTCACTCCTAGGTATTAGGGAGGGTAGCTGTGCTCCAGTTCTTGTCCTTTCCAGCTTACATGGAGCTTTGTCTTAGCTTCCTTATTCCTCAGATAGAAGCAGCAGTTCTGATGATAGTAATTACTAAGTACTTCCAGAGCTCTCGTTAACTTCTCCTCCACTACCTCGAAGGTGCTTCCTCGGGTCGTCAGCATATATAAACTGCCTGACATCAGGGTGTGTTGGCTGGTCATTTGTGAATATGTTGTCATAACTGGGTCTAATACAGTGTCCTGAGCAAATCCATTTGTTTTTATTCTCCATCAGCTGCTTTCTCCTTGCAATGTGACCTAAAAACGCCTGTTCTGTAGTACACACTCCACAAATCTTGAAAGTCCGAAGTCCTTAGTCGCCCGATAAAACTTATGTACCAGTCTACGGTGATTAATGGTGTCATAGGCTGCGCTAAGATCAACAAAAGCTTAAATATGCTGGGTTACATTCAGTATTTGCCCCGTGCATGAACGTCCTGGCCTAAACTCAGCTTGTTCAGGCCTTAGGACTTCGTCTATGTGGTTGGATATTCTATTAAGCACCATTCTCTCGAGGGCCTTGAACAGGTGGCACAGCAAGGATACTAGGCGAAAGTTTTTCACATCTTTTGGCTCCTTTCTTGGTTTCAATAGGGCTGCCTCTCTTGTTTTTATCCACACTCTGGGAATCTGCATGGTGTTGACGCAGTTGTTCATCAGGTGTGATGGCCATCTGAGAGTTTTTGGGCCAAAGTATTTAATTTGCTCGACCCTTAAATCATCTTCGCCAGCTGCCTTGTTGTTTTTCATTTTGTCTCATGGAGTGAGGACATGGAACACTGTTGATGGTGATGTGTCCATTGGATGGGGACGTTAAGCTCGGCAGCCCCCTTTTTCGAGAGGACTAGGGTGTGTGCTAGCATTGTGTTTAACCCTTTTCCTTCTCCCATCATCTCCTGACAGAACGCCACGCTACTCACGCATCCATTACAGTCACCTACACTTAACACAGACCCTTGAGCACACAGTTCTCACACTTCGCGAAGGAAAGGTGCCTGTGGGAGTACAGTGAAAATCTTTCCAATTAGGTGGCTGAACATGCCCTTCGGGTTCTTCCAGCCATTCATGCCCTACGAATTTACTTTACTTCACTAAATCACTCACTGCAATTGCCCAGCCGCTTCCTTTTGAAAGGATATGGTCAGTTTCCTCCCCCATCCGTGTTAACAAAATCTGGCCTCACCCTCCATCGCTAATGGCAACACTATCAATGGGACTTAAAATCGCAATCTGCTTTCCCCCCTTCCAGTCCGTCAGGTTTCTCTTCAATCCTCTCGATGCTATGGATGCCCTCTTCTGGATTTCTATGCTACACGCTTGCACTAATTGCCTGTGCAGCGAGACAGTGTCAGAAAAAAAATTGAGTTTTTCCCATTTGAGCAGTTTATATCTTTATTCGAGAAAGAACCAAAGCCGGCCGAGGGGACTGAGGCGCTCCGGTCACGGTCTGCACGGCCACTACGGTCGGGGGTTCGAATCCTCCCTCGGGCATGGATATTTGTGCCGTCCTTAGGATAACCTAGTTGATAAGTAGTTTGTAAGTTTAGGGACTGATGACCCCGTAGTTAAGTCCCATAAGCTATACAACGATTTAAACATTTCCTAACTACACTATCTGATCCCGTTGTGTAATTAGTTTGGTAAACACAAATCGGTACCAATTCCTTCTGCAGCAACTTGCTGTTATTGCTAGTATCTCCAATCCTTTCATTACTCTTCGCAGTGCTGCAGCAAATTACGTAAACTATTATGAAATATTCTAAAGAATTATTATCCCAGGAAAGAAGGCCCTGTCGGCTAAAAAGATAAGCACAAGATGGTAGTAATTTTAATTGATGTTACGCATCCCAAAATAAGAGTGACGATGATTTCGTGTGGCATTTTTGCACGTTAGATCCCAGTTGGGATCGTGTTTGGCCTGCCTGGAGCAAGTCTTACAAAATGTTCAAATGTTTGTATAGCTTATGGGACTTAACTACGGGGTCATCAGTCCCTAAACTTACAAACTACTTATGAACTAGCTAAGACTAAGGACGGCACAAATATCCATGCCCGAGGGGGGATTCGAACCCCCGACCGTAGTGGCAGTGCAGACCGTGACTGGAGCGCCTCAGTCCACTCGGCCACCGCGGCCGGCGAGCAAGTCTTTAGCTAAAGTTACATGGCGATGATGATTATGATGATGATGGTGAAGACGTCACAACACTCAGTTCCCGAGTGGAGAAAATCTCCAACCCGACTGTTAGTCGAACCCAGGCTCCCTGTATGACAACTTACCACACTGTCCAGTGGACTATGGATGCGGACAAAATAAGTTTAATATGAATTTGCGAATGTTTCTGGCTTGTGCATAACTTTTGAGGATCGAAAACAACGGATTAACGAAGGGGGTCGGTGTGCCGGCCAGCGTGGATGTGGTTTTTAGGCGGTTTCCCACATCCCCCTGGGTGAATACCGGGCTGGTCCCCAAGTCCCGACAACATTCACAAACATTTTGCAACACTTTACACTTTCACACATATAACACTATCGCAGACATTTGGGGTACACATTTCCTCCTGGGGGCAGGAAGGGCATCCGGCCCCTCGTAAATATTGTTGTTGTTGTTATGGTCTTCAGTCCGGTTTGATGCGGCTCTCCACCCTACTCTATCCTGAGCAAGCCTTTTCATCTCATGAGAACGGCAACCCACATCCACTGGAATCTGCTTACTATACGAATCTCTTGGTCTCCCTCTGCGATTTTTACCCCACACACTTCCCTCCAATGCTATATTTACGATTCCTCGATGTCTAAGAATGTGTCCTACCAAGCGATCCCTTCTTTTGGTCAGGGTATGCCAAAAATTCCTTTTCTCACCAATTCTGTTAAGTACCTCTTCATTAGTTATGCGATCTACCCACCTAATCTTCAACATTCTTCTGTAGCACCACATTTCAAAAGCCTCTATTCTCTTCCTGTCCGCACTGCTTATCGTCCATGTTTCACTCCCGTACAAGGCAACACTCCACACAAATACCTTCAGAAAAGACTTCCTTACACTTACATTAATATTCGATGTTAGCAAATTTCTCTTTCTCAAAAATGCTTTTCTTCCCATTGCCATTCTGCATTTTATATCCTCTGTACTGCGACCATCGCATGTTATTTTACTTAACGCACGCCAAATCCGGATTTAACAAATAGCCGACCCTGCATGAGCGGGACCATGGCCAAAGAGAAAGAAAGAATGACTTTCAAGATAAAATCAGTTCAGCCGTTTTGCCACAATCGATCGGCAAAAATCGACATTTCTTTTTATCTACTGTATGGAAAAGTGAGTTATGCCCATGTTTCAATGCCTGTAACTCGAAAATATCTACTCCAAATGCAAAAGTCATACATCAGAATTGTACAGTATTAAATTCTGCGTAAAACGAGCTCCTCAATTTTATAATTTGCTCGCTTGTATGCAGACATACCACTAAAACGGTCAAAGTAATCATAGTGCTAACATCCTGTGCCGGCCGCGGTGGCCGAGGAGACTGAAGCGCTTCAGTCACGGTCTGCACGGCCAATACGGTCGAGGGTTCGAATCCCCCTCGGCCATGGATATTTGTGCCGTCCTAGTTCGTAAGTAGTTCGTAAGTAGTTTGTAAGTTTAGGGACTGATGACCCCGTAGTTGAGTCCCATAGACTATAAAAACATTTGAAACATCCTGTGAGGAGTGCGAAGTGAAATTACGTTTGAACACCCAGTCGTCGAAATATTAAAATTTAAGTGTAATTCAGTTTGGTACGTACCAACCTAGTTTGTTACCTCTATGTATTAATCTGAATTAATTACCCTGTCAGTCCAAACTGACGATAAACCGATTCAAAAACTTAAACAAATGAAAGGTTTTATCGATGCAAATATGCCTCGATTACAATATTAAACTTATGAGATAATTTGTTCACAAACATTTCTATGTTAATTATTGTTCTGCATTTCCATTTAAGTACAATTGTTTTTCTCCATTCCGGGAAAGATGGTGTCGTGGAGGAAATGTGGTCCAATGTTTGTAAAGCTTATGGGACTTAACTACGAGGTCATCAGTTCGTAAACTTACAAACTACTTATGAACTAGCTTATACTAAAGACGGCACAAACACCCATGCCCGATGGGGGATTCGAACCCACGACGGCAGCAGCCATGCAGACCGTGACTGACGCGCCGCTGACCGCTCGGCCACTGTGGCCGGCAATTGGGCACTTGCACTTTTCCGTTTACGTAGGTTTTTGCGGGTGCCCTACACCCAGTGCTCACTGTTCATGATAAGACTAGGCCTGTAAAATTTCCCTTACTTCTCTAGATTCTGACGATGCCCCGAAAATGCGAAACGCATTATATAAAATAAATCATTGCAACCAAGATTACGTTTTATTAAAATGTTTATTTTATAAGTTGCCGAACCGGACGGCCTAATGGAGTGGAAGACATTTTATAACTAAATGTCAACGTTGGTTCACTTTTGATACAAACACAGAGTTTTATTGCGATCTTAAAGAAATTTTGCACATTTGACCTTCAAAACAGGATTAAGCGTACAGTCCAAGAAAAATATCGTGCTGTGCATGGAGAAGTGTACCTTGCATCAGATTTCTGCTGTTCCTGCTCTAACACCATTTTGTTCTACCAATTCATTAATCTCTTCTTGTATTCTAGTTTTCAAACTCTTTTCATACTTTCGCCCCATTGTACAGTTATTCCTCTAAGTTAATACAAATACCTTGCAGATCGAAGAAATGTAGGAAACTTTTCAGTCCTTTGACATATCCTCTCCCATTAAGCTTTTATTAAAAATTCCACAAACTGTTTCTGAAGTTCTCGTCTTTGCGTATAGTAGTAACTCTATGTACAGATCTGCTGTTCCCGACGTCCTGTTATTTATCTTTTGTTGTAGTTCTTCTGGGTATGAGGTCTGCCTGATATTCAAAATACTATTTGTAGTTCATACCTAAACGTCCACCCCCATGAACCACAGACATTGCCGAGGTGGGGTGGCTTGCGTGCCTCAACGATACAGATAGCCGTACCGTAGGTGCAACCACACCGGAGGAGTGTCTGTGGAGAGGCCAGACAAACGTGTGGTTCCTGAAGAGGGGCAGCAGCCTTTTCAGTAGTTACAGGGGCAACAGTCTGAATTATTGACTGAGCTGGCCTTGAAACTGCGAACGGCTGAAAGCAAGGGGAAACTACGGCCGTTACTTTTCCCGAGGACATGCAGCTCTACTGAATGAAAATATGATGATGGCATCCTCTCGGGTAAAATATTCCGGAGGTAAAATAGTCCCCCATTCGGATCTCCGAGCGGGGACTACTCAGGAGGATGTTGTCATCAGGAAAGACAATACTGGCATTCTATGGATCGGAGCGTGGAATGTTAGATCCCTTAATTGGGTAGGAAAATTAGAAAATTTAAAAAGGAAATGGATAGGTTGATGTTAGATATATCGGGGATGGTGGCAGGATGAACAGGATTTCTGGTCAGGTGACTCCAGGATTATAAATACAAAATCAGTTGGGGGTATCACAGGAGTAGGACTGATAATGAATAAGAAGATAGGAATGCGGGTAAACTACTATGAGCAACACAGTGATCGCATTATCATTGTCAAGATAGATACGAAGCCAACACCGACAACAGTACTACAGGTTTATATGCCAACTAGCTCTGCCGATGATGAGGAGATCGAAGAAATATATGAGGAGCTAAAGGAAATTATTCAGACAGTTAAGGGAGAGGAAAACTTCATGGTGATGGGAGACTGGAATTCGGTAGTAGGACAAGGAAGGGAAGGGAAGACAGTAGGTGAATATAGACTGGGCAGAAGGAATGAAAGAGGAAGTCGCCTGGTAGAATTTTGCAAGGAACGTGATTTAATCGTAACAAACACGTGGTTTAAGAATCACACAAGAAGGTTGTATACGTGGAAGAGACCAGGAGATACCGGAAGGTATCAGATAGATTTTATAATGGTAAAACAGATTCCGGAACCAGGTGATAAATTGTAAGACATACCCAGGGGCATATATAGACTCTGACCATAACTTGTTAGTCATGAACTGTAGGCTGAAACTGAAAAACTGCAAAAAAGTAGGAAAATAAGGAGATGGGACTTAGATAAATTGAAGTAACGTGAATTTCTGGAGAAATTCAGAGGGAGATTTAGGCATCAGTTGACATAAACAGGGGGAAATAAAACAGTAGAAGAGGAATGGGTAAAATTGAGAGATGAAATAGTGAAGGCAGCAAATAACAAAATAGGTAGAAAGGCAAGACCTACAAAAAATCCTTGGATATCACAGGAAATACTAAATTTAATTGATGAAAGGAGAGAATATAAAAATGCAGTAAATGAAACAGGCAAAATGGAATACAGACGACTAAGAAATGAGATTGACAGGAAGTGGGAAATGGCTAAGCAGGAGTGGCTAGAAGCCAAATGCAAAACTGTAGAAGAATGTATAAGAAGGGAAAAAGTAGATACCGCCTACAGGAAAATAAAAGAGACATTTGGGGACAAGAAAAGCAACTCTGCGAATATCAAGAACTCAGATGGGAAATCAGTTCTCAGAAAAGAAGGGAAAGCCGAAAGGTGGAAAGAGTACATAGAGCAGCTCTACAAAGGAAATGAACTTAGAGACGATGTTGTAGGAAGGGAAGAGTAAGTAGATCAAGATGAAATAGGAGATACTATACTGACAGATGAATTTGACAGATCCCTGAAAGACCTAGGTCGGAACAAGGCCCCAGGAGTAGATGACATACCCTCAGTGCTACTAAAGTCTCTGGGAGAGCCAGCCATGACAAGACTATTTGAACTGGTGTGTAGGATGTATGAGACAGGCGAAATACCCTCAGACTTTAAGAAAAATGTAATAATCCCCATTCCAAAGAAATCAGGCGCAGATATGAGTGAAAATTACAGAACCATCATTTTGATAAATCATGGTTGCAAAATTTTAACACGAATTGTCTACAGGAGAATGGAAAAGCTGGTAGAAGCTGACCTCGGGGAAGATCAGTTTGGATTCAGGAGGAAAGTAGGAACCCGGTAGGCAATTCTCACATTACGTCTTATCTTAGAAGATAGATTAAGGAAAGACAAACCTACATTTTTTAGCTTTTGTAGATTTGGAGAAAGCTTTTGCCAAAGTTGACTGGAATACACTCTTTCAAATTCTGAAGTCAGCAGGGGTAAAATACAGGGAAAGGAGAGTTATTTACAACTTGTACAAAAGCCAGATCGCAGTTATTAGACTTGAAGGGCATGAAAGGCAGGCATTAGTTGGGGAGGGAGCAAGACAGGGTTGTAGCCTTTCTCCAATACTATTCAATTAGTACATCGAGTAGGCAGTGAAGGAAAAATTTGGAATAGGGATTAAAGTTCAGGGTGAAGAAATAAAAACATTGCGTTTTGCTGATGACATTGTAATTCTGTCAGAGACATCAAAGGACCTGGAAGAGCAGTTGAATGGAATGAACAGTGTGTTGAAGAGAGCGTATAAAATGAACATTAACAAGAGCAAAACAAAAATAATGGAATGCGGTCTTAGAAAATCGGGTGATGCTGAAGGAATTAGATTGGGTAACGAAAAAATGAAGGTAGTAGATGAGTTTTGTTACTTGGGTAGTAAAATAACATGCGATGGTCGCAGTACAGGGGATATAAAATGCAGAATGGCAAAGAGATGAAAAAGAGAAATTTGCTAACATCGAATATTAATTTAAGTGTAAGGAAGGCTTTTCTGAAGGCATTTGTGTGGAGTGTTGCTTTGTACGGGAGTGAAACATGGACGATAAGCAGTGCGGACAGGAAGAGAATAGAGGCTTTTGAAATGTGGTGCTACAGAAGAATGCTGAAGATTAGGTGGGTAGATCACATGACTAATGAAGAGATACTGAACAGAATTGGTGAGAAAAGGAATTTTTGGCATACCTTGAATAAAAGAAGGGATCGCTTGGTAGGACACATTCTTAGACATCGGGGAATCGTAAATTTAGCATTGGAGGGAAGTGTGAGGGGTAAAAATCGCAGAGGGAGACCAAGAGACGCGTATAGTAAGCAGATTCAAGTGGATGTGGGTTGCCGTTCTCATGAGCAGATGAAAATGCTTGCTCAGGATAGAGTAGGGTGGAGAGCTGCATCAAACCAGTCTCCGGACTGAAGACCATAACAACAACAACCTAAACGTTCCAGCACCTATGTGCCATTTTTTTTTCCTTTTTAATTATGGCTTGTGTTTACATTTTGTAATCATATAGGACCGTTTGACACAACTGCACAATGGTAGCGTTGTCGTGGTTTGTTTTGGCGTATACTTTCTTTTCCGCGTTTTGTGGACACCACACGAATAATGAATTTATTCTGAGCGCCTCAAACGTTTTCTAATGTGTTGTTGTTGTTGTTGTTCGGGCAGGCGGCGGTGAAGCAGGAGCGCGCGGGCAAGACGCCGCCGCCGGCGCCGTCGCTGCTGGTGTCGGCCAAGCGCGAGACGGTCTCCGTGCTCGACTCGGCGGCGCTCACGCCCGCCTCCACGCCCAGCCCCGGGGGCGGCGGGGGCGGCGGTGTGGGCGGCGGGGGCGGGGCCTACGGCCGGCAGGTGCCGCTGGCGGTGCCGCCCCCGGGCGTGCTGCGCGGCGCCGTCGCCGCCCCCGCCGCCGCCCCCGCCTCCGCGCCCGCCCCCGCCGCCGCCGGGGGCAGACGCGGCGCCGCCCCCGCCGCCGTGCAGCAGCCCTGCTTCAGCCCGCAGAGGCTCTACCAGGACAACAACCCCTTCCTCAGGTACCTCAAAAACACCTCGCTAGCCCTACTAAACTTCTCTGCGATCCAATAAATAAATAAATAAAGCTAATATGGCATATGATTATGCGTAGCTGATATTACGATGACTGGTGCACTGAAGATGATCATTAAATGATCGAAATCGATCTGCAAAAACATTAATAAAAAACGACCAATGCTGCATACTATATTTGTTATATACTTTAAATAAAAAAATAACGAATCTCAACCCTCGCAATACCAAGTCATTTTCAGTAACGTGTGTTAGCAGGTGGGGATGGATACTTTTTGCCTACCATACAAAATTAAAAAATAAAGATAAATAAATAAATTCATTAATAGTCAGTATAAATTTGAAAACTTAATAAATCACGTAATGATGTAGATAGAAAGGTAAAAATTGACATACATGCTTGGAAAGACTTGTGGTTTTATTAGAAAAAAGAAAACGAATCTTAACCCTTGCAATACCAAGTCACTTTCAGTAACGTGTGTTACCAAGCGGGGATGGATACTTTTTCCCCACCATAAAAAATTTTAAAGAACAAATAATATTCGTTAATTGTGCTTGAGTTACATTATAACATACCTGGTCATCAAAAAGTCAGTATTAATTTGAAAACTTAATAAACCACGGAATGATGTAGATATATGATATATAGGCAAAAATTGACAAACATTCTTCGAGTGACATGGGGTTTTATTAGAGCAAAAAGTAATAATAATAATAATAATAAAATATAAAAAGACAAGGGCTGAGTTATGTCTCTGCACAATTTTCAGCTGAAGTTTTCATATTAAAATACATACTATGATATTCCACACATTCGAAATGTTTGGGAATGTGACTTTCCTAAACTTTTAAACTGAAACTGGCAGAAAAATAAAATTTTTTAGACAACCAGTTTTCATGCATATGATAATTATGTTGATAATCGCCAAACGAAAATGTTATGATTATTAACTATGATTTTCTCATCTCCATAACATCTCCTCCAGACAGAGTGAACCAGGCTAACGGTTGCTCCATATTCACTGGTGTAAGTGGCGTGTAGACCGCTGAGTTATAGACCATCTCCTGACACGTAATTTATGGTTTCCTAGGTCGGCGATGAAATAACACATTTATCTATCTTCAGATAGGTGTGTCAGTCCTCCCTCTCCACAGATACACTTTGTTGGCTGTCACTTCCGTTAAGGCACACAAGTCACCTCACCACTGTAAAGTTTATCACTTTAGAAAGTTTTAAATTATTTGAGACTTTTTATGTTTGGCATGCCTTGGCTGACGCGACGCCATTGCCCAGATAACAACAATAGCGAGCCGGGATTTTCCACCCTAACTCCGCTGGTGGCTCTCTTGATACCTCATGCGTAAACAGTACGAACATGTTGTCAGAAAAATGTTCAAATGTTTGTTAAGCTTAAGGGACTTAACTACGGGGTTATCAGTCTCTAAACTTACAAACTACTTATGAACTACCTACAACTAAAGACGGCACAAATATCCATGCCCGAGGGGGAATTCGAACCCCCGACCGTGGTGGCCGTGCAGACCGTGACTGAAGCGCGTCAGTCCCCTCGGCCACCGCGGCCGGCCATGTTGTCAGATGTTCACTGATGTCGTTTCTCTGTTGTCAGAGAACGTTCTGCGTTCAGCATAGTGGTGTGTATACTATAAAAGAACGTTTCCCTGGCAACCGGCTCTGGTGGCTCACTATAAAGGCAGGTGTGGCGATACTGTCTTGTGGCATGCTGAGCCAACAACATCTAGAGCCCGTGTCAAGTCACACTTTTTTTTGTAATTATTAATTTTACCTTTTTTTTCGTGAGTCTCACTGGCATGGTGCAAGTCTTTCAGTTGGACGTCACTTAAGCAATTTGCTTGTCCTAGCCTACCCCAGTTAGCCAACCTGGGAAAGGGGACATCCAGCATAACGTGGAGTCAGAATCACCTGTCGTTTCTGGCGACTCCTCACAACGTTGAGAGGTGAAGGATGTGATAAAAGAAAAAAAATCCGAGGCCCGTCCGAGTTTTGTACCCACGACCCTTCGGTTTCCAGTCGAGCACTTTACCCCAGGACCGCCAGGCCCGACACGTCACGCTGCCAGGCCAAGATCGCTAGCTGACTGGTTGGCTGCTACAAGGCAGTGTGCCCCAGTGGCCAGCTAGTGAGCAACTAATTTATAGTGACGGCAGATGATCAGTGTAATGAAAACAATGAAAAACACCACCATCAGTTGTATTTTAATATTGTCATTTATTGGCAACCACTTTCGATAGATCACGCCATCATCAGGCCCTTAAAATAGGACCAAATGTAATAAGCTGCATTACAAAAAACAACTAGTGTCTAGCTTTCATTGGACTTAACAGTACAGAGGATCAACAGGGACTGTCAAGTCCCACGAAATTGCGACACTAATTTTTTTTTTTTTTTTTTTTTTTTTTTTTTTTTTTTTTTTTTTTTTTTTTTTTTTGGAATGCTGCAAAATACAGTTTGCCCTTTTTAAGGGCCTTATGATGATAGTATGGAATATTGAAACTGGTTGACAGTAAAAGACAATATAAAAATATAGCTGATGATGGTGTTTCTCATTGTTTTCATTACAATATTTACGGCTGAGGCGCCAGCATCCATACATACAATGGACAATCAACCTAGATGATCAATGTATACATATGTAGATATAAGTGAGTAGTTGGCCAGGTACCAGAAACCGTGTATGTCTTCCCACAGGCAATACCCTCGCCCAAACGGCATGCACCCGTCACCACGGGGCGCGACGCCCGGGAACGTGAGGATGGCAGGCAGCGGCGGGGGCGTGGTGGTGAACCCGGCCTACCAGGCCCCCCAGCCGCCCCCGCAGCCGCCCCCGCAGCAGCAGCCGCCCCCGACGCAGCAGGGGATGCCCCACCAGCAGTACCACGCACTGCCCGCCCACCAGGCCGGGGGCGGCTACACCAGCTACAACGGCTACCAGCCGGACGGAGCCGCCGGCTACGGAGGCTACCGCCACCACCAGCACCAGCACCAGCACCAGCAGGCGCCGGCGCATCACCAGCAGCACCAGCCGCAGCCGCAGCCGCAGCAGATGGTGGCCGCCGGCTACCAGCACCACCACCACAACTACCCGCACCACGACCAGTACTCGGCGGCCGCGTACGCCGCCGGGGTCTACGCGGACGGGGGCGGGCCCTACAACCCGGACAGCGTCCACCACCAGCACCTGGCGCACCACCAGGCCGGCGCGGACTTCTACCACGACGGCATGCACCACCACCACCACCACCACGCCCACCAGCACCAGCACCACCAGCCCCAGCAGCACCAGCTGGCCCCCGGCGCCGCCCAGCACCAGCCCTTCGTGCACCACCAGCACCACCAGCTGAGTCACCCGCAGCAGCAGCTCGAGTACACCAAGCACCACCAGCAACAGCACCACCACTACTACGAGCACCACCAGCACCAGGGCCACCACCTCGTGCACCAGGGGGGTGACGCTTCCAGCATCCCGTCCAATTTCGTCTCGTCGCCCGACCCCTTCCCGCTGACCAACTCCAACGGCCCCACCAACAACAACAACCCCGGCACGCCCAACAACAACAGCAGCAGCAACAACGGCGGCGGGGGCGGCAGCAGCCAGACCACGCCCAACGGGGCGCCCCCGACGCCGGCGTCCGCGTCCTCGGCGACCGTCATGACGCCGCCCACCAGCGTCCACCCCTCCGAGGGCTCCGGCGAGAGCGGCGGGTTCGGCACCGGGGGCGGCGGGGGCGGCTTCCACCACTTCTACAGCGAACCGCCCCCGGAGAGCAGCAACAGCTCGGCCGACTTCAACTTCCTCAGCAACCTCGCCAACGACTTCGCCCCAGAATACTACCAGCTCAGCTGAAGGCTGTGCTCTGTGAACTGAACCGAATGACTTAAGAGCTGAACCTCCCAGCGGTGGGAAGCTGGGCAACAAAGCAGCAACAGTTGATCTGATACCCACATGCTAATGAGCCTCGCCGACCTTGCCCCAGAGTATTACAAGCTGAAGGCACTGCTCTATAGACTACACAGTGCTACGTTTTGGAAGTTGCTCCAAGTGACCAACTCCAAATAGCTTTAATTACGTACTGTGGATGCCATTACACATGGTAATCACTCAGACTCCTATAAAGGACGACAACCGTTTTTCATAAACACTACCAAACTTTGAACTCTCGCATGGAGTCCTTCTCCCGTTGACTCAAAATACAATAGGTTTCCTCGTATTTCTAAGAATTTTACACGCCCTGTAAACAAAGCTGAATTAGCAACACGTGTGAAATGTACTTCTATAATTAATTTGAATACGTCAAAAAATGTTTGTGAGGTGGCATCAACTTGTGTAGCGCTGTAGAACTCAATGTCGAGATTTCACTGTATGTGTTCAGACATTCACATCTTCTCTTTCCTGTACGTCTACGACATTACGATTTCACTTTCTCTATAACACTACGAATATGACTCAGTTTAGGCGAGAATAATTTACTCTCGTTGACTCGCTATGTCAAATTGAAATCTTCGTTTTCAAAGCGACGTTTCAAACACACGATTTTAATTCTCGATTTGGTATCATATCAGTTCGTAATTTATTACTGTAGGTCGTTTATTTACTAGTAGAAACTGCAAACGTATACGCCGAACATACAAGCTACATTAGTTTAACCTCATAATCAAAGTTAACTCTGTCCTTAACACTTTACGAATAGCTCAAAAATTTGGTCATATGGGGATATAACTAACAATTGAACTGCTGATCAACTTGAGAACTTTCAAGTGTCCATTAAAAAATCACATATATATATACCTCGTTAGTGAAACCACATTTTTCTAGTCTACCATTAAAGCTACTGCCATGGATTTTGGTTTCTTTTTTCTTTTTTATGTACGACACGCTTGCTCATTACGTTCCTTCATGAAGGAACACGGAAAATTCATATGCTAGTAAGACTTTTTCCACTTCTATAACAAAGAGTCTTTCAAGTGATTATTTCGTCATAACGCAACTTTTTTAACGCTCCTCGTTTCTTGTCTGTGAAATCTCATCGCTACTCTGCGTTGTACTTCGTCTCACATTTTCCAAGAATTTCTCAGAGTAGTCTTTTCATTTCCTCCAATTTATGCAGATGCGACGGGGTATTCTCTGCTCTCACAAATTAGTTCGTTGGCGTGCTCAAGTTAATAATTGATGCTATATTAAAGTGGACATATTACCTTCGCGTGTGGTTCGCTATCTCTACAGTTTTCCACACCTTGTGCTCCTCTATAATTAAAATTGCTCCCTTCCGGCGGGAAATTACATAACTCGAAGGCGCTACTCCGTGAACACATAACAGGCTGTATCAGGATGTCTTACTTTTTTTCTTATTCTTCTTTTTTTAGGTAATTTCTGTCAGAAAGCAACTCTAGGCGTGACGGAAACGTATTCACCCCAAATGGTTACACAGTGTGTATGGTGCAGCGCTGGTACTTACGTACTAATTTCTAGTTCGAACAGGATAATGATAACTATGGGAAAGTACTGTACAAGGCTAGAGGAAATATTAGCGATCTGAAACTTAGTTATTAGTCACTTCAGAAGCCTTCTAAGCTTGGCCTTAAAATACTACCAATTCTGAGTGTATGTTAAAGACCATCATTGCTTTAATCGAAATCATGTCAGCCCATAATTTTTCTTCCCCAATAAAATCAGAATATTAACTTGTTTTTCGAGGGTCTCGTACCTCTAGTCGCAGAAACAAATGTTCCGAATTAATCACATCATAGATTATTTAGCGGCCTACCCCCCTCCCCCCTACATTGACAAAGAAACGGTTACGTAAACATTACAGAGATGGATTCGATCACACTTCCTAATTTCCTTCTTTACAAAAGCTGTCTAACGCAAGTGATTGTTTGGGAACATTATTCGTTCACATATTTTCTTCATGATGTGCAGTCACAGTAAATATTACGGCAGTCATATGTTTCTCTCTGTATTGGGGGAGACTGTATAGAAGTTTTCACGAAACAAAAGAAAATATTACGTAACGTAGGTGACCCAATGACCCAAAAAGGCCACTTTAAAGTTTGCCGATTTTTTAAATCTGGATTTTGACTATAATCTAACAACTTAACTTAAAATTATAGTTAACTTATTGACAATCCATTCGTGCTTCAATTTTACTAATATATTATAAATTAGATTTTTAGTGATTTTTTTAACGATTTTGTGCCAGGTCAGAGGTTCTAAATAAGGCCGATCCAGAAAAAAATTTCTTTAGGTTAAAAGAAATAAAACTGACTGCAAATTAATGTTCCATTAATGTATATATATTTTCAAGTTCAAGCAATATAATTTTTCATCTTTTAAACTGTGAACGCTGGAAAAATTTGACTTAATTTAAATTCAACCATTGTTAAAAGTTAGTTCAGTGCAACTCAGTATAGTAATAGGCTCATATTTATAAACTGTGAGGCACTTCAACAGAATCTCAAAGCTTAGAGGACGCCCAAAAATGCTAAAAAATTTATTAAACCATTTCCTCATTAAGGGCAGCCGAGTATCAAATGAATCTGATACAATTACCACTATATACTTGAGTTATTTCAAAATACCTTACCATGAACGTATAATACACTTTACGCTGAATTCTAAAATGTATAACTCTTGGCAGTTTTGAAGGATAAACTTAAGTTAATCCGAAAAATTAAAATTACTTAAAAGTTATGTGACTGACAGTGCCGCATTTAGCGTAGAAACTTGAAACGGCAAGTATGTCATCCTTACCGATAACTCACTTTTAGAAATAACAGTTACTGGCTTTATTTGGGTCACCTACCGAAAATGAAATATAAACACATTTTACAGTGATTTACACAAGACGTTTAGAATCATTGCTCTCAATGTGCGAAAGTCAGTTATTGTTATCCTTTTCTAGGATCTTCCGCCGAGAAGTAGCTTAACGTGTTTAGCATCGCCTTAAAAGTTTTTTCCTGTTAAATCTCCAAACCACGTGTGTACTCTTCCCTCCCAATTGCAGTGGCTGAAAAAATAATTTAGTTTGAAGGACAACCTACGTAATTAACGAGAAGGGCGAAGCAAAAAAGAAGTTTTAAGGCTTATAATAACTCCCTAAGAGAACTACCACATGTCACATACCGATTATATGCTTACTGCAATGTAGAGAGGCTCTAATACTTCACTGCACTGCTAGTGATAACCAAAAAGGCCTGTGTTTGCCTTCAGAATTATTCCGACGTAGCCGAAACTCATTTTCAATAAATTATTACCTGCCAAGGAAACCTCATCTTACTGCGATATTACTTCCAGGTCCACTCGCAGCGGCCCTTTTGTTCAGCTATTACCGGTTACGGAATTTTCCCAGAGAAAAATTACCTCCGCAGTCGTTGTAATTTTCCTGTCAACGCCACGTATACCGAGGCAGTAGAATTCCTACTCGCCACTATCTCGTGCTGTTATTACGAGCTTTCACCCACAATTTCTTGCGTAAAAGAACAGCCGGTTATCTAATTGATTGCATACCATAGTTAAACGTTTAAATCCAAAACGAACCACTTCACGTGAGCGTTTTTTACGTAACTTTCATTGCTTCAGTCGTTGAATCGTCGTTGAAATACGAATATTCGTACGCTTCGCATCCGGTACTGGCTCGGTTCTTTCACAGGCGGAATAGTTTTCAAATTGTATATCGGTCACGGTAGCCACAGGGACACTTACAGAAAAGACACTTGATTATTACGCCACAGTACAGATATGCCATCCACCAAGCAGACTTATTAGCATTCACAACTTAACGATTCTTTCACGACTCATACCACTGCTAAAACTGCACCTTCCTCCAAGAAAGTAATAGAAAAATTATCTTTTCCTAAAACAAAAGCGTTTTATATTTTTCATATTTTCCGATCATCTGAGGTCGACGTTGTTCACTACCCCTTTACACTTTCCTCGGTTGCGTATTTCGAATTTCCCTAAATACTCCTCGTCAACAGGCTTACACACACACACACACACACTCACAAACACACACAAACACACTGTGCATAGTCTTTGTAGTATTCCTGTTTCTGTGTAACCTTCCATTGCCATTTCTACTATTGTTTCTTTCAGTACAGGTGGCGATCGTTGTCATGATGTGTCTGTACAATTGTAATCTTCTCCCTTCAAATTTCAATACAGCATTTTATTCTCTTCTTTCTCTTCGTACTGAATCTGGATACCCTACAAATTCTTCTTAACATTACCATTTCAGCCCTAACCATTACCTTTCACCATACCTCAGTCGAATATGGAAAAAGAATAAATCCTTAGAGTCGAGATCGGCGATTTTATTATGTGATATTAGTTTCGACTGTCAGCAAGCCATCTTCATATCGGAAAAGTGTTTAAAATCCATGACTGTCGTCATATTAATAAAACATTAACAAAACATTATTCAGGAAATTTTAAAATGTCATTTCTTCAAGGTATTTTGTGTTGTACGACTCGGCTTCAAGGCCATATAATTTTTTATCATATATGGACACGAAAATTGTTTGTATTGACAGTATAGTATTGTTTTAACCATGCGATATGTTTCTAAATATTAAGCAATTTTACGATCTGAAGATGTCTCGTTTAGAGTAGAAACAAGTCATCACATAAAATTGGTGATCTTGACTCTAAGGATTTTTTTTTCACAATACACCCCTGCGACTGTTAAAAATACTGTATTCAAAAATTCTTTGTTCACAACACACTACCGGTTTCGCAAAATGAATTTGTATCCTCAGGTGCTTATTTCATTCAAGGCATAACCATATATTACACGAAGTTGGAACTACCTGATCGCCATCATTTATGTCCAGGTGTAACAAATTTTGCATTTAAAACACCTGTAAAATCCCTTTTTGTTCTAATTCAACTATGAATTGAAACCTGAATAAAACCCATCCCATACCTTCGGAGGAGATAGCTAGGGAAGGAAGCGTTGTTGTTGCCGGTCTGCATTTATCATGTTGTATTTTCAACGACTTATCGTGGTCCCAAACTGTTGATAATATCGTCAAAAATGATACCTCAGTTGCTATTCTTGTCCCTGCAACGTACAGCATTTCAGGTCTCACTACTGACTTACACACCATTCTGATTTACTCTTTCATCAGCAAGTCACTCGCCAAATGTTTTCAGGTTTTTCATAACCATCAGGCCTGTTATACCTGCTGTGGTATTATTGCTTCTTTTTATCTTCCGCGAAAGTTCCAAATGAAAATAATTTTATTATTGGTATTAGTTTTGGATCAGACCAATTCCTTAAAAGCAAGTGTAAGATGCATGATAAGCCGATGGCTAAAAATAAAACATACATTAGTTTTTTGTAAAACAGAGGGGAAACGTATTGTGAAGAATTCCCCTGACACCTTCTCATTGGTGAACCTATCACTTTTATATTCTTCGAGTGTTAGTGTCACATGGATTTCTGAGCTCATTCGTTGTTTTTTTTTTTCCTGTTCTTATCGTAGTTTTGAATATAGTGTGTGATGACTTTCGTTCTAAGTTCTTCAGTACATCTTCATTACTTTCGTCACTCCATGTGGTGTAACGTGCTGTTGTCTCAAGAGATTCATTCAAAGGGCTATTAGTCTTTTCATATCTTCAACTAGGCTCCACTATTATAGAACAAACCAAGTCTTTCTGAGATTCCATAGAGGAGTACTATGGTGTGCTTCAGGACTAGGGATGATTTCATTACGTTATTAATGAGTCCCATCATTTTGTATACTTTCTTCCTCTACTTTTTTCTTACAGAAAAAAATAGTATTCAGCCTGAAAATGTGAACGTGGTCGCTCTTTCTGGAATTTTATTTTTTAAACAGATCTTACGTCATACCGGGTATTTCCTCAGAGGAGATTTTTTTCCGCCGTTGCCGTTCTTGCGGAAGTTGTCGGTGGAAAACTATTTAGAGAACACTGCACGTAGGTCTGTTAAAATGCAATAAGAGCTAAATTATCTACTAAAAGTAAAGGATTTAGCACTATCTTATTTGACAAAAAATTGCTTTAATGACGTGTTTCGCCTCTGTAGGGTGTCAATAGATTATCTTGGATCCCATTTGTGAAACTGTAATCCTCAATCCAAGATTTACCTGATGGCCTACGAATCGTTATTTTCTGGACGAAGACTGTTGCTTATCAAAAAATAATCTTTGTACTGTTGTTGCACCAGACGATCAGATGTTGTATCTAGCTTTTAGTTTCTATGGGAATTGCCATATCTCAATTGCCATCATTAAATGTAGTCGCCACAACGTAGCTAGAGTTATCGACTTCCTGCAAGTGTTTCTTTCTTTTCTTTTCTTTGCGCTTTTTTTTTTTTTTTTTTTTTTTTTTTTTTTTTTTTTTTTTTTTTTTTTTTTTGTATGCACTATGCAGCTGGAATTTCGCTTTCTCATTTTACTCCTAGACGCGTATACTCCGCTTTTATGATGCCGATTTTCATAATCTGTGTTTCGAAGCTTTATTTCAAGTTTCCAATAATTGGCGTTACGAGCTAAATTCTTCATTTTTGAAGGTGGAAAAAAGTCTTGTCTTGCTGCAATTTAATTTACATCTCCCAGACGCGTTTCGCCTTTTGTTTTAAAGGCGTCATCAGTGGGATCTACAAGTACAATTATTTTGTGAGATGTATTGTTTCGTGATTACAAACAGTTCACATATTGTTTTATATTAGGGAAGAAATTTTTACTTGCATTGTCGATGTCTTTTCAACCATCTGGTCAAGGCCATATGTTGCACATTGTATAACTAACACACTTTTTCGCTCAGTTGCAAACATTTTCGAGTAGTTTAGAAATCATGATATACTTTCTGTATTTTCGTCTCTCTCTCTCTTTCTCTCTCTCCTTCTTCTTCTGTTTCAAATAACATCCATACTCTTTCATTTTGTTCACACACATTTCGTTACGCTGGAAAAAAAAAAAAAAAAAAAAAAAACCACACAAAAATACAGAAAGTAAATCATGGCTGTTAAACGCCTCCAAAATGTGTACAGCTGTCCGGAAAAGTGTGTTAGTTATACAGTGTGCAACATATGGCATTGGTCAGATGGAGGGAACAGCAGAAGACAGTTACGTAAAAAAAAAAAAAAAAAAAAAAAAAAAAAAAAAAAAAAAAAAAAGTGATCTGTTTATGATCTCGAAACAATACATCACACAAAAAAGTACTTGTAGAGCCCACTGTAGATGCCTTTAAAATAAAATCAATTGCAGCAAACACAAGCTTTTTTTCCATCTTCAAAAACGAAGAATTTTGGCGCTTTCTGCATAAGATGACCACCCAAACTAACTTGTTACAAGCGAAAATTACCATTTTTCTAAATTTATTTTCATCCCGAGCCCCTTTTACTTCTAAATAGGAACGCTGCTACTTTTGTGCCTAGTTACGAAATATTTAGCAGCGTCTTTGTACTCCGCCTACGGTGTCGTTAAACGCACCCGAACTTCATACCTACTCACGTATGCAGGCAGAAAATGCCCTGACGCGGTCGTATTGTTGCGGAGAGCAGATTTTGACGTAGACCGGACCAGGTGGGGCCCCGCCCCATGAATCACGGCGGTGAAAGGCTCTGGAAATTCCGCTGTCGCCGCGCCTGCACTGCTCGTGTAGGCCATTCAAGTGTCCATCGCGCCGGGAGTCTTTTGTTTCCGCCCCCCCCCCCCCCAGCCAAATTGCCATCCTTTCTGTCACCCGCACGCTGTCGAGATTCATCGTCGCGGACACATTGTAGCGCCGGCTCATAATGAAGGCAGTAACAGCTTGTAATAAGCTCCTCGGGGCACGAACAGACTTCGGTGAAATAATGGCTCCCCGAGCCCGCGGGGCGAAGCGCCCGAAAATTCTGTTGACGAGCTACAGCGCAAAAAACCACCCTGAGACAGTTCTGCAGTTAATATGCGAGGAACCTAGTGTGATTGTGTGTTGCCGAAAACACTACTCGTGTTTCTGTGACGTTATGTGATATGCCAACGAGAATGTGGGCCTTCGATTGCAGCAAATAAATGAACTAATAAAACACATGTTTTGTGAAACGATGAATGTGTGAAAATGTGGAAGTTGAAGAACAAAACAAACAAAAAAATTGTTACGTGTATGTAACTGTTCTGCCGTGGAAAGTTTGCAATAATAAGGGCAGCGAGACTGTCGCGAAATATCTGCCCGAATGGTTATTGTGTAATTTATTGATACAACAAGACTACAAATTTTCTTCGTACTATCGTTTTAGATGTATAGCGCTTTTTCAGTCCATTGTGGTGAAAGTAGGAGAGAGAGAGAGTCGTCTAAGAGATGCAAGTGAAACTTTGTAAGAGTTAATCAAAAACTTTATTAAAAGAGATTGAAATAAATAAAAAAGAAGAAAATGAAAGAAGGGGCAATATTTGAACAAATCTGTTCTTTAATATTACACGATAGCTTATCACTAGCTGATATTAATGTTGTTGTTCCTTTGTTGTTTAATGTAAATACCACACTACTGAACTTTATTATTACTAATCAATAATTACTATTCCTTTATGATTATTATGTACAGCTCTATAAATGAAAATTGCGCCACTCGTTCTGTGGTGCAAGAGAAATAAAATTACACAAAGTTTTAGCTTACGGTCTTCACTTATTGTTTCATGCCTATCCTGTTACAAAACCATTTGTTTTTTTTTTTTTTTTTAATTTAAGTTACTGCTTTGTATGTCTGATGTGAATGGTATGCTGTCACAAGTTTCAAGGGTTATTGTGTAAGTATATGAATTTATAAACTCGATGTACAGGGTTTCAAGGGTTATTGTGTAAGTATATGAATTTATAAACTCAATGTACAGGGTAATAAAAAAATGAGTAAACATATTTCGAACATATTTCCATACGGGTTATGGAGCAAATATAAGTTATGAAGCTATAAAATCAATGTACATGGTCAGCCAAAGATGAGGAAACGTATTTCGACGATCTGCTGTTGTTTTAATCCCCAGTACGAAGACTGCTTAAATAACTCTTATGCAATCCTCTTCATCTGTAGCATTAACAAACATATATTTCATCCTATTTATTCTATTCAAACCTTTATCTCCCTACACAATTTTAACCCTCCAACTTCCTTTATTTACCGAATTGATGCCTCCAACTGTTTTCGCATCAAAAGTCCTACTTTGATTCTGTTTTTTTCTCTCACGCTCTTCACCAACTGAGGTTGCTAGATGCTCCTAGCGGCTTTGCCTCAAACTCTGCGTGGAGAAGCAAGCGGATGAACCTTTACAATTCCTGAAAGACATCGCCTAAGTGAGCCATAGCAAAGGAGGGACCACTTTCGAAAGCTTTGTGATTACAGTCTATATGAACTGCAAACGATTTTTGCGTTGTTCTTGTTGATATGGGCGTAGTGCAGTGGAAAAGGCGATATACAACCAATTCGTAATCCAAGTTCAATTGCAACCACTACCTGTTGTTTGATAATATTTCATGGAATGCTAAACGTGTAACTGTGAAATTTAAATCAACTTCAACATTTCACTGTCCCTAAACTGCTGAAATAAAATCGAGAGAAGGTGCATTTAAAACACATTCCATCATACATCTTCAGTTCAGCGTTCCTGTTTTTTCAACCCTAATGATTCGGTATTCTTCAAAACTACTAGAGAAAAAGACTTTTTGAAATATAACTTGAATGAACTATGCTATTCACTGAAGCATATTTCAGAAAAATGTTCCTGCCAGAAAATGCTTACATTAAATGTGAATTGCGTTAATGTTGTGTTTGGATTTCCTTAACGAAATTTAGAAGGGAGCAACAGAATGACTGACTTAAAATTTCAACTTTCGTCAAAACTTTTGTACTTAAAGCGTTTCTACTTGCCTGTCACTGCATGCGCCTCGGCCAAGCTATTTCCTTTTCAAATGTTCCCTAGGTAGATCAAATTCAACCAAATTCTCTGGACATTGGTTAATTTCTTAACGCATTTTCACAGAAAGAGTTTTCTATTTATTTATATAGGCACAAAATATTTCTACATTGAAAAGAGACGAATGTTAGCATCAAATGAGCTCCTAGTGAAATTTAGTTACATAAAAAATTAAAAGATAAACTTCCTGAACACTAACTATGTTTTCTGGCGATTATTACCTTACAGAATATATTGTAGCTTCCGCAGGTAACTAATTGGTAGAAGTTTGGAAGGTATTTTATTTCAAAACTTCACCTAATTATGACAATTAAATGTTTACTTAATTAATGTAATTACTATTATAGTATGAACAAACACCCACAGACAAAGAGGATTTTCGATGTAGTAGAAAACACAATCAATCAATATATAGAACACCTGAACCATGCAGGAATGAAAAGGGAAATGATAAGTGAAAGGGACAAATTCAGGAACAAAATTATGAGTTTTAAATCTGATGTAAAAGAAAGGAAGCAAACAAACAAAAATGGACAGAGCAAAGGAAATAGGACCACAGTCAAAAAATGGAGAGGTTTCGGGAAGAGAAAAAGAAGGAGGAAACAAGAAAGAAGAAATAATCATGTTAATTCATCTTCGACGACTGTATGAAGGGGAAAAATTTACAAGAACAATGTAATAATGAAAATCAAAGCAAATGTATTAATTTTACGTCTAAAAACGGAAGTGTTTAATTTAAGAGTCTTGTTAAAAGTGCCTGTTCTACGCCGAAAACTACAGCAACGGTGCACAATGTTGCTTGTAGTACGGCTGTACTGTAAGCCTTTCTTTGACCCTTAAATGGTTCACTGTTTTTCTTTACGTTATGAACAGTTGATCTGGAACGAAAACAATAGCAATTATTCTTGACTTGAGCTTAGCATCATGTGGTACTCCGAATATTTTTCCTCTTTTATCACTCCTGTACTCGATATGTGTATCGAATCTTGCTGACACTGTCTGTTGACCATTTACGTACCAGCTCTTAACTACAATTTTCTTTTAATTCTCATTAGTGAATCACTTTCCATAAACTACCACTTTCTTTTAATTCTCAATAATGAATCACGTTGCAGACACTATCAGTTAAATCTGTGTGTTCATAAACCATTCACCCGACTGCAATGAAACTTTGGTGAACTGTTCACCGTATGCCCACGAAGGTTCCTGGCCCAAAAACAAAATAGGACGGCACATTGCTTAGGAGATATGATGACATAAATAATGACAGGCCATCGCGTGAGAATACCCAGATTTATGCGTCAATTATTGGAAAATGGGAGTAGTTTGGGACATGAAACAAAGTTTGAATGCAATTTCGGACGTTTATGAAGCGTTTTGTAACTAACCCCCCTCCCTCCTCACAAAATGATGAAACGAAGTCTACCGCTCACAACAGTTTGGCTGTAGACGCCATAAAACTGTCGCATCAAGCATGACCTTGTATCAAATAAAGTTAGCATTACAGATTTGCCTGTTACTTTTTATTTTTGTCTGGAAGTATCCCTTAATTCTCTTGCATCCAAAATTAAGCAGTCAGTTTTCTTAATCTCTGTCTATATAAACGCGAAAGGACACTCACTCACTTACTGACTAAACACGAAATGTCGAAAACTACTTCACCTATGAATCTGAAATTTGGCATGAATGTAGTTTATAGGTAGATAACATCAGCTAAGAAAGTATTTTGTGATCGGTGCATGGCGGAACATACTTCTCCAACAGACTAACGAAGTCTACAGTCTCATTCCGATCTTCACGAAATTTCGCACCCTTGACCTTCAAAACAAGGGAAAGGTCATCGTCTACCTTAAGTTTCATACGGTGCATGGGGGAAGGTACATTTTATTATTCTCAGAACAAGGGTGTTATGAAATAAAAGTCGAATATTTGAGAGCAACAAAGTGCGTTTTTCAATGTGACCCTGCATTTCTATTTCATAGAAATCTATAGTTTTGTTCCGATATTGATGAAATTTTGCACAGTCTACCTTAAAAACAAGAGGAATGTCACTGTCTGTATAAAATTTCGTTCGGTGCAAGGTGGATCGGTAATTAAGAAATTTTACAAAATGCATAGTTCTGCTCCAGTCTTTATGAATTTTTGCACACATGACCTTTAAACCAAGAGGAAGATCACTGGGTACATAAATGTTTGTATGGTACATCACAGAGGGTACCTTGCAGAAAACTTTGCCGATAGAGAAAAAGGTGGAAATGAACAGAGAGATGGGAGATAAAGAGGTGGATGCAGAGAGAGGGGGGGGGGGAGGGGATGTGGACTACGAGAGTGTAGGATAAATAAACACCCGGGCAACACGGGGTGTACAGCTAGTCTATAATATGCATTGTCAAATAAGAGAGAAAGATTATTACTTCTGAATCTTTTACTCTAGACGTTGTCAGAAGATTTTTACTTACGTTGCCCTCTTACCTTTTTTTTTTTTTTTTTACCTTCCGCTGATTTCTAGACATTCACAATTTACATTGTATTTTTTCCTTCGCTCTTTTTTTTTTCTTTTTCTTTTTTTTCTTTTTTTTTTTTTTTACACCATTCCGTTATTTAAGATGCTTCAGTTCATGTTTGAAGGTCAACAGTAAATGTTAACCGTACAACTTCAGGTCAACAAAGGAAGCCTAACAGCGCAGTTATGTCCAGTTCCTTAATTTCCAAATACAAAATTAGTTCAGATAAATATCACATTTACACCCGCGCGTACAGATGTGAATATTCAAGTTTCAAGGCACTGGTAATTCGAAGCAAACACTGAACCATGTCGTGTTACCGTGACGGTTTACTGTGAAGTTTCCTTGACGAGTATGATATTAATAACAAGGAAACATTTCCCTTTAATACTACACAGATTAAAAAAACAGCGAGTTGAAAGTCGATGGGTGCCATTCCGTTTCAGATTTTACTGAATATAAGCATATAAGTATTTTCATTTTTGAAACCTACTCGGTTATCCGTTAGCTTTCCGAGACGGGAAGGTGTACCGGCCCCGGTTCGAATCCGCCCGGCGGATTAACGAAGGGGATCGGAGTGCCGGCCAGCCTGGATGTGGTTTTTAGGCGGTTTTTCACATCCCCCTAGGTGAATTCTGGGCTGGTCCCCAAGTCCCGCCTCAGTTACACGATTCGCAAAAATAATTCGTAACACTTTACACTTTTACACATATAACTCTATACGCAGACGTTAGGGGTACACATTTTCTTCCCGGTGGCATGGGGTAGCGACAGGAAGGGCATCAGGCCACCCCGTAAATATTGACTCGCCAAATTCGAGGTAACCAAAGCCGACCCTGCATGTGTGGGAACATGGCCAAAGAGAAAGAAACAAGTATTATCAGTTCTGAACATCAACAATTTTAAGAGCATTTCAAAATACGAAGCTGTTTCATTATAAAGGTGCAATCACACGACTTCCTACAGATCTTTTAAATACAATGACGTAGAAACAAATATATAATTGAGAGAATATGGAAATAATTTTACAAAAAGTTTTTATTTTTAACTTTATTTGTTTGGTGTAACCAAAATTTCATTCTAGACGAAATATAATGGACCATGTTTTGGTTTTAATATTTTCGGTATTTAGTGCAATCTTTTTTTTTTTTTTTTTTTTTTTTTTTTTTTTTTTTTTTTTCTCGAAATGGAATTCGTCAAAATTGTTTGAAACCCTATGTCATTGCTAAAACAGCTAGTAGAACTTCATACGAAAGGATCCATCCACACAATATTGCCGTATCTACTTACAAGCGCGCTGTAGGTTTTTGAAATACGTGTTATGGAATGTTTCTGTTTAGGCTTACAAACGACTGTGATTGCGTTATGCATAAGGAAATGTAACAAGATGATTAGATGCTATGCAGTGGATATAGACGGAGAAGAGTACATCAATATACCAAATCTGTGTGACAACTATTGATTATGTTGTAATAATCGTCGCGAATCCGCTAATTTCTTAGTAATTAGGAGATTTTTAGCGTAAAAAAGGCATTGATTTTAAGTTCGATACTTCGTTATATCATTATTTCTTTATTCATCTACATCAATACTCTGCGAGTCACACTGAAGTCCACGGTAGAGGGTTCTATAATTTAATTACGATTTGGGAAGATCAATTTGGATTTATGAGAATTGTAGGAATACGGGAGGCAATACTTAAATTACGACTTATCTTAGAAGACAGGTTAAGCAAAGGCAAACCCACGTTTTTAACATTTCTGGATGTGGAGATAGGCTTTGACAATGTTAACTGGTCTTTCAAATTCTAAAGGTAGTAGGAGTAAAATATATCTTCTACTTGTAGAGAAGACAGACAGTAGTTATTAAAGAGGTGCATGCCTGGAGAGGGAGTAAGACAGGGTTGTAGCCTTTCCCCAATGTGAAGGAATGCAAGGAGAAATATTGTTACTGTCGGACTTTTGTTAATATACCCAACACATGTATCACTGTTTTATAAAAATGTATTCATGTATTGATGTAGCATGTTGCACATCTACTACTAAACAACAGGAAAGATTTCATCAAAATTTGTCACACTTATACTGTCACACTACAATGGTATTAGGAACCACCTACAACACATAGTTCAGGTGATAAGACCTCGTAAACTATGTTAGTTAAATCGTGAGACGAGTGTATAACGATACTTCATTCATCCAGCATTTTAGAATGAGAGCTCTTGGCGAGTTGCAACAAACTTTGCTCATAATCTTAAACATTTACGAAATTTCTTCTCGGAGATAAACAAAAAGATTAAAAGAAGGAAATTCATCGCTTACTACATTTATGTTGTTCTTACAGCAAAACCGTGGCATTCAGTATGACGCTCATTGTATTCGGAGACATGGAGATGAGTATTTTAACAAAGGACAGGTTACACACTGCGACAACTAAAACAGTCACTAAAAACGTTGGTGTAACTTCAATAGTTATCACTATTGTAAACATTCATGTTTTCGTCAGTTATATAATTGCGTAAAAAATATGCAGTAGGTAAAATCCGTAGTGGACTTACAAAAGCAGAATTTATTTGAAGGATACAATATTAAAAAAAAAAAAAAAACTAAGATAAACGTCAACATTTAAATTTATCGAAAAGGAAATGGTTAAGTGAAAAAAAAATGTGAATGTGAATTCTCTAGTGGGTTAATCCTCTTGATGTTGATGCTACTGTGATTTTAAATAGGAGACTTTGTTATATCATTATTTGTTTATTGTAGTAGTACAATATAATTGAGCTGAAATTGGTCATTAATTTTCACTTTTCAGGAAAATTTGAGGTAGTTAGCGATCACAACACAGCTGAATTTACTAACCGACATGTCAGCATTGCAATTCTATTTGTATTGCACAGACAAGCAGAAACTGTAATGCAAGACATGCAGGGTACTCAAAACGTAATAACTCTTACTGTACATTTGTTGAAGATGTTATGGACGTGAAACACAGCCCAAACAAGGCATCAACAGAGACCTAAAAAGCTCAAAACAGCAACATGCACCCACAAAAACTAGTAATTGAAGAGAACTGCGACATACAGGCAACTATGTAGAAAGAGAAATTAAAGACAAGTACAAAACTCTCTGAAATGTAAGTTTATTCTGCCCCCTTAAAGAACAGCCAGACAGCACCAGTCTATAAACACACACAAACACACACACACACAACCAAAAGAAAAATAAAGACAATCTACGCTTACACACATACAAAAAATAATAATAGAATTATGAAAAACTAGCTGAAAACCCGGCGTTTCCCTGGTATTTATTTATTCAAGCTTTGAGTTAGTACTTCTCCCTTCTCTCTCTGTCCATCTCTTTTCTTCTAAAAACGTGTTATATTTATCAGAGAATATGTAAGACATAAGGCTGTCTTGCATAATGTAGGAAATCATAAGTACAGTATCCAAACAAAGAAAGATAGAAATTAAAATACAAATGACATGTAACATTCATACATTTATTTAATTCACAACTTGACTATAAACTGCAGCGAGCTAGATGGAGCAATGGTAACACACTGGACTCGCTTTCGGGAGGACGGTGGTTCAAATCCACCTCCGGCCATCCAGATTTAGGTTTCCGTGTTTTCCCTAAATCTCTCCATGCAAATGCCGGGATGGTTCCTTTCAAAGGGAACGGCCGATTTCTTTCAGTATCCTTACCCAAACAATCCGAGTGTAAACTCTGACTCTAATGACCACGCTGTCGACGGGGCCTTAGACTCTAACCTCCCTTCCTTCCTGACTATATACAATATTTCGCGGGCCGCGGTGGCCGAGGGGACTGGGGCGCTTCAGTCACGGTCTGCACGGCCACTACGGTCGGGGGTTCGAATCCCCCCTCGGGCATGGATATTTGTGCCGTCCTTAGTATTAGCTAGTTCATAAGTAGTTTGTAAGTTTAGGGACTGATGACCCCGTAGTTAAGTCATATAAGCTTATCAAACATTTGAAACTTTCATCGATATCGGAACAAAACTATAGATTTCTATGCAACATAAACGCAGGGTCACATTTAAAAAAAGCACTTTGTTGTTCTCAAATATTCAAGTTTTATTTCATACAACACTTGTTCTGAGAATAACGAAAGCAACAAAAAAGGATTTGTGAAATCGGTCGAGCCGTTCTCTAGATAAGACGCGACCCAAAGTATCTAGGTATGAATTTTTATGTTGCAAAGTACCCTCCCCCATGCACTGTATGAAACTTAAGGTAGACGGCGTTCAAATGTTCAAATATTTGTATATCTATCGGAGCAAACAGCGTGGTCATCAGTCCCTAGCTTACAAATTACTTAAACTAACGTAAACTAACCTAAGGACAACACACACACACACACACCCTTGCCCCAGAGAGGACTCGAACCTCCGACGGCGAGGAACCGCGCGCTCCGCAGCGAGGCGCCTTAGACCGCTGGCTACTCCATCTCGGCGAAGACGGTGTCCTTCCTCTTGTTTTGAAGGTAAGGAGTGCGAAATTTTGCGAAGATCGGAATGAAAATGTAGATTTCGTGAGTCTGTAGGAGAACTATGCTCCACCATGCACCTATCACAAAATACTTTCGTAGTTGACGTTTTCTAACTATAAACTACATTCCTGCCAAATTTCAGCTGCATAGGTGAAGTAGTTTTCGAGATTTCGTGTATAGTGAGTGAGTAAGTGAGTGTCCTTTCGATTTTATACAGACAGAGATTAAGAAAACAGGTTGCTTAATTTTGGATGCAAGAGGATTAAGTGAGACTTGAAGACCAAAATAAATAGTAACATGCAATACTCTAATGCTAACTTCATTTGATACAAGGTCATGCCTGATGCGGCAGTTTTACGAACTCTACAGCGAAACTGTTGTGAGCGGTAGACTTCCTTTCCTTTAATCATTTTGTGTGTGTGTGTGTGGGGGGGGGGGGGGGGAATCAGTTACAAAACTCTTCATAAACGCCCGACATTACATACATTGTTTCAGGACCCTAACTACTCCCATTTTCAAATAATTGACACATAAATCTGGTTTTTCTCACGCGGTGGCCTCTCATTATTTATTTCCGGAGCTATGTGTTGTGCTCTTTTGTTTTTGGGTAAGGAACCCTCGTGTGCGTACGGTGAACAGTTCACCCAAGTTTCATTGCAATCTAATGAATAGTTTACGAACACATAGAGGACATACAAACATTCATTTATATATATAACAAACTGCATTGTGTTAAAGTTAAAAGCCAGATCTGTCGGAAATAACGCGTATTCTTTGGATCTACACAGTTTCATTCTCTTCCTTTCCTTGTAGCTCTACAGAAACCTATTGCTTCTTCCTACAGCGGTATGCGCTTCACAGTTCGAAGTTCTCAACAACACTGTAATCTTTCAGGAATTTCCTTAAGCTTACTGGAATACAGGATTGGGATAAAACGTGATGCGTGATGTGAAACGTTTTTGCCCTTCGCAGTATATATGATCTCATATTTATTGAGTTATATGTCGTACAATTGTATGATTTTTCAGGTATATATTCATTTGTATGTCTGTAAAATCTGTTGGGAATGCAATTAGTAGTAAAGAAGTAATAGATTAAAACTTGGTGCGTGTGGGGCGGTTTTCCATTAACGTTACTGTTTATGTGCTCATCTCATGAAATACGTGTCGTACTGTGATACAATTTCGAATGTACATTCAGCTGTATGTGTGTATACTGTGTGTAAAATTTCCTGCAGGTACAATATGTAGTGTAGAAATTATAAATTGCAACTTTATACCGAATGCCGTAGTTTTACTCCGTAAACAGCGAGAAAGTAGTAAGCGACAAACTTTTTTCCTTTCATCATTTTGCTATGGTTGAAAGCTAGTAAAAGTTTCCTAAGGGTTTGAAATTATGTTTGAAGTTTGTTGCAAGTCGCTAAGTGCTCTCCTTCTCAAACACTGGACTGTCACACTATTACGTGCCGCAAGACGAGGATGTTTTCATTGTTTATGACGTCATATCTCCTGAACTATCGGAACTATCGCAAAATCCTTTCTTAGCTGACGTCTCCCACCCATTAACTACATACTTACCAAATTTCAGCTCCATAGGTGAAGTAGTTTTCGAGATTTCGTCTTTAGTCAGTGAGTGAGAGAATGAGTGTCCTTCCGCTTTTATATAGATAGAGGTAAACTTAAAAATAAATAGAAAAATGAAAAATTAGTTAACAATACAACAAAATAAAAATGATTAATATATATTACTGAGCTATCCCGGCACGACTCACGATGCCGCCTCACAACTTTACTTCCGCCAGTACCTCGCCTCCTACTTTCCAAACTTCACAGAAGCTCTCCTGCGAACCATGCAAGACTAGCACTCCTGGAAGAAAGGATATGATGGAGACATGGCTTCGCCACAGTCTACAGGATGTTTCCAGAACTATGTTTTTCACTATGCAGCGGAGTGAGCGCTGATATGAAACTTCAGGCGGATTATAACTATGTTGCCGGAACCGGAAATCGAACCTGGGACCTTCGCCTTTCGCGGGCAAGCGCTCTACGGAGTGAGCTATCCCGGAACGCTTTACGATCCGTCCTCATAACGCAGTCGGTACAGCGCTTGCCAGTGAAAGGTAAAGGTCCCAATTCGAAATGTCGGTTCCGGCATATAGTCTTAATGTGCCAGGAAGTAACATCGAAGTGCATACAACACTGCAAAGTGAAATTATCCTAGATAGTGCTGACGTCCTTCCAGAAGAACGAGAAGGGCAACTTACTTTTTCATTCTTGTACTTAAGAATTCGTGTTCATTGTCATATGTTATTTCTTTGAATAGGCCGCTACCATTACAGATAAATTTTAGCTTGTATTGTTGATTGTAAAGTGATGGGATAAGGCTGTGGAATTAAGGCTCATACGCACGATATTGAGGTCTTCCTTGTAGTTGGGTTTGTATTTCTTGAAGATTCTTTAATGTTTTAGGCATTTATATGTATATATTTCATCTTAAACGATATTTTACTAATAGTGATTCATCAGATTAAAAATTCTAAAACATTCATTTTGACCTCCTTCCAGAAAGAAGGACAATAATTGCAAAACTAATTGCGTTGTTGTGGAAAAAAAATCACTTATAACTATCACATGCAGTCATATGAAACTAACTGATTTATTCTCAAAAAAATATTGTACAAAAAGAATTCCACCTCATCTGGATTATCATTCTGCACATTGTATTTGTTAAACAGGGTGTTCCAGAAGATATATTAAATATTTTACAAGGTCGTAGTACAACCTTTCGAGGCTGTCAATTGCAAAGAACACAGATTTTCTGTCCAGCTATTAAAGATTCTGCATTTTTGTCGTAATAGCTGTGGTCCATTTCAATGGACAGTACCGTGATGCCATATGATGGGAGAAACTACCAACTCGATCACTTGACACCAAGTAGCAGCTTTGTTTACGAAGTGTTAGTACGGGAAGTGAGTACTACTCCAAATGTGAAATATGTTCACGACAATGTGTCCCTGTTCTGGATATTAAAATTCAATCATATTGGTTTATTGTGTAATAACTTTTTTTATATATCTGCAAGGTTCTTTAATTGTGGTCACAAAACAGTGATGTCCGTCTTAATAGATGCTGGGACTTGGTGCGACATTCTCGAGCACAGGTTTCTAGACATCAGTGGTGCGTATCTTCACTTCGTATTTCTTACTGTGATTGTAATAACTGTATCGACCAATATTGGACAGCAGCATATGTATCAATGTAAAAGATGGCCGAAGAAAGAGGAAAGGTATGGTCAGGTTCACCGTTCAGCAGGTATCGACTGCAACAATAGCAATAAGGATTGTACATCCACATATACACAGATACTCTACAAGTCACATTGAAGATCATGGCAGAGGTTTCATCGATCCGCTTTTATGATATTCTTCTACAGTTCCATTCTGTAATACCTGGCGGGAAAAAAGAACACCTAAATCTTTCTGTTTTCGATATTGTTTCTCTTATTTTATTATGAGGATCATTTTTCCCTATGTAGGTAGGTGCTAACAAAATATGTTCCTATCGGAAGAGCAAATTAGTGAAAGAAATGTCTCAAATAGATCTCGTTACAACGAATAACGCCTTTGTTTTAATAATTTCCATCATTTCGGTGATGCTCTCACCCCTATATCGCGATAATACTAAACGAGCTGCACGGAAATAAAAAACTACATTTCTAGTTTTTGTAGATTTCGGAAACGCTTTCGGCAATGTTGATTGGAATACACTCACTCAAATTTAGCAGTGGCAAAATAAACGGAACGAAACGTTGTTTACAACTTCGTCAAAAATCAGGCAGAAGTTATTAGAGTCGAAGAGCATGAAAGGGAGGCATTGGTTGGGAAGGGAGTAAGGGTTGAAGCCTTTCTTGACTGTTATCCAATTTGTACTTGGAGCAAGCTGTGAAGGAAAGAAGGAGAGATTTGGAGAAGGAATTAACGTTCGAGGTGAAGACAGCAAAGGACTTGGAAGAGCAATCAAACGGAATGTACAGTGTCTTGAAAAGAACGTACAACGTGAATATATTATTAAGAGCAAAACAAGGGTAATGCAGTGTGGGCTAAGAAAATCAGGTGATGCTGAAGGAATTAGATTGGGTAACGAAACAGTAAAGTTGGTAGATCTGTTTTGTTACTGGCGAAGGAAAATAACATATTGTGGTCGCAGTACAAAAGATATAAAATGCAGAATGGCAATTGGAAGAAAGGCGTTTTCTCAAATAAATAAATAAATAAAATAAAAAATAAAAAAGTTGCAAACATTTAATATTAATTTAAGTACAATGAACTCCTTTCTGAACGTATTTGTGTTGAGTGTTGCCTTGTATTGGGAGGGGAGGGGTGAAATATGATCGATAAATAGTTCAGACAGGAAAAGGATAGAGGCCCTTGAAATGTGATGCTACAGAAGAATGCTGAAGATTACTGGAGGTACTGGACTGAATTGGGGAGAAAAGAAATTTCTTGCATACCTCGACTGAAAGAAGGGATCGATAGGTGGGACACATTCTGAGACAACAAGAAATCGTGAATTTAGGAGGGAAGTGTGTGGGGGGAAAATCGCAGAGGGAGGCCAAGAGACGAATACCTGATACAGAATAGGTGACAAACGTGTTTGACAAGGTGGCAGGGACAGAAAATCGAGCAACATTGTTCTAAGTGCTATATCTGAAAATTACATCGAACAATCAAATACAGAGCCGACTCGTAGAGATATGTTAAACTTAATGATGACAAACAGATGAGAACTTTGCGATTCAGTTAGCGTAGATCAGGGAATCAGCGATCATACGGTCATACGGAATCAATTAATACTGCTTTAAATAGAAATATAAAAAAAGGTGGGAAGATTTTATGTAGCGAAAGGGAAAAGGTTCGGATTTCGGAATACTTGACTCTCAACACGATATTTACGTCTCAAACTCTCATTTTATCGAACGACTATGGACGAAGTTATAGCCGGCATCGGTGGCCGAGGGGTCTGCGGCGCGCCATTCACGGTCTGCACGACCACTAAGGTCAGGGGTTCGAATCCCCCCCCCCTCGGGCATGGATATTTGTGCCGTCCTTAGTATTAGCTAGTTCATAAGTAGTTTGTAAGTTTAGGGACTGATGACCCCGTAGTTAAGTCCCATAAGCTCTACAAACATTTGAACATTTTGAACGAAGCTGAAGTGTACTGTACAATACGTGTTAGATACTCTTGTGCCTAGCAAAATTATTAGTTATCCACCGCGGTTCAACAACATAGTTAGGAAACTGTTACGAAAGCAGAGAGAGCTTTACCGCAAATATAACTGTAGCTAAAATCTTACACACAAGCAAAAGTTAAATATTGACAAAATTAACGTAAGGGCCGCAATGCGAGAGACGATCAACGGCTGCGTACCGGCTTAGCAGAAAATCCTGAGAAATTTTGGTCTTACGTGAAATCGGTAAAAGGGTCAACACCAGACATGCGCTCTGTGAGAAAAATTGTGTTAAAAACAGAGGATGACGTACACAAAGGGCCGGAATACAAAATGACTTTTCCCAAAGCTGTTTCACAGAGGAATATTGCATTTATGACCTCCTCTAATCCCGTTGGACCTGATGGACATACCTATTCAGGTTTGCACGGAGTATGCGAAGAAACTTTCCCCCTTTCTAGCAGCATTGCACCGAAGGCTTCTAGAGGAATGGAGTGTTCCCAAGAATTGGAGGAGGGCTCAGCTCATCCCCGTTAACAAGAAGAGTCACTGATGAGAAGTGCAAAACTATAGGAGAGAATCCCTGACCTAAGACAGTTGCACAATTGTAGAACACATTTTATGTTCGAATATTGTGACATTTCTGGAGACCGAAATCTCCTTTCTAAGAATCAGCATGGTTTCTAAAAGCAACGGTAGATGTGAAACACAGCTCTTGCTATTCATCCACTATATTCCAGATAGACGCCGTGTTTTTTGACTTCCGTACAGTTCCCCACCGTCGCTTGATCAACAAGTGCGAGCGTATGGGATATCAGACCAGCTGTGTAACTGGATTGAGGCGTTTCGAGCTAAGAGAACGCAGCATGTCATCCTCAACAGAGGGAAGTTAGTGTGTCTCAGGCGTGCGCCAGGGTAGTGTTATAGGACCTTTCCTTTTCACAATCTATGAAAATGACGCCGTAGATAACATCGGAAGTTGAATGAGACTTTTCGCTGATGATGCTGTAGTTTATCGAGAAGTCGCAACACTGGACAAGGCAAGCGAAATGCAGAATGATCTGCAGCGTATTCACGCATAGTGTTGGGAATGGCAAATAAGCCTCAACATAAACAAGTGTAAAGTGCTGCGTTTACATGGAAAGGAAAGATCCGGTATTATACAATTACGCAATAGCAGGACCCACAATGGAATCTGTTACTTGCATAAAATATCTGGGAGTAAACGTAAGCGGCGATCTGAAATGGAATGAGCATGTATGAATAAGGCGAATGCCAGACTGGGATTCATTGGGAGTATCCTCGGGAAGTGTACTCCGTCAAGACAGGAAGTAGGTTACAAAACTGTCGTTAGGCCGTGGCGTGAGTATTGCCCAATAAGTGTAGGATCCGTACCAGGTGGGATTGATAGAGGAAATAGAGGAGATCCTGTGGAGAGCAGCTCGCTTCGCTACGGGCTCATTCAGTGAGCGAGAAAGCGTCACTGAGGAGGTCAGGAGACTACAGGGGCAGACGATGCAAGAGATGAGTACTGTATTGCGGTACGGGCTTCTGACAAAGTTCAGAGAGCAAACGTTTCATGAAGAATCAACCAGTATATTGCTTCCTCCTACGTATATCTCGCCAAGCGACCACAAGGATAAGGTCAGAGAGAATACGGCTCACACGGAGGCATACAGATAATTATTTTTCCGATCCATACGTGATTGGAATAGGAAGAAGTGACAGTGGTATGTAAACTACCCTCCGCCACACACCGTGAGGTGGCATGCGGAGTATGAATTTGAATGTAGATTCCCTTCTACCGTACACTGATGGTTTTGTGTCCCAGCCTCGTCGCAGCTTTTGTGTCTCGTTTTCGTCGTAAGTGTCGGTGGCCGAGTAATAAGACCGACACAGGAATACAGGATGCACGCTTGTGCAGGTACGGAGGTGAGCAGCCAGTGGGACAGCAGAAACTAGAAACACTAGAGTAAATTAGAACGAGATATATATTGCACAGAATTTATACAATACTTAACTTTTACATAGTTCTGTACTGCATAGTTGAGCATAGTCGGCCTGCCTAGTGCCTGTCCGATAGCCAAGTCTTCACTCGTGCCTATCTGAAAACGAAGTGTTAACTGGTTCCTATCTCAGTCCCAAGTGAACGATGTCGTTCAGTGGTGGCCGCGAGCAGAGTTGTAGCAGAGGGCGCTCGTGGCTGATGTCGTAAGAACGCCGCGCCGTGCGTGCATGGCGGCGCGCGGCGAAAGTAGGTGGCGCGCACTTTGGACTTGTGCGACACCGCAGATGATGATGATTTCGTGTGGCATTTATGGCCCTTAGACTCCAGCTGGGATCGTGTTCGGAATGCCCGGTGCAAGTCTGTGGGTGACGCAACATAGGCGACTTGCGCGTCGATCATGATGAAATTATGATGCGGGCCACACAACAGCCAGTCCCCAAGTGGATAAAAACCTCCAACCCGACCGTGAATCGAAACCGGGCCCCCTGCGTGGCAATCTAACATGCTGCCCCCCATTTTTCTTCTTCAGTTAGATCTATGGTTTCCGATAATTGGTTTAGTTCGTTTCGATTGTTCGTTGAATAGTTGGCTCAGCTTTTTTATTGCAGAGTGCGTTTAGCCTCCTGACGGGGCGCACTGAGTCACGGCGCCCGGCAAGTCGGTTTCACGACTTCAAATAAGCGTTTGACGCGGTGCCACACTGCAGACTGCTAACGAAGATACGAGCTTATGGAATAGGTTCACAGATTTGTGACTGGCTGGAAGACTTCCTAAGTAATAGAACGCAGTACGTTGTTCTCGACGCGAGTGTTCATCAGAGTCGAGTGCATCGTCAAGCCTGCTCCAGGGGAGTGTGATAGGACCGCTATTATTTTCTATCTATATAAATGATCTGATGGACAGAGTAAGTTGTAATTTGCGGCTGTTTGCTGATGATGCTGTGCTGTATGGGAGGGTGTCGCCTTTAACTGACTGTAATAGCATACAGGATGACTTAGACAAAATTTCTAGTTGGCGCGAAGAATGGCAGCTAGCTCTCAATGTAGAAAAATGTAAGGTGATGCCCATGAGAAGGAAAAACAATCGCATAATATTCGAATACAGCAATAGTAGTGAGCTTCTTGATACTCTCGCGTCGTTCAAATAAATAGGCGTAACACTGCAGAGCGATATGAAATGGAACGAACATGTCAGGACAGTTGTGTGTAAGGCGGACAGCCGACTTCGGTTTATTGGCAGAAATTTTGGGACGATGTACTTCATCTGTAAAGGAGACCGCGTATAATACGCTTGTACGACCACGTCTTGAGTATTTCTCAAGTGTTTGGGACCCGTAGCAGATCAGGAAGCAGTTCAGAGGCGAGCAGCTTGGTTTGTTACTGGTAGGTTCGACCAATGCGCGAGTGTCACGGAAATGCTCCGGCAACTCAATTGGGCATCGCTGGAGGAAAGACGACGTTCTTCGTGTATTTCTGTTGAGGAAATTTAGAGGGCCGGAATTTGAAGCTACTTACATTTCGTGCATTGCATCACAATGACAAGATAAGAGAAATTAGGGTACGTACAGAGGCATAGAAGTATCCTTTTTTTCCTCTTTTTTGTGTGTCTCGTTTCCGCCGGTTGTCCTGGGTGTCGGTGGCCGAGTAGAGAGAGACCGACACAGGAATAAAGGATGCACGCTTGTGCAGGTATGGAGGTGACCAGCCTGTGGGACAGCAGAAACTAGAAACACTAATCTAGATTAGTATAAGAGATATATTTCATAGAAGTAATACATTACTTAACTTGGAGAGCAGCAGACTAGTAGAATGTTGATACATAGTTTAGATAGAGGCCTGCCTACTGATGATTCCTAGTGCCTATCCGATAGCCAAGTCTTGACTGGTGCCTATCTGATTCCCAAGTGAACGATGTCGTTCAGTGGTGGCCACGAGCGGAGTTGCAGCAGAGGGCGCTCGTGGCTGACGTCGTAAGAACGCCGCGCCGTGCGTGCATGGCGGCGCGCGGCGAAAGTAGGTGGCGCGCACTTGTGGACTTGTTCGACACCACAGTTTTGTTTGGGAGTGGAATAGGATGGGAAATGCCTAGTAGTGGTACAGTGTACCCTCCGCCACGCACCTTACGGTGGACTGCGCAGTATGTATGTATGTACATGTACAACAGAACACTGTCCTTGGGAATGTGGCAGTGTTTACCCAGATTTGGGGGCTTCTATATACTCGGGCTCCTTGGAGAAGGGAAAGCGGTGGAGAATAGCGACGCATAAAGTGTGACGTCACGACCTGCAGGCGGTAGTCTTCCTGGAGCACGGCTTGTGTCGCTCTTATTTACGGCGTCTCTATCGACACGGGAGGGGGCCGCTCCAGACACTGGAGTCTCCCGCTTCCGGCGGCTGGAGAGGGCGCCGGGGCGCGCTTTTTAGTCCCCCAGATCGATCAGAGGGAGGGGGCGGCACGGCAAGGGTAGCGACGCACCCCCCAGCCACCCCGCGAGGCTAAGGGGTGCCTGCTTCGCGGGGGATATGTGTGAGCAGGCGTCGGCAGCAGTAGGCGACTCACTGCCGCGAGTAATCAAATTACATGCGGTGTCCCACAAGGATCCATCTCAGGACCGTTGCTTTTCCTTATGAACATTAATTTCATTTATTAATAGTTATGCATTTATTTCACCTGGCAAGATCAGGGCCCTCAGGACCACTCTTACACCTAACTAGCCTTTCTCAAAGTGAACAATTTGTTTAGTATATTACAAACATTACAAACCTGATGAATAGCGATGGAGGGTTCTGCTTAAATTCCGCTTGGGCTCCTGCTCTCTCACTTGTCAGAAAACGGAGCGACAAAACTAATACGACCTTATCCGTCGAGAACTGATGTTCATTATCGATATCCTGACCGGTTTCATCTTTGGTCGTGTAGGTGCTGTGTGCTTACTTGCTCGATGTGTGTTGTCCTTCCTGTTTACTCATTGAAAACCGAGGTTTTAAAGATCGTCGCACATTGCTTCCTCACTGCGGTATCTCCTTCAAAATGGCAGGGTGGTCTCCTGCCGAAAAATTGGCCGTCGTTGATTTTGTTACCTGGCAGCATACCCGTAAGTTTTTTTGAAGTTGTTATACGCTAGGAGAAATTAAGGAATCACAATACACAAGTATTTTTATAAGAATCACACTCTATAATAACAGTAATAGTAATAATGACTTTGCAAAGAACAGTAAACGTGTTACAGTCTGCCGCGGTGGCCGAGGGGTCTGAGGCGCTCCAGTCACGGTCTGCACGGCCACTACGGTCGGTGGTTCGAATCCCCCCTCCGGCATGGATATTTTTGCCGTCATTAGTGTAAGGTAGTTGATAAGTAGTTTGTAAGTTTAGGGACTGATGACCCCGTAGTTAAGTCCCATAAGCTTAACAAATATTTGAACATTTTTTTTTGTTACATATTATAAACATCAGCCCTATTACCATTCAGGATTTCATACAGACTGTTATTCACATCAAACAAACAAGACGATAGAATGTAGGGAGAGGGAGATATAGGACAGGTAGACTGGTTAGAGGAATAGAAACAGAATAGTAAGATTCAAAGCTATGACAGAGAGAAATAATTGAGAGCATGGTAACAATTAAAGCTGTGCCGTCGTTAATATGTAGATTTCGAGTTTCCTCTTGAATGTGGAGTGGTTTAGGATAAGACGTAGATCACGTTGCAATGTTTCCATAGTCAAATGGCTGAGATGGAGAACGGCACGGAGAAAGATTTAGTGCTGTGTGAAGGTACAGCCAAGATGTTAGATGTATCCGATCTGGTATTGAGGTTGTGGAATGATGCTAAACCGTTTAATTTGAGAAAAATAGTGGGCGCACTTCTCACAACGTCTCGTTGGATAGACTGCGAGAAGTAAAGTTCGTTTAGATTGCATATGAATGCTAGATGCCGACTTCGGGAACAATCACTTTTGAGTTAGGAGAAATCTAGGAACACGCGAGTCAATACTCATCTTATGACTTACCTTACAACTTAGGTTGAGGAAAAGCAAACCTACATTTACAGTCTTTGTAGATTTACAGTCTTTTGACGAGGTTGATTGGAATACACTCTTTCTAATTATAAAGTCAGAAAAGGTAAAATATCAGGAACGGAAAGTTATTTACAACTTGCACAAAAACCAGATAACACTTGTAACTTGCCGGCCGCGGTGGCCGAGGAGACTGAGGCGCTCCAGTCACGGTCTGCACGGCCACTACGGTCGGTGGTTCGAATCCCCCCTCGGGCATGGATATTTGTGCCGTCATAGTTCGTAAGTAGTTCATAAGTAGTTTGTAAGTTTAGGGACTGATGACCCCGTAGTTAAGTCCCATAGACTTTACAAACATTTGAACATTTTAACACTTGTAACAGTCGAAGGGCATTGGTTGCGGGCATTGGTTGGTTGCAGTCTGAGCAAGCTGTGAAGGAAAGCAAAGAGAAATTTGGTGAAGGAATTTATGTTCAGTATGAAGAAACAGAAACATTGCGTTTTCTGAGGACATTGTAATTATGCCCGAGACAGCAAGGGACTCGGAAAAACATTGAACGGAATGCACAGTGTCTCCAAAAGAGCGTAAAAGATGAACATTACCAAGAGAAAAAAAAAAAAACAAGGATAATTGAATGTAGACCAAGAAAATCAGGTGGTGCTGAAGGTATTAGATTGGGTAACGAAACAATAAAGGTGGTAGATTAGTTTTGTTACTGGGGAAGTAAAATAACATACGATGGTCGCAGTACAAAGGATGTAAAATGAAGAATGGCAATGGTAAAAAAGGCGCTTTTGAGAAATAGATCTTGGCTAACATCCAATATTAAATGAAAATGAATTGCTGTTCATTAGTCTCGCTAAACCTCAAAAACGACTGAACCACTTTGGCCCATTTTAGTCTTGAAATATTCGTGTAAGTCCAGCGAAGGTTTAAAGGGTGATAAAATATGGAAAGGTTACCCAGAAAAGGAGGAAAATCTGGAAAAACTGAAACAACTTTTTCCAGTGAGCTATCAATACCATTCGTCCAATTGCAATAAAATGTTGTACATTTCATGTTGAAAGTAAGAGGAAGATTCGCAGCAAATAAAAATTTGGTAAAGTCGCCCGGAAAGTAGCAAAACTTAGGAAAAACCGAAAGCGATTTTTTTTTTCATGAATAAAAATCAATTGCACATGGTTGTAAAAGCATCACTTGAGTACGGCTTGACAGGACAAGTTTTGTATGAAATATATTTTTTGGAAAATCTACTGGAAAATTGGAAAATTTGAGAAAAACTGAAAGTGCATTTTTCAGTGTGTTTTTGATTGAATCAGCACTATCACTGACTATTCGCACGACGGAGAGGGGTAATTCTTTTTTTGTTTTGTTCATTATGGTCATGGTAAAGTTTCCAGAAGAAAAAAAAATCGAAGCATTGGAACCAAGTTCCTTTTTCGATGTGTTTCTAAATGTACTCAACACTAAAAGTTGAGAACCGTTCATCCGATTGTGATAAAATTTTGATTATTTGTCGTTCAACATTCTTATGAACTAAAAATTTGGGAAAGTTACCCGAAAAATTTGAAAATTCCCGAAAAACTGAAAGAGCTTTTTTCAATGGTATATCAATATAATTCGTCTGTTTACGATAAAGTTTGCATATTTGACGTTCAAAGCAAGAGTAATGTTCTTATGAAATAAAAATTTTGGAAAAGTATTCCCGAAAATTGGAACATTCAGAAAAAATAGAAATAGATTTTTCCATAAAACATAAATACCATTCATCTAATTACGATAAAGTTTTTCAATACTTCAGCATCGTTTAAACCTTCCTTGAACTTCCAAGAATGAGACATTAACATTATCCTGGACAGGTGTGCGTGATTTGCCCACTCTTTCCGCCCACTATCGAGCCGATACTTAGACTATCTGATGATGCCTTTATAAAGCTACTGGGACTAAAATACATATGGTTTATTTTAAGAGGTAATTGATACTAAGTTCACCGAGTCATCTAGTTTAAGTATAAAGTCTTTTCAGAAGGAATTTGTGTGGAGTGTTGCCTTTTATGGGGATGAAATATGGACGATAAACAGTTCAGACAGGAAGAGGATAGAGGCTTTTTAAATGTGATGCTACAGAAGAAAGCTGAAGTTTAGGTGGGTAGATTGCGTAGGAGGTACTAAACAGAACTGGGAAGAATTTCTGGCATACCTTGCCTAAAAGAAGGGATTCATTGGCGGGACACATTCTGAGACATCAAGGAATCGTGAATTTAGCATTGGAGGGAAGTGTCTAGGGTAAAAATCGCAAAGAGACACCGATGGACGAATACAGTAACCAGATTTTAACTTACCGGATATAGACTGAGAGATAAATGTGTTTGAGAAGTTAAGGCGCCTCGCTGTGGAGCGCGTGGTTGCTCGCCGTCGGAGGTTCGACTCCTCCCTGCGGCATGGGTGTGTGTGTTGTCCTTAGGTTAGATTGCCTTAGTTTAAGTAGTTTGTAAGCTACGGACTGATGAACACGCAGTTTGGTCCGATAGATTTACAATAATTTGAAATTTGAATTTTGAGAAGGTGGCAGTGTCGGAAAGTGGAGAAATATTTTTCTAAGTGCTGTATACAAAAAGTACCTTGAACAGTTAGATAGAGAGCCGACTCGTGGAGATAATGTGTTAGACAACCTGATGACAAATAGACCCGAAATTTTCGATTCAGTTAGCGTAGATCAGGGAATCGGCGATCATAAGACCATTAGAGCATCAATGAGTAGTTCCTTAAAAGATATCAAGAAAGGTAGAATGATCTTATTGAATAAAAGCGAAACGAGTCAGATTTCAGAGTAACTGAATATTCAATACGATAGTTTCATCTGTAACAATGACACTGTTGAGCAACTGTCGACGAAGTTCAAGTATACTGTACAACACGCGTTAAATAATTATGTGCCACGCAAAATTATGAGAGAAAGGAAAGATCCACCGAGATTCAACAACTGAGTTACGGAACTGTTACGAAAGCAGAGAACTTCACTTCAAATATAAACGCCAAACAGACTTGCATATGATGAATGATGCCAAAATCAGAGTAAAGACTACCATGCGAGAGACGACCAACGACTTTTAATGCATTGTTTTGTGTACCGACTTGGCAAAAAATCCTAAGAATATTGGTCCTACGTGAAACTGGGAAGTAAAGTTCAAGGTGAAGAAATAAAAACAATTCGTTTTGCTGGCGACAGCAAAGGACTTGGAAGAACAATTGAACAAATTGACAGTGTCTTTAAAAGAGCGTACAATATGAACATTAACAAAAGCAAAACAAGAGTAATGTAATGTAGTCTACGAAAATCAGGAATTAGATTGGGTAAAGAAACAGTAAAGGTGGTAGACGAGTTTTTTTAATGAGGAAGTAAAATAACATGTGGTGGTCGCAGTACAGGGAATACAAAATGCAGAAAGGCAATGGGAAGAGAAGCATTTTTGAAAAAGGGAAATTTATAAACATTGAATATTAATTTAAGTGTAAGGAAGTCTTTTCTGAAGGCATTTGTGTGGAGTGTGGCTTTGTATGGTAGTGAAACATGGACGATAAATATTATTTCAGAAAAGTAGAGGAAAGATCCTTTTGAAATGTGGTGCTGCACAAGAATGTTTAAGATTAGGTGGGTAGATTGCGTAACTAATGAGTAGCTACAGGGCAACAATTGGAGAGAAGAGGAATTTCCGGCATACATTGACTAAAACAATTTTTCGATTTGTCGGTCATGTCAAAAAATGTTCAAATGATTGTAAAGCTTATGGGACATAACTGCGGGTCATTAGTCCCAAAACTTACAAACTACTTATGAAGTACCTTATACTAAAGGCGACACAAACATCCATGCCCGAGGGGGGATTCAAACCCACGTTGGGGAACGGCCTCACGCATTGTAGCATAGCGCCTCAATTCTATCGGCCGCTCTGCCACGACGGTCGGTCATATTCTTAGACATAACGGAATCGTAAATTTAGCACTAGGGGGAAGTAATGTGGTGGTAAAAATCCCATAGGGAGAGTAAGAGACAAACACAGCAAGCAAATTCAAACAGATGTGAGTTGCCGTTATTATGACGAGACGGAGAAGCTCGCTCAGGCTAGAGTAGGATGGAGAGCTGCATCATACCAGTCTCCGGACTGAAGACCACAACAACAAGTATTTCAATAAACAGCATGTCAAGAATAGTTCTAGGAACATCTGCTAATGGTATTTTCATGAACATTAATGAATGGTTTGAAGCAACTTCATTGTCATCACACTTTGAAAAGACTCGTTACATGCAATTCAGAACATGTAAGAGGTTTCCATCCAGCATATAAACAATGTATGGAGAAGATACAAGAGATTGACAGTATTAAATTCCTGGAATTACAGCTTGATGATGAATTCAGTTAGGAGGATCGGACCAAAGAACTGAAAAAAACGACTTAACACACATGTATTTTCAGTATGTGAGTTAGCATACTTTGCTCACTTTCATTCCACAACGTCATTTGGTATAACATTTTGGGATAACTCTGCAAGTCAAGCAAACGTTTTCGGAGGCCCAAAGTGTGTAATGCGTGTTATTTGTGGAGTAAACTGATAGAAATTCCTTACTGACATTTGTCGTAAATAATAAACACTACTGGCCATTAAAATTTCTACACCAAGAAGAAATGCAGATAATAAACGGGTATTCATTGGACAAATACATTATACTAAAATGGACATGTGATTACATTTTCACGCAGTTTGGGTGCAAAGATCCTCTGGCCATAATAACGGCCTTGATACGCTTGGGCATTGAGTCAAACAGAGCTCAGATGGCGTGTACAGGTACAGATGGCCATGCAGCTTCAACACGATACCACACACAGTTCATCAAGAGTAGTGACTGGCGTATTGTGACGAGCCAGTTGCTCGGCCACCATTGACCAGACGTTTTTAGTTCGTGAGAGATCTGGAGAATGTGCTGGCCAGGGCAGCAGTCGAACATTTTCCGTGTCCAGAAAGGACCTGCAACATGCGGTCTATACTGCTGAAATGTAGAGTTTCGCAGAGGTCGAATGAAGGGTAGAGCCACGGGTCGCAACACATCTGAAAGGTTACGGCCACTGTTCAAAGTGCCGTCGATGCGAACAAGAGGTGACCGAGACGTGCACCCAGACCATCACGCAGGGTGATACGCCGGTATGGCGATGACGAATACACGCTTCCAATGTGGTTCACCACGATGTCGCCAAACACGGATGCGACCATCATCATGCTGTAAACAGAATCCGGAGTCATCCGAAAAAAATGACGTTTTGCCATTCGTGCAGGAAGGTTCGTCGTTGCGTACACCATCGCAGGCGCTCATGTCTGTGATGCAGCGTCAAGGGTAACCGCAACCACGGTCTCCGAGCTGATAGTCCACGCTGCTGCAAACGTCGTCGAACTGTTCGTGCAGGAGGTTGTTGTCTTGTAAACGTCCCCATCTGTTGACTCAGGGATCGAGATGTGGCTGCACGCTCCGTTACAGCCATGCGAATAAGATGCCTGTCATCTCGACTGCTAGTGATGAGAGGCCGTTAGGATTCCATTTTCTGCTAACAGTCATTGGATCACGACCAACGCGAATAGTAATGTCGCGATACGATAAACCGCAATCGCGATAGGCTACAATCCGACGTTTATCAAAGTCTCCTCTTTATACGAGGCATCACAACAACGTTTCGCCAGGCAACGCCGGTCAACTGCTGTTTGTGTATGAGAAATCGGTTGGAAACTTTCCTCATGTCAGCACGTTGTAAGTGTCGCCACCGGTGCCAACCTTGTGCGAATGCTCTGAAAAGCTAATCATTTGCTTATCACAGCATCCTCTTCCTGTCGATTAAATTTCGCGTCTGTAACACGTCATCTTCATGGTGTAGCAATTGTCACTGTCATCAAAGTTCTTCTAGGTATCCGACCGTGTCATCATTTTTATTAAACCTATCGACGTTTCGGACCCTGTTGCACGAGGCCTTCATCGGGGTCTGTGCCTTACTGCTGAAGGTGAGATTGCTTGTGACTTATATAGGTGTGCTAACAGTGATTTGAGGAACAGGTAGAGGGGTGTTGGTCTTCCTTTATTGGTGTTTGTATTATTACACGCCGTTGGTCGAAAAGGGCGTCAACGATTGTTTTCATTAGCAGTTTTTCATGTTATTGGGGGTTTCTTTCCTCCCTCTCATTGGTCAAAATGGGTGTCTTCGATTGGCATGCGGCCGCTGTGGTCTCAAGGTCAGTCTGCGTGAATCCTAATGTCACAACTGCTGGCAGCCAAGACGCCGTAAGTTTGTAGCCATCATCCCTGTTTATATCGGCGGGGCACTTGGCTATTTCCATAGCCTCTCCTATCTCCCTCCTCAATTGGTCGTTTCGCCAGCACGCGGGCCTTGCCGTAACATGAAAGTTTTCCGCACAGATTGTGGTGCTCTGAAACCACTGACGTTGTGCGCTGTCCAAACCGTGTAGACCAGGGGTGGCCAACCCGCGGTCCGCGGGCCGCATGCGGCCCGCGGGCTGATAAATTTTGGCCCGCGCAGAGGACCGCCGGCAAGAAGGGCAGCTTTGGTACCTGTCTAGCCTCCTGGCGAACGCGCGGTTGAGGTGGAGAGGGAAGAAGGCCCGCGGCACGGAGACTGGCCCTCGGGTTTAGGAATCCATAGCGCTGAGTTGTGGTGACTGTAGGTTGGAGTCACGTAGCGTGCACCTTCATTGCTGCCACACCAGCCCCAGCTTGTAGCACGCCGAATACCCAACGGTGTCTACTGCCATCTTCGATCTGACAAGAGCTAAGAATTCGATGCACCGTGCGACAGACCCCTTCAGACTGATGTTGCATTCTTTGAACTGCAATCGCTTCAGCTACTGCTTAGCATTGAAAGTTCAAAAATAATTTTTTTGAATCGCCTTCAGTTACCGAAGGGTAGTGTCTGGTACACCGACGAGTTTACATATTCAACACTTTTTATTTCCCTTAGTTTGTTTAATGTAATAAATAAATTTAATGTGAAAAAGAAAATAAATCGAACTGAGTGAATGGTAATAAGGACACGATCAGTAGCAGTTGTAACTTTAAACAGGGTAGTATTTCAATTAAAACCAGCTTTTATCTTTTTACAAGTGATCTATGATGCTTGCCATTATTTTTAGTAGCTTGCATGTATTTTATGTATCCAGTTATCGCGGGTAGAAACACCAGTCGATATTACCAATGGTTTCTGCCGCAGTACCAGCTTTCAGTTTCAGTAGTACAAAATACATAAATCTTTAATTGTAATATTGTGGTTTTACTGATGACGTTTAAGGATTCCGTATTACGCTCCTAATGCAAGTTTATCCACGTGTCTATCTGTGTTATTTACAGCAATCAATAACGTTATAGACTAGAAACATAGAATACTTTTCAGTAAGAATCATAAAAAGAAGTTGTCGAAATTTTAAAATAAGGCTGTCAGGTGCAGTGAAGCACCAGCAATTTTTATATTTATGATACATGACGTTCAGAACTAAAATACCGATTTCCTAAAGCAGTTGAATACTAGTATCAAACATTCCCGAGAGACCAGACTATGACGTTTCCCAAGTGCGTATAATGCCGTACTTAAATGAAACACTGATAATCAGCGAGCAGTGTACCTCTGTGGTAATGCAATTTAGGCTGAAAACATGTATTTAAAAATACCTGTGATAAAAAAATATTGCGCAGTGAATTCCCTGTCATGGAAACTAAAGCACGGTAAATAACTAAATGCGCTGTTAGGCAACTGTAAGAAAATCGGTCCGTTACCTCACGCATGCAGAAAGTCTGCTGAAATTTTACAAAATATGTCTTTTTATTTTTTCAATAAATCTTCAATGCGACAAAAACAACCGTGAGGTTTGTATGTTGCCTTCAGGGAAGTTTTGCGCATGCGCATTGCAGATAAAATGATCTGCTACGACAATGAAATGAAGAATCATAATTTAAAGATACAATTTCTTTTTTACACGATCACCTTCTTTTCCGGGCCCTCAATGAACCACGGGACACGTAGGACGCACCTCCAAGTTTTGCGGTGTTAAACAATTTCGGAAAACTTTAAAGTAGATATTGTAGGAAGTTTTTGAGAGTTGCATGGAACTACTTTATGTAAGTGATATTGCATTTATATATATTTAAAAAAATTACAATACTTCGATTACCGTGTGGTCTATTTGTCAGTCTGAAGACGTAAACTTGGAATGTTGTCAACTATCAAAGAAGTAGGACCTAAGAAAAGGAAAATTATAGAGCAGCTGAGAACTTTTCAAGCTAGCCGGCCGCGGTGGCCGAGGGGACTAAGGCGCTCCAGTCGCGGTCTGCACGGCCACTACGGTCGGGGCTTCGAATCCCTCCCTCAGGCATGGATATTTGTGCCGTCCTAGTTCGTAAGTAGTTCATAAGTAGTTTGTAAGTTTAGGGACTGATGACCCCGCAGTTAAGTCCCATAGACTATACAAACATTTGAAACATTTTGAATTTTCAAGCTAGGTGGACAATAAACTACTTTTTTGTGGAATATAAAACAAAACCGATATATCTAATACGGAAGTAGTATCCCGGTTCCAAAAGACTATAACGTCAAACGGAATTACAAGACTAAACATGCTGTTACGTGTGACAAGTACAAGAGACAATATCGGTAAGATAAAGTAAACTACTTAAAAAGGAAACTTTGTACTCAACAGCAGTTATTTGCAAGGGCTAATTCTGAGACAACATGATATGTGAAAAAGAGTTATGCAGTAGCTCTGATACTGCGAAATGGCGAGATGGCGAAATGTTAAAGGAATACTTTGGGACCGTCGTCGAAATAGTGCGTCCACAAAACAAACAGGATTTCTCAAAAATCAGCCCTTCTCGTCAAACTATTACTAAACGTGTGTCCACCTTGGAAGACAAATTGAAGAAAATTTAGAAATTTGTGCTTCTGAGTTTATGTTTCATTCACTAGATTTGGACAGCAGTGCACATATTCCGGTACCGCCCAAGTGGAAATTTATGTCAGTGGTGTTAATGAAACAGAAGAATAAGCGGCATTGTATCCACCTAGGAATACCATGGCCACGAGATTTACATCCTCATTAAGTCGGTTTTTATTAAAGCTTGACAAAGCATCGGGGCTAACAACGGATGGGCCTCCAGCAATGTCTGAGAAACACGATGGTTTAGTTCAGTTCACTGAAAAAGAGTCCTGCAAAGTTGGCTATACATCGGTATTAAACTATCATTGCGTTATCCGTCAAGAGAATTTATGTACCAAGTCGCTCAAAATGGACATGTCATGAAGGTAGTTGTCAAAACAGTGAACTTTATTAAGTCGAGAGGTTTGAATCACCGTCAGTTCCAAGAAAGTTTGCAATCTTTGGATTCAGAGCACGATAACATTTCGTAATATACAGAAATAAGGTGGTTAACCCCTGAAAATTTTCGGAAAGAAAGATTTGAAGCAAGAAATATTACCATTCTTTGAAAGCAAGTCAAAGAGATTTCCTGAGTTCGAAGATAACGAATGTCTTTCCAACTTTGCGTTCTTGGCTGATATAACTAGCAACCTAAATGATCACAATGCCTGACTCCAAGGAAAAGATCAGCTGATTAATGTCATGCATGATCTTATTTCCGCATTACAAATGAAACGTTTTGGAAACAACAGTTACAAGCAAAAAATTTTCACACATTTTCCTACACTGCCAAAACATCACACAATGGCAACGATTAAATACGCTTCTGTAATGTCTGAGTTGAAATACGAATTCGTAACCTGACTTCAACATTCAGGAAACATCGTCTGTTTCTCCTGTATTTGCTATGCCACTGTGTAGACATCTGTTCACTACCGGTACGTTTACAAACGTAATGCTGAGAAATGCCTTGCGATGCACAATCAAGAGAAACCTTATCAGGTTTTTTTGGAAATGTTCTATAAAACATATTTAGACGAGAAATATCCAGCTTTTTACAAACACACTATAAATTGATTTCATTATTTGGAACCACTTTCGTGTAAGTGAACAGCTTTTTAGTCAGATGAATTGCATAAAATCGTATATGAGAACACGAATTACTGATGTTCGTCTGGAAAAATCTTTCGTGTAGCAACCTAACTTTATGTCAACAATGACTCACTTCAGTTGAAACAAAGCCAGACACCCCAGTAAACTGTATTTTATAAAATTGTATAATAATTTGCACAATAAATGTTCTTTAATCACATATGTTGTATATTCTTTAAAAATTAATTAATATTTCTTGCTTTTTGGTTTACAACACAAAAATCGGTAATGCGGCCCGCGGGCTAATCCGCTCTGAAAGATTTGGCCCGCCTGCTGTAAAGGTTGGCCACCCCTGGTGTAGACCTTTGATGTTCAGAAAGCCTCTTACTGATTGCTCGTCCGGTCTCTCCTATATACACCAGCCCACACTAGCAGCTGATTGCGTAGACACCGGAATTATCGAGTTTTTCCACTGCGTCCTTCGTTGCAGCTAGGGCATCGTTAGTCTTGGTGCTGCGGCATAGGGCACAGACTTCCGACGTCTTGGCTGCCAGCAGTTGCAACACTACGATTTAGCAGACTGACCTGGAACGGTCGCATGCTCTAATGCCAAAGCCAATCGAAGACACCCATTTTCACCAATGAGAGGGAAGAAAGCAACCCCCAATCACATGAAAAACTGGCCATGAAAACAATCGTTGACGCCCTTTCCACCAACGGCGTGTAATAATACAAACACCAATAAAGGAAGACCAACACCCCTCTACCTCTTCCTCGAACCACTGTTAGCACAGTTATACAACTCACAAGCTACCTCACATTCAGCAGTCAGACACGGACCCTGATGAAGGCCGCCTGCAACAGTGGCCGAAACGTCGATAGGTTTTATAAAAATAACTATGCGGTCGCATGTTCAGAAGAATTTTATTGAGGAATGTATAATAATTTAGTGGGTTATTCGCAATTTCGTTTTCATGGGCGAATTTCTTTGATAATGATTTTGCAGCTAAGATCGCATTATTCATTTATTATGTTACCGGTTTCGGCGTGCTCGACGCCATCTTCAGACCTGTCGTATTTTACATAACTTCACATGTAAAATACGGCAGATCTGAAGATGGCTTCGAGAACGCCGAAACCGGTAACATAATAAATAAAAAATGCGATCTTGGCTGCAAAATCATTACTAAACAATTATAGATCGCCCCGTCGAACAATGAGTTCCTTGTATAAGAATTTCTTTGATTTCGCAGGGTACCCAAATAATTAAGCAATTTCGGGAAAATGCAGGGAATTTAATTTCAAGTTGAAATTAATTTATAACAATACTACTTCCTGCTATTTTGTCAAAACTGACCTTTTGAGCCGGTGGTTGTGTATGAAGTATTGGATGATTCTTACATCAAAGAAGACAGAAACCGACCACTTTTGATTATGCTATTTATTTACTAAATAACACCGTTACCAGTTTCGAACGTTTAAGTTCATCATCAGACAGCTGTTCACGTCCATATAAATCCATTTTTGTTATACAGATAGTTTTTCTTGTTTTGCTGAAAAATGGCGTCTTGGGTGTCGTGAAGAAAAGGATGTAGCCAGCAGACGCTGGTTGTCATCACCACAGGTCGAACACTAATTTGTATCCAACAGCTCCCTGCACCATAAGGCCTTCATCTGATGCTACATGTATGTGCAGTTCGTGAACGAACTAGTTCAAGTGAACTACTCCATGAAAAGAACTATAGTTCACTTTCGTGAACCATGGTTATTTTAAGTAGTTTAGGCACCGTTCACCTCGTCAGTTCGGTGCCTTAGATTCATACACATTTGTAAAATTAACAAGCTTTTGGACAGGTCAGAAACGCCAAACCGCAAAAAAAAAAAAAAAAAAAAAAAAAATCAGATAAGCGTATGTACGAGGGGCACTTGAAAAGACCGTGCAAAAATAAAAAGTACTAACGTGTTTGGGGAGAACCATTTTTATTTTTCGACATAGTCTCCTTTCAGACTTATACACATTGTCCATGCTGTTTTATTTTGAAACTTCCTGCTGCAGAGTGAAAAGTTTCATTCTGGAAACATCCCTTAGGCTGGGGCTAAGCCATGTCTCCACCATATCCTTTCTTCCAGGAGTGCTAGTCTTGCATGTTTGCAGGAGAGCGTCTGTGAAGTTTGGAAAGTAGGAGGCGAGGTACTGGCGGAAGTAAAGTTCTGAGGCGGCATCGGGAGTCGGGTCGGGATAGCACAGTCGGTAGTGCGCTTGCCCGCGAAAGGCAAAGGTCCCAGGTTCGAGTCCCGGTTCCGGCACACAATTTTAATCTGCCAGAAAGTTTCATATCAACGCACACTCCGCTGCAGAGTGAAAAGTTTCAATGCTGTTCTAATTTGTTTGATCCCTTCCGAATAATAGGAATTGTCGAAGCCTCGAAAACAGCTTTTAGTTTCCTCATTTGCATGAAATCTTCGTCCCGCGAGCCTTTTCTTCAAATTGGGGATCAAGTAGTAGTCTGGAGAATAAGGGGAGATGTGAAATGAGTTGGAATCCTATTTCCAATAATTTTGCCACCACGACTGCTGAGGAATCCCAAAAGACCGCGCCATAACATTTCCAGCCGAAGGACCGGTCTTCGCCTTTTTTGGCGCACATTCTCCCTTGGTAACCCATTGTTCAGATTGTTCTTTAGTCTCAGGAGTATAGCAGTGACTCCATGTTTCATCCACAGTAACGAAACGACACTTAAAGTCCTGCGAATTCTTCCTGAACAACTGAAAACCTTCCTTGCAACAGTCCACACGATTCCGTTTTTGATCAAGCGTGAGAAATCGCGGCACCCATCTTGTGGATAGCTTTCTCATGTCCAAATTTTTATGAAAAATATTATGTACCCGTTCATTCTAGATGCCCATAGCACTAGCAATGTCACACACCGTAACTAGTAGCCGAGCGATCTAAAGCGTCTCGCTGCGGAGCGCGCGGTTGCTCGCCGTGGAGGTTCGAGTCCTCCCTGGGGCATGGGTAGTCAACAACCAGTAGTCAACACGGATTCAGGAAGTATCGCTCTTGCGAAACAAAGCTTTTCCTTTATTCACATGAAGTGATAAGTGCCATCGACAAGAGGTCTCAAATCGATTCCATATTTCTGGATTTCCGGAAGACTTTTGACACTGTACCCCACAAGCGGCTTCTAATGAAATTGCGTGCTTATGGAATATCTCCCCAATTGTGCGATTGGATTCACGATTTCCTATAAGAAAGGACACAGTTCGTTGTAACTGACGGTAAGTCATCGAGTAAAGCAAATTATATGTGGCGTTCCTCAAGGAAGCTTTATACGTCCCCTACTCTTCCTTCTGTTTATAAACGATTTAGGAGACAATCTGAATAGCTCCCTTATACTGTTCGCGGATGATGCTGTCGTTTATCGGTTGGTGAAGTCAACAGAGGATCAAAAGCAACTGCAAAGCGATTTAGACAAAATTTCTACATGGTGCGAAAATTGGCAATTGACACTAAATAAAGAAAAGTGTGAAGTAATACACATGACCACTAAAAGAAATTCGCTGAACTTCAGTTACGCGATAAATCAGTCAAACCTTAAGGTCGTAGATTCTACCAAATACCTAGGAGTTACAATTACGAACAACTTTGACTGGAGAGAACACATATTAAATATTGTGGGGAAGGCGAACCAAAGGTTACGTATCATCGGCAGAACGCTTCGAAGCTGCTGCAGCTCCTGCAAGGAGACTGTCTACATCACAGCTGTGCGTCCTCTCCTAGAGTGCTGTTGCCCAGTGTGGGACCCTCACCAGGTGGGACTGACGGAAGACATTGAGAAGGTTCAGAGAATGGCAGCTCGTTTTGTTCTATCACGTTACGGGGGGAAAGCGTCACTGAAATGTTGCACGAATTGGGGCGGAAATCATTAAAAGAAAGACGTTATTCATTGCGGCGTGATCTGTTTGCGAAGTTTCAATCACCGACTTTTACTTCTGAATGTGAAAATATTGTGCTAGTACCCACCTACTTAGGGAGACATGACCATCCCAATAAAATAAGAGAAATCCTAACGAAAACGGAACGATTTAGGTGTTCTTTCTTCCCGCGCGCTATAAAAGAATGGAACGGTAGAGAAATGTTATGAAAGTGGTTCGATGAACCCTCTGCCAGGCACTTAATTGTGATTTGTAGAGTATCTATGTAGATGTAAAAGATACCGTTTCATACAGTTAAATCGTACCAAATATCCCAGCAACCACCTATGATAATGTTGGCAACAGATGCCGAATAGTGAGAATCCTGCTAGTCTTCATTTTAGCCCATCGCTTGACAACGCTGATGTTTTCTCGTGCAATTTTCGCTTTACGAGGGCAATTATTTTTACTGAGCGGACGAGGGTACATACAAGAACCTGCGAACCATAAAGCAGGAACAGCATTATTTGTTTACTTCATGGTCTGTATGATACACTAATCGAGTCACTCTATGTGGTTCGAACAAATGGGCAAAGATTTTCTATCGTGTTTTTGATGTGGCCAACATAATCACGCGAGGCCGCCGACATGATACGTAAAATTTTACCCCCAGTGACCATTGTAAACACAATTGGTCGAATTTCGACCACAGGCAATAGCAGTTGCAATAAATCTCGAGCAACGCCGTGTTTTCATTTAGCAAATACAGAGAGAGACCTAGTAGGAAGGTAATAAATAGGCTTAGAGATAGGGGAAGTGATGGATTTGTTTGTATAGTCTATGGGACTTAACTACGGGGTCATCAGTCCCTAAATTTATGAAATACTTACGAACTAGGACGGTACAAATATCCATGCCCGACGGGGGATTCGAACCCCCGACCGTGGTGGCCGTGCAGACCGTGACTGGAGCGCCTTAGTCCCCTCGGCCACCACGGCCGGCTGGAAGTGATGGACATCATAGTCATATACCCCAGTGAAAGTTCTTGGAATGTCATTTGCAGAGTACTAGTGTAGGTGTGAGATGTAGACGAACTGTCTGCGCAGTACACTACGTTGGCGTACGGCCGCGCCTGCTCGATACTGCAGACACCTGGCCAGGGCGCGCTGAGTGACTGGCGGCAGCTGTCGTGTAGTGCACGAGTGGCGACTGGCGCGCCAGTGTGCTGTGCTGCCGGACAGCCCGCCAGTAACCTCGGCGGCGGACCACCGCGCGGCCCGGCGGAGGCGTCGTCCATCAATCTTGCGGCCGCCGTGGCTTGTCGGCGGTCGTCCCTTTGTGCCGCTGACAGAGACGTATGCACACAAACACGCCGACGCCGACGCAGACGCCGATACACCGCTTACTCGTCGCCCCGGGCCCAGTACCCCACCTTACCGCTCCTGGCGGGGTCGCCAGTTTTCGCACGTCCAAGAATTACGCACTTTTCCTCAGGTTGCGTCCTGAGGCGATTGACACACGATCAGTACATGCATTAAATAGCTGTCGCAGTTCTGGTGAGAAAAAGAATACAGCCTCAGCAGTAAGTGAAACAATGGACGAGCACCTACATCACCTGGCAGGGTCATCACAGTTTTTGCACGTCCAACAATTCCGCACTTATCCTCCGGAGTCGTCCTGAGGCGATTGTCACACATTCAGTACATGGAATCAATAGCTGTCACAGTTCTGGTGAGAACAAAATACAGCCTCAGCAGTAAATGAAACAGTGGGGGAACACCTACATCACCTGGCGTGGTAGCCAAGGTTTTTGCACGTCCACAAATTCTGCACTTATCCTCCGTCTGCATCCTGAGGCGATTGTCACACATTCAGCACATGGATTCAACAGCTGTCGCAGTTCTGTTGAGAAAAAATACAGCCTCAGAAGTCAATGAAACAGTGGACGAACACCTATCACAACTGGTAGGATCGCCAGTTTTCGCACGTACAAGAATTACGCACTTTTCCTCCGGTTGCTTCCGGAGGAAATTGTCACAAGTTCAGCACATGGATTCAATAGCAGTAACAGTTCTGGTGAGAAAAAAATACAGCCTCAGCCGTAAATGTAACAGTGGACGAACACCTACATCACCTGGCAGGGTCACCACAGTTTTTGCACGTCCAACAATTCCGCACTTATCCTCCGGAGTCGTCCTGAGGCGATTGTCACACATTCAGTACATGGAATCAATAGCTGTCACAGTTCTGGTGAGAACAAAATACAGCCTCAGCAGTAAATGAAACAGTGGGGGAACACCTACATCACCTGGCGTGGTAGCCAAGGTTTTTGCACGTCCACAAATTCTGCACTTATCCTCCGTCTGCATCCTGAGGCGATTGTCACACATTCAGCACATGGATTCAACAGCTGTCGCAGTTCTGTTGAGAAAAAATACAGCCTCAGAAGTCAATGAAACAGTGGACGAACACCTATCACAACTGGTAGGATCGCCAGTTTTCGCACGTACAAGAATTACGCACTTTTCCTCCGGTTGCTTCCGGAGGAAATTGTCACAAGTTCAGCACATGGATTCAATAGCAGTAACAGTTCTGGTGAGAAAAAAATACAGCCTCAGCCGTAAATGTAACAGTGGACGAACACCTACATCACCTGGCAGGGTCACCACAGTTTTTGCACGTCCAACAATTCCGCACTTATCCTCCGGAGTCGTCCTGAGGCGATTGTCACATGTTCAGTATATGGATTCAATAGCTGTCGCAGTTCTGGTGAGAAAAAGAATACAGCCTCAGTCGTAAATGAAACAGTGGACGAGCACCTACATCACCTGGCAGGGTCACCACAGTTTTTGCACGTCCAACAATTCCGCACTTATCCTCCGGAGTCGTCCTGAGGCGATTGTCACATGTTCAGTATATGGATTCAATAGCTGTCGCAGTTCTGGTGAGAAAAAGAATACAGCCTCAGTCGTAAATGTAACAGTGGACGAACACCTACATCACCTGGCAGGGTCACCACAGTTTTTGCACGTCCAACAATTCCGCACTTATCCTCCGGAGTCGTCCTGAGGCGATTGTCACATGTTCAGTATATGGATTCAATAGCTGTCGCAGTTCTGGTGAGAAAAAGAATACAGCCTCAGTCGTAAATGAAACAGTGGACGAGCACCTACATCACCTGGCAGGGTCACCACAGTTTTTGCACGTCCAACAATTCCGCACTTATCCTCCGGAGTCGTCCTGAGGCGATTGTCACATGTTCAGTATATGGATTCAATAGCTGTCGCAGTTCTGGTGAGAAAAAGAATACAGCCTCAGTCGTAAATGTAACAGTGGACGAACACCTACATCACCTGGCAGGGTCACCACAGTTTTTGCACGTCCAACAATTCCGCACTTATCCTCCGGAGTCGTCCTGAGGCGATTGTCACACATTCAGTACATGGATTCAATAGCTGTCACAGTTCTGGTGAGAACAAAATACAGCCTCAGCCGTAAATGTAACAGTGGACGAACACCTACATCACCTGGCAGGGTTACGATAGTTTTTGCACATCGAAGAATTCCGCACTTATCCTCCGGAGTCGTCCTGAGGCGATTGTCACATGTTCAGTATATGGATTCAATAGCTGTCGCAGTTCTGGTGAGAAAAAAAATACAGCCTCAGTCGTAAATGAAACAGTGGACGAGCACCTACATCACCTGGCAGGGTCACCACAGTTTTTGCACGTCCAACAATTCCGCACTTATCCTCCGGAGTCGTCCTAAGGCGATTGTCACACATTCAGTACATGGATTCAATAGCTGTCACAGTTCTGGTGAGAACAAAATACAGCCTCAGCAGTAAATGAAACAGTGGGGGAACACCTACATCACCTGGCGTGGTAGCCAAGGTTTTTGCACGTCCACAAATTCTGCACTTATCCTCCGTCTGCATCCTGAGGCGATTGTCACACATTCAGCACATGGATTCAACAGCTGTCGCAGTTCTGTTGAGAAAAAATACAGCCTCAGAAGTCAATGAAACAGTGGACGAACACCTATTACAACTGGTAGGATCGCCAGTTTTCGCACGTCCAAGAATTACGCACTTTTCCTCCGGTTGCTTCCGGAGGAAATTGTCACAAGTTCAGCACATGGATTCAATAGCAGTAACAGTTCTGGTGAGAAAAAAATACAGCCTCAGCCGTAAATGTAACAGTGGACGAACACCTACATCACCTGGCAGGGTCACCACAGTTTTTGCACGTCCAACAATTCCGCACTTATCCTCCGGAGTCGTCCTGAGGCGATTGTCACACATTCAGTACATGGATTCAATAGCTGTCACAGTTCTGGTGAGAACAAAATACAGCCTCAGCCGTAAATGTAACAGTGGACGAACACCTACATCACCTGGCAGGGTTACGATAGTTTTTGCACATCGAAGAATTCCGCACTTATCCTCCGGAGTCGTCCTGAGGCGATTGTCACATGTTCAGTATATGGATTCAATAGCTGTCGCAGTTCTGGTGAGAAAAAAAATACAGCCTCAGTCGTAAATGAAACAGTGGACGAGCACCTACATCACCTGGCAGGGTCACCACAGTTTTTGCACGTCCAACAATTCCGCACTTATCCTCCGGAGTCGTCCTAAGGCGATTGTCACACATTCAGTACATGGATTCAATAGCTGTCACAGTTCTGGTGAGAACAAAATACAGCCTCAGCAGTAAATGAAACAGTGGGGGAACACCTACATCACCTGGCGTGGTAGCCAAGGTTTTTGCACGTCCACAAATTCTGCACTTATCCTCCGTCTGCATCCTGAGGCGATTGTCACACATTCAGCACATGGATTCAACAGCTGTCGCAGTTCTGTTGAGAAAAAATACAGCCTCAGAAGTCAATGAAACAGTGGACGAACACCTATTACAACTGGTAGGATCGCCAGTTTTCGCACGTCCAAGAATTACGCACTTTTCCTCCGGTTGCTTCCGGAGGAAATTGTCACAAGTTCAGCACATGGATTCAATAGCAGTAACAGTTCTGGTGAGAAAAAAATACAGCCTCAGCCGTAAATGTAACAGTGGACGAACACCTACATCACCTGGCAGGGTCACCACAGTTTTTGCACGTCCAACAATTCCGCACTTATCCTCCGGAGTCGTCCTGAGGCGATTGTCACACATTCAGTACATGGATTCAATAGCTGTCACAGTTCTGGTGAGAACAAAATACAGCCTCAGCCGTAAATGTAACAGTGGACGAACACCTACATCACCTGGCAGGGTTACGATAGTTTTTGCACATTGAAGAATTCCGCACTTATCCTCCGGAGTCGTCCTGAGGCGATTGTCACATGTTCAGTATATGGATTCAATAGCTGTCGCAGTTCTGGTAAGAAAAAAAATACAGCCTCAGTCGTAAATGAAACAGTGGACGAGCACCTACATCACCTGGCAGGGTCACCACAGTTTTTGCACGTCCAACAATTCCGCACTTATCCTCCGGAGTCGTCCTGAGGCGATTGTCACACATTCAGTACATGGATTCAATAGCTGTCACAGTTCTGGTGAGAACAAAATACAGCCTCAGCAGTAAATGAAACAGTGGGGGAACACCTACATCACCTGGCGTGGTAGCCAAGGTTTTTTCACGTCCACAAATTCTGCACTTATCCTCCGTCTGCATCCTGAGGCGATTGTCACACATTCAGAACATGGATTCAACAGCTGTCGCAGTTCTGTTGAGAAAAAATACAGCCTCAGAAGTCAATGAAACAGTGGACGAACACCTATCACAACTGGTAGGATCGCCAGTTTTCGCACGTACAAGAATTACGCACTTTTCCTCCGGTTGCTTCCGGAGGAAATTGTCACAAGTTCAGCACATGGATTCAATAGCAGTAACAGATCTGGTGAGAAAAAAATACAGCCTCAGCCGTAAATGTAACAGTGGACGAACACCTACATCACCTGGCAGGGTCACCACAGTTTTTGCACGTCCAACAATTCCGCACTTATCCTCCGGAGTCGTCCTGAGGCGATTGTCACACATTCAGTACATGGATTCAATAGCTGTCACAGTTCTGGTGAGAACAAAATACAGCCTCAGCCGTAAATGTAACAGTGGACGAACACCTACATCACCTGGCAGGGTTACGATAGTTTTTGCACATCGAAGAATTCCGCACTTATCCTCCGGAGTCGTCCTGAGGCGATTGTCACATGTTCAGTATATGGATTCAATAGCTGTCGCAGTTCTGGTGAGAAAAAAAATACAGCCTCAGTCGTAAATGAAACAGTGGACGAGCACCTACATCACCTGGCAGGGTCACCACAGTTTTTGCACGTCCAACAATTCCGCACTTATGCTCCGGAGTCGTCCTGAGGCGATTGTCACACATTCAGTACATGGATTCAATAGCTGTCACAGTTCTGGTGAGAACAAAATACAGCCTCAGCAGTAAATGAAACAGTGGGAGAACACCTACATCACCTGGCGTGGTAGCCAAGGTTTTTGCACGTCCACAAATTCTGCACATATCCTCCGTCTGCATCCTGAGGCGATTGTCACACATTCAGCACATGGATTCAACAGCTGTCGCAGTTCTGTTGAGAAAAAATACAGCCTCAGAAGTCAATGAAACAGTGGACGAACACCTATCACAACTGGTAGGATCGCCAGTTTTCGCACGTACAAGAATTACGCACTTTTCCTCCGGTTGCTTCCGGAGGAAATTGTCACAAGTTCAGCACATGGATTCAATAGCAGTAACAGTTCTGGTGAGAAAAAAATACAGCCTCAGCCGTAAATGTAACAGTGGACGAACACCTACATCACCTGGCAGGGTCACCACAGTTTTTGCACGTCCAACAATTCCGCACTTATCCTCCGGAGTCGTCCTGAGGCGATTGTCACATGTTCAGTATATGGATTCAATAGCTGTCGCAGTTCTGGTGAGAAAAAGAATACAGCCTCAGTCGTAAATGAAACAGTGGACGAGCACCTACATCACCTGGCAGGGTCACCACAGTTTTTGCACGTCCAACAATTCCGCACTTATCCTCCGGAGTCGTCCTGAGGCGATTGTCACACATTCAGTGCATGGATTCAATAGCTGTCACAGTTCTGGTGAGAACAAAATACAGCCTCAGCCGTAAATGTAACAGTGGACGAACACCTACATCACCTGGCAGGGTTACGATAGTTTTTGCACATCGAAGAATTCCGCACTTATCCTCCGGAGTCGTCCTGAGGCGATTGTCACATGTTCAGTATATGGATTCAATAGCTGTCGCAGTTCTGGTGAGAAAAAAAATACAGCCTCAGTCGTAAATGAAACAGTGGACGAGCACCTACATCACCTGGCAGGGTCACCACAGTTTTTGCACGTCCAACAATTCCGCACTTATCCTCCGGAGTCGTCCTAAGGCGATTGTCACACATTCAGTACATGGATTCAATAGCTGTCACAGTTCTGGTGAGAACAAAATACAGCCTCAGCAGTAAATGAAACAGTGGGGGAACACCTACATCACCTGGCGTGGTAGCCAAGGTTTTTGCACGTCCACAAATTCTGCACTTATCCTCCGTCTGCATCCTGAGGCGATTGTCACACATTCAGCACATGGATTCAACAGCTGTCGCAGTTCTGTTGAGAAAAAATACAGCCTCAGAAGTCAATGAAACAGTGGACGAACACCTATTACAACTGGTAGGATCGCCAGTTTTCGCACGTCCAAGAATTACGCACTTTTCCTCCGGTTGCTTCCGGAGGAAATTGTCACAAGTTCAGCACATGGATTCAATAGCAGTAACAGTTCTGGTGAGAAAAAAATACAGCCTCAGCCGTAAATGTAACAGTGGACGAACACCTACATCACCTGGCAGGGTCACCACAGTTTTTGCACGTCCAACAATTCCGCACTTATCCTCCGGAGTCGTCCTGAGGCGATTGTCACACATTCAGTACATGGATTCAATAGCTGTCACAGTTCTGGTGAGAACAAAATACAGCCTCAGCCGTAAATGTAACAGTGGACGAACACCTACATCACCTGGCAGGGTCACCACAGTTTTTGCACGTCCAACAATTCCGCACTTATCCTCCGGAGTCGTCCTAAGGCGATTGTCACACATTCAGTACATGGATTCAATAGCTGTCACAGTTCTGGTGAGAACAAAATACAGCCTCAGCAGTAAATGAAACAGTGGGGGAACACCTACATCACCTGGCGTGGTAGCCAAGGTTTTTGCACGTCCACAAATTCTGCACTTATCCTCCGTCTGCATCCTGAGGCGATTGTCACACATTCAGCACATGGATTCAACAGCTGTCGCAGTTCTGTTGAGAAAAAATACAGCCTCAGAAGTCAATGAAACAGTGGACGAACACCTATCACAACTGGTAGGATCGCCAGTTTTCGCACGTACAAGAATTACGCACTTTTCCTCCGGTTGCTTCCGGAGGAAATTGTCACAAGTTCAGCACATGGATTCAATAGCAGTAACAGTTCTGGTGAGAAAAAAATACAGCCTCAGTCGTAAATGTAACAGTGGACGAACACCTACATCACCTGGCAGGGTCACAACAGGTTTTGCACGTCGAACAATTCCGCACTTATCCTCCGGAGTCGTCCTGAGGCGATTGTCACATGTTCAGTATATGGATTCAATAGCTGTCGCAGTTCTGGTGAGAAAAAGAATACAGCCTCAGTCGTAAATGAAACAGTGGACGAGCACCTACATCACCTGGCAGGGTCACCACAGTTTTTGCACGTCCAACAATTCCGCACTTATCCTCCGGAGTCGTCCTGAGGCGATTGTCACATGTTCAGTATATGGATTCAATAGCTGTCGCAGTTCTGGTGAGAAAAAGAATACAGCCTCAGTCGTAAATGAAACAGTGGACGAGCACCTACATCACCTGGCAGGGTCACCACAGTTTTTGCACGTCCAACAATTCCGCACTTATCCTCCGGAGTCGTCCTGAGGCGATTGTCACATGTTCAGTATATGGATTCAATAGCTGTCGCAGTTCTGGTGAGAAAAAGAATACAGCCTCAGTCGTAAATGAAACAGTGGACGAGCACCTACATCACCTGGCAGGGTCACCACAGTTTTTGCACGTCCAACAATTCCGCACTTATCCTCCGGAGTCGTCCTGAGGCGATTGTCACACATTCAGTACATGGATTCAATAGCTGTCACAGTTCTGGTGAGAACAAAATACAGCCTCAGCCGTAAATGTAACAGTGGACGAACACCTACATCACCTGGCAGGGTTACGATAGTTTTTGCACATCGAAGAATTCCGCACTTATCCTCCGGAGTCGTCCTGAGGCGATTGTCACATGTTCAGTATATGGATTCAATAGCTGTCGCAGTTCTGGTGAGAAAAAGAATACAGCCTCAGTCGTAAATGAAACAGTGGACGAGCACCTACATCACCTGGCAGGGTCACCACAGTTTTTGCACGTCCAACAATTCCGCACTTATCCTCCGGAGTCGTCCTGAGGCGATTGTCACACATTCAGTACATGGATTCAATAGCTGTCACAGTTCTGGTGAGAACAAAATACAGCCTCAGAAGTCAATGAAACAGTGGGGGAACACCTACATCACCTGGCGTGGTAGCCAAGGTTTTTGCACGTCCACAAATTCTGCACTTATCCTCCGTCTGCATCCTGAGGCGATTGTCACACATTCAGCACATGGATTCAACAGCTGTCGCAGTTCTGTTGAGAAAAAATACAGCCTCAGAAGTCAATGAAACAGTGGACGAACACCTATCACAACTGGTAGGAACGCCAGTTTTCGCACGTACAAGAATTACGCACTTTTCCTCCGGTTGCTTCCGGAGGAAATTGTCACAAGTTCAGCACATGGATTCAATAGCAGTAACAGTTCTGGTGAGAAAAAAATACAGCCTCAGTCGTAAATGTAACAGTGGACGAACACCTACATCACCTGGCAGGGTCACAACAGTTTTTGCACGTCCAACAATTCCGCACTTATCCTCCGGAGTCGTCCTGAGGCGATTGTCACATGTTCAGTATATGGATTCAATAGCTGTCGCAGTTCTGGTGAGAAAAAGAATACAGCCTCAGTCGTAAATGAAACAGTGGACGAGCACCTACATCACCTGGCAGGGTCACCACAGTTTTTGCACGTCCAACAATTCCGCACTTATCCTCCGGAGTCGTCCTGAGGCGATTGTCACACATTCAGTACATGGATTCAATAGCTGTCACAGTTCTGGTGAGAACAAAATACAGCCTCAGCCGTAAATGTAACAGTGGACGAACACCTACATCACCTGGCAGGGTTACGATAGTTTTTGCACATCGAAGAATTCCGCACTTATCCTCCGGAGTCGTCCTGAGGCGATTGTCACATGTTCAGTATATGGATTCAATAGCTGTCGCAGTTCTGGTGAGAAAAAGAATACAGCCTCAGTCGTAAATGAAACAGTGGACGAGCACCTACATCACCTGGCAGGGTCACCACAGTTTTTGCACGTCCAACAATTCCGCACTTATCCTCCGGAGTCGTCCTGAGGCGATTGTCACACATTCAGTACATGGATTCAATAGCTGTCACAGTTCTGGTGAGAACAAAATACAGCCTCAGCCGTAAATGTAACAGTGGACGAACACCTACATCACCTGGCAGGGTTACGATAGTTTTTGCACATCGAAGAATTCCGCACTTATCCTCCAGAGTCGTCCTGAGGCGATTGTCACATGTTCAGTATATGGATTCAATAGCTGTCGCAGTTCTGGTGAGAAAAAGAATACAGCCTCAGTCGTAAATGAAACAGTGGACGAGCACCTACATCACCTGGCAGGGTCACCACAGTTTTTGCACGTCCAACAATTCCGCACTTATCCTCCGGAGTCGTCCTGAGGCGATTGTCACACATTCAGTACATGGATTCAATAGCTGTCACAGTTCTGGTGAGAACAAAATACAGCCTCAGCCGTAAATGTAACAGTGGACGAACACCTACATCACCTGGCAGGGTTACGATAGTTTTTGCACATCGAAGAATTCCGCACTTATCCTCCGGAGTCGTCCTGAGGCGATTGTCACATATTCAGTATATGGACTCAATAGCTGTCGCAGTTCTGGTGAGAAAAAGAATACAGCCTCAGTCGTAAATGAAACAGTGGACGAGCACCTACATCACCTGGCAGGGTCACCACAGTTTTTGCACGTCCAACAATTCCGCACTTATCCTCCGGAGTCGTCCTGAGGCGATTGTCACACATTCAGTACATGGATTCAATAGCTGTCACAGTTCTGGTGAGAACAAAATACAGCCTCAGCCGTAAATGTAACAGTGGACGAACACCTACATCACCTGGCAGGGTTACGATAGTTTTTGCACATCGAAGAATTCCGCACTTATCCTCCGGAGTCGTCCTGAGGCGATTGTCACATATTCAGTATATGGATTCAATAGCTGTCGCAGTTCTGGTGAGAAAAAGAATACAGCCTCAGTCGTAAATGAAACAGTGGACGAGCACCTACATCACCTGGCAGGGTCACCACAGTTTTTGCACGTCCAACAATTCCGCACTTATCCTCCGGAGTCGTCCTGAGGCGATTGTCACACATTCAGTACATGGATTCAATAGCTGTCACAGTTCTGGTGAGAACAAAATACAGCCTCAGCAGTAAATGAAACAGTGGGGGAACACCTACATCACCTGGCGTGGTAGCCAAGATTTTTGCACGTCCACAAATTCTGCACTTATCCTCCGTCTGCATCCTGAGGCGATTGTCACGCATTCAGCACATGGATTCAACAGCTGTCGCAGTTCTGTTGAGAAAAAATACAGCCTCAGAAGTCAATGAAACAGTGGACGAACACCTATCACAACTGGTAGGATCGCCAGTTTTCGCACGTACAAGAATTACGCACTTTTCCTCCGGTTGCTTCCGGAGGAAATTGTCACAAGTTCAGCACATGGATTCAATAGCAGTAACAGTTCTGGTGAGAAAAAAATACAGCCTCAGCCGTAAATGTAACAGTGGACGAACACCTACATCACCTGGCAGGGTCACCACAGTTTTTGCACGTCCAACAATTCCGCACTTATCCTCCGGAGTCGTCCTGAGGCGATTGTCACACATTCAGTACATGGATTCAATAGCTGTCACAGTTCTGGTGAGAACAAAATACAGCCTCAGCCGTAAATGTAACAGTGGACGAACACCTACATCACCTGGCAGGGTTACGATAGTTTTTGCACATCGAAGAATTCCGCACTTATCCTCCGGAGTCGTCCTGAGGCGATTGTCACATGTTCAGTATATGGATTCAATAGCTGTCGCAGTTCTGGTGAGAAAAAAAATACAGCCTCAGTCGTAAATGAAACAGTGGACGAGCACCTACATCACCTGGCAGGGTCACCACAGTTTTTGCACGTCCAACAATTCCGCACTTATCCTCCGGAGTCGTCCTGAGGCGATTGTCACACGTTCAGTACATGGATTCAATAGCTGTCACAGTTCTGGTGAGAACAAAATACAGCCTCAGAAGTCAATGAAACAGTGGGGGAACACCTACATCACCTGGCGTGGTAGCCAAGGTTTTTGCACGTCCACAAATTCTGCACTTATCCTCCGTCTGCATCCTGAGGCGATTGTCACACATTCAGCACATGGATTCAACAGCTGTCGCAGTTCTGTTGAGAAAAAATACAGCCTCAGAAGTCAATGAAACAGTGGACGAACACCTATCACAACTGGTAGGATCGCCAGTTTTCGCACGTCCAAGAATTACGCACTTTTCCTCCGGTTGCTTCCGGAGGAAATTGTCACAAGTTCAGCACATGGATTCAATAGCAGTAACAGTTCTGGTGAGAAAAAAATACAGCCTCAGCCGTAAATGTAACAGTGGACGAACACCTACATCACCTGGCAGGGTCACAACAGTTTTTGCACGTCCAACAATTCCGCACTTATCCTCCGGAGTCGTCCTGAGGCGATTGTCACATGTTCAGTATATGGATTCAACAGCTGTCGCAGTTCTGGTGAGAAAAAGAATACAGCCTCAGTCGTAAATGAAACAGTGGACGAGCACCTACATCACCTGGCAGGGTCACCACAGTTTTTGCACGTCCAACAATTCCGCACTTATCCTCCGGAGTCGTCCTGAGGCGATTGTCACACATTCAGTACATGGATTCAATAGCTGTCACAGTTCTGGTGAGAACAAAATACAGCCTCAGCCGTAAATGTAACAGTGGACGAACACCTACATCACCTGGCAGGGTTACGATAGTTTTTGCACATCGAAGAATTCCGCACTTATCCTCCGGAGTCGTCCTGAGGCGATTGTCACATGTTCAGTATATGGATTCAATAGCTGTCGCAGTTCTGGTGAGAAAAAGAATACAGCCTCAGTCGTAAATGAAACAGTGGACGAGCACCTACATCACCTGGCAGGGTCACCACAGTTTTTGCACGTCCAACAATTCCGCACTTATCCTCCGGAGTCGTCCTGAGGCGATTGTCACACATTCAGTACATGGATTCAATAGCTGTCACAGTTCTGGTGAGAACAAAATACAGCCTCAGCCGTAAATGTAACAGTGGACGAACACCTACATCACCTGGCAGGGTTACGATAGTTTTTGCACATCGAAGAATTCCGCACTTATCCTCCGGAGTCGTCCTGAGGCGATTGTCACATGTTCAGTATATGGATTCAATAGCTGTCGCAGTTCTGGTGAGAAAAAGAATACAGCCTCAGTCGTAAATGAAACAGTGGACGAGCACCTACATCACCTGGCAGGGTCACCACAGTTTTTGCACGTCCAACAATTCCGCACTTATCCTCCGGAGTCGTCCTGAGGCGATTGTCACACATTCAGTACATGGATTCAATAGCTGTCACAGTTCTGGTGAGAACAAAATACAGCCTCAGCCGTAAATGTAACAGTGGACGAACACCTACATCACCTGGCAGGGTTACGATAGTTTTTGCACATCGAAGAATTCCGCACTTATCCTCCGGAGTCGTCCTGAGGCGATTGTCACATGTTCAGTATATGGATTCAATAGCTGTCGCAGTTCTGGTGAGAAAAAGAATACAGCCTCAGTCGTAAATGAAACAGTGGACGAGCACCTACATCACCTGGCAGGGTCACCACAGTTTTTGCACGTCCAACAATTCCGCACTTATCCTCCGGAGTCGTCCTGAGGCGATTGTCACACATTCAGTACATGGATTCAATAGCTGTCACAGTTCTGGTGAGAACAAAATACAGCCTCAGCCGTAAATGTAACAGTGGACGAACACCTACATCACCTGGCAGGGTTACGATAGTTTTTGCACATCGAAGAATTCCGCACTTATCCTCCGGAGTCGTCCTGAGGCGATTGTCACATGTTCAGTATATGGATTCATTAGCTGTCGCAGTTCTGGTGAGAAAAAGAATACAGCCTCAGTCGTAAATGAAACAGTGGACGAGCACCTACATCACCTGGCAGGGTCACCACAGTTTTTGCACGTCCAACAATTCCGCACTTATCCTCCGGAGTCGTCCTGAGGCGATTGTCACACATTCAGTACATGGATTCAATAGCTGTCACAGTTCTGGTGAGAACAAAATACAGCCTCAGCCGTAAATGTAACAGTGGACGAACACCTACATCACCTGGCAGGGTTACGATAGTTTTTGCACATCGAAGAATTCCGCACTTATCCTCCGGAGTCGTCCTGAGGCGATTGTCACATATTCAGTATATGGATTCAATAGCTGTCGCAGTTCTGGTGAGAAAAAGAATACAGCCTCAGTCGTAAATGAAACAGTGGACGAGCACCTACATCACCTGGCAGGGTCACCACAGTTTTTGCACGTCCAACAATTCCGCACTTATCCTCCGGAGTCGTCCTGAGGCGATTGTCACACATTCAGTACATGGATTCAATAGCTGTCACAGTTCTGGTGAGAACAAAATACAGCCTCAGCAGTAAATGAAACAGTGGGGGAACACCTACATCACCTGGCGTGGTAGCCAAGGTTTTTGCACGTCCACAAATTCTGCACTTATCCTCCGTCTGCATCCTGAGGCGATTGTCACGCATTCAGCACATGGATTCAACAGCTGTCGCAGTTCTGTTGAGAAAAAATACAGCCTCAGAAGTCAATGAAACAGTGGACGAACACCTATCACAACTGGTAGGATCGCCAGTTTTCGCACGTACAAGAATTACGCACTTTTCCTCCGGTTGCTTCCGGAGGAAATTGTCACAAGTTCAGCACATGGATTCAATAGCAGTAACAGTTCTGGTGAGAAAAAAATACAGCCTCAGCCGTAAATGTAACAGTGGACGAACACCTACATCACCTGGCAGGGTCACCACAGTTTTTGCACGTCCAACAATTCCGCACTTATCCTCCGGAGTCGTCCTGAGGCGATTGTCACACATTCAGTACATGGATTCAATAGCTGTCACAGTTCTGGTGAGAACAAAATACAGCCTCAGCCGTAAATGTAACAGTGGACGAACACCTACATCACCTGGCAGGGTTACGATAGTTTTTGCACATTGAAGAATTCCGCACTTATCCTCCGGAGTCGTCCTGAGGCGATTGTCACATGTTCAGTATATGGATTCAATAGCTGTCGCAGTTCTGGTGAGAAAAAAAATACAGCCTCAGTCGTAAATGAAACAGTGGACGAGCACCTACATCACCTGGCAGGGTCACCACAGTTTTTGCACGTCCAACAATTCCGCACTTATCCTCCGGAGTCGTCCTGAGGCGATTGTCACACGTTCAGTACATGGATTCAATAGCTGTCACAGTTCTGGTGAGAACAAAATACAGCCTCAGAAGTCAATGAAACAGTGGGGGAACACCTACATCACCTGGCGTGGTAGCCAAGGTTTTTGGACGTCCACAAATTCTGCACTTATCCTCCGTCTGCATCCTGAGGCGATTGTCACACATTCAGCACATGGATTCAACAGCTGTCGCAGTTCTGTTGAGAAAAAATACAGCCTCAGAAGTCAATGAAACAGTGGACGAACACCTATCACAACTGGTAGGATCGCCAGTTTTCGCACGTACAAGAATTACGCACTTTTCCTCCGGTTGCTTCCGGAGGAAATTGTCACAAGTTCAGCACATGGATTCAATAGCAGTAACAGTTCTGGTGAGAAAAAAATACAGCCTCAGCCGTAAATGTAACAGTGGACGAACACCTACATCACCTGGCAGGGTCACAACAGTTTTTGCACGTCCAACAATTCCGCACTTATCCTCCGGAGTCGTCCTGAGGCGATTGTCACATGTTCAGTATATGGATTCAACAGCTGTCGCAGTTCTGGTGAGAAAAAGAATACAGCCTCAGTCGTAAATGAAACAGTGGACGAGCACCTACATCACCTGGCAGGGTCACCACAGTTTTTGCACGTCCAACAATTCCGCACTTATCCTCCGGAGTCGTCCTGAGGCGATTGTCACACATTCAGTACATGGATTCAATAGCTGTCACAGTTCTGGTGAGAACAAAATACAGCCTCAGCCGTAAATGTAACAGTGGACGAACACCTACATCACCTGGCAGGGTTACGATAGTTTTTGCACATCGAAGAATTCCGCACTTATCCTCCGGAGTCGTCCTGTGGCGATTGTCACATGTTCAATATATGGATTCAATAGCTGTCGCAGTTCTGGTGAGAAAAAGAATACAGCCTCAGTCGTAAATGAAACAGTGGACGAGCACCTACATCACCTGGCAGGGTCACCACAGTTTTTGCACGTCCAACAATTCCGCACTTATCCTCCGGAGTCGTCCTGAGGCGATTGTCACACATTCAGTACATGGATTCAATAGCTGTCACAGTTCTGGTGAGAACAAAATACAGCCTCAGCCGTAAATGTAACAGTGGACGAACACCTACATCACCTGGCAGGGTTACGATAGTTTTTGCACATCGAAGAATTCCGCACTTATCCTCCGGAGTCGTCCTGAGGCGATTGTCACATGTTCAGTATATGGATTCAATAGCTGTCGCAGTTCTGGTGAGAAAAAGAATACAGCCTCAGTCGTAAATGAAACAGTGGACGAGCACCTACATCACCTGGCAGGGTCACCACAGTTTTTGCACGTCCAACAATTCCGCACTTATCCTCCGGAGTCGTCCTGAGGCGATTGTCACACATTCAGTACATGGATTCAATAGCTGTCACAGTTCTGGTGAGAACAAAATACAGCCTCAGCCGTAAATGTAACAGTGGACGAACACCTACATCACCTGGCAGGGTTACGATAGTTTTTGCACATCGAAGAATTCCGCACTTATCCTCCGGAGTCGTCCTGAGGCGATTGTCACATGTTCAGTATATGGATTCAATAGCTGTCGCAGTTCTGGTGAGAAAAAGAATACAGCCTCAGTCGTAAATGAAACAGTGGACGAGCACCTACATCACCTGGCAGGGTCACCACAGTTTTTGCACGTCCAACAATTCCGCACTTATCCTCCGGAGTCGTCCTGAGGCGATTGTCACACATTCAGTACATGGATTCAATAGCTGTCACAGTTCTGGTGAGAACAAAATACAGCCTCAGCCGTAAATGTAACAGTGGACGAACACCTACATCACCTGGCAGGGTTACGATAGTTTTTGCACATCGAAGAATTCCGCACTTATCCTCCGGAGTCGTCCTGAGGCGATTGTCACATGTTCAGTATATGGATTCAATAGCTGTCGCAGTTCTGGTGAGAAAAAGAATACAGCCTCAGTCGTAAATGAAACAGTGGACGAGCACCTACATCACCTGGCAGGGTCACCACAGTTTTTGCACGTCCAACAATTCCGCACTTATCCTCCGGAGTCGTCCTGAGGCGATTGTCACACATTCAGTACATGGATTCAATAGCTGTCACAGTTCTGGTGAGAACAAAATACAGCCTCAGCCGTAAATGTAACAGTGGACGAACACCTACATCACCTGGCAGGGTTACGATAGTTTTTGCACATCGAAGAATTCCGCACTTATCCTCCGGAGTCGTCCTGAGGCGATTGTCACATGTTCAGTATATGGATTCAATAGCTGTCGCAGTTCTGGTGAGAAAAAGAATACAGCCTCAGTCGTAAATGAAACAGTGGACGAGCACCTACATCACCTGGCAGGGTCACCACAGTTTTTGCACGTCCAACAATTCCGCACTTATCCTCCGGAGTCGTCCTGAGGCGATTGTCACACATTCAGTACATGGATTCAATAGCAGTAACAGTTCTGGTGAGAACAAAATACAGCCTCAGCCGTAAATGTAACAGTGGACGAACACCTATATCACCTGGCGTGGTAGCCAAGGTTTTTGCACGTCCACAAATTCTGCACTTATCCTCCGTCTGCATCCTGAGGCGATTGTCACACATTCAGCACATGGATTCAACAGCTGTCGCAGTTCTGTTGAGAAAAAATACAGCCTCAGAAGTCAATGAAACAGTGGACGAACACCTATCACAACTGGTAGGATCGCCAGTTTTCGCACGTCCAAGAATTACGCACTTTTCCTCCGGTTGCTTCCGGAGGAAATTGTCACAAGTTCAGCACATGGATTCAATAGCAGTAACAGTTCTGGTGAGAAAAAAATACAGTCTCAGCAGTAAATGAAACAGTGGGGGAACACCTACATCATCTGGCGTGGTAGCCAAGGTTTTTGCACGTCCACAAATTCTGCACTTATCCTCCGTCTGCATCCTGAGGCGATTGTCACACATTCAGCACATGGATTCAACAGCTGTCGCAGTTCTGGTGAGAAAAATACAGCCTCGGCAGTAAATGAAACAGTGGACGAATACCTACATCACCTGGCAAGGTCGCCACAGTTTTTGCACGTCCAAGAATTCCGCACTTTTCCTTCGGCTTTGTCCTGAGGCGATTGTCATACATTCAGTACATGCATTAAATAGCTGTCGCAGTTATGGTGAGAAAAAAAAATACATCGTCAGCCGTAAATGAAACAGTGCAGGAACACCTACATCACCTGGCAGGGTCGCCATAGTTTTTGCACGTCCAAGAATTCAAGGCGATTGTGACAAGTTCGGTACGCGAGTTCAATATCCGTCGCAGTTCTGGTAGGAAGAAAAGCCTCAGCAGTAAATGAAACAGTGGTTGAACGCCTACCACATTTGGCATGGTCAACACAGCTTGCACACATCCAAGAATTCCGCACTTGTTCTCCGGCTTCGTCCTGAGGCCATTGTGACATGTTCGGTACATGGCTGAGACCCTTGATGGGAATGTTATTAATCAACCGCCCAACAACATGAGATGTAACGAATGTATTTTAGATACTGAAGGCTAAAATTGTATATAAAATAATTGTTTTAAGCATAAATGTAGCTAAGGGTTGGATCCTTTATGTGCCATTTATGTTATTTACCTCTATAAAAAGGTTTTATTTAATACGTTGCTTGTGGTGACCATTTGAGCAGCAGCTGAATAATAATATTTTCACTGTAGTGTTTTTAAAGAAAACGCCTTTTGCTACTGCAAATGAAGGGTTTTTATTTTCATAATTCACCCATATGCGTTTCGCCTTTGTCACAAAGCATCATCACTAGGTGTCCTGAAATATTTTCCTTTTTCTGTTTACACATAAAGGTTAGGATTTTTACATATGTACAAACCATTACGTTTCTGACTCAAAACAGTGCTATAATTCGAATATATGCTAAAAATCATTGTGACTTTCTAGTTAGATGTGTAACTTTGATAGCCTTTGTCTTTGTATAAAGGAAATGAATTACCTATATGGGTCCACGACCTATTTTTTTTTGTCAATAAGGATAAGAAACCGTCAGGATGGCTAAAATTGTATTTATTTATAAGGTCGTTTGCGCATCTGTCATCATAATATATGAACTTGCAAATTAAAGTTCAGTGTCAATAATAAAATCTCTACCACTAGAGAAAAATAAAGTTCAGTGATTTTTAGATAATATGATGGCAGATGGGGAAACTAAGTTATAAATAAACGTAATTTCGCTTCCTTGCAGATTTTATCATCACAGTGTCATATAAATTTCATCTGAGCTCTGTATATTTCCATAACTCGTTACTGTGGTGAAGAACTCCCCCATGGTATCGGAAAACACAGTGGTATGCCTGAGGCATATGAAGCCCCCCCCCCTTGGCAAAAAAGCCCCAGGTGGCATGAGATTCCCTTGGTGTAGGAGCCTCCATTGGCATATGAGGCTACCCCACTTGCATGAGCCAATTCCCCCTCTCCACATGGCATAGGATCCCCAGTGGTATAGGACACTCCCTGTGGTATAGGAGCTCCATGTGATGTAAGAAATCCATCATTCCCCCCTGGCTTAGGAACCCCCAGAGGCATAGACCACCCAAAATGGCATAGGAACTCGAAGTGACATAGGTGATGCCCATGGTGAATGAGTGCACAGTAGTTTCAGAGCTCCACAGTTCCACCATGGCATGACTCCCCAGTAGCATGAGACCCGCTTGATGTAGGAGCCACCAGAGCCATAAGTGTCCCCTTTCCCTGTTATAGTATCCTCAGTAGCATAGTACGTGTGGTGGAGGAGCCTCCGTTGTGTATGTATATCATTCCCCCACAGCTTAGGAGCCGCCAGAGGTGTAGAACGTCGTCCCACCATGGCATAGGTGATGTCCCAACGAACATAGAGATCGTACACCACTGGGGACGTACACCAATAGGGAGTGTCCTATGCCACGGCGGGTATGGGATGGGAAGCTCTTACGTCGCTGGGGTGGCCTCATATGCAAATAGTGGCTCGTACAACGAAGGGATCTCATGCTGTTGGAGGCTCCTGTGTTATAGAGAGGTCTTGTATGCGTCTGGAGGCACCTATGGCATGGAGAATTATGGAACTACGATAGCACTGGATGCTCCTAGCCATGGGGCATCACCTATGTTACTGGGGACTTCTCTGTCATGAGGAAGGGGGGAGGGCGGACAACTTCCTATGGCGGCTCCTAACACATGGGCGAAAAGTGGAGGTCGTACAGACTGGGGGTTCATAAATCACAGGGAGTTTCCTGTGCCACTGGGGGTTTTGTATGCCAAGCCAAGGGCTACTTGGGAGCCTCCAAAGGCATAGGAGCCCTCAATGACATAGGTGATGCTCCATGATTAGGAGTGCCTAGTGGTGCCAGAGTCAATTCCCAATGGCATACGAGACCTCGAACGCATACGATGACCCCAATAACATGAGATGCCCTCAGTGTAGGAGCCACCATTGGCATAGGTGGCACCGAGCGGTAGGATCTCCCCCATCTCCCATAACTGCAACCACAGACGTAGGAGGTCTGTCACGGCATAAGAATCCCCCAACTGTATAGGGCTCCACCATGGCATAGCAACCCCAGTTCTAAAAGAGCCTCATCATATTGTGGGAGAACATATGCCCCTGACGGCTCCTAAGACATGCGCAAATGGTGGAGGTCTTAGACCAGTGGTGGTTCCTATACCACAGGGAGTGTTGTATGCCAGAGTGGTGGGATGCTTAGGAGTCTACAAAGGCATAGGAGGTCCCCCCCCCCCAGGGCATTACATAGGTGATGCCCCATGACCATGAGTGCCTAGTGGTACCAGAGCCAATTCCTAGTAACTTAGGAGCACCCATACGCATATGAGTTTCCTCCCATGTCATAGGAGCCCGGGTAGTCTAAGATGCCCTTGGCATAGGTGGCCCCCAGTGGTGTAAGTGCTCCCCCATTCCCCCATGTCCTGGTTGTCACAGAGACATACGAGGTCCGTCATGGTGTGGGAATCCCCAACTGCATAGCAGTCCACCCTGGCCTGCGAACTCCCAGCTGTAAAGGAGCGCCATCCTGGTGCAGGAGCCCACAGTAATCAAATCCTTAATGAATGGCTTTTATCAGCAAATTATACTAAAATTCTAACACGTTCCTTGTAGTGTAGTTTTCCCGGGGATGGGGGGGGGGAGGGTGCAAAGTAATAGAAACAAAGCACAGTCTATATAAAGAGAGTGTAGGCTCTGGGGCAGCAGGAGAGTCGTGAAAAACGACGCCTCGCTCCAGAGCTGTTCTCCAGCCACCGGCAGCTCCTCCAGGCCTGGAGAACGCAGCTGTTCGCTTGGAGAGCCTTCCCACCGCCCGTCGCTCCGCTAACGACACACGGACGGCGCCGGCCCTGAACTCGACGCCTGGAATTATTCACCGGCTGACCCGGGCCGGCGATCGATGCCTCTGGTTCTGGTGCCGGCGGCCGACTAAATATTTGAACGGAGCGCCCGGCACTTCCAGGAAACCGCGCGGACTGGACTGGGCCGACGCTACGTCTGTCTACCTGCTGTTTGCTCGACCGCGCAGTTGGTCGGCGAGTTCCGAGGCCTCCTCTGAAGGCTATTTCTGGAGGACCAAAGTCCTGCGCCTCTGGAATTATTCACTCGTTGCTTCGCAGTGCACGTTCCCTCCCCTCCCCCCCCCCCCCCACCCCCCTGCCCAGTGACGTGGTTTCCAAAAACAGGGATGGTGAGAAACGCTGGTCGTCCTGTTTCTCCACGAGACCCAGCAAAGCGGTGGACACCGGAAGCCCTGATGACATAACCTGACATCGAAGGTTGTGGAGGCGACCTGATAGATTATTTATCTTCTAAAGTTGAAAGACAAGATCGCAAGTCTTTTATAAGCTGTTGATAAATATTAGAATCTGATAAATTTTTTTTCAGTGACTATATAATTAAATTAAATGGAGATGAATAACAAATCCATAAATTTCCTAGATCTGACCATAGATGTCACTAAAAATACACACTCTTTCAAAATCTACAGGGAAACTACAGCTACAGACACAGTAATACCTGCCTCCTCACAACACCCAATTACTTACAAACACTCAGCTTTCCACTCCATGGTGCATCGCCTCATATCTGTTCCCATTTCTAAAGAGAATTTCAGATCAGAATTAGACACCATAAAATTTATTGCCACAACCAATGGCTACAATCCAGCCCTGATTGATGGAATTTTGCACAAAAAACAAAAGAAGAAAATTATACCCCTCCTCTATGCTCCCTCTGACTTCCATTCCAATGAATGCAGGAAATGGTGTACAATACCAATGTCACAAGTATCTAAACCACTGAAATCCTGCAACTACAGGGTTTCCTACTATATAAAAAACACCACAGCTCAGTGCATCTTTAATAGCAAAGACCAGACTCCTTTACTAAACAACAGTGGAGTATAGAAAATTACTTGTAAAGATTGCAATAAGTTTTATATTGGTCAGTCAGGCAAAAGCATAACAGCTAGACTAGCTGAAAATCAACGCAGCAGGAGACTACAGAACCAAGAGTCCACATGTACTGAGTGAGGGCCATAGCTACCAGCCACTGTTTCAAGTCCTTCACTTAGCAAACAAGGGCCAAAAACTTAACTTATTGGAAGCTCTTGAAATCAATAAACACCTAGCCCATAGCCCTGATCTAGTATTAAACGATCAAACACAACTAAACAGTTCACACCTATTGGATTTCACTTAATTCGTCCCTGAGTTACATGACCTCCTACCCTGTCAGTTCCAGTCTCTTCATACATTTCCTCATAGTACGATCAGTTACCTAAGTTTTCTATCAACTCCCACACTGGCTGTTCCACTTCTCCATTACACACAAAAAAACCTTAAATGGAGACCTAGCATTTTATTTATTTTTATAACTAATAGATCAAAGTCAGAAAATCGCATAATCAATATCAATTCAAAAAACTGGATTCCTTGTTTACCCCCACAGTCCCAAACTCATGTGTATTTATTTATTATGATTTATTTTTTTAAGTTTTATAAATTCGGTCCCAGAGTAGCCTACAACATAATATTCATTTTCATCTAGCTGAATTTTTTGAATATTAATTTCATTAGACAGATTTGTTTAGTTTAATCTAATGCAGTAACTATTCATTCTAAGTTCTTGATTCCACTCCAAGCCTGGCCTTACAACTGTAATAAGTAACACCATCTATAATTATAGTGCAGAATTATTAACAAGGCACTTATATATATTTATTTATCAGCATGATCAGTTTGTTTGTAATAGTAGGTAGTTTATTCCTTGTTTTATCCTTCACACATTGTATATTCTTGTATTACTGTTTCGTTTTTAAGTTGATAACTGTAATGACACAATGCCAAAGAATTGTTATACTATGTATGTCGATCCGAGTGGAGTCATTTGTCATCTCTTCCCATACTGTATCTAAACATTGTAACCTCTTTGCCACAGCAGTAAATACTCTGATGATGGCCTAATAAGCCGAAAACCGGTTAAGTAAACAAAAATAAACTTGTAGAACACACACAAAATAGTGTTTTTTTTTAATTTATTTCATTATGTTCTACCAAGAAGCGACGGAAGAATCAGTCAAAATGACTATATAATTCTTTATTGTGTCTCATTTATGTACAAATTTAAATAAAACACATCAATTCTGACAGTATAAATCAAATCAGTTATAAAAAGGATTGTAAGTTATCCAATGTGCTTTAACTTGCTCATTTGCCTTATGATGAGATGTAAATAATGACTTGTAGACTTCAGATGCCTTTGGATCCAGAGCCAAACTACATGATTTTTTTTTTATTTTTTTTTATTTTTTATTTATTTATTTATTTATTTATTTATTTATTTATTTATTTTTTTTTTTTTGAAAACTGGATATTCAATCTGTCCATTACCACGTTCTTCAGTGGAAAATTTCCTGAAGGTTTGTTACCATTCTGTTTATTCATGATCTTCGATGATCCAGAATCTGATTTACAATTTTCACCTATGGTCTCTTGTTTGACTTCAGTATTTTTCTCACTTGAAGTGCTAGATGTAGTTGTTTCTGCTGTCTTCTTTACCCCCGCATGAGCTTTCTTTCCAGCCTTAACTTTTGCATGCCTCTTCTCCAGCCTTTCTTTCATTAGGAGCATATCTTCCTTAACTGGATTAAGGACAACGACATCATCAGCAAACTGATTCTCACCCTTGTGGCATGTTTGCGTTTTCACCAACTTCAAAGCTCTTTCAGAGAAAACACATCCACAATTCCACAGGAAAACAAATCTGAATTTACCATTCATCTCAGGACCAACAACAGGGCAGGTGTAAGGTACTGTTTGGCGATCAACATACGCATCACCTTTCTCAGCTGATCGAGCGTATGCTGGGTTATTAGTCAGTTGGAGTTCTTTAATATCTTTGAGAGATTTTATATGTTTAGCACTCTCTGGAGCATTTGCTTTATCCAATAGCATTTCAGTTACAGCATCCTTGTTATAAAGTCTTCCATATCCACAAGCAACAATGGGACACTGAAGAGGCAGTTGGTAATACTGCAATGTTGCTAACGGAAAGAAAGTTCAGAATTTTTGTCCTTTTGTTCAGGTTTCTCTTTCTTTCTAACCAGTTCGTCTCTACGTGGTATTGTACCGCCATCACATCCCATGTTTCTGAAATAGTTTTAGACGTTTACAAATTTCTTCAAATATAAACACCAGAAACACTCCACTTCTCCTGTAATGATCAACAACACATATGTCAACAACTCAAAATGCATGTCAGTCAGGAACGCAAATGGAATAAATTATATGATAGGGAATACAAATACACTCTTCCAAATTCTGAAGTCAGCAGGGGTAAAATACAGGGAAAGGAGAATTATTTACAACTTGTACAAAAAACAGACAGCAGTTATTAGACTCGAAGGGCATGAAAGGGAAGCATTACTTGGGAAGCGAATAAGACAGGGTTGTAGCCTCTACAAATACAAATGTTTGTAAATCTATCGAACCAAACTGCGTGGTCATCAGTCCGTAGCTTACAAACATTTAAACCTAGGTAAACTAACCTAAGGACAAAACACACACACACACACACCCATGCCCCAGGGAAGACTCGAACTTCCACGATGAGCAATCGCGCGCTCCGCAGCGAGACGCTTTAGACCGCTCGGCTAATCCACCGCGGCTGGGTTCGAGTCCTGGTGATGCTAATTTATTTTCTGTATTTCGCTAGAAATTCGGATACATTTACATAATCTACTAGACGAGAAAATTACGACACACAGAAGTCCACCAAACACGACCTTCATGTGTCATCCGCTCAATCTTAATTCTTTTCAGAATGTAGAAGCATATGGCTCGCAAAATCTTCGCTGCTGCTCGGGATTCGTCGGAGGAATGTAGCCTTCTTAACCTGCAGTGGTCACTTTACGGCTGGGGTGGAGATAGAAAAATAATTTGTAGTCTCTCTCCGATGTTATTCAGTTTGTACATCGAGCAGGCGGTGAAGGAAAGCAAGGAAAAAGTTGCAATAGGGATAAAAGTTCAGGGTGAAAAATTAAAAACATTGCATTTTGCTGATGACATTGTGATTCTGTCAGAGACAGCAAAGGACCTGGAATGGAATGGACAGTATGTTGAAGAGAGCGAATAAATTGAATATTAACAAGAGAAAAACAAAGATAATGGAATGCAGTCTTAGAAATTCAGGCTATGCTGAAGGAATTAGATTAGATAACGAAACAATGAAGGTGGTAGATGAGTTTTGTTACTTGGGTTGTAAAATAACATATGACGGTCCCAATACAGAGGATATAAAATGCAGAATGGCAATGGGTAGAAAAGCGTTTTTGAAAATGAGAAATTTGCTTACATGGAATATTAATTTAAATGTATGAAGTTTTTTTCTGAAGGCATCTGTGTGGAGTGTTGCATTGTACGGGAGGGAAACATGGACACACGATAAACAGTGCGGACAGGAAGAGAATAGAGGCTGTTGAAATGTGGTGCTGCAGAAGAATGCTGAAGAATAGGTGGGTGGATCGTGTAACTAATGAGGAGGTACTGAACAGAATTGGGGAGAAAAGGAATTTCTGGCATACCTTGACTAAAAGAAATTCTTAGACATCGAAGAATCGTAAATATAGCATTGGAGGGAAGTGTGTGGGGTAAAAATCGCAGAAGGAGACCAAGAGACGCGTATAGTAAGCAGATTCAAATGGATGTGGGTTATCGTTCTTATGAGAAGGTAAAGAGGCTTGCTCAGAATAGAGTAGGGTGGAGAGCTGCATCAAACCAGTCTCCGGACTGAAGACCACAACAACAGCAAGATGACCACATTGTATAATTGTATTTGACCAGATGATGGTTGCATAGCCCACTGAAACCGTGCAACATACAATAAATAATTATACTTCGATCTTGGCTCTCTACTTTTAAAGATAATAAAGCTGTGCTGACAGAAAGTAACGACGATGTTTTATGTATGGATTGCCGACAATCGCGTGTTACCATTGGTTAGTTGAACGTCACGACGAACTCGGCAGCTATTGTTGGGCCACGAAGCCACTACGTATTTTACAAAAGTAGTATTAATTTAAGGTTTATTTCTCTATAAGAAGGATGTGGGTCATAAAACTTCGTTTTCTACTAACTAAAGAATTTAATGAGCTGTTTTATAGTATGTAAGTCAAGCCTACACACGTCAGCTTCGAATATAAATTGCTGTGGCATCCTCAGCGATATGGTTCGTACTTTCGTGTCTGAGAAAAATTCTAGTTACCTCACGTCGACCTGATGTTTAATGTAATATCTATATGTCGTCTTTTGCATAATCAACAAGTAACTATGGAATTGTATCTTCTCATTTAATAATACAAATCCATGGTTCCATTATGAAGTAGCACTGCTGGTACGGTCGCGTCATGAGAAAGCAGGACTGCCCGGTTGTATACAGGGTGTGCCAGCTATCTTGTCCGCCCAAAATATCTCTGGAACAAGAACAGCTAATGGAAAAAGACTTTCACCGCTATCAATGTAGGGCTGGGGCCCATGACTGTACATATTTGGAAACATTCTAAAACGAAAGCAAATGTGTTTTTTAACACAAACTTATGTTTTTTTAAATGGTCACCCTATATTTTTCCTTCATCAATCCATAGCAGGACAAATCGCACGTCCTGAGCAGCATGGGGTTCTCGCCTGAGTCTCAGGACGTGCGCTAGCCGCGCGTTTCGCGTATTTCAAGTGTCAACTTCGCGTCGCAATATCTCGGGATGTAATTGGAATATTGCGATGCAATCAACGCCATTATTTATGTGATTTGTCATGCTATGGATTGATGAAAAAATAGCGTGTCCATTTAAAAAACAACATAAGTTTGTATTAAAAAACACATTTGCTTTCGTATTAGAATGTTTCCAAATATGTACATTCATGGACCCCAGCCGTACATTGATACCGGTGAAAGTCGTTTTCCAATAGGTGTTATTGTTCCAGAGATGTTCTGGGTGTACGAGATAGCTGGGACACCCTGTATACAGCACTCCACATCAACCCAGGAGGAACAAGACCACGAGGAAGACCGGCATAGAAATGCACTGACAACATCAGCGCAGACATTCACGTTGTTAGCTTAAAGAGCAGAAGATGTCAACGACCGAAAGAAATGGACTTATTGAATCCATCATCGGTTGTGGAAACGGGACAGCGGCTGGTCAAGAGTCTGAATGAACTGAGGTACCAACAGCCGTATGTCTAATGAAATATTTATTCTATCACAATCAGTTTCGGCATTGTTGTTGTTGATTCCCACTAAGAGACAGAAGTCCATGAATCCAGTTTTGGTATGCCTACTTATGGATATTATGCTCTGATGTAGGGACCTGAAGTTGGCATAGTGGAATGCCGAAACCCCTTGTGATACAATAAATATTTTATTATACATACGGCTGTTGGTATCTCAGTGCCTTCAGAAAGAACTGGAGAAGACGTAGAAAAGCATCAGATCTTGCAAGTCGGAATTAATGCTTGGAAGGAGAGACTGCTTCGCGTAGTCCCATAGCTGTTGTGGCGTAATCCGTACCGTACTACCTTCTGATAGCTATTACAAGGTGTACGTGGGTTCGATCCCCGCTTCTTATTTCTTCTCTTTCTACTCGTCGGATACGTAAAAGTGCCGATATGTTCATCGTGAGTCGTATTGGGATAGCTCATTCGGTAGAGCGCTTGCCCGCGAAAAGCAAAGGTCCCATGTTCGAGTCTCGGTTCCAGCACACAATTTTAATCTACCACAGAGTAAAAGTTTCATTCTGGAAACATCTCTTAGGCTGTGGCTAAGCCATTTCTCCACTATATCCTTTCTTCCAGGAGTGCTAGTCTTGCATGGTTCGCAGGAGAGCTTCTGTGACGTTTGGAAAGTAGGAGGCGAGGTACTGGCGGAAGGAAAGTTGTGAGGCGGCATCGTGAGTCGTGTCGGGATAGCTCAGTCGGTACATCTACATGGGATACTCTGCAAATCACATTTAAGTGCCTGGCAGAGGGTTCATCGAACCACAATTATACTATTTATCTCCCATTCCATTCTCGAATAGCGCGCGGGAAGAAAGAACACCTGAATCTCTCTGTTCGAGCTCTGATTTCTCTTATTTTATTCTGATGATCATTTCTACCTATGTAAGTGGGAGTCAACAATATATTTTCGCATTCGGAGGAGAATGTTGGCGATTGGAGTTTCGCAAGTAGCCCACGCCTCAGCAATAAGCGCCGTTGCGGTAGAGCGCTTCCCCGCGAAAGCCAAAGGTCCCAGGTTCGAGTCCCGGTTCCGGCACACAATTTTAATCAGCCAGGAAGTTTCATATCAGCGCACATTCCGCTGCAGAGTGAAAGTTTCATTAGTGGGATAGTTGTGCTCATGCCTTTGGTGATTAGTTTCGAATAAAGACTTCAATTATACCCACAGTGCCGTCTCGTACCTTTCATTTGAACATCTTTCATATATCTACATTAATACTTTTCAAAACATTATTTTATCCATTATTTTTGGTTACAGGAAACCGCAGCCGTATTCGTAATAATACTGTCGTAAATAAATACTGCAACCAGCCACGGGATTTTTATAAATCTATTTCACCGTTACTAGTTTCGGGCCTGAGCCCGTCTTTAGACGTTAGTGCCGATATCAGTTTTACATTGATGTCCTAAAATAACAAGGTTATGTAAATCCATTAGGTTACAAGGTAAATAATTTATCCTGAATATAACAAAGTTTTCTTTCTTGTATTGTTCACACTTAAATGAAGAATACATTTATTGCTTTTTCACTGAACTTATTTCACAGAAAGGTTTCCTATAAATATTGTTATGGAAGAGAGATATGTACATTTGTGTCTCTCCATGTTGACCTGTGAGGTTCAATAAATTGCAAAGATACTTATGCTAATTTAAAAAAAATACTTTTTACAATTGAAAACAGCTTCTAATGGCCAATGAAGAAACTTTTCTGTCAGTTAAATGTCATATTTATTGGTTGAAATTATAAAAGCTGTATGAAATTTTTGAGGTACAATTGGTTTCTTAACTCTAGCTAATCATTTAGGATACACTCAGATTTAATGAGAATGTGACTATATATTTCAATTTCTTCAAGAAAACTCATTTCTGCTCCTTTTTCTGCAAAATGTAATATTTCTAGGTTCTCATCAATGCTTATCTCAAAAATGTTACATGTTTGTAATCCTATGGGACCAAACTACAGCCGCGGTGAAGAAGCTGAGCGGTCTAAAGCGTCTCGCTGCGGAGCGCGCAGTTGCTCGCCGTGGAGGTTCGAGTCCTCCCTGGGGCATGGGTGTGTGTGTTTGTCTTTAGGTTAGTTTACCTAGGTTTAAGTAGTTTGTAAGCTACGGACTGATGACCACGCAGTTTGGTCCGATAGATTTACAAACATTTGAACATTTGAACCAAACTACATTGCCCATCAGTCTCTAGTCTTACAAACCACATACACAAAGTTAAAGTAACCTAAGGACAACACACACATCCAAGCCCGAAGGTGGATTCGAAGCTCTGACGTGGAAGGCCGCGCGATCAGCAACGTGGGGCTCCAGACCGCTCGGCTACTCCCACGCGGCAATGCTTATCTGTATGGTTTCGTGCTGTTCCAAGTGAGCAGCACAGTTTGATTCATTTAAGTTGTTGAGCCTTAGAGCAGCTATCTGTTTACGATATCGTGTATTAAAACTCCTTCCAGTTTGTCCAATGTAAAATTTAGGACACATGGAACAATTTAGTTTACAAATTCTAGACCTGTTACGTACCTGTTCCTTTAAATTTTGGTTATGTTAACCTGATATCAACACTACCGTCTGATCATGGGCTCTGGCCCGAAACTAGTAGCGGTGAAATAAATTGATTTTTATAAATCTTGTGACGGGTTGCGGCATTTTTTACTACAGTACTTTTCAAATCACACTGAAGTGCATGGCGGAGGGTTCATCTTACCTCTCTTATATTTCAACCATTCTATTCTGTAATTGCGCGCGGGGAGAAAGGAACACCTAAAGTTGTCCGTTTTCGATCTCATGTCATTTTATTATAATGATCATGTCTCGCTATGTAGGTAAGTACAAAGAAAGTATGTTCGCATTTGGAAGATAAACTTGTTGAATGAAATTTCGCAAATAAATATCGCTGCAACGAATAACGGCTTTCTTCATTTCCACGCCACGCGTGCATCATTTTCCTGACAATGTCTGCTCTGTATCGGGATAATATGCTACAAAACGAGATATCGTCCTCATCAATCCCACCTGGTGAGAATTCCACAATGCGCAGCATTACTCCAAAATAGGACCCGCAAGTGTAGTGTAGGCAGTTTCTTTAGTACAACTACTGCAACTTGTAAGTTTTCTGTCAATGAAACATGGCCTTTCGTTCGCCTTAGATACAATATTTTCTAAGTCTTCTATCGAATTTAAGTTGTTTGTAATTCCTAGCTATGTAGTTGAATTTACGACCCATATGTCTGATTGATTTATAATGTAAATGAAGTTTAACGGTTTCTATTAGTGCTGATATGGATGGCAGTACACTTATCATTATTAACGGCAAATCACTTGCGTCCCTTTTACGTGCTTTAATAATTGCTGTCTGGTCTTTGTATAAGTTTAATATAATTTTACGTTCCCTTCTGACTTCAGAATTTGTAAGAGTGTATTTCCAATCAACATTGTGAAAAGATTTCTCAAATCAACGAAAACTAGAAATGTAGGTTTACCTTACTTTCATCAGTCTTTTAAGGTTAGTCGTAAGGTGAGTATTGCTTTCCGTGCTCCTACATTTCTCCTAAATCCAAACGGTTCTTCCCCGAGGCCAGATTTTCCATTCTTCTGCAAACATTTGGTGTTAAAAGTTTGCAATCTCGACATATTAAACTGATATTTCTGTAATTGTCACACCTATCTGGGCCTGCTTTCTTTGGCATGGGGATAATAAACTTTTTTTTCTTAAAATCCGTACGTATTTCGCCTGTCTCATACTTCTTACACACCAGATGATGTAGTTTAGTCTTGGCTGGCTCTCCCAGAGACTTCAGTATGTCTGAATGGCGTCTATTGCTGGGCCTTGTTTCCATTTAGATCATTCAGTCTTCTGTCAAATCCTTCTCTCTGTATAGTATCTCACATTAAGTTACAACATACATTGGTGAAAACAATTAGGGGATCAGTTAATATATGTAGGTTCTGAAGTACTGTCATAGGCAGAATGAACTAAAATGCTCCGACATCTTTCTGTCAGTTCTACGCAGTACGGCAACCGAGATAGTGAACATAACAGAAAGTTATATATATTTTTGACGACGTTACAGCGTTCATTTTTAATGAAATAAATCGCAATTTGCGATCACTTACGGCTTCACTGTACTAGGTCTAGATGTAATACCAATGTGCGGCGAATGAAAATTTGTGCCCGGCCGGGATTCGAACCCGGGAGACGTGCAGGGAAGAGTCCTCTTCAGTCGGGTTGGTCACTGTGTCCTCGGTGGCGGAGTGGTCAACGCGTCTGCCTAGTAAGCAGGAGATCCCGGGTTCAAATCCCGGCCGGGCACAAATTTTCTTTCGCCGCACATTGGTATTAAATCTAAGCCTAGTACAGTGAAGCCATAAGTGATCGCAAATTGGGATTTATTTTATTGTAACAGAAAGTAGCTACACTTGTGTTTCACTCAGACAAACGAATTATAGAAGCAGTTGGGTTCAGACAGTGTATTGAGCAGGCAGTGCGATGCAACAACAGCGTGACTGACCAGAAGCTGTGGCATGGAGAGCCATAGGAAGGTTGGAACCGGGAAAAACGCAGGGGAGGTGGCTGCACCTACTGGAGGGTCCCACAGTGTGGTTTCCAGCACCTGGACACGATTTCATACAACAGGAACCGCCAAAAGAAGTCCAACATCATCCACGGCTAACACCAGCAAGAGATGACCGTTATCTCCGGTCAACTGCCTGTCGAGACAGGAGGCTGAATGCAATTTAGCTGCAACGCACCCTCCAGACAGCGACAGGACGCGCAGTGTCAACACAGACAGTCCGACATCGCCTTCAAGAATGTGGCCTTCATGCACGGAGGCTTATGGTGACTGTCCCATTCTACATCTACATCTACATGGGATACTCTGCAAATCACATTTAAGTGCCTGGCAGAGGGTTCATCGAACCACCTTTATACTATTTATCTCCCATTCCATTCTCGAATAGCGCGCGGGAAGAAAGAACACCTGAATCTCTCTGTTCGAGCTCTGATTTCTCTTATTTTATTCTGATGATCATTTGTACCTATGTAAGTGGGAGTCAACTTATGACCTCGACAAATAAAAAAAAAAAAATAAATAAAAAAAAAAAAAAAAAAAAAAAAAAAAAAAAAAAAAAAAAAAAAAAAAGAGGTTTTCAGCCAAGATCGCTTTCTTCTTTTAATTATATGACCGGTTTCGGCGTGCTAGACGCCATCTTCATACCTGTCGTAATTTTTTACATCACTGCTGTAACAATAATTTCTAATAGCAGTGATGCAAAAAATTACGACAGGTCTGAAGATTGCGTCTAGCACGCCGAAACCGGTTATATAATAAAAAGAAGAAAGCGATCTTGGCTCAAAACCTCTTATTAAACAATTCTAGATCAACCCAACAATGTGTTCCTTATATTTTAAAAAAAGTACAAATGTTTGTGAAGCTTATGGGACTTAACTTGGGTCATCAGTCCCTAAACTTACAAACTACTTATGAACTACCTCATACTAAAGACGACACAAACATCAATGCTCGAGCCGAGGAGGCATTCGAACCCCCGAGGAGGAACGGCTTCGCGCATCGGAGCATAGCGCCTCAATGAGCTCGGCCACTCCGCAGAGGCACCATGCCACCGTTTACCCCACAGAAGCAGGGCAGGGAACATCAGGATTGAGGTTGTGATGCATGGCGCTGAGTTCTGTTCACAGATGAATCTAGATTTTGTGATCAGCCGAACAATCGCTCTTCCCTCGTTTGGAGAGAATGGGGAACAGGACAATCCTGCTTATGGGCCGGAAACAATACGATTCAGTATTGGCAGACGCACAGACCTTTGCAGAATGGCTCTTTGAGTGCTCAGAGGTATGGAGACGAGATCCTTCGAGCGTTTTTTGTATCCTGTTCTGGTGTCATAAGAGAGGGGTTCCTTCTGGTGGATAATAACGCTAGCCCCACAGTGTTGTACTGGCGGACAATATGCTTGAAGCTAAACGGAACTGAATGGAGTGGCTAGCTTGTTCACAGGACTTAAACTTGATTGAGCATGTCTGGGATGCACTTATAGCCAGATCAGCATATCCCACAACGGTTGTAGAGCTGGATACTGCACTCATTGAAGAATGGCCAAATAACCCTCAAGAGTAGATTGATAATCTCGTATCTCCATGCCACGCAGGCGTGAAACTATATTGTCCGTCTGAGGTGATCATACAGCTTATTATAGGGCTACGAGAATGACTTTCTCACTTGTATAGTAGCCCCATGGTGCCTCTCTGAACATAAACGTCATGTAAACCTCAAGTAAAGAGTTGAAACAGGAAGATATTGTACTGCATCGCACACAAATTACAATTTAACCAATCTCTGAATAAAATGCGTTGCCATATGTATATTGTGTAAGGTATCTTACTTGATCGCCTAATTGAGTCGTGTATGAGAATATTTCCGCTTACAATTGAAGTCTCTACATTTTGGTGTTGATAAAATTATCTCGGGCTTCCAGCCGCGGCAAGTGGTTTGATATAAACGAGCTTTCTGCCAAGATCTCCTCGGCCATTGTCAAGTGGTTACTTCCAGCCATTGCTGACGCCGTCCTTATATAGCCGCGTGACTTCCTGTGACGTCACTGGTGTTCGCCTCATCGCCATATACAGGCTGAATCACCTGCACCACAAAAATTGCGGAAACGGAAAGTGCGATTGATATGCGGTTTTCACAGAACCGCCCCCGAAACTTTGAACGGTTACAGTTGCCAAACTAAACATGATAAAAATGACATTCAAAATTCTTTGTACACAGCCAGAGTCAAACATTCCAGTGCATGATAAAAACAACCTCTGTTCCATTCAAATGTTCAAATGTTTGTATAGTCTATGGGACTTAACTACGGGGTCATCAGTCCCTAAACTTACAAACAACTTATGAACTACTTACGAACTAGGACAGCACAAATATCCATGCCCGAGGGGGGATTCGAACCCCCGACCGTAGTGGCCGTGCAGACCGTGACTGGAGCGCCTCAGTCTCCTCGGCCACCGCGGCCGGCGTTGTTCCATTAAGGACTGTATGATTGCATAAAAATACACTTTTTAACTAATATTAGAATCTATTTTTTGGCCACAAGTACATTCCCCTAACTACCAATCCATTCTGTGAAAACCTCACGTCAATCGCCGCCGTCTGTATTATACGTTTAATCACATATTTTTATTTCGATCGCCTGTTTTATTACGCTATCCCAGAAAGTATTTGCTCTGATAATGAGCGATGTCTCGTCGGATGCAATGCGATATTTGTTTTCCAGAGCATGAATCTGATTTGTCGGTATAACCAGAGTCGAACATAAAAGTCGCGAAACACACAGTGATTTTCTGCAGCTTCGCGACTGCAGCGTTGCCAAGCGGCTGGTCGTAAAAACACACCGCGAAACGATTGAGTAATGAATGTGTATTTGGATTGAAGCAGCATTTTCAAATTAACTTCGTATTTACGAGCTTTTTTGGCGCTATAAATTGTAGCAACAATCAAGAATATAATTCGGAAATCTCTCATTTGCAAAGGATGCTCAGAAGTAACAAATAATGTTACGAATAACAGGTGTTCGTTTACGGTGGTTACTAACAATTTTAGGCATAGAAGTAAATCTTTAACAATTCATTCACGTCACAAACTTCCGCTCTTAATGAGAATCGCAAATAGTTGCACCACTATTTCGTAATGTTACCAACTGTATAAAAGTAAAGTCTGACTGCCTGCTTGGGTTCGTACCTCACCTTCACAAAAATAGTAACCCTGTGTACTGACCTATTTTGGCGATTACCTACTAGTTTAATAAAGCGAATACGTAGCTACAAATAAATAATATGTCCATAATGTTAGCATGTTACATTGTTGAAGATATTCAGTTTGATACCTGCCAAGTAGCTAAAAAATTATGATAGGTACATGAAAGGCACAGAAGCAATTGGAAGGTGGAAAAGAGGGTTTAAACGACTATGTAGAATCTAGTCCCCTAGAATGTAAAAACGTGTGTACTTTTGAAAATATTACAATGTCCGAAATTCGCTAAAACAAAACTGTGCAACATGTCAATACGCGAACATAATCATAATCCGTTCCTTTTATACACTTCAGCCCATCAGGTTGCAATTCAAAAGTTTTTTTTTTTTTTTTTTTTTTTTTTTTTTTTTTTTTTTTTTTTTTTTTTTTTGACAGCTTTATGGGACTTAACTACGGGGTCAGCAGTCCCTAAACTTCCAAACTACTTATGAACTACTTACGAACTAGGACGGCACAAATATCCATGCCCGAGGGGGGATTCAAACCTCCGACCGCAGTGGCCCTGCAGACCGTGACTGGAGCGCCTCAGTCTCCTCGGCCACCGCGGCCGGCTCAAAAGGTTTCGGACGATAATTAGTGTGACTTGGTTATTGTGAAGTGTATGAATTTCACTGCACTAACAGTTTGTTAAATTATACACTGCCATTAACAGGAGCCGTGATATTACTTCAGTGATGTTTTCGTATTTGTATTAGAATTTTCACTGCTACGTTCAGAGACGAGGAAGTATGAAAGTAACAACATTAAAAACGGCAACTTCTGAGTTTGTGTCATGCCATTCCACTGTTATTCCCTACTGGCCGCTTGGAGCGCTAGTAGCGCTTCAGCTGCATTTTTTTCTTCCTAGAGAGTTTCGCGACTGTCTGTGATAGACTGTGGTATAACGTAAACCGATCTTTCGTGTTGAACACAGCGCTGTTCAATATTACGCACTGTTGGTGTTGCTTGAAGAAGTCAAGTTGACGTGACGAGTGTCCCGAGAGCAGATGTTTCCGAAACACGGAGCGTGGCCAGCGCCATCTGCCCACGTGCATTCCACGTGATGAAGGGACGCGGCATTGAGAGAGAGAGAGAGAGAGAGAGAGAGAGAGAGAGAGAGAGAGGAGAGAGAGAGAGAGAGAGCGAAGAAAACAAAATAACGTCTCTGGGCGGTCGCCCGCGGCCTGCAATCAAGTCGATCGCCGGTGTGGCGCGGCGCGGCGCGACCCAATCGCCAGCGCCGCCTCGATTATGATTCCAGCGCCGCGCCGCGCGGCCGCCCAATCGAGGCGGCGGTGGCTCGGCGTGGCGTGCCGCAAGGCTGCGTCCCGGGGCCTCCGCTTTTTCCGTCTGCCCGGCGCGCGCCTAATCGCGCTTTAATACCAGGGTGCGGGCCGCGCGATCGGTATCATCAGGCGGTAATGCCACACTGCGCCTTCCTCTCCCTTTGTGGGTTCGCCTCTTTTTCCCCAGCGACTGCCGTACCTGGTTGCCTCCCCCGGCTAATGAGTAACGTGGAGCCAGTAATAGCGCCCTCTCTCTCTCTCTCTCTCTCTCTGTGTGAGTGTGTGTGTGTGTGTGTGTGTAGCTCTCGCTGCACTGCCGCACCTCGCCTACTGATAAATGTTGCGCTGGAAGGAACTGGACGATCTGGTATCGCCCTGCCAGTGATCACTGAGAACTGCAATGCCTCACTTCTATAACACATTCAGGGGCGCCGACTCCGTGGGTGCTCCGGGGCTCGTGCACCCCCCAAGATTTTTTTTTGAGTGCTGAACATCCACATAAAATTGAGGTGGAAAATTGTATAAATTAAAAAAAAAAATCTGGAAAAATCAAAAACTACATTTTACACAGAGTACGAGAAGGAACTGGGCCCCTTCTCGCAGTGGAGTATTGTAGGTCTTTAGAACAGCATATCGTTCCGAAAGATTGGAAAGTGGCTCAGGTCATCCCCGTTTTCAAGAAGGATCCTCGAACAGAAGTGCAGAACTTTAGTGTCCCAGCCTCGTCGCCGCTTTTGTGTCTCGTTTCCGTCGTAGGTGTCGGTGGCCGAGTAGAAAAGTACCGACACAGGAATAAAGGAAGCACGCTTGTGCAGGTACGAAGGTAAGCAGCCAGTGGGACAGCAGAAATTAGAAACACTAGAGTAAATTAGAACGAGATATATATTGCACAGTATTTATACAGTACTTAACTTTTACATAGTTCAGTACGGCAGAATGCTGATACATAGTTGAACTAGAGGCCTGCCTAGTGCCTGTCCGATAGCCAAGTCTTCACTGGTGCCTATCTGATTCCGAAGTGTTAGCTGGTTCCTATCTCAGTCCCAAGTGAACGATGTCGTTCAGTGGTGGCCACGAGCGGAGTTGTAGCAGAGGGCGCTCGTGGCTGACGTCGTAAGAACGCCGTGCCGTGCGTGCATGGCGGCGCGCGGCGAAAGAAGGTGGCGCTCACTTTGGACTTGTGCGACACCACCAGAACTATACGCCTATATCTCTAACGTCGGTCAGTTGTAGAATTTTGGAACACGTATTATGTTCCGAATATAATGACATTTCTCGAGACTAGGAATCTGCTCTGTAGGAATCAGCACGGGTTTCGAAAAAGGCGTTCGTATGAAACCCAGCTCGCGCTATTCGTCCACGAGACTCAGAGGGCCATAGACACGGGTTCTCAGGTAGATGCTGTGTTTCTCGACTTCCGCAAGGCGTTTGATACAGTTCCCCACAAACGTTTAATGAACAAAGTAACAGCATATGGTCTATGAGACCAATTGTGTCATTGGATTGAGGAATTCCTAGATAACAGAAAGCAGCAGGTAATTCTCAATGGAGAGAAGTCTTCTGAAGTAGGAGTTATGTCAGGTGTGCCACAGGGGAGTGTCGTGGGTCCGTTGCTGTTCACGATATATATAAATGACCTTGCGGATAACATCGGAAGTTCGCTGAGGCTTTTGCGGATGATGCTGCAGTATACAGACAGGTTGTAACAATGGAAAATTGTATTGAGATGCAGGAGGATCTGCGTCGAATTGACGCATGGTGCAGGGAATGGCAATTAAATCTCAATGTAGACAAGTGTAATGTGCTGCGAATTCACAGAAAGAAAGATCCTTTATCATTTAGCTACACTATAGCAGGGCAGCAACTGGAAGCAGTTAATTCCATAAAGTATCTGGGAGTAGTCATTAGGAGGGATTTAAAATGGAACGACCATATAAAATCAGTCGTCGGTAAAGCAGATGCTGGACTTACATTCATTGGAAGAATACTAAGGAAATGCAGTCCGAAAACAAAGGAAGTAGGTTACAGTACACTTGTTCGCCCACAGCTTGAATACTGCTCACCGGTGTGGGATCCGTAACAGGTGGTATTGATAGGGGAAGTAGAAAAGATCCAACGGAGAACAGCGCGTTTCGTTACAGGATCATTTGGTAATCGAAAAAGCGTTACGGAGATTATCGATAAACTCCAGTGGAAGACTCTGCAGGAGAGACGCTCTGTCGCTCGGTACGGGCTTTTGTCGAAGTTTCGAGAACATACTTTTACCGAGGAGTCTAGCAGTATATTGCTCCCTCCTACGTATATCTCGCGAAGAGACCGTGAGGATAAAATCAGAGAGATTAGAGCCCACACAGAGGCATACCGACAATCCTTCTTTCCGCGAACAATACGTGACTGGAATAGGAGGTAAAATCGATAGTGGTACTCAAGGTACCCTCCGCCACACACCGTCAGGTGGCTTGCGGAGTACGGTTGTAGATGTAGATATGACTGCAAAACGTGACCATAGCGAGAGACGATATTTCATACGCGAAAGAAGTGATCAGTTTTGTACGCGGGTCCTTAAGCGAGTAGTAATGAGTGTCCGTGTTTTACCCACTATGCTAGCTTTATTCATCCTGAAGCACGTCGGTCCTTTTGACCTTTCAGGTGTACGTATTTATGAACATTCCATTTTGTTCTTTCAGGAATTTAGCTTGAAGAATCTGACGCTAAAGTTAATCGTGTTTTTTCCATTTATCTTTGTCACTTTCCTTGTTATTCAAATTATAGATTCAGTTGAAAAATGTAATGCCTTTCTTTCAGGCTTAAAAAAACCTTGGACTATATTAATACTCTCATAGATGTCATGAAGTTATCTCGAAGTGATGAAGGTTTCGCTGAAGTATACAGCTCTTGCTTGGAAATGACAAAAAAAAAATTATGTCGGTCTTCAAAATCTCAAAATATTTCAAAGATTTCTTTAAACATTGGTGACGGTGTACTACCAAACGCTTTTGTCAGAAAGAATAGCTTCGCACAAAAAGTGTTAGATTAGTGTACAGTGAAAATTTATCTCATTGGTCGTGTAGAAGTTTTGGGATGTTACTTATATCGAAATATCCACTTGGGCCAATTAGATCGCTTTATTGTAGTGTCCTAATGCAGCCATGCTTTCCTTTTCTTCTTCCTTCCTTCTTTAAAAGATCAGACAACTGCTTATTTACTTTTATCAAGTATTGCTCATTCAAAAATTCATGAACATGATTTTCAGGAGGTTGGTGTCGAACATTTGTGAACCGTGATATAGAGCACCCTCACTGATTTTCAAAAGTCGGCGCCTCTGAACAGATGACTGCCATACTTAAATTTGGACCATGCAGCGCAATGCTACACTGAAATCACGAACATTACTTGTGAATGAAAATTGATATTTTTGCATCAGCTGTCTTCTTTTGAACACGAAGAACTAAATTCCGTGATAAAACAATGAGTTCTGAGTGATCAGGACTGATATATATATATATATATATATATATATATATATATATATATATATATATATATATATATATATATAACACAATTATGATTTCTGGGCGCATGAATCACATCTGGCTCACATTTTTTATTATCGTGTCAGAAGCAAACAGAAACATTATAAGAAACATTACCACATTGCTTTACTACATTATATTTCATGTATTAAATTAGTCACAGAATAAAACAAATGCAAATTAACATAGATTATATAGCCAAATATTGGTTAATTTTAACTCTATAGTGGATGCCCAAAAACCAGCAACATCCAGTGCATTTAGCGTAGCATTTATGAGGTCTTCCATAGTACGCCCAGTTAGAGGTAATGTGCATTGTAGCAGATGTGACAATGTCTGCAGCCGACCGCGGCGGCCGAGGGGACTGAGGCGCTCCAGCCACGGTCTGCGCGGCCACTACGGTCGGGGGTTCGAATCCCCCCTCGGGCATGGATATTTATGCCGTCCTAGTTCGTAAGTAGTTCATAAGTAGTTTGTAAGTTTAGGGACTGATGACCCCGTAGTTAAGTCCCATAAGCTTAACAAACATTTGAACAATGTCTGCACGGCAGCTCCACAGTTACATTGACTGAATTCACTGGGAAGCCCCATCTCTGCAGACTGCTCTTTGATTTTGTGACATTCGTGGCCATTAGTGAGTGCAGTATCCAGCTGAGGAACTGTAGTAATCGGGTGTAAGTCCGACGAACAAGCTGGCAACTACATTCAATTCCGTTTAGCTTCGAGGCAGACCAACTGTGTGGGAAGGAGGTTATCGTCCACCAGAAGGAACCCACCTCCTATGGCACCAGCTCAGTGTACAACAAAAGCTCGAAGGATTTCTTATTGAATCCATCATCGGTGGTGGAAACGGGACGGCGGCTGCTCAAGAGTCTGAAGGAACTGAGATACCAACAGCCGTAAGTGTAATAAAATATTTATTCTATTACAGGTCCCTACATCGGAGCATAATATCCATTAACTAGGGCTATCTAAACAACAGTTGGTTCCCACTAAGAGACAGAAGTCCACGAATCCAGTTTTGATATCCCTACTTTTGGATATCCTGCTCCAATGTAGGGACCTAAAGATGACATAGTGACATGCCGAAACTGGTTGCAATAGAATAAATATTTCAGTATACTTACGGCTATTGGTACTGCAGTTCCTTCAGACTCGAAGGATTTCGTCTCTATACCTCTGAGCAGTCAAAGCACCATTCTGCAGAGGTGTGTACGTCTGACAATACTGAATCCTGCTCTCACCATTCGTTCACCAGCACGATATCATATTGTTTACTGCACATAAGCAGGATTCAAATGTTCAAATGCCTGTAAATCACTACGGTCGGGAGTTCGAATCCCCCCTCGGGCATGGATATTTGTGCCGCCTTTAGTATTAGTTACTTTATAAGTAGTTTGTAAGTTTAGGGACTGATGACCCTGTAGTTAAGTCCCATAAGCTATACAAACATTTGAATATTTTGTCTGTAAATCTATCGGACCAAACTGCGTGGTCATCAGTCCATAGGTTACAAACTACTTAAATCTAGGTAAACTAACCTACGGATGCCCCAGGGAGGACTGGAACCTCCACGGCGAGGAACCGCGCGCTACGCAGCGATACGCTTTAGACCGCTCGGCTACTCAACCGCGGCTAAGCAGGATTGTTCCGAGTTCCCCGTACTCTCCAAATGAGGAGAGAATGGCGTTTGCTCGGCTGATGACAAAATCTTAACAGGAACAGAGGCGGTTCAGTGATTTCCATGTGGACCATCTCTCTGGGTGACATGGGGGAAGAGCCTCTTGTGGAGTCAGCCAGTCCTCGAGATGACGGCATCTGGCCTTCCATCTCTTCTGGTGTGTTGTGTCAGCGAGTGCTTCTGTGCTGTGAAGGAAGCTTTTTCTGGACAGAAGTCTTTGCCGTGGCGGTTGATGTCCATGTAGTGGGTGGGCTTTGGATGTTAATGTTTTTTTTTTTTTTTTTTTCATTTTTTGCTGCAGTGCACAGTCGGTATCTGTTGTGGGAGCTATACCGGATAAGCAGTGCAGTCTCGACGTGTGTGGGTCTCAGACAGCCTGTGATGATGAGACGTGTCTCGTTCAGAGCAACATCAACTTTCTTGGTATGTTTGGATCTGCACCGCACTGGGCAGGCATGGTCAGCTGCTGAGAAGCATAAGCACTGTATTTGGCTGTGCTCCCCATGTTGTTGGTGTCAGCTTCCTCTCAAAAGGATGTGTAGGTTGTCCCTCTTATGAGATGAAGAGGCTTGCTCAGAGTATGGTTGAGATCTGAATCAAAGCAGTCTCCAGACGATCACTACAGCAACAAAATGCTATAATTACCAACACAAACGGTTCTATTCTTGTATATATTGCCTTATGGCAGTCGATATAAGAGATCACACCAGATTGCCCGAACAGAATATGGAAGTTATAAAATAAGCTGTTATACACCCATTTCGCTGTCCCCTCAAGAATGTAACGTTTGTACCCAATGAAAAGGAATGTAAATGAACGTGCCATGTCTAGTGGTGTAGTTACCAATAGCCTTTAAGACAGTCGACAATTGGAATAGGCTCCTGAACTAACTGTTCAGAATAAAAAAATAAATAAAAAATTGTAACAATTTCGGAAGATGTAGCTCCCACAGTGCTGAAGGCGTATTTTTGTCAACATACTAATGGTAGATTTAAGTCACTGGCAACTATAATTTTGTCAGTAGTGAAGCTATTTGTGACTAGACTCAAATTTTCTATGAACTGCTCAACAGTTCCATCATCTGTGTCCGGGGACGATAGACGGAGCTAGTTATTGATTTATTCCAGTTCTCGCGTATAACCTCTGCTCATACTAATTCACAAGAACAATCGACTTAAGTTTTCCTTGTGAGCTAATACACATATTACACTACGATTGCCTCAACTATTGCTTCTTGTTTCTGTTGTAGCGCAGATCATAGCAGTTACGGCTTTTATCCTTAAAAAAAACTAGGATGCTTTTTCCGCGACTCCGTAGATACCAAAGCTTCACAATGTAAAACAATAGTATATGTAACAAGCATAGCATTATATACTACTCAATTTACTTATTTCAAAACTTTAAACTTATATGTCAGCTTTAGGTGATCTGTCAAACATAGACGCTCTTACTTCTAATCTATGAATGTATTTTCTTATTGATAGATCTGAAGCATTGAATTAAAATTTGTTGTGCGGCCGGGAATCGAACCCGGACCTCCATGCTTACTAGGCAGACGTCTTAACCGATAGACTACCACACCACTAAGGATTAAGGCGCCTCGGAATAGTCTATGTACGATTTCCCTCCACAACACAAACTTTAATTCAGCTTCTTTGTTCCAAAGATAATTGCCACTACTGCCAAGGCTCACCATGCAGCGGAATAGCACCTCAGCAATGGACGTGGTGGAACAATCCTGTTATGGTGATATAAATATCAATTAATAGATATAAAGAATCCCTGAGACGGATTTACGTCTCAATTATGTCAAAGACATTATTGATAGATCTGAAGCATTGAATTAAAATTTGTGGTGCGGCCGGGAATCGAACCCGGACCTCCATACTTACTAGGCAGACGTCTATTAAATGTATTTTCTGTTTTTAACATTATAAAATAAGCTGTTATTCGCCCGTTTCGCTGACCCCACAAGAATGTAACATTTGTAGGCCTACCTATTGAAAAGGAATGTAAATGAACGTGGCATGTCTGGTGTTGTAATTACCGACAACCTTGAAGACAGTAGCCGAGTAGGTCGTTAAGTTGGCAGTGCCTTTCTATTTTCACTCGCCCCTATCGCGCAGGAAAGGCACCCGATAACAAATAAAGGCGGACTCTGCCTCGTTTCGCACGGTCTTTTGTCTTCATCGTCAGGACAAAGACGTCACATTTCTCATCTCTCGGCCCCGTACACAGGTAATTCGGCGCAGATAACATCGCGAGATATTCCGTAATTGACGGCGGAAAGGACCGGCGCGAATTTAATCGGGCTGGGAAGGAAGCAGCACACAGAAGCAGGAAGAGATCTACAAACCAAATGCCCCCTCAGGCGGCTTGTTATCCTTGCCGAGTTCTATGATGGCGCTCGGCCTGTCAGTGGTTTTGAAGCTTTCCAGCACGCAACAACAGTGCCACAAATGGGTTAGGATAACGACCTGAATGAGAAGGCGTAAAGGAAATTGGAAGGCCATGGAGGTTCATGAAGAAGGAGGGGTTGCCTATTTTTTTTTGTAAAAGAAAGGGAAAATTTTCCTGGCAATAGTTACAGCCCTGTATCAATATTTTTTCGTAAGAGCGAATTTCTCTTAGCGTCACTGTATAAAGTATGGATGTTCTACCACATGGTGGCATATGAAAATTTGTGCCGGGCCGGGACGCGAGCCCGGGTTTCCCGCTTTTCGCGAACCCTCGCCTTAACCACTAGGCTACCCGAAACACGACTCCAGGACCGTCCCAAACTTCCATACGACACATTGACTGCACGTATGAGTCAACTAAATTCATCCCTTAGTACTCGCAGCTTAATTTGCAAAAATTAGTTCAAATGTTTGTAAATCTATCAGACCAAACTGCGTGGTCATCAGTCCGTAGCTTACAAACTATATAAACCTAGGAAAACTAACCTAAGGACAAACACACACACCCATTCCCCAGGGAGGACTCGAACCTCCACGGCGAGCAACCGCGCGCTCCGCAACGAGGTGCTTTAGACCGCTCGGCTATGCCACCGCGGCGCTTAATCTGCATTCCCGGACCAGGGAGAATGAAAACAACGAGGGATTTCCTATCAGAAAGGACACAGTTGGTTGTAATTGACGGTAAGTCATCGAGTAAAACAGATGTGATATCTGGCGTTCAACAGGGAAGCGTTAAAGGTCCCCTACTCTTCCTCGTGTTTAAAAATGATTTAGGAGACAATCTGAATAGCTCCCTTAGACAGTTCGTGGATGATGCTGTCGTTTATCGGTTAGTGACGTCAACAGAGAATCAAAAGCAACTGCAAAGCGATTTAGACAAAATTTCTACATGGTGCGAAAATTGGTAATTGACACTAAATAAACAAAAGTGTGAAGTAATACACATGACCACTAAAAGAAATCCTCTGAACTTCAATTACGCGATAAATCAGTCAACAATAGTATATGTAACAAGCATAGCATTATATACTACTCAATTTACTTATTTCAAAACTTTAAACTTATATGTCAGCTTTAGGTGATCTGTCAAACATAGACGCTCTTACTTCTAATCTATGAATGTATTTTCTTATTGATAGATCTGAAGCATTGAATTAAAATTTGTTGTGCGGCCGGGAATCGAACCCGGACCTCCATGCTTACTAGGCAGACGTCTTAACCGATAGACTACCACACCACTAAGGATTAAGGCGCCTCGGAATAGTCTATGTACGATTTCCCTCCACAACACAAACTTTAATTCAGCTTCTTTGTTCCAAAGATAATTGCCACTACTGCCAAGGCTCACCATGCAGCGGAATAGCACCTCAGCAATGGACGTGGTGGAACAATCCTGTTATGGTGATATAAATATCAATTAATAGATATAAAGAATCCCTGAGACGGATTTACGTCTCAATTATGTCAAAGACATTATTGATAGATCTGAAGCATTGAATTAAAATTTGTGGTGCGGCCGGGAATCGAACCCGGACCTCCATACTTACTAGGCAGACGTCTATTAAATGTATTTTCTGTTTTTAACATTATAAAATAAGCTGTTATTCGCCCGTTTCGCTGACCCCACAAGAATGTAACATTTGTAGGCCTACCTATTGAAAAGGAATGTAAATGAACGTGGCATGTCTGGTGTTGTAATTACCGACAACCTTGAAGACAGTAGCCGAGTAGGTCGTTAAGTTGGCAGTGCCTTTCTATTTTCACTCGCCCCTATCGCGCAGGAAAGGCACCCGATAACAAATAAAGGCGGACTCTGCCTCGTTTCGCACGGTCTTTTGTCTTCATCGTCAGGACAAAGACGTCACATTTCTCATCTCTCGGCCCCGTACACAGGTAATTCGGCGCAGATAACATCGCGAGATATTCCGTAATTGACGGCGGAAAGGACCGGCGCGAATTTAATCGGGCTGGGAAGGAAGCAGCACACAGAAGCAGGAAGAGATCTACAAACCAAATGCCCCCTCAGGCGGCTTGTTATCCTTGCCGAGTTCTATGATGGCGCTCGGCCTGTCAGTGGTTTTGAAGCTTTCCAGCACGCAACAACAGTGCCACAAATGGGTTAGGATAACGACCTGAATGAGAAGGCGTAAAGGAAATTGGAAGGCCATGGAGGTTCATGAAGAAGGAGGGGTTGCCTATTTTTTTTTGTAAAAGAAAGGGAAAATTTTCCTGGCAATAGTTACAGCCCTGTATCAATATTTTTTCGTAAGAGCGAATTTCTCTTAGCGTCACTGTATAAAGTATGGATGTTCTACCACATGGTGGCATATGAAAATTTGTGCCGGGCCGGGACGCGAGCCCGGGTTTCCCGCTTTTCGCGAACCCTCGCCTTAACCACTAGGCTACCCGAAACACGACTCCAGGACCGTCCCAAACTTCCATACGACACATTGACTGCACGTATGAGTCAACTAAATTCATCCCTTAGTACTCGCAGCTTAATTTGCAAAAATTAGTTCAAATGTTTGTAAATCTATCAGACCAAACTGCGTGGTCATCAGTCCGTAGCTTACAAACTATATAAACCTAGGAAAACTAACCTAAGGACAAACACACACACCCATTCCCCAGGGAGGACTCGAACCTCCACGGCGAGCAACCGCGCGCTCCGCAACGAGGTGCTTTAGACCGCTCGGCTATGCCACCGCGGCGCTTAATCTGCATTCCCGGACCAGGGAGAATGAAAACAACGAGGGATTTCCTATCAGAAAGGACACAGTTGGTTGTAATTGACGGTAAGTCATCGAGTAAAACAGATGTGATATCTGGCGTTCAACAGGGAAGCGTTAAAGGTCCCCTACTCTTCCTCGTGTTTAAAAATGATTTAGGAGACAATCTGAATAGCTCCCTTAGACAGTTCGTGGATGATGCTGTCGTTTATCGGTTAGTGACGTCAACAGAGAATCAAAAGCAACTGCAAAGCGATTTAGACAAAATTTCTACATGGTGCGAAAATTGGTAATTGACACTAAATAAACAAAAGTGTGAAGTAATACACATGACCACTAAAAGAAATCCTCTGAACTTCAATTACGCGATAAATCAGTCAAACCTTAAGGTCGTAAATTCTACTAAATACCTAGGAGTTACAATTACGAACAACTTAGACTGGAGAGAACACATAGAAAATATTATGGGGAGGGCGAACCAAAGGTTACGTTTCATCGGCAGAACGCTTCGAAGATACACCAGCTCCACCAAAAAGACTGCCTACATCACACTTGTGCGTCCTCTCCTGGAGTACTGTTGCCCTTGTGGGACCCTCACCAGGTGGGACTGACGGAAGATATTGAGAAGGTTCAGAGAAGGGCAGCTCGTTTTGTTTTATCACGTTACGGGGGGAAAGCGTCACGGAAATGTTGCACGAATTGGGGTGGAAATCATTAAAAGAAAGACGTTATTCATTGAGGCGTGATCTGTTTGCGAAGTTTCAATCACCGACTTTTAGTTCTGAATGTGAAAATATTTTGCTAGCACCCACCTACTTAGGGAGACATGACCATCCCAATAAGAAAAATCAGATCGAAAACGGAACGATTTAGGTGTTCTTTCTTCCCGCTCGCTATTAGAGAATGGAACGGCAGAGAAAAGTTATGAAAGTGGTTAATGAACCCTCTGCTAGGCACTTAAATGTGATTTGCAGAGTATCTATGTAGATGTAGATTAACCTACGCAGTTATCGTCATTGCCTCGCTTAGGCATCTGTTACTATATGGTGACGAATTACAGTGATGATAATTTTATCAATATTTTTCCGCAATAGCGATTTAGCGTCACTGTATAAGGTATGGATGTTCTTCCACGGTGGTTAAGGCGACCGCTCGCGATAAGCGGGAACCTGGGTTCGAGTCCCGGCCCGGCACAAATTATCATACGTCACCATTTGGTAGACATCCATACCTTTTACAGTGACGCTAAGATAAATTCGCTATTGCGAAAAAAATATTGATAAAATTATCATCACTGTAATTAGTCACCATACAGTAAATTAGTTACAGCCCTATTTGAGGCAATTTTCGGCAAAGCCACCAAATAATAGAGACAGTTGTCATATCATGGAGGTGGTTTTCAATTTGACTGTACTTCTTTAAATGTCTTATCTCAGAACCTTCGAGCGTTTGAACCGATTTTGATGATTCTTTTTTTTATTTGAAACCTGGCGCTTCCAGTGTGGTCTCATTTCAGTTTAGTACAGTTCTGACAATGACATTCATGTTGTTGTTGTTGTGGTCTTCAGTCCGGAGACTGGTTTGATGCAGCTCTTCACAATACCCTATCCTGAGCAAGCCTCTTCATCTCCACATAAGAACGGCAACCTACGTCTGTTTCAATCTGCTTACTGTATCCATCTCTTGGTCTTCCTCTGCGGTTTTTACCCCACACACTTCCCTCCAACGCTAAATTCACAATCCCTTGATGTCTAAGAATGTGCCATACCAATCTATCCCTTCTTTTAGTCAAGGTATGCCAGAAATTTCTTTTCTCCCCAATTCTGTTCAGTACCTCATTAGTTACGCGATCCACCCACCTAATCTTCAGCATTCTTCTGTAGCACCATATTTCAAAAGCCTCAATCCTCTTCCTGTCCGCACTGTTTATCGTCCATGTTTCACTCCCATACAAGGCAACACTCCATACAAATTGTTTCAGAAAGGACTTCCTTAGGCTTAAAACAATATTCGATGTTAACAAATTTCTCTTTTTCAAGAACGCTTTTCTACCCATTGCCATTCTGCATTTTATATCCTCTGTACTGCGACCATCATTTGTTATTTTACTGCCCAAGTAACAGAACTCATCTACCTCCTTTATTGCTTCGTTTCCTAATCTAATGCCTTCAGCTTCTCCTGATTTTCTTAGACTGCACTCCATTACCCTAGTTTTGCTCTTGTTAATGTTCATCTTATATGTACCTTTCAGCACACTGTCCATTCCGTTCAATTGCTCTTGCAGATCCTTTGCTGTCTCTGCCGGAATTACTATGTCGTCGGCAAAACGTAATGTTTTAATTCTTCCCCAATTTCTCCTTGCTTTCCTTTATAGCTTGTTCAATGTACCAATTGAATAACATTGGAGAGAGGCTACAACCCTGTCTTACTCCCTTTCCAACCATAAGAAAACCATATAAGTCTTAAATTTGCATTAAGTATGTACGCGACAAATATACGAATAACTCAACATCACACCAACCGATTTCGATGACTTTTTTTTTTATTGTAAAAGATGTACTTCAAGAACAGTTTGATTAGGTTGTGATTATGGAATCAATGATAAAGCAACGGATCTCTTTAATTGTTTAGAGATAATTAACGATACTCGACCGAATCTTTTATAGGCAATCCGGATAATTGAGGCACTTACCGTAACGTCGTTATGATCAAGTAAATCCCTTTTCGAAACTTTTTTTATGTAAAGCCGCATTTCTGAAAGTCTATTTTTGCACTCTTCGCAAGTCTCTTTTGAAACTGTCCTCAAGGTAGATATTTGCTCTGTGGAGATCGGTGTTTCTCCCTGACTTGGTTTGTTTCATTTAAACGGCGCTGGCTCATATGAGCAGCTCGTTTAGAATGTCTACCCATATTCAGAAAAGTTAGTTAGTGTATTTCAGATTCAGCATAAATTAAAAAAATAAACACAATTTAGAAAAAACTATTCAGAAACAAATTGATATGCACTAGAAAGAAAAGAAAATAATTGTGTTTTCTTCTTTAACTTAATAATAAACTTATTTTTTCTACTCATCAATATGTAGGCACGATCTATGTGTTTACGACGCAATAAGATAGGTAGGTACCTACACACTTTAAATCTAACTGACCATATACTTATGAATTATAAACAATGATCTAAACATATTTTAGAGTTCGTCTAAGTAAAATGAAATGAAAGTATTGACAACTCAAAAGAATCAAGTGATTACGATAAAATAATGTACCGTAGTTACAATTATTGTTATTTTTGGAGTTGGTGTCAGTCAACTACAATATAACTAGCAAAAATAATGCGAGAATATTGAGACCGAAGTCGGATGGGGTGTTTCCTTGGATGACACCGACTGCAAAAATAACAATAATTGTAACTACATTATATTATCGTAATAACTTGATTCACCTTTAGTAGTCTAATAGTTTTCATTTCATTTTACTTAAGAGGGAAATTAAAAAATATTTTGATCATTGTTTGTTATTCAGTTAGATTTAAAGTGGGTAGGTACCTAACTATCTTCTTGCGTGGTAAACACATAGATCGTACCTACATATTGATGAGTAGAAAAGTAAGTTGATTATTAAGTTGTAGAACAATACGTAATTATTATTATTATTATTATTATATTTATTTATAATGCATATTAATTTGCTTTGGAATAGTTTCTTCTCTTGAAGCCTTTTTGTTTCTTTTTTTTTTTTTTTTTTTTTTTGCTTTTTTGTTTCTTTTTTTTGTTCGTAAAACAATGGGAACATGTTTATGTGGGAAAACTTTAATGACAATAGTTACAGCACTATTCGAGCGAATTTTCGACATGGTCACCAAATAATTGAGACATTTGTCCTATCGTGAGTTCACCTTTTTTATTCCTGTCGCCAGTGAATAGAGCCAACGTGTGACACTCGTCTTCACTCTTCGTTGATGTCAAAACGCTGGCTGGAGAAGAGGAATTACTTGAGGTGCAAGAAAAGATGGACATCGCTGGGAGGAATGCTGGATGATAAGACGTCTCCCAGCCGAACTTTTGTAAAACATTCACATACATAATCGCAAATTGTCAATTTTTTTCTTGCTGAAGATGGAATATTACCTTGGAACACATGTAAAGTTCGTGCTGGACGGGGATTCGAACCCGGGTCTCTCGTTTTTTGTGCGCGGTCGTCATAAACGCGGAAGACTCGAACCTCCGACGAGGAGCGGTCGTGCACTCCGTAAGAGAGCGTGTTAGACGGCATTTTTTCTTCCATGGTATTTCAAATGAAACATACCAAGTCATTCCTACCACAATTCTGAACAGTATTATCGTTTGGCAGTTAGACCCGAAATTCAAACAAAGAAACTTAGAAAAAGTGAAGGGACAAACTGGACCTCAAAAGAAAATATTAAAAAGTTAAAATTGAAACGTTATTAAGAAGGAAAAAGAACTAGGCCTATTGGGAATAAACAAGTGGAAAATGTTAGAGTGTGGAAGGTTAAAAGACCTTCTGACAGTTCAGACTCGTCAGATGAAGTCCAGTACAAGGACGACTCAAGTGGCGAAAAGGAAGAAATCTGATAGCAGTCATGGTCTATTTAATTACTTATACCATATACGTGACGGTTCGCTGTTTTTAATTCTGAACATTATGCATAATTATCACTGTTGACAGCTGAAATTGGTATAGTAACTATAGATTACAACTAAAGTTACTATTTATTGTAATTAATATTATTTCAGCGTCGGTGAGACACTTTCCGTATGTGCCTCGTCACAACTGATTTCTTCATTCGCCTTTCTCACGTGATGTTTGTAGAACGCGTTATCATCTAAATATATTTTGCTATCTTTATTCGCCGGTCTTTCTTGATGTTGCACTTTGAATGGCAGAACTCTACGTTCGTAGGTTAAAAACAACAAATTAACAAAAAACGACTTCGAAAAAGAAAACTGTTACAAAACAAATCAATATGCACTAAAAAGTAAAAACATAACTGCGGTAGTCTTCTACAACTTAATAATCAACTTACTTTTCCTTCTCATCAATATGTAGGTTCGATCTATGTGTTTACCACGCAAGACTAGGTGGGTACATACTCACCTTAAATCTAACTGAACTCATACCTACGAATAACAAACAATGATCAAAATATTTTTTTAGTTTTCTCTTAAGTAAAATGAAACGAAAACTATTAGACTACTTGAAAGTGAATCAAGTTATTACGATAATATAATGTACTTACAATTATTGTTATTTTTGCAGTCGGTGTCATCCAAGGAAACACCCCATCCGACTTCGATCTCAATATTCTCGCATTATTTTTGCTAGGTCTATTGTAGTGCTTCCTTGCCTGACACCGACTCCAAAAATAACAACAACTGTAACTACATTATATTGTCATAATAACTTGATTGCCTTTTAAGTTGTCTAATATACTTCATTTAATTTTACTTAGGAGACCTCTAAAATACTTTTATCATTGGTTTTCATAGGTATGTGATGAGTTAGATTTGAAGTGGGTAGGTACCTACCTATCTTCTAGCGTGGTTAACAGATAGACTGTATCCTACATATTGATGAGAAGAAAAAGTAAATTGTTTATACTTGTATATTTTTGATGACTTTACAGCGATCATCTAATGTAATGGATCGCAATTTGCGATTAATTGTGGCTTCACTGCACTGGGTTTAGATGGAATACCCAAGTGCGGCGAATGAAAATTCGTGCCCTGCCGGATTCGAAACCGGGATCTCCTGCTTACTAGGCAGACGTGTTGACCACTCCGCCACCGGGACACAGTGACCAGCCCCACTGCAGAGGACTCTTCCCTGCACGTCTCCCGCCACACCCAAATCTCCATTCGCCACGCTGTCTCTTTCCTATACCACAGCCTATTTGTTCTGTAATGCTCGCAGCCACAATACTGTATTCCCGCATCCTCTCGATACCTCATGGTCTGTTCTCCGTGATGCATGAATACAATATTGTGGCTGCGAGCATTACAGAATAAATAGGCTGTGGTAATAGGAAAGAGACAGCGTGGCGAATGGAGATTTGGGTGTGGCGGAAGACGTGCAGGGAAGAGTCCTCTGCAGTCGGGCTGGTCACTGTGTCCTCGGTGGCGGAGTGGTCAACGCGTCTGTCTAGTATGTAGGAGGTCCCGGGTTCTAATCCCGGATGCTCACAAATTCATTCGCCGCATTTGGGTATTCCATCTAAACCTAATACAGTGAAGCCATAACTAATCTCAAATTGCGATCAATTTCAAAAGTGAATTGATTATTAGGTTGTAGAAGAATACGCAATTATTAATTTTTTAGAGCATATTAAACGTTTTGGAATAGTTTTTTTATTGACGTCTGTTTTTTGTTAACATTATTATTTATTTATTTTATTTTAGTGAATATGAAGTACGTTAACAAATTTTTTAAACTTGGGTAGACCTAGTAAACGTGCTGCTCATACGAGACAGCAACGTTTAAATGAAAGAAACGAAGTCAGGAAAAAACGCCTATCTCAACAGAGGAAATCTACCTCGAAGACAATTTCAAAAGAGAGTTGAGAAGAGCGCAAAAACAGACTTTCAAAAAATAAGGCTTCAAATGTAAAAAGTTTTGAACGGGAATTTACTTGACCACAACAACGTTACGACAGGTGACTCAAATATCCGGATAGCCTATAAAAGAATCGGTCGAGTATCGTTAATTTGCTGCTAAGAATTGAGACTTCCGTTACTTTGTTATGGATCGCATAATCAGAACCTAACCAAACTCTCTCATCAAACTTCTCTTGAAGTAAATCCTTTCAATAAAAAAAATATAAAAAATAAATAAAAATAAAAATAAAAATAGAAAAAGAATAATCGAAATCGGTTGGCGTGATACTGAGTTATTAGTCCATTTAAGACTTGTATAGTATTCTTATGGATGCCATTGTCAGAACCGGACCAAATTGAAGTGGGGCCAAACGGAAAGCATCAGCTTTCAAGTAAAAAAAGAAACCAAAATCGGTTCACATAGACTTATGTTCTGAGGTAACAAACATAAAAAAACACAGTCGAATTGAGAACCTCCTCGTTTTATGAAGTCGGTTAATATCAACGTGTCCTCTTCTCGTCGTGCAATTTGACATTTATCTGGCATTTCTTCGAATTTCCCTTTACCAATACAGCTAAAGCGCTTGCCCGCGAAAGGCAAAGGTCCCAGGTTCGAGTCCCGGTTCCGACACACAATTTTAATCTGCCAGGAAGTTTCATATCAGCGCACACTCCGCTGCAGAGTGAAAGTTTCATTCTGGAAACATCCCTTAGGCTGTGGCTAAGCCATGTCTCCACCATATCCTTTCTTCCAAGAGTGCTAGTCTTGCAAGTTTCGCAAGAGAACTTCTGTGAAGTTTGGAAAGTAGGAGGCGAGGTACTGGCGGAAGTAAAGATGTGAGGCGGCATCGTGAGTCGTGTCGGGATAGCACAGTCGGTAGTGCGCTTGCCCGCGAAAGGCAAAGGCCCCAGGTTCGAGTCCCGGTTCCGGCACACAATTTTAATCTGCCAGGAAGTTTCATATCAGCGCACATTCCGCTGCAGATTGAAAGTTTCTTTCTAAATATAGCTAAAATTTTGGATGAATGGCGGACTCTAGGTAGCGCAGAAATTTTGAACGTCTCGGAGTCTGACATTTCTCAGTAACGGCGATGTAATTTCATTTCGTAAACAGTCAATCTAGGGGCATATTTTGCCCGTATACGCACGGGGAACGGACTGACAGCACGGAACCAGTTCGGCCGGCAGATAAAAGCCATTACAGGTGTACTGGATTTTAATTACACAGCCAGCTGTCTGTCTGGGCCGGTAAGTGACGTCTGGCCCGTATAATTCGAGACGTCAGATGGGCAGATAGGCGCGCTCATTAGCATCAAGGGCAGTGCGCTCGCTCTCTTGTCAGCGTGTTATTGTGTGTGCGACGTCTGGTGTCCACCGGCTATCTGCTCTCCAGATAACATTAGTCCGTACTCGGTGCGTCTACGACAGCCAAAAAAGTCTAGTTGTCCCGGCGGCTCATGAAGGTCGCTGGTGACGCGTTGTTTGATTAAGCTCTTAGCCGGGTGACCATGCTGCGGAAACGTCGGGCGTGTTTTGATTTATACACTGGCCTTTGGGCAAGTTCTGGTCTTGCTGTAGTATAATCCGAGGGCCATTCAATAATTACAGAGACTAACCAGTCTGTGGAAAAAATGCTGTTGGTAGGGAAAGTTCGGTACGCTTATGGTTTTAATATCCATGGTACGAGTCCTGATCAACTGATGTATCAACATTTAAATTACACTCCTCTCCATTAAAATTGCTACACCACGAAGATGACGTGCTACAGACGCGAAATTTAACCGACAGGATGCTGTGATATGTAAATGATTAGCTTTACAGAACATTCACACAAGGTTAGCGCCGGTGGCGACACCTACAACGTGCTGATATGAGGAAAGTTTCCAACCGATTTCTCAGACACAAACAGCAGTTGACAGGTGTTGACTGGTGAAACGTTGTTGTGATGCCTCGTGTAAGGAGGAGAAATGCGTACCAACACGTTTCCGACTTTGATAAAGGACGGATTGTAGCCTATCGCGATTGCGGTTTATCGTATCGCAACATTGCTGCTCGCGTTGGTCGCGATCCAATGACTGTTGGCAGAATATGAAATCGGTGGGTTCAGGACGGCAATACGGAACGCCGTGCTGGATCCTAACGGCCTCAAAATGTTTGTATAGCTTATGGGACTGAACTACGGGGTCATCAGTACCTAAACTTACAAACTTCTTATGAACTAGCTAATACTAAGGACGGCACAAATATCCATGCCCGAGGGGGGATTCGAACCCCCGACCGTAGTGGCCGTGCAGACCGTGACTGGAGCGCCTCAGTCCCCTCGGCCACCGCGACCGGCTTAACGGCCTCGTATCACTAGCAGTCGAGATGACAGGCATCTTATCCGCATGGCTGTAACGGATCGTGCAGCCACGTCTCGATCCCTAAGTCAACAGATGGGGAAGTTTGCAAGGCAACAACCATCTGCACGAACAGTTCGACGACGCTTGCAGCAGCATTGACTAACAGCTTGGAGACCGAGGCCGCGGTTACCTTTGACGCTGCATCACAGACAGGAGCGCCTGCGATGGTGTACGCAACAACGAACCTGGCTGCACGAATGACAAATCGTCATTTTCTCGGATGAATCCAGGTTCTGTTTACAGCATAACGATGGTCGCATCCGTGTTTGGCGACATCGCGCTGAACGCACATTAGAAGCGTGTATTCGTCGTCGCCATATTGCGTATCACCCGGCGTGATGGTATGGGGTGCCATTGGTTACACGTCTCGGTCACCTCTTGTTCACATCGACGGCACTTTGAACAGTGGCCGTTACATTTCAGATGTGGTACGACCCGTGGCTCTACCTTCATTCGATCCATGCGAAACCCTACATTTCAGCAGGATATTGCACGACCGCATTTTGCAGTCCTGTACGGGTCTTTCTGGATACGTAAAATGTTCGATTGCTGTCCTGGCCAGCACATTCTCCAGATCTCTCACCAATTGAAAACGTCTGGTCAATGGTGGCCGAGCAACTGGCTCGTCACAATACGCCAGTCACTATTCTTGATGAACTGTGGTATCGTATTGAAGCTGCATGGGCATCTGTACCTGTACACGCCATCCAAGCTCTGTTTGACTCAATGCCCAGGCGTCTCAAGGGCGTTATTACGGCTAGAGGTGGCTACAAAACTACCACGATTAATATATAGTGCGTATATATTCCGAAATATAAATTTTTTTAAAAGTCCTTAAAATTATTATGCACCGCTAGCAACAAAAAGTTCATAGTTGGTCAGCTATTAGTGCTTTAATGATGTACCCGATGCAGTAAATGACACTATTATACCTCTAATCTTTCCAGAAAGTAACTCATAATGCAACAGTAGTATGCGATTTACTACTTTTACATGGCAGAGGAGGAATACTAATGTAAACAAACACACATCTAATGATGCATGTGGAAAATGTTCAAGGATTTTGTTGAAGAGCAGAAAAAAGTATTGTTTTTAAAGATATTTTTTCTTCAAATCAAATTGTCTCTGTTATTATTGAATGACCCTCGTCATTAAAAAAAAAGCGCTTGGAAAAACACTCCACCACCATTCCTGATCTGTGTCATTTCTATACGAAATGATGGCTTCTGCCACAAGTTACATTTTAATCAAGACAAAGTAACAAATTGTCAATACCGCAGGAAGCGTATTTTGAGATAATTCAATGACGTTGTTGCATCATGTAAGAATAGTAAAAAAAAAAAAAAATGTTGGAAAAATATTTATTTCGAAAGTGGCCAGTTTTATAAGAATATATTTTTAAATATTGTCTTTGTATTTCATATTATTTATTTAGTTTGCCAGCTAGTTCAGTAAATGGATGAAACATGAACCTTCTCAGGGACGTGATTATTCAGGTTAAATTTTAGTTGAAGGTCTTCAACTGGAGCGAGTATTCTTACAAAGAAGTCCCACATTAAATGCTATAGAAATAATGTTCAAAGGCAAATGTTAATATTTCCTATTGAAGTCAATGTGGAACCTATCCTTTTATTAAAATTCTGAATATTATTCACAGTTACGTATATCATTGAAATTTCAACTGAATGACCAACTTGAAGTAAAATCGCAATGTCTGAATTCAATGAAGCTAAATGAAAACTGTCTTTAAACTCTTAAGATATGGCTATCAGATGTAGATGTAGGTCGTGCCGTACATCCTTATCAGCACCAAATTTTGTGGCACTGTGCCATGTATCTCCTGTTATGCGTGCGATCGAAAAAAAAATCAAATAAAACTAATTCAGAATTTAATATCGTGCAACTTTTCTTTATATTTTTTCTATATTTTGACTCTAAAAGCTGGTACACATGTAGAAAGATATAATTCTTCGTATGGTTCTATACGAAATGCTTTTTTATAAGCTGTTCATGGAGATTCGAATAATGGTTTGATGTTGGTAATTCATCGAGGGATGAATATATCGCAGTAAAATACCTTCTTATAAAGAAAAGAAATTTATTTAAAAAATAATCACAAATCATAATTAATAAACACGATTCGCTATTATTGGGATTGGTTTCATAATTACCGAACGTGCGCCCCAAATTATTTCCGTAGTTTAATTTCTTGGGAAAGGCTGAAAAGTTTACGTATTTGTAATTACACAAACAAAAGTAATAAATGGGATGTAACACACAGTTCCTTTCGTTCAACCGCTCTTCCAAGTCTTCATCGGCAAAACTATGATAGCTGATTAGATTACATGTTCGTTCCACATATCCATATTGCGGAAATCATCGTGGATATGGGACATGTCAATATATATCGAAGAAGTTGGCCACTAGTACGTCTTTCAGCCTCCTCTTAAACTGGCTTTTATTTGGAGCTAAGTTTTTTTTTTTATGGTTGCTGATAAGTTATTGAAAATGTTTGTTTCTGAGTAGTGGAGCCCTTTTTGAACTAGATAAGTTGATTTTTAAGTCCTTGTGTACATCATTTTTGTTCCTACTATTGTATGTATCAACTAAGTTGTTCTTTGGAAAGACAGACTTCATTAAGGAATAAATATAGTGAGAGGCAGGTCAATATACCAAGATCTTTGAAGAGGTTTCTACAGGACTCCATGAATTTACTCCACAAATAATACGTATTATACGCTTTTGTACTGTGAAAAACTTTGCTTGATTTGAAGAGTTATCCCAAAATTTTATGTCACATGGAATTATGCCACATGGATTATGGAATAAAAGTGAGAAATGTAGGCAAGCTTTTTTCTATATTTATTTTCTCCTATATTTGATAACACTTGAATTGCAAATACATATGTGTTACTGCTATGTGTGCAGTTCTGCGATATGTTCCTCCCAAAAGAATTTATTATCTGCTATTCTTCATACTTCATGCATATGATTGGGTGGAAACCTCTTACATGTTCTGAAATGCATGTAGTGAGTCTTTTCAAAATTTAATGTCAATGAGTTGGCTTTCAACTATTCGTTAATATTCGTGAAAATGTCATTAGCAGACTTTTCTAGAACTCTGCTCGATATGCTATTTATTTGAAATTCTTGTACCATCTGCAAACAAAACGAATTCTGCTTCTGGCAGTGTAACTGATGAGGGGACATTAATATAAACAAGAAAAAGAATTGATGCTAAGATGGATCCTTGTGGATCACCACATGTAAGTTTTTTTCTTTATGGTGAATCTGTTTTGCTGCTACAATATCTTAGAAATCTTACAACAAGAGTTCTGTGTGAATGCAGTTTGTTTGTTAAGGGTTCTGAGCTGAATTTAGACTGTGGTTGTGAATGTCTAGCTACTGGGAAAGTTCCACCTGTATCCCTTTTGTCAAGAACTTATAATGAAGAAAGGTTGCCAATGATATCATCTTTCTTCCTTATAAAGAAAAGAAAGAAAATGGAAAGGAGAGAAATGATTATCTTGAATGACACTTTCGCTCTGCAGCGGAGTGTGCGCTGCTATTAAATTTCCTGTCAACAGTGCTTAGCAATAGTTAAAAAACCTACATCAGACCAATTTTAACATACGGTAGTGAAGCACTTTCTACTTCTGCTACCAGAAATATTAACAAGTTAGAAATACTCCGGAACCAAGCTTTAAGAATCATAATTGGTGGAGTAAAAACTACTCCTCTAGCGTGAATGAGAATTCTGACTGGGACAGAACCCACTGAAACAAGTATCCAAAGGTTAGCACTGCTTCAGTATGAAAAACTTATTCGTCTACCCAATCTTGATCAGTGGACAAAACACAAGGAGTCATTTAACAATAATAGAAAGTTAAAAACACAGATTAGCTTCATCGAAAAAGTAGGAAATATAATATTAAAGTATCATCTACTAGAGGTTACTGCTGAGAAATTTTCTCTCTCTCTCCAATTCTACTTCCTCAATTACAATAGCAACTATATGTAAATGGTAATAATAAAAAAAAGTGAAACAGATCCATCTATAACGAAAACTGCAGCATTAAAAACAATCAGTCAGAGATACCCCGAAGATCAAATCAAATGTTTGTATAGTCTCTGGGACTCAAATACGGGGTCATCAGTCCCTAAACTTACAAACTACCTATGAACTACTTACGAACTAGGACGGCACAAACATCCATGCCCGAGGGGGGATTCGAACCGCCGACCGTAGTGGCCGTGCAGACCGTGACTGAAGCGCCTTAGTCCCCTCGGCCACCGCGGCCGGCGCCGAAGATCAGTGGCTACACATCTACACAGATGGATCATTAATGCAAAAAGAAGGAAATGTTGGTGTAGGAATATACGGCAAAACTTCCTGTTTTTATTAAAGTTAAGGATCACACCACTCTAATTTTTTTAAGGTGAAGTTGAAGCCATCAGAACTGCAGTAAATCAGCTAAATAGCTATTTATACACATTTGATAAAGCAGTCATATTCTGTGACTCCAAAGCAGCAATATCAGCAATTGTTAAATTAAGAGATCCAAAAATTGCTAAAGTAAAAGATATCCAAGAAATAATTAAGCCCCTACAGCAACACGACAAGAAAATTGCACTTAAGTGGATACCATCTCACTGTGGCGTAGATGGTAATGAGAAAGCTGATTTCCTAGACAAAAAGGGCGCAAGAATTAAACAAATTGGAAAAACTACCGTGTCATATTTTGCAGTAAAAAGCATTATTAACAATATTTGTAAAGAAGATTTGAGGAAAATCGATAAAATCTCATGTGAGGGGAAGAGCTGGGAAACCCTCTTGGATAACCAACTGATACCAGATGGACCCAGAAGACATGTAGTAGCAAAATTCCGCGTGACTACCCACATGCACAAGATCTTTATCCTGCCGTCTTAACAAAATTGCATTGGGAAGCACGGAGGCGAATGACGTTAAGTCAAGTGCCGGAACATTAAAATAATGATAATAATAAATTTGTCAGACATCATTGTAACATTTATAGATTTTAAAAAGGCGTTTGATTCGGTTGATAGGCAAACACTAGATAAAGTGATCCGAGAATTTGGAATTAAATCTAAATTAGCAAACCTTATTCGCGAAACACTCACAGACACCAAATCAAAAGCAAAGCTTCAGGATGAAATTTCCAAGGCATTCAACATCAAAACAGGTGTAAGGCAAGGTGACGGCCTGTCTCCACTCCTCTTCAACTGCGTCCTAGAGAAAATAGTGAGAGAATGGAAACAAAAACTAAAAGATCATAAGCTATCACCAATCAGACTGGAGACTAAACACAAAATTCACTGTCTAGCATTTGCGGATGATTTTGCCATTCTTTCTGAAAACCTCCAAATCAATTTCTTAGAAGAAATAGCCAACAAAGCAAGTTTAAGAATTTCAGTAGAGAAAACGAAATTTATGACAAACATAAAAAATGCTCCAGAAATTCTACTAACCGATATTGGGCCGATAAAGAGGGTAAATAAATTTAAATATTTGGGAGAAATGATTCACGAAAATGGCTTAGAAAAATTTGCTGTAGAAGAAAGAGTACATAAAATGGAGAGAGCATATGGTATAAACCAGGAACATTTACAACAAAAGGTGTCTGTCTAAAAATCTGAAAATACAGCACTACAACACAGTAGTAAAGCCAAAATGTCTTTATGCAAGTGAATGTTTAGTACTGAATTACAAATTACATAAACTTGAAGTCCTAGAAAGCAAAATCATTCGAAAAATACTTGGTCCACTAAGAAATACAGAGGTATGGAAACTATGAAGTAATGCAGAAGTTTATCGCAACATAGAAAACATAACCGAAACACTACGGAAGAGGAGGCTGCTAATTTTTTTTTTTTTTTTTTTTTTTTTTTACATTTATACCGAATGAACAGCAACAGGTTAACCAAACAGATTTTTAAATATCTCTGGGACAAGAAGTCAACAATAGCATGGATTCAAGAAGTAAGGAAAGATGTGGGAAGAAACAATATAAGTGAAAAATATGCAACAGAAAGAGAAATTTTTAAGAAGAAAGTGTTAAAAATGGAAGGATTCCAAGGCAGAAGGGAGAAGAAGACAGGAGTAAAGTGGTCTGAGGAGAGAAAAAGGATGCATAGTGAAAAGATGAAAGAATACTGGAGGAAAAAGAAAGAAGAACAAAGGAGGAAACATTGAAATTGGTGCGTGGTCCTTAGATGGCCGAAATGATGAAAGAAAGAAGAAGAAATTTGTCAGATTAAAAGTGTCTCCACTACATACGTTCTTCTCTAGCCCTGCTAGTTTCTGAGGAGAATTTCCGTGACTTTTGGAAAGTGAGGTTGTAAAAAGTTGGTTTGATTGGAGGAGATCAATTTGTGTATAAATATTGTCTAAATGAAAAGAACGCGTAACAGGGTGTAGTAGTGATAATTTCTTTATTGAATGTTGCAGCAAATCACAACTAATGGGTCGCAACAACACTTTCGCAGTGAAAGTTAAAATTCTGAATAAAATAAAAAAAGATGATATTAATTAGCTTGAAACAGTCACTGTGGTAATTAATTAATTTTGGCCCTATCTGACTTAGCATTGACTACAGCCTCCAACTAGCACCTCTTACGATTCACGAACTGCGCAACTTCACTAATAATTGTGTCAGAATTCATGTAGTGGTGATGGCGTGTTCGTGTTATAATCAAAACTGTAATAGCAGACAGACTCTGATTGCAATGATAATAGCTCAGTACTGTGACACTGCGTGGTGCAATGAGCTTCACAAATACTACAGTCAAAGTTCCCAATAATTTTGATAATATTGTTTAAAGCATTCAACTTCCGTATAAAACTTTACGTGAACTATTTTTTGATTAATTGGTTCCAGGGCCTGGGTAGCGTACGCGTGTAACTGGCTGAGCAGAGTCTGGCATTTAACATATTTCATAAAAATTACTTTCGTCAAGTTTGGTTAATCAACTATAACACTTTGACTACTGTTAGCCTGGTTACTTTCTATATAAATGAAACCAACTTTACTTTACGTGCAAACTCTCTTGCAAGTTAAAAGCTTTGGCATAATAATTGATTGCAAAACTTAGAACAGCACTGCACTTTAATTACTAGTCTCTGTAGTTGTAACACGTTTAGCAATTCTTTAACTCGTCTAGCAATTTCCTTAAAACTTATCGTAATTACTTTGAAAAATGATTGAACTTGTTAGTCAATGTACAGGCTTGCATAATCAACATAATCTAATAATGGTAAGAATGGGGGTACTACAACTACTTACAAAATTAAGACTGGTTTCAAAATAAGTCACATATAATTGAACCAAAATTCTGATTGGGTTGACATTACAATTACATGCATACAAAATAAAATGTTACAAAAGTACTCATCTGTTTTCGTCGTCTTCGTCGTGAAGTCCATACAAGACAGATATGATTACAATAGGTATTCTTACTGCTGGTTCAAAATTATTTTTATCGACAACTCTTTGTTCAGCTCATCTGGCTGAAATCTCCATGCATTGATATCACCTCGATACACCTTCTAATCTCCGTAATTACAACAACGATCACACTCGGTGACAATAGACTTGATAACCAAACAATTACTTTTCTTGGACACATGAAAAAACATTACTCTGATCACTTTCGAGTATAAATAAACTTGTTTCGCACTTCCTTCAATACATTAAACAGTACGCCTCTCAGGCTCATTGCAATTGCATTAAACTCGCGCCACACTGCGCCTACCGTACCTCTGCACCATCAACAAAACATTTACGTGTTTACTATAGCGAGTCCGCTCCGCGACTGATTCAGCAGCGCGACACTCACAGCTACTACGACTGTACCAAAGACAGCATAAGAAATATACCTTGCATACAAGAATTGAAAATACGTGAGATGAATAAATTTAAGACAATATATACATTACGTAAAATCAAACTGTAAGATACAGCGCCAGGAGTACTCTTACAAGGTGAGGTAATGGCGGAAGTAAAGCTATCTGACCGTGAAGCGTGCCAGAATAGCTCAGTCGTTAGATTGCTTGCCCGCGAAAGGCAAAGGTCCCAGGTTCAACTCCAGATCCGGTACACACTTTTAATCTGACAGGAAGTTTGATGATTATCTTTCCCGTAAGAAGAGACATCACAGAAACATATAAAACTGAGTGATATCACCATCAGAGTATTCACAGTGGGAAATATGCGATGCCAAGCTGATTTACGTTTCTGTGTCGGAGTGCATCCGTGTGACCTCTGCGACACATTGTAAAATTTCTCACCGTTTGCGTGAACTGACTGTCATGTATCAGACCTAACCTGTCTGTTCACTGTGCTCGGAAGTGGGCAGAGAAATATACGAAGCAGACCGTAGGCGCTGATTAAATATTCGAAAACTGAAAGCTCTCTAGCTCTCCGTATGCCGGTTGTATCTCAACGTGATTCGAATTGCAAAACAGCGACACTGTACAAGCGCAAAATCACAGTTAATTACGGGCGATGTGAAATGATGACGCCGATTACAAACCGGTGTAACTATCCAAATGCATCCGCGATGCAGCGGTAGGCTACCTAATGGATAACAGGGTAACGATTTACATTTATCAAATGCATTGCCCTTCAAGCCAAGGCAAGCCATTTGAACTGCCTCTCCTGTAACGAATACAAAAGTGAAGGTAATTTCTAGGCTCGTGGTGATTCGATGTGTAAGGATTAGGGCTGAAAATTTGCGCAAGGATCTAATTCGACTCGCAGAGTATTAATTTAGATAGAGATTACGGGTGCAGAGTCTTATGTTCTGTATTATATATCAACTTCTTGAAATAGAATACAAGCTGTCAGGCGGAAATTGTCGTGAGGTTTAAGAATCCTTGCCACGGGTTACGCGGCCGTTCCCTGTGGGACGTTCTAGTCCTCCTTTGGGCATGTGTTTACGTGTTGTCTTTATCATAGTTTGTTTGTAAGCCTAGGGACCAATAACCACAGTAATTCGGTCCCTTAGCTTTAGAAACACTTAAACATTTGAAAAATACGAGTGTAACGTCCCGTGACATAAAGACGCTAAAATAGTAGGGTCCGACTTATTGTATTGCTGCCGAAACCGGCTATGACATATACTAATTCAGAGATGTAAATGCGGTGAAGGAAAGCAAGGAAAATTTTTGAATAGGCATTAAAGTTCAGGGTGAAAAAAATAAAAAAAACATTGCGTTTTGTTGATGACATTGTGTCAGAACAGCAAAGGACGTGGAAAAGCAGTTGAATGGAATGGACATTGTGTTGAAGAGAGCGTATAAAATTAACATTAACAAGAGCAAAACAAGGGTAATGGAGTGCAGTCTAAGAAAATCAGGCGATGCTGAAGGAATTAGATTAGGTAACGAAACAATGAAGGTGGTAGATGAGTTTTGTTACTTTGGTAGTAAAATAACATATGATGGTCGCAGGACAGAGGATATAAAATGCAAAATGGCAATGGGAAGAAAAGAATTTTTGAAAAAGAGAAATTTGCTAACATCGAATATTAATTTAAGGGTAAGGAAGTCTTTTCTGAAAGCATTTGTGTGGAATGTTGCCTTGTACGGGAGTGAAACATGGACGATAAGCAGTGCGGACAGGAAGAGAATAGAAGCTTTTGAAATGTGGTGCTACAGAAGAATGCTGAAGATTAGGTGGGTAGATCGCGTAGCTAATAAATAGGTACTGAACACAATTCGTGAGAAAAGGTATTTTTGGCATACTTTGACTAAAAGAAGGGATCGCTTGGTAGGACACATTCTTAGACATCGAGGAATCGTAAATTTAGCGTTGGAGGGAAGTGTGTGGGTTAAAAATCGCAGAGGGAGACCACGAGATGAATACAGTAAGGAGATTCAGATGGATGTGGGTTGTCGTTCTTATGACGAGAAGAAGAGGCTTTCTCAGGATAGAGTAGGGTGGAGAGCTGCATCAAACCAGTCTCCGGACTGAAGACTATAGCGACAACACAAATGCTAATTTTTCTAATAATTTATAATTTATGGAAACAATTGTGCGAGTTGCATTTCTAATGTATCATAACTATTGTAATATCAGTATTCCTTCGCGATGGAACTTGGCTTTCTTATGGAGAAGAACGATTATTGGAAGTATTGTTGATACTAGAAGCGCAACGAGATAGTTTTTCAACAAATTTACAATTTTAGGTCTTTACCGTACATCAATGTCCAATTTTCGATTCTTAATAGAAAAGTGAAATACGTAAAATGTGTTTGCGTACAGTAGAACAGCCCCCGACAGATTTCTTGAAGTTCTTTTGCGGAGACATAGCTCCAACCATCGGCACTGCAATTGTTGAATGCAGTATTCGGGTCCCATTTCCCATGTTCAGATAAAAAGATTTAATTACCTCAGGGTAGGGTGAGAAAAGACAACAGATTCTACAAGCAAGTAAGTGCAAAAACGTGAAGAACTGAAAGTGACTTAAAGAATTATTAAATACCAGAGAATCTTTGAAATACAGTACGTGTTAATCAGTGACGAATACAAAGGCTTCTTTTATCGTTTTAGAAAAATAAATTATGCCTGTTTTGAAAACGGCATAACCAAGTATGGATCAGGACAAGCGACTATAATCGCCACTGAAGTTAATCGTGGGGATTTGTTAAAGTGATTCCTATTGTGGCTGTCTGTTACTTGGGTGCGAAATAATTTGTTCAAATTCAAATGTTTGTAAAGCTTATGGGACTTAACGGCGGGGTCATCAGTCCCTAAACTTACAAACTACTTATGAACTAGCTTATACTAAAGACGGCACAAACATCCACGCCCCATGGAGGGATTCGAAGCCCCGACGGGGAACGGCCTCTTGCATCGTAGCATAGCGCCTCAATGCGCTCGGCCGCTCCGCCGCGGAGCGAAATAATTTATGGGCTACATCTACATCTACATGGGATACTCTACAAATCACATTTAAGAGCCTGGAAGAGGGTTCATCGAACCACCATTATACTATTCATCTCCCATTCCATTCTCGAATAGCGCGCGGGAAGAAAGAATACCTGAACCTCTCCGTTCGCGCTCTGATTTCTCGTATTTTAATCTGATGATCACTTCTACTTATGTAAGTGGGAGTCAACAATATATTTTCGCATTCGGAGGACAATTTTGGCGATTGGAGTTTCGTAACTAGCCCACGCCGCAGCGATAAGCGCTGTTGTTGTAATGATTCCCATCCCAGATCCTGTATCATTTCCGTAACGCTGTCTCCCCTGTATCGTGACAATACGAAACGAGCTGCCCTTCTTTGGACTCTTTCGATGTCCTCCGTCAAACCCACCTGATAAGGATTCCACACTGGGCAGCAATACTACAAAAATGGACGGACAAGCGTAGTGTATGCAGTTTCTTTTGTAGTTCTGTTGCATGTTTTGAGGGTTCTGTCAATAAAACGCAGTCTCATGTTCCTCAATATGTTTATTGAGGCTGACCAATTTATAGTCAAATTATTCAAATATTTAAGCAAATTAAACTGAGAACTAATATTCATACAGGAGACAGTTATCGTTTTTAGATCAGTTTTCAGTATATTTGGGAAGACTTTAAGTACAAAAGACTGTTGTTTAATCATTCAGCTACAGTGAATGTTCTAAGAAAGAATCAAATGTTCAAATGTTTGGAAAGCTATTGGACGAAACGTTTATGGTCATCAGTCCCTAGGCTTACAAAAGTTTTCCAGTATCGATTTCATAAATTGGTGATGGTGAGATCTGTGGAACTTCCATATCAAGGCCACTCAGTGTAAACTTACGGTTGCGCTTAATCTTCTCTTCAGTTGTGTAAACCAGTTCATCAGTAACCACTGACGGTAGTTCACTTCGTTCTTTATCGTGCACTTCATCACGCCCTTCATTGAACAGTCTGATCCATCATTTATCCATTGAATCACTAATAGCACTTTATCTGTAAGCCTCGCAGTTTTTCCGATGAATTCCCTTTGGTTTAACTTTCTTAGCATTTAGAAAACGAATCTCAGATCTGGTTTCACACGCTGCGGCGTATTTCAATTACGGCTGACATTATAAAGAAACAATACAAAGAACAGGTTGGCAGCAGCTATCTGAAAATGGCGGACATGTCTTCTTGAGTCAGAGTAACTGACGCGCATGGTCGGAACTAGAGCTCCTCAATACCCAGGATGAATCGTCTGCCATGCGTAGAGACGCATGCCCTGCCATCTTTCATAAACGATTTCGCAAAAACTAATTGGTAGAAAAATTTAATTTTTCCGCTACTAAAATCTTTATATGTCAGCATTTTGACGAAATGCTCGTCATTTCGTTCATAGTCATAGTTAATAAGATATTGGCTTCGAAATAAGAGACTGCACTACATTAGGAAAAGTTTGCAGTAAAAAATAGAGGCTGCTATGACATTCCCTTTGGTGCTTGTTGCGCCATATGTTGCTGCGGATAAAACTTTCCTAATGGATTGAATTTTATTTTCGACTCGGGAGGAGACCTTTATCTTTCACTCATACCGCTAAACTTTATTTTATTTAGCGCACTCATTTCCCATGGCGATAAGGCCAGAATTAATCATTGCGTATCTCGTACACGGTTAGAGGTATCAAAATGATATTTTGACAAATGATAACATGCAAAGAGGGGAGTATTTTGCCACATGGTTAACTGTCGCGTTATTCAAGGAAATACACAGTTGTAGAATGAAAAAGAGTAAAGTTATTGATTTATTATTCGATTTGCAGATATTCCTTCGTCTCTCACAAATGTTTTTTTTTTTTTTCTTTTTCTTTTTTTTTTTTTTTCTTGTCCATTGTGTTTCAGAGTTACTACTCAGTTTCGAAAACCTAATAGGAGTTACATTTTCTTCAGTTTAAAGCCAAGCAGAAACAGAAAGGAAGTTAGTAGATCTAATGACGATTTTATGTGAGAATACTTGATAATGACAGATAGCAAGGATCTCTTCACTAGCTAACGAGCTGTCTTGTTCCCATTTCCTCACATAATAAAGCACTCTGTATTGAGATATTTAGAATATTCTTTTCATATAACTGAAAAATTGAAATTGCATATTTCATAGAGACATAGCACTTTTGTAGTGTGCAACTATTAAATTTAATGGGTTAAAAGAAGTCAGTACCAGTATCTTCAACTATGGATGTTATACAGTAACAACATGTGCCTAATTATTAGGAGCTCTAATACGGAAGACATGTTACTACTAGACGGGCGGGCGGATCCCACTGCGTCATATTTAACTCACATTATCTCAAGTTACACGTTTTTCACAGAGTTTCTGTTTGGAGAGGATGAAAATTTGATGTATTTTGAACAGTTCATTCGCTTAATGTGTTCACCTAACTTCAACAGAAAAAAAGTTCCTCGTATGTCGAAAATTCCGTAACGTTGTCAAAAAGTGCATGTTCGTAAACTTTCAACATACGCTGTTTATAAATTATTGCCATAAATAAAACTAAAATGAAAATGTAGAGTAGTTTTTTACTAACACATTGATGAAAGTTTCACGTTGATGCAGTGAGTAATTTGCGAGTGTGAGCGAGTTGAATGAAACGCCAGGTAACGCGTGAGCTTCGTCCGGAACGTGGTAACTCCTACAGCTTGGGGGAAAAAAATGGCGGATAGTTCAGCTCGGGTTTATAGGAGCCTTAGTCGGAACTGCGATCGTAACGCTGCCGCGGACAGAAATAGAAACGGAACTTTGTGGACGACCCTCGAATACTTTTAATTTCAGTGTTCGGGAGACCTTGGCGTGTATATTCGCTGGAAGGATCGGGATAGGATGAGAACTGGCGTACATCGATGATTGTATGTTATATAACGTAGACTTCAATATCATAATTCTTTGTAAGCCGTTGTTGCCTTATTGCTTTGTTCACGTAGACGTCCAAACTGTGTCCGTTGCGGTTCTTGGCAGGTCATCCGTGAACGAGAACTCGGCATCAACCAGTTGGCTATGTAACAGCTGTTCCCGCCTCCTCTACAATTACAGACCACCCTCCAAAGTTCCCCTCAAACTCGCCTCATGTTATACACACACTATTCCTTTCTCCGCATCACCGCATGCTATAACAGTACACTTCTTCTGCTAATCGCTTGTACGAACTTTTTTTTTAATTTTATTTATTTACCAGCTGTCCCGGCAGACGTTGTTCTGTCTTATTTTTTCTCTAAAACAAGACTACATTGTTCTTTTTATGTTCATAGGTCTTCCCAGACAGACTTCTTTATGTCGAAAGTTATTGGCCCTTCGCAGTAATAAAACATATTTCAGAGTGATCACTTTATTTATATATTTATGTCTCCATGATAAACAACAATTACTTACAAATATAAGTTTTCTATTTTGTACATTGCAAGACTTTAGTGGTAGTAGTAGTAGTAATGTGGTATTTTCATTGTAATGACTTACGGTACACGATATTTTTTGTTTGATTGCCTGGAGCGTAAATACGTAAAGCTGACAACTTTCCACGAGAGAAGCGTGGGTTTTCCGGATTGACGCCGCAAACACTCAACGACTGACCATGTGATTTATTTATGGTCACAGCGAAAGCAAGCCGCAATGGAAATTGTAATCGTTTGAATTCAAACGGTACGTCAGTTGGTACCATTGGGATGCAGGGTATCAACACGTCTTCTCTCTTATATTTTCGCTTTAGAATGGTTGCTTCGATCACATTGTTGAGTAACTTTCTCACAGCTAGCCGTGTGCCGTTACAAATTCGCGGTTGGTCGATATTTCGTAACATAATGGGTATGCGATATATACCGTAATCTCTTCTCTTCTTCCCTTCCTCCTTCCTCTATTTCGCCATCCCCTCCTCCCCCTATCTTTTTCCATCACCTTCACACCACTCCCTCTTACCCCACACAGTAGTTTGTTACAGTACATTTTACGGCCTACGTTATCTCAAATGTGATTCATAGAATCTGTATAAGAAAATGCTGACAATAACTGGTCGTCTTTGTATAGCTGAGTAACTTATAACTCTGGAGAGTTCAACGGCACAAATGTATCTACAGTATTTGTTTCTGTTTAATTACTCTTTTGACACTATTATTTCGGCAAGCAGCGAGTGACACGTATTAGTAAGAGACATTATTTTCCTTTGACACTTAAGAAATTTGTCAGTTGAATAACAGGATTATGATACAAATATGAATTGTTTTAAATGGAGATCACAACCAAAACGTGATTTATGGTAAACTATGTGAGTCAATTCAGGGATATGATGGAGTTTTCACTCACACAAAGTCAGCTAAACTATCCCATTTACTTTTTTAATGCAATTGTGGTAACTAATTACTAGCGTTGTCTGTTGTTTGGATTATTTCTAACTTATCTTTCTTTCTGTATTTCTGCGTGAGTACATAAAAAAACATTGTGCGATTCCTAAGACACCCATTTTTATGATTCAAAAGTCGCAGCATAATTATGTTTCACTTCATAGATTTTCCGTGTAACTTTCAGATTAAGCATACGTAGTGAACACTTTGACAAAGTGTGCATTTGGTTTTATATAAGTATGAATTAAATATTTCTGACGGCATATTCATGCTGTTAAATTGATTGACATGTTTACTGTTGATTTTAGGACCTTGACCACTCAATTTTTAATTTCATGTTAAATGTCACATAAAGTATTTTATTACTGGCGCAGTAGAAAAGCTCGTATGAAAGCTGCCGTTTCTCTTTTTGTTTGTTCTGCTTTTACATACAAAACTTACGTCTAATATAGCGAGTTCTATCGTTATTAGATATTTATATTTAAAGGCATCTTCAGTGAGATCTACAATTTCTTTGTGATATCTATTCTTTCCAGATTATAAACAGTTCACGTATTTTTTTACACAAGGGAAGAAGTTTTTACTTACATTATCATTGTGTTTTCAGCCGTCTTCTGCTATTTCCTCCATTTGGTCAAAGTCACTGTTGCAAATTGTATAACGAACAGATTTTTACACATTTGTACACATTTTGGAGGTGTTTAGCAGCCTCCAAAATGTGTACAAATGTGCAAAATTCTTTGAGTTATACAGTGTGCAACAGTGACTTTGACCAGATAGAGGAAACAGCAGAAGATAGCTGAAAAGACAACGAAAATGTAAGTAAAAATTTCTTTCCTCGTGTAAAATAAAAACGTGAACTGTTTATAATCTGTAAACAATATATACCACAAAAAATGTAGATCCCACTGAAGATATCTTAAAAGTAAACGCGTCAAAATCAATTGCAGCAAACGCAAGGCGTTTTTTCACCTTGAAAAACGAAGAGTTTCGGCGCTTGCTGCGAAAGATGGCCATATGTTTTTAAAGGGAATTGTGGTAAATGATAACGTATTTACAGACTGTGCACGTAACTACAGGATGTAAAAACCGTTATTAATAACGTTTCCTTCTCATAAATGTGTGCAATATAACATACTACATAATTGTAGTAATTATGATTATGCACTTGAAAGAGATGTATAAATCGTCCTATTTGCGTATTTGCGATTGTATTGTTTGCTGCTATAACTTCTACTTCCAGAGTGCTTGAAAATGTCCTAGGTATCGAAATAGGCTGATACTTAAATCATGAAATAAAATGAAGTTTCAGAAATAAAAACGTAAACAGGAAAATAAATCCCCTCAAGAAAATCACGACGGTTGTGGACTAACAATGATACTCAATATTTAGATTAGTTTGGTGGATTATACGGTGGATAATGTCAGTTCAACACTTTGCAAATTTATTCGCCAGAATTTGTTAAAATGAAGTAATCGGAAAAAATAATGGAATACCGAACCAAAGACAAGAATAAACGGTAAATTATAAACGCTTTGCGTTCAAAAAATTCGAAGTATATTAATGTCAGTTGTAAATCATTATTTTCTCATTTTTACTGACCCAGATTACCTAACTATTCGTTTTAAATATTCTTATTCGTTATATTACAATAATTTGGGCAACAAATTATTGCCAAGTTTGTTTGTGATATTTCAATCACCGACTTTTAGTTCTGAATGTGAAAATATTTTGCTAGCACCCTCCTACTTAGGGAGACATGAACATCCCAATAAAATAAGAGAAACCAGATCGAAAACGGAATGATTTATGTGTTCTTTCTTCCCGCGCGCTATTAGAGAATGGAACGGTAGAGAAAAGTTAATGAATCCTCTGCCAGGCACTTAAATGTGATTTGCAGAGTATGTATGTAGATGTAGAAATCTCCAGTAATGTTATTTTGGTAGCGTTGAAAAACATGAAAGAAGAGGCTGTCGTATAACTAACTATAGGTTAATTAGGGGGGTAGATTGTGAGCACAGTTCATCGAGCCATTTTTACTGATGTACTCAGCAGAGGTGTGTGTGCCTCAATAATAAAATATAACTGATTGCCGCAAGACCATGTACACTTTTTGTTTTCTTCGGAATTACACATTTACTGGCATTATTTTGGCAATTAATTACTGACCTACATTTCCAAAAAATCATACGATATGATATATCATGATAGTTCATCATCACTAAGAGAAGTAATTTCATTCGCCAGAATTTGTACAATATAAAAAAAAATACAAAATACGCTAAATGAAATGACGCTTCGGGTAGAAAAATTGCTCTGCTGTGCTCACTTCAGGGACCTGACAACAATAATTGTGGATATTTCACTGATAGAGATGTGTCTAAATTGTTGACTCTCAATTTTCATATTCATTTACTTCCATAATTTAGGGAACCAATAATGGTATCAGTTGACAATGGAAAATGTGTTTTTATCGAACAATAATTACGTGATGCATGAAGAAGGATTTCTCTGTCACCAATAAACTGTAGCAGTATATTACAAATACTTTATCATTTACTAGCTGCAAGTACCTCGCTTTGCCCGGGTTAAAAATAAGGTTTTCTGTAGAAACGTACAAAACTGTTTATTGGCATGTAACGAATTGTCAACATTTATGTTAAAGCAATGTGATAAACAACATTTTTGGCAGTTCCATTTGGAGTATGTACAAAAAGATTTTCTTCTTTGCCCTCTCTGGAGCAGGCCACATACAACTGTCCACGAGAGAAGCACTGTGTCTGCAAATCTATACCAGCAATTAAAACGTCATACCGGATGAAGTTTTATGGAGTATACAACAGAAATGTAGTAAGCGATAGAGTTTTTCCTTTCATTTTTTCGTGAACGATGTAAGCGAGAAAAATTTTCGCACAGGATTGAAAGTATATGTGCAATCGTTAGTCGCTAAGTACACTAACAAATAGAGGATGAATTAATTTGGTGTTTTCGCGTGGTGTTACCACAATGTTTATGACGTCATATCTCCTGGCTTATGTGTCGTCCTCTTTTGTTATTAGGTTGGGAACGGTCGCGGACATACGGCGCATAATTCACCAAATTGTTATTGCAATCAGATGTATAGTCTAAGAATACGTAGAGGACAAATGTACAACCATTGGTTTTTACCTAACTACAGAAATTTGCTGTGGATCGCCGCGGTGGAGTGGCCGAGCGGTCTAGAGCGTCTCGCTGCGGAGCGCGCGGTTGCTCGCCGTGGAGGTTCCAGTCCTCCCTGGGGCACGGGTGAGTGTGTTTGTCCGTAGGTTAGTTTACCTAGGTTTAAGTAGTTTGTAAGTTACGGACTGATGACCACGCAGTTTGGTCCGATAGATTTACAGACATTTGAATTTTTTTTTTCTTTCTGTGGATCACACAAAAATAAAAATTGTAAATTATAGAAGTCGAATATATGTATGAACTGAATACACTGGTCCGCTATTCAAAAATGTTATATATGAAAAAAGAATTGCCAATTACCCTGTGTCATGGCCTCCTGACTAGTAACTGGATTATGGCAAAGTTTTTTTCTTAGAGAAGCTCCTAAGACTTCTGGAGATTGTTTCTACCTCCTATGGCTTCCAATTTACCCTTACAGATCCTGTAAATAAATATTTAAATAAATAAAATAAAAGACAAATAAATAATGTATGCTTCTAGGCGCTTTGTCAAGCTTAAACATGAACCAGACTTTAAGTTTGTCATCTACCGATATAACTGTAAAAACCACATCCACTTTCTTGCAGTAGTTCTTATGTGATGGAGTGCAAATGTACGGAGGGATAGACAAGCAAACAAAAATTCTAAACAAATATTGATTTTGCTTGTATTTGTGGTATAACAATCCCTCATATTTTTCTTAAATATACTCCTGTGCACCTATATCTTCCACCTACTGTTTTATGTCCAGAGGTGTGCTTCTCTGACTGATATAATTTATCGCTGTTCAACTGAGTACATAACCCATTTATTCGACGTGAAATGATTCGCATGTAACGCTTCCTTTACCACTTTCTGCAGAGTTAGATGCCATTCTCAGTTATTCTCACTTCATAAAACTAGGCGTCATCGTCTTCGCTGAAATGTGCTCAGGATGTAAAGTACTAGCTTTTACCGGCGGCTTAGTTTCTGTTGATTTCCTTAGATACGTGTCAAAAGACCATAGGAAGTACAATAATTTCGTAACTTTGTTCATAAGCTATGACCAGGGTCATCACGATAAAAGAAAAGTGTCCAGTTTTCCGGTTTAAGTATAAACCGTGTGTAGAATCACGGCAAATACTGACCTTTATGGAGTGAAAATTAAGATACTATTAAATATGAAATTAAACTCCGTTTCTTCGTGAGTAAACCGCTGACTAAAGGAGCTTTAAGTTACACAACGTGTGAATTATGCTGGGTTGAAATGTCACAGTAATCAGTTCGGCAGATTGAAGACGTTGACTTCCTTTGTAGGCATTGTATTAATTATGTTGAATCGTATTATGTACATCATATCCACCATTAAAAGTATTTTAATAAATATGATAAATTTCCAAAATCAGAGAATGAATAGCTTTTCGAAGGACTTATAATGCTGCTGAGGCATAAAAATGATTTTTTAAACTTTTAAGTGGATTATAGTTCACTGATAAAAATATATTATTTCTGTAAAATTGTTGAAAGATTAATTAAAATAATAATTAAGACATCGCAGCACAATATTTCTGATTAAAAAAAAAAAAAAAAAAAAAAAAAAAAAAAAAAAAAAAAAAGCAGTATAGATGTATCATTCTTTTGTCAAACAGCGGTGTACTTATTCTTGTTGTTGCTCTCGACTGGATTGAATGGAATATGTAAGTTTCATTTGATAAGATTTTCAGATGAATGAAGTTGATTATATAAAGTTAAAATTCTTGAATTTGTGTACATTAATTCTTGATCATTCCTTTACCAAAAAAATTAATTTCTCTATTAATATAAATTTACAGAATTTACGACCATGCCATCAGCGTACAAGCGATGCTTAATTGTTGGAGAACGGAACATATAAACTTCTGTGTTTGATATTGTAAATGCGACATAAAGTCACTGAGGAGGTAGGCGACCATGATGAAATGATTAGGTAGTACTGCTGTGAAGCTGGTTAGGTCGCAAATTCTTTATTATTGGTCACACTTCATGTACAGCGTGCTCTCAAAAAATGACGCGTTTCGGAATTACCATCATCAGATTAGCATCTCTTCCGTGCCATGTGCACAGGTGAACAGATGGAAGATGTTCTTCAATATACATATATATAAAAGCAGACTAGCAGGTAGTCTGCTTTTGTATGTATATTGAAGAACATCTTCCATCTGTTCACCTGTGCACATGGCACGGAAGAGATGCTAATCTGATGATGGTAATTCCGAAACGCGTCATTTTTTGAGAGCACGCTGTACATGAAGTGTGACCAATAATAAAGAATTTGCGACCTAACCAGCTTCACAGCAGTACTACCTAATCATTCTGTGTTTGATTTCAGTTCATATCTTTAGCCGAGCGAAAAAAGGTCCCCGGGATATTTTGTTCTATTTATTTATTCCGTTTGTGGAATAAAACTGAACTCAAGCTAGCCCGAATATTTTCGTTTAACATGAATTTTTGCCTCCAAGGATTATGCATAAGCGCTTGTGTAATCACGTCGACTTACTGTGATGCAGAAAATTTGGTAAAAATTTACAGCAGTCATAATTGAACTTTATTTCAGGATTGAGGAAAGAAATTCCACGCAGCATCACCACGCTGAAATGTTACTTCTGATTACGCGGAATGAGTTTGCAACAAAACAATTATCATACATTCTTGCTCGGTACTTTTCCTCCGCAGCTTCAAAATAAGAAATGGAAAAAATAATTTTCCCATTTCTGTTTTTTTCTTTGTTTAAAGATTTTTCGAAAGTATAAAAAATAGTATGGAGAGGTAATACTTCAGAGTCTTCAAGCGTCTCAGAAAGTGTAAGAGAAACATTGATTCTCAGCTGTTCCATATTTCGAGTTATATACTTACAATAAAAAAATATCTTGGATTACACACACTGCAAAGTGCTCTATGTTCTTCTTCAGCGTGCAAGCTACCTCGCTATTCAATTTCGTGAAAAACTGTTTAGTCATGGAAGCCTACCAGAGAGAGATTCTTTCGCTGTAAAAATTCACCTTCTTTCAGGCTGTTGAGCCAAGATCGCCAATATCGTATTATTTATTTGTATTTACCGGTTTCGATGATATATATCATCAAGAATTCATGGCTTTACAACATACTCACTGCAAGAATTATACATTGTTGGTTACAAATATATAATTTGTATTCGAAGGAAATAATAGTTTACAAAATATAAACGTACCGTTGGAGACCTTATACAATAAGGGTGTTCTCGTCAAAATATAAAATGAGTAAAAGTACATTTACCTGGTCAGTCTGCCTTATATTTATGTGAAAAACAGTCAACATATTTCATCTTTTAATCAGATATTTTGATCCATTTTTGTGACATGCATTTAACAAGTTGACGAGAAACCCTTATACTACAAGGTGTCCGAAGGTATGTTACATATTTTGTAAACAATTATTTCATTTGCAATCAAAAATTTATAATTCTTGTAGTGAATATCTTGTACCTTCCGAAAATGATGATATATGTCATCAAAACCAGTCATGACAATAATACGATATTGGCGATCTTGGTTAAATAATCTCAAAGAAGGTGTACAGTATTCTTATAAATATTTATATAGCCCTCCTCAGTCATAACAAGCCATTTAACTATAGCTTCTTTCGCATTTATATTATTACTGTGGATGTCGCGAAAAGTTTGTAACAATGGAAAATTGCATTGAAATGCAGGAGGATCTGTATCGAATAATGCTATTCCTGCTTTATGGTTGACAGGTTCTTGTATGTACCCTCGCCAGCTCAGTAAAAATAATTGCTCTCCTAAAGCGAAGATTCCATGAGAAAACATCAGCGTTGTCAAGCGATTGGCTAAAATGAAGACTCACAGGATTCTCACTATTCAGCATATGTTGCCAACATTATCATAGGAGGCCGCTGGGATATTTGGTAAAATTTAACTGGCACTGGGAGGTATGAAACGGTATCTCTTACGTGTTAAGGAAAATGCCTGACACAATAACAACAAACAAAACCGGAAGTATATACTTATCATGCCATTTTCGAATTATATAACTTTCATTAGCCTAATATTTGAAATGGAACTACAATTTCGGTGTTCATATATTTATACAACGCCAAGAAATAATGTTATTTCGATACTGCGATATTCAGAATTCCAGAGCTGACAACATGTCGACTTCTTAGTTCCACCCGTGCACCGCTACATGCCTCTCCCGGCGCATCATCATTTATAACGGCATTCATATATAATATCCATTTCCTTTAACCACTCTTAATCACTGCGAAAATGAAGCATTTGAAAGGCACAAGAAAGTGAGTTTGAAGCACTCCATATTCACTTATTTTAATACGTTATTTTAATACTGCAGATGCGCTGCATTACAGCGTCTTTGGTAGAGGCGAATAGCTAATCAGTGAGCTTATTGTTGGAGAATGTAGAACTTGATCCAAGCTGTAGATAGGAAAATTTCTACTTCCTTTTATCTCTTTCAGTGGCTAAATGCACACAATATTTATATTCGTGAAATCTACAATCAACATTCTTTCGAATTATGTAACTTTCATTGGCCTTCTCGTACGAATAAATTAGTAATCTGTACCACAATTTTCGTGTTAGCGTATTTATATAATGATGTACATAACTGCATGGTGTTCAGTTGCACAATATATGGACTACCTGTTTTCATCTATTCTTTGCTTATTCTTCTATAGCCATAATTTTAGTCACGTATTATTCGTATAAATTTATATAAGTTACTTTAGTGGATCCGACACTACATTAGATGCATAAGAGAACAGTCATTTAAGAGTGAGTTAAGAATGAAATAATACCTAAAAACAGATTGTCGTATTATAACTGGTTAAACCGCAATTGGTTTTCGCCAAACAAACGCCACTGGTGCACTCAGCTGAGGCGTCTACGCGGCCAACGATAAATTATAACCGGAGTGTTCGGAGCGGGCAGCAAAAAATGGCTGACAGCTGAGGCGCGTGGGGATGCGTTTAAACAGTGGCGACGTTAAGGACCCCTGAGGAGCCCTGCCCGTGGTCAGGAACACGGATCCTACTAAATCAGGCCTGCTGCGGTAATTGTGTGACCCGATGACACCCCGGGGCGATTTATGGCTTGTTTATGTGTTGTCAACATGGCGGCTTCCCCCCCACCACGCGCGAAGATTTATAGGCGTGGCACGCGTCCATTCGAGACAGCTGCCGCTGCCGGCCGCCGCCCGCGACACCTGTGGAGCGCTCGCGCAACTACTGCGCGACAGCACCGCACCGCGGCAGCGCCCTGCCATCTGTGGGCGGCCGCCGGAACTACGTGTCCCTGCCGCTCGCGACGGTTGGGGAGGGAAGCAGAATGAGATGGCAGTTACGTGCAAACAAATGGGGGAAGAGAAATTAATTTAGGGGATTTCTCTTCATAGCGCGCTCTCAAGCACGGCTCGGGCTGCGCTAATTTAATCAAGTGATTCAATGGGTGTGCCTACAGTGGACGGACGCGGGCTCCTCCTCTCGGCGGTCGCGGGACATTGTTTAAGCCATTTTGTGGCCAACCCCCATTTGTCATACTCGCGGCTGGCGGCTGTAATAAGCGTAAAAGGACAATGACGTGCGCGCTTGTTCCGAGATGTAACTACTTCACTAGTGCGGAGACAATTATTCCGTTTTGACCTGCGCGATAATCAAGTATACTCGGGAAGAAGTGATGGATCATTCAGTAAACCGAGTCACAGATGTTTCCTTGTTATGTGTAAGCGATCGGACTTGTCAGCCGAATTCGATGTATCTTTCTTTCTTTTCCCCTTCTTTTTCATTTTTTCTCAATATTGATATTATTCGGAATGAAGATAACAGTGACGTTCGCAAAATTTATTTGATAATAGCCCAGATCACTTAAGAAACATAAAGCCTTATACAATAGATCATGGACCTTTCATATCAATCAAATGTTCAAATGTTTGTATAGCGTATGGGACTTAACTACGGGGTCATCAGTCCCTAAACTTACAAACTACTTATGAACTAGCTTATCCTACGGACGACACAAATATCCACGCCCGAGGGGGGGATTCGAACCCGCGACCGTAGTGGCCGTGCAGACCGTGACTAGAGCGCCTGTCCCCCCTCGGCCACCGCGGCCGGCACCCTTTCATATGTATATAAAATACATTGGCTGTTGCCTTATTTTATTATAGTAGCATTGTAAAAAGTAAAATCAACCGTTCTATGCACATTAGTAATAAAACAATAGCTATACACAAATTACAACGACAAATGAACCGCCGGACGCGGTGGCCGAGGAGACTGAGGCGCTCCAGTCACGGTCAGCACGGACACTACGGTCGGGGGTTTGAATCCTCCCTCGGGCAGGGATATTTGTGCCGTCCTTAGTATTAATTACTTGACAAGTAGTTTGTAAGTTTAGGGACTGATGACCCCGTAGTTAAGTCCCGTAAGCCATGCAAACATTTGAACATTTCTTCTTCTTTGACAAATGAACCAAATGGTTTTTTTGCAAGGTGTCATATCCTCAAATGTTTTTTCATGTATCTTAAATAAATTTTATAGTTGATCTTTTAATACCAGTAAAAGTACATACAGCGCTGCAGTACCACTCATTGAATATCTGAAAATATTAATAAGAACCTGATACAATTTATTGTCAGAATTTTAACGTTTTAATCTTTATTTTAATATCAGAAAGATGACTATAATTATTTTATCTTAAACATTGACAAAGAAATATGTGGCTAATTATAATTTCAAATGTTTTGGCTAAATTCATCTATGTAGCCTTTTCGTTGGGCGGAGCCTCAGCTATTTGAGAGCAGTAGATCTTGTGTTGCTCCAACCAACAGTGACGCACTGGAAGGCTCCAAGTTTCCTGCCAGCTCCACAACATCGATGGCTAAAACATCGTTTTATTTCCCTTTATTAATTTAGTCTAAGTTTGACAGTAATTTATATTACTGAAAGTCCTCTAAATGTACTTATTATATATTTCAGAGCTTAATTTCCTGAATGTAGTCTAAAATAAGACCGAAACTAGTCGAAAAAATAATTTTTTTTGCAGTCTAGACTGTTCTTCATATATAAATTTAGCTGTTACTTTTCCTGGGAGCTATTAGAGAATGGAACTGTAGATAAATATCATGAAAGTGGTTTGATGAACTCTCCGCCATGCACTTCAGTCTGACTTATAGTATACATGTAGATGTGACAATGAAATAATAACAATGAAATAATAATAAGTACGTAAAGTCCAGGCACGAACGCAAACGCCACGACAGACGCACAATTAAGTTAATTCAAAATGTTCAAATGTTTGTATATTCTATGGGACTTAACTACGGGGTCATCAGTCCCTAAACGTACAAACTACTTATGAACTACTTACGAACTAGGACGGCACAAATATACATGCCCGAGGGGGGATTCGAACCCCCGACCGTAGTGGCCGTGCAGACCGTGACTGGAGCGCCTCAGTCTCCTCGGCCACCGCGGCCGGCTTTAAGTTAATTCCGGAACGAAGGTTTCATAAAGAAGTGTATAAAGAAGAGTCTGAAGCAAATTACTTTCGTGCACCAAACACATGGATCCCACATCTGAACACCCAACCTTAGACTGGAGAATGATAGCTTGCCTTGGAAAGAGAAATGTGTCGACGTTTCGAAGGGTCTGGATTCATCAACGAGATTAGCCAGTATCGTGACGATGAGAATTATAGAAAAGTAGACAACTGATCGTACGTTGTGGTGGTACTGGTTTGTTAGCCACCAGCCATTGTTTTATTTTATTTCATAATTTCATTTACTTCCAATTACGAACAACTTTGACTGGAGGTAACACACAGATAATATGTGGGGAATGTGACCCAAAGGTTACGTTTCATCGGCAGAACGCTTTGAAGATGCACCAGCTCCAACAAATATACTGCCTACATCACACTTGTGCGTCCTCTCCTGGAATACTGTTGCCCCTTGTGGGACCCTCACCAGGTGTGACTGGCGGAAGACATTGAGAAGGTTCAGAGAAGGGCAGCTCGTTTTGTTTTATCACGTAACGGGGGGGGGGGGGGAGGGGAAGCGTCACGGAAATGTTTCACAAATTGGGGTGGAAATCATTAAAAGAAAGACGTTATTCATTGCGGCGTGATCTGTTTGCGAAGTTTCAATGGCCGACTTTTACTTCTGAATGTGAAAATATATTGCTAGCACCCACCTACTTAGGGAGACATGACCATCCCAATAAAATAAGAGAAATCAGATCGAAAACGGAACGATTTAGGTGTTCTTTCTTCCCGCGCGCTATTAGAGAATGGAACGGTAGAGAAAAGTTATGAAAGTGGTTAATGAACCCTCTGCCAGGAACTTCAATGTGATTTGCAGAGTATCGATGTAGATGTAATGAAATAGACATGGGATAGTAGGAAGTGGTTGTGCCAGTTAGTAGCGATACGGTACTGTAAGTACGGTCCCGTGGGAAAACTCCGCCTCTTTCTCTAAGAGTGATCTGATTGGCTGTTGCTATATCTTCACGCGCCACAACCTCCCAGATATTTTATTAATTATACAATAAATAAAAATTCAGTTATCAATTCTATTGCCATAATGCTTGTTAATTATTTGCGATTACACTATTGTTTTGTAGATTTATTAGATTAAGTATTTTAGGTAAAGAGTGAGTGTGGCGTTCTAGAAGTGTCGGTTGTCGCCAAAACTGTAGGCGCTAGCGTGGAGCCCAGCTCCACTGCTAGTCAGTTCACTGCGAGCCCCGACACGGTAAACATCTAGCGGCACTTGCCATAACCAGTCTTGTATTTATCGGTCGATAATGGCGCTAAAAATATTTGTAAAGTGCGCGCAATGTATGTCAAAGGGTGTTATGACTGTAAAAATGATATTTTGAGAATTTTGACGTCGACATGCAGTTTGTGGCTTCTGTATTCGTGTGATTGGTAAAAATAAAAGAGCCACTGGCATCTCTGAAGGAATTCGTCCACTTCGTTAATGGTAGTTAGACAGCCACAGTATCCACCACTTTCAATTTCAGCCTCACCTCAGAAAACTTGGAGTCTACGACCTGTATGCTGCTTCTGCGCTGGGGACATCTACGAGAGAGAAGACACCAGGTTAGTCGAATATTAAGTGACAACCGCCTACGGGCCTCACGTGCAACGTTCGGTCTATTACAAGTAGACACGGTAACGTGTGTGAGGTAAAGGGAAGATAGGAAAGTGTCAAGGAAACTGTCACAAGTGGACTTGATAACATACATCTACATCTTCATGGGATACTCTGCAAATCACATTTAAGTGCCTGGCAGAGTGTTCATTGAACCACCGTTATACTATTTTCCCTCCCATTCCATTCTCGAATAGCGCGCGGGAAGAAACAACACCTGAATCCCTCCGTTCGAGCTCTGATTTCTCGTATTTTATTCTGATGATCATTTCTACCAATGTAAGTATCAACAATATATTTTCGCATTCGGAGGAGAATGTTGGTAATTGGAGTTTCGTAAGTAGCCAACGCCGCATCGATAAGCGCCGTTGTTGTAATGATTCGCATCCCAGATCCTGTATCAATTCCGTAACGCTGTCTCCACTGTATCGTGACAATACGAAACGGGCTACTCTTCTTTGGACTCTTTCGATGTCCTTCGTCAAACCCACCTGATGAGGATCCCACACTGGGCAGCAATACTCCATAAAAGAACGGATAAGCGTAGTGTATGCAGTTTCTTTTGTAGTTCTGTTGCATCTTTTAAGGGTTCTACCAATAAAACGCTGTCTCTGGTTCGCCTTTCCCACGAAATTATCAACGTGTTCTTTCCAATTTAAGTCAGAAGTAAATTTAATTCCTAGGTATTTTGTGCAGTTTACGGCCTTCACATTTGATTGATTTATCATGTAACCGAAGTTTAACGGATTTCTTTTCCTACTCATGTGGACGACTTCACACTTCTCATTATTTAGAGTCAATTGCCAATTTTTACACCATACTGATATCTTATTTAGATCGTTCTGCAGTTGGTTTTGATCTTCAGATGATTTTACTAGACGGTAAATGACGGCGTCATCTGCAAACAACCTAAGAGAGCTACTTAGATATTCCCCTAAATCGTTTATGTAAATAAGGAACAGCAGAGGACCAATAACACTACCCTGTGGTACGCCCGATATCACCTTTGTTTTAGTCGATCCTTACCATCGATTACTACGAACTGTGTCCTCTCTGACAGGAAATCCCCTATCCAGTCGCAAATTTGAGGCGATATTCCGTAACCACGCAATTTGATTAAAAGCCGTTTGTGAGGTACGGTGTCAAAAGCCTTCTGGAAATCAAGGAATACGGAATCAGTTTGCGGAACTTTAACCACAACATTGAATGGTATACGGATTTAATTTTTTTCTGTCTGCGCCCCCGCCGTAAGTGACCACTGCAGGTTAAAAAGGCTATACTCTTCCGATGAATCCCGAGTAGCAGCGAAGATTTTGCGAACCATATGCTTGTGCATTCTGAAAAAAATTAAGACTGAGCGGGTGACACATGAAGGTCGTGTTTGGTGGAATTCTGCGTGTCATTTTCTCGTGTAGTAGATTATGTAAATGTAGTCAAATTTTCAGCGAAAAACAGAAAATAAATAAGCATCACCGGGACTCGAACCCAGAACGCTTGACAATCGTACGCTATCGCAACATCCGCTTGTCACGCAAGATCGCAACACTGGACAACGATAGCAAAAGAAGATCGATCAGCAGAGGAGTAGAGAATGGCAGTTCAGCCACAACGTAAACAAGTGTAAAGTGCTGCGTTTACGTAGAAATAAAGAACGTTTTTCATGTAACTTTGCGATAGCAAGACACGCTGGAAGCAGTTACTGGCATAAAATAACTGGGAGTAGACATAAGGGAATTAACATATATGAGTAAGACAGAGGCCAGACTGAGACTGACTGGAAGAATCATCAAGTAGTGTCCTCCGTCAAGAAAGGAAGTGGGTTACAAAAGTCTCGTTCGGCCGTCTCTACATACATACTCCGCAATCCACCTTAAGGTGCGTGGCGGAGGGTACACTGTACCACTACTAGGCATTTCCTTTCCTATTCCACTCCCAGAGAACGAGGAAAAAAAGAATGCCTATATGCCTCCGTACGAGCCCTAACTTATCTTGTCACTGTGATCACTTCCCAAAATATAAGTAGGTGGCAGCAAGATCGTACTACACTCAACTTCAAATTCCGGCCCTCTAAATTTCCTCAACAGAAATTCACGGAAAGAACATCAACTTTCCTCCAGCGATCCCCAATTCAGTTGCCAGAGCATTTCCGTGACACTCGCGCATTGGTCGAACCTACCAGTAACAAACCTAGCTGCTCGCCTCTGAACTGCTTCTATGTCTTCCTTTAAACTGACCTGCTGCGGTCCCAAATACTTCAGCAATACTCAAGTCGTGGTCGTACAAGCGTTTTATACGCGGTCTCCTTTACTGGTGAAGTATATCTTCCCCAAACTTTTCCTAATAAACCGAAGTCGGCTGTCCGCGTTACTCACAACTGACTTTACATGTTCGTTCCATTTCATATCGCTCTGAAATGTTACGCCTAGATATTTGAACGACGCGACTGCATCAAGAAGCTCACTACTAATGCTGTATTCTAATATTATGGGATTGGTTTTCCTTCTCATGCGCATCATCTTAATTTTTTCTACATTGAGAGCTAGTTGCCATTCTTCGCGCCAACTAGAAATTTTGTGTAAGTCAACCTGTATGCTATTACAGTCAGTTAAAGACGACCCCTCCCATACACCACAGCATCATCAGCAAACAGCGGTAAATTACAAGTTACTCTGTCCATCAGATCATTTATATAGATAGAAAATAATAGCGGTCCTATCACACTCCCCTGGAGCATGCCTGATGATACACTCGTCTCTGATGAACACTCGCCGTCGAGAACAACGTACTGCGTTCTACTACTTAGGAAGTCTTCCAGTCAGTCACAAATCTGTGAACCTATTCCATAAGATCGTATCTTCGTTAGCAGTCTGCAGTGTGGTATCGCGTCAAAAGCCTTTTTGAAGTCGAGAAAAACACAATCCACCTGTTGCCCTTCATCCATGGCTCGGAAGATGTCATGTGAGAAAAGGGCAAGCTGAGTTTCATATGAATGATGTTTCGTAAACCCGTGCTGGTTCGTAGAAAGAAGCTTTTCCGTCTCAAGGAAATTTACTATATCCGAACTGAGAATATACTACAAAATTCTTCAGGAAATGCGTATTGCTCATCAGTGTGGGATCCGTACCAGGTAGGGGTGATAGAAGACATGGTGAAGACCCGACGGAGAGCAGCGCACTTCGTCACGGGCTCATTCAGTAAGCGAGAAAGCCTCACGGAGGAGATCAGGAGATTATAGGGGCAGACGCTGCAAGAGAGGAGCACTGTATCACTGTACGGGCTTGTGTCAAAGTTCAGAGACCAAACGTTTCACGAAGAGTCAACCAATATATTGCTTCCTCCAATGTATGTTTCGCAAAGCGACCACAAGGATAAGACCAGAGGTATACAGGCCATCATTTCTCCCGCGAATCATTTCCGAATGTAATAGAAGGAAGTGACAATGATACACAAAGCTCCCTCCGACACACACACCGTTAGGTGGCTTGCGAAGTATGAAGGTATCTCTAAATGTACCCCACAGAAGCCCACCACGATGCACAGATATAGTTTTCGTATACTCCATAGCACAGGTGTGTTATATTACTTCGTGTTTACAAATGTTTAAATGTTTGTAATTCTATCGGACCAAACTGCGTGGTCATCAGTCCATAGCTTACAAACATCTACATCTACATAGATACTCTGCAAATCACATTTAAGTGCCTGGCAGAGGGTTCATTAACCACTTTCATAACTTTTCTCTACCGTTCCATTCTCTAATAGCGCGCGGGAAGAAAGTACACCTAAATCGTTCCGTTTTCGATAGGATTTCTCTTAATTTATTGGGATGGTGATGTCTCCCTAAGTAGGTGGGTGCTAGCAAAATATTTTCACTTTCAGAAGTAAAAGTCGGAAGATTGAAACTTCGCAAACAGATCAAGCCGCAATGAATAACGTCTTTCTTTTAATGATTTCCACCCCAATTCGTGCAACATTTCCGTGACGCTTTCCCCCCCGTAACGTGATAAAACAAAACGAGCTGCCCTTCTCTGAACCTTCTCAATATCTTCCGTCAGTCCCACCTGGTGAGGGTCCCACAAGGAGCAACAGTACTCCAAGAGAGGACGCACAAGTGTGATGTAGGCAGTCTCTTTGGTGGAGCTGGTGCATCGTCTAAGCGTTCTGCCAATGAAACGTAACCTTTGGTTCGCCTTCCCCACAATATTTTCTATGTGTTCTCTCCAGTCAAAGTTGTTCGTTATTGTAACTCCTAGGTATTTGGTAGAATTTACGACCTTAAGGTTTGATTTATCGCGTAATTGAAGTTCAGCGGATTTCTTTTAGTGGTCATTTGTATTACTTCACACTTTTCTTTATTTAGTGTCAATTGCCAATTTTCGCACCAAGTAGAAATTTTGTCTAAATCGCTTTGCAGTTGCTTTTGATCCTCTGTTGACTTCACTAACCGATAAACGACAGCATCATCCGCGAACAGTCTAAGGGAGGTATTCAGATTATCTCCTAAATCGTTTATAAACACGAGGAAGAGTAGGGGACCTATAACGCTTCCCTGTGGAACGCCAGATATCACTTCTGTTTTACTCGATGACTTACCGTCAATTACAACGAACTGTGTCCTTTCTGATAGGAAATCGTGAATCCAATCGCACAATTGAGGAGATATTCCATAAGCACGCAATTTCATTAGAAGCCGCTTGTGGGGTACAGTATCAAAAGCCTTCCGGAAATCCAGAAATATGGAATAGATTTGAGATCCGTTGTCGATGGCACTTAACACTTCATGTGAATAAAGGGCAAGCTACCTAGGTAAACTAACCTACGGACAAACACACACACCCATGCCCCAGGGAGGACTGGAACCTCCACGGCGAGCAACCGCGCGCTCCGCAGCGAGACGCTTTAGACCGCTCGGCTACTCCACCGCGGCTGCTAGTGTTTACACACGTTTTCCTGGACGGCAGCACGTAGCACGAATTATGTGGAAGTTTTGATTGATCCTCTATTGATGTCGGACGTTCGGCACCGGTACTATTGCCCGACATCTCAAGGATCGGGTTTGAGTCGTGGCCACCCCTGGCAGACAGGGGGGTGAGATGGGGCGGCCACCCCGCCGCGGCGGCGCTACAAATGGATTTAATAAGCGAAATTGAGCAGCAGGCGAGCTGGCATCGATCGCATAATCAAACCATCATCACGGCGAGCAGGGGGGTGGAGACTGAATCAAATGCTGCGGCGCGCCACGGAGATTCCTCATAACATCCGTCAGCCAGAAGGCGCATCGCGCACATTTGTATCCAGGGATGCGCGGGGATAGAGGGAAGGGTGAAAGGGAGGCAGTCAGAGAATCCTGGGACCAGGCTACATGACGCCACAAGGTGCAGAACTGCTTCCATCTAGCGTGGAGACTACAACATCCGGACTCATTATTGTCGAAAGTCACTCGGGATAACTCTAAATCTGGATAACTAAATATATGGAGGAAAACTATTTTTTTATTAAGTCTAGATAAAAAAAATGTCAAACCGTGGGAGTATTAATAAGTGGCAGAACAATATTGTTACTGCTTTTCTGTCCTTTAATCCCATGTTGCTTTTTATATTATAATGCAGATACTTCTTTATACACTACCGGCCATTAAAATTGCTACACCGAGTAGAAATGCAGATGATAAACGGGTATCCATTGAAGTATAACTGTGTTACTCAGTCAACATAGTTAAATAACTTAGTAAGGAAGATTTATAAATACAAAAAGAAAGTGAGTGTCCGTACGTAACGCACAGAGTCTGGAGTAAAAAGAAATTATCTCGATTTGGTGAATATATATATTTTTTTAAAATAAACTATTTCGCAAAGCGAAGTGCTTCTGGATCTCCCCTTTGGCCTTCTACTATATAAAAACTCCCTGAATATTCTGGCTAAAGTCTCGCTCAGCGGCATGAGAAGCGTCTCGGTGCGTCCGTAGCAGCGTTAGGTTGGCAACATTTGATCTGTACGAAAATGTACTGAAGTGCGTTTTAACCTTCGTTTTACGAGGCCAATTACTTTTACTGACTGGACAGGAGTACATCGAAAAATATTATTATTTTTACGATTATGTCCTGATTTTCAAGGTTGTGGTTAGGCATGAACCTAAGAGTACAGCTTAAATTGTTGGGAGTGAACAAACGAATGGACAAGGGTACATCGACGAATATTATTATTTTTACGAACATATCATGATTTTCAAGGTTGTGGTTAGGCAGGAACCTAGGAGTAGAGTTTCCATTGTTGCGAGTGAACAAGCGAATGTTATGATTTTTACGAATATGTCATGATACATCTACATACATACTCCGCAATTCACCGTAAGGTGCGTGGCGGAGGGTACACTGTACCACTACTAGGCATTGCCTTTCCTATTCCACTCCCAAATTGAACGAGGAAAAAAAGAATGCCTATATGCTTCCGTACGAGCCCTAATTTCTCTTATCTTGTCTTTGTGATCTTTACGCGAAATGTAAGTAGGTGGCAGGAAGATCGTACTACACTCAGCCTCAAATTCCGGCCCTCTAAATTTCCTCAACAGAAATTCACGAAAAGAACGTCGTCTTTCTTCCAGCGATCCCCAATTGAGTTGCCGGAGCATTTCCGTGACACTCGCGCATTGGTCGAACCTACCGGTAACAAATCTAGCTGCTCGTCTCTGAACCGCCTCTATGTCTTCCTTTAAACCGATCTGCTGCGGGTCCCAAACACTTGAGCAATACTCAAGACATGGTCGTACAAGCGTTTTATACGCGGTCTCCTTTACAGGTGAAGTACATCTTCGCAAAATTGTCCCAATAAACCGAAGTCGGCTGTCCGCCTTACTCACAACTGTCCTTACATGCTCGTTCCATTTCATATCGCTCTGCAATGTTACGCCTAGATATTTGAACGACGCGACAGCATCAAGAAGCTCACTACTAATGCTGTATTCGAACATTATAGGATGTGGTTAGGGATGAACCTAAGAGTACAGATTAAATTGTTGCTTTCGTTCTACCAAATTATGACATTTAAAAATCATAGTAATTCGTATCGTTTTAGAGACAGGCATACACATTTCGATTTACGTAACAACTAAGTGTTACATCTGAACAGAAAGACATTGCATGTGGAGAAGCGTAGTATTATAGTGTGGAATGTTCTACATTCCAATCCTGTGATTCGAAATAAAATCAGAGAAACGCGATATTAACACATTCATTTCCACATCTTGTAAGGATTGTGTGCCGCCATTCATCCCAGTATCGACAGCGACTGTTGCCAACACTAGCGCACTACGTCACGTAAGTACGCTAGGCCATGCCGCCGGTCGAGACTTTTACCAATATTCTTGACGCATTTGCCCCTCTCTCATTCCCATTAAATGTACAGACCATAATAGTCTTCTACTGTTCATTTGTTCATTATTTTTGCTTCTGAAATGATCCCCGTCACCTTTTTTTTTATGTATGGGGGCTATTTGCGTGTTTCTCCATTCTGTTAGAACAGTCTCTGTTCTTAAGATTACCGGGATGAGATGAAATCAACATCTATGCAGTATTTTACCTCCATATTTTACTATCTCACCTGGAATGCTGTCATGTGCAGTTGCTTTACCATATTTGCTCATTCAATACATTCCACCACCTCTTTAAATGCTGGTTCTGGAATCTCCTGGTAATTGGTACTGCTACTGGCGTTGCTAATGAACCAATAATAATCCAGTAGGACGTCAGAATATTTGACGCTAAAATTTTCTTGGTTCAGTAACTATATTACCGTTTAAATCCTTCATCACTTTCGTTTGGTACTTAAAAACATCTTTAATATTGTAGATTGTCCCGTACATTTCCTGAATGTTATTATTTTGATGTTTTACGAATTTTTCCTTTCTCTTGCGATCGATTTATTAGCCTACTAACTTATATGCCCGTGCTTCGCAACGGATGTTGAAGGAGAGCCTGTGTGTATCATGGCTTTTTAGGGTTCCGGACCTCTGTCAGTAAAAACAGAATCCAGGTTGGATCGCTCTGTCAATAAACTCAAGTTGTCCTAGCCACGATGTCAAATGTAAGTAAAAGTCATTGTCCGAAACAATGTATCTTCATAAAGTTTTTGATACAAAAAGTGAAACGTGCCAAAACAAGCAAAGAAATGTCGCTAAGTATTTAATACACAAAGCGAAAGCAGTAACACTATGTTCAATGTTTGTTGGTATTCGTAGACATAAGATTGCTTAATTCTGTCACAGACGTTCGCTTCCTTGATGTACTAACCCATACTTATGATGCAGCAGCGGTGTTTATTAGTTCTTTCGTGTACTACAGCGCTTCTATTGTATGTTTGCTGTACTACGCAATCAATACTTAAGCATAACCTACAACTAAAACAATTTCCCTTATGAAGTTGCTCCATGCAAATCCGTGAAGTAGTTTAGGAGAGTACGTATTTCTAATAGATGAACAGAGTTACTAAAAACACTTAAGATTGCGATGTATCTTTTTTCCGTGATCTGATTTTGATGAAATCATGCCTCTATGTTGCCCCAATCATAACTCAAATTTCCTGTGAAAAAAGTTCAAAATGTTTGTATGGTCTATGGGACTTAACTACGGGGTCATCAGTCCTTAAACTTACAAACTACTTATGAACTACTTACGAACTAGGACGGCACAAATATCCATGCCCGAGGGGGGATTCGAACCCCCGACCGTAGTGGCCGTGCAGACCGTGACTGGAGCGCCTCAGTCTCCTCGGCCACCGCGGCCGGCTGTGAAAAAGCTTGAAAATGTGTCAGTAGTTTCTTTTTTTAATACGCTTGCGAAACGTGTTAGAAATAGGCATATCTTCATGAATATGATGTAGCTCACATCATACATCAGTTATATTCGCCATTTTAAACATTTATTCCATGATCATTCATATCTCTGGATAATGGGCTGAGGCATAGAAAGCTGAAATATAATAAGTATTTCCTTAATGAAATAGAAATATCACTGACAATAATTATTATGTAACTAGATTCCATTTTTGTGTGCCAGCCCACCACAGAATTATAATGAAATAACAGGTTTTCGCTTGGTAGGCGATGTGAGATGTTTCTTTTATTTAACTTCAAAACATATCGATTTCGTCCCTATGATGGGACATCATCAGTGCAGAATTGATTCTATTGTTGTGACTTGTACCGGCAAGACCTTTAAATGTTTTTAAGCAGAGCACATAGGTCATCATGACTTGCAATTCTGCACTGATGATGTCCCATCATAGGGACGAAATCGATATGTTTTGAAGTTAAATAAAAGAAACATCTCACATCGCCTACCAAGCGAAAACCTGTTATTTCATAATAATTATTATTCTTACGGTTGGTCCTCTTTCTGTTAGATGCGCTATTGTCGCGCCAAGCGATGTGACTTAAACTTCCATAGCAGTTGTACATATACATTAGACTGCGATATCAGTATGTAAATATATGGATTAAACACGGCGATGATTGTATCGGTTTTATACTCATTACGTCGAATCATACTTCGTAGAATATAGCATCCAAGAAAACGAGTTTTAGAAATATGGTAAATTTGAAAAGTCAAAGAGTAAGTAGTATTTTCAAAGAGTAATAATCCCATCGCTGCTCCGAACTTCACACGAACACCCGCAGCGCTATCTGTTAGTTCTTTGCTCCATTACGCCGTTCTTTCCAAGCATGAAATACACCTAAAACTTCAAATTACGATATCTTTTACTTTCCTGATTTGATTTTGATAAAATGAAGCCTATATGTTGCCTCAGAATATTCTCTATTTGTCTGTGATACCCCCATGAATGTTCATTTAGTACTTTTTAAGATTACTCTCTAAAATAGACATATGCGATTGCTTTCAGAGAAATGTTTAAATTGTGATGACTAACTTTTTTCTTATCCGATTTTGTGAAATGAAGCGTTTCAGTAACCGAAAGATACCCTCACGTTTCCTGTGAGAAACGCCTGAAAATTCGTCTATTAGTTTTGAAGATGAAAGTGAAAGATAGACATGACGATCGTCGATGAAAAACGTTAAATTGTGATGTTCTTCTTTCTGTGATCCGATTTATGAAACTAAGTCCCAAGGTACGCTGCAGTTACCATACCTGTGAAAACCCCATGCGAATTCGTAGTTTTGGAGAAGTGGTTTCTAATAGATTAACAGAAAGACACGACGGTCTATGAAAACACTTCGTGATTCTATTTTAATGAACTCATGCCTAGATCCTGAACCAATCTTCCCTCACGTTTTCTGTGAAAACCGCATGAAAATTCGTCCAGTAGTTTTGAAGATTGAAGAGAACAGCGACAGGCCTACATTTACAGATTTATTATTAGTATAGATATGTTGTATAATTTTAAAATTTTGCAGGAATATATTGATTTGTATAAGTGCTGTATGACGGTAAAATCTGTTGCAAATACGGTTAGTAGTAAAGAAGTAATAGATTAAAACGTGATGCTTGATGGGGCGGTTTTCCATGATCGTTACTCTTTACGTCCTCATATCTCATGAACTAGGTGTCGTACTGTGATACAATTTCTAACATACATTCAGCTTTAAGTGTCTATTCTGTCTGCAAAATTTCCTGCGTGAACAATTGGTAGTGTAGAAATTATAAATTGTAACGTTATATCGAATGCCGTAATTTTAATCCATAAACAGCGAAAAAGTAGTAAGCGAGAAACTTTTTTCCTTTCGTTATTTTGATGTGGTTGTCCGCGAGAAAAAGTTTAATAAAGGTTTGAAATTATGTTTGAAGTTTGTTGCAAATCGCCAAGTACTGTCATTCTCATACAGTGTATTGATAAAGTTTCGTCGCATCATGTTGCAGTTTTTTTTTTTTTTTTTTTTTTTTTTTTTTTTTTTTTTTTGCGATTCCTGATGTTCAATCGTTATATCTACTGAACCATGTGTCGTACGTGGCTCGTACTCCTACAGCAGTTGTTACCTCATGTAAGAAGTATATGTACCAAATTTGGGTGAAATCGGCCCAGTAGTTTAGGAGGAAATGTTCAGCATTGTCGTTTGACGCAGAAGTTTTTCGCGATCTCATTATTACATCATATCTCCTTACGTATGTGTCGTACATGATTCTTACCCCGAAAGTGATTGTTGCCAGATAGTAAGGACCATGTGTACCAAGTTTGGTTGAAATCGGTCCAGTAGTTTAGGAGGAGATGTGGAACATACATACATACATACATACACACATACACCCTATTTTATAAGATGTAAGATGTTAGAGCCTCGTGAGAAAGCTCTATTTCCGGATTCTTATTTGCTTGCAGCCATCTTTTGCGTGGTTTGATGAACTTGTCTTCAGCTTCTTCACATTCTTCATCGAACCATTTTGTCCAACCTGTTATTAATTGCAGCTGTAGGTTGACTTCTTTTACACTGTTCCAGCATTCATTACTGGATATTTCAAGACCTTCTCCGATATCACTTAAAGCATCAAACATTTTTGAAACTTCCATCTCGTATTTTAGGATTTCATCTCTTTATATATTGTCCAGTTTCTTCACATTATCGGATTGTACTTTCGCTCTAATTGCTTCCGTCAGCTTGATTGTAATTCATCTAATTACTAGATTATGTCTGACCCCATTTCAGTTCCCCGGGCAATGCAGTTCGGTGAATAGTCATGTAATATTAACGTAGATGAACTATGAACTACAGTTACCATACTCTCCTTCTAAATAGTCACCTTCCATAACTAAGCGCCGCTGAGATTTGCGATACATGTCCTGGAAACTTTGCATGAAGTCTTCCTTCCGGCTGAAGTTTAAACGCCTCGTCACTTGTATTTGGATGTCGGGAATGTCGAATATCTCTTGCCTTTTAATTTGAGTGTGAGTCCAGGGAATAGGAATGAGTTTGAAGGATGGTGGATGCTCCAGTTGGACGACCTCTCTCTCTCTCTCCATCTCTCTCTCTCTCTCTCTCTCTCTATCTATCTATCTCTCGTTTTTCTTCAAGAGTGAAAATCCATTTTTTCAAAATATACGTATTTAAAGACGACCGGTTTCGAAGGACTGTGCCACCATCATCAGAGCATTCACACAAGGATTGCCGCCGGTGGCGACACCTACAACGTGCTGACGTGAGATAAGTTTCCAAACCGATTTGTCATACACAAAGCTCACATCAAAAGCAACTGCAAAATGATTTAGATATCTGCATAGTGCAAAACATGCCAAAAGATCGGATTGTAGCTTATCGCGATTGCGGTTTATCATATGGCGACCTTGCTGCTCGCGTTGGTCGCGATCCAATGACTGTTAGCAGAATATGGAATCGGTGGGTTCAGGAGGGCAATACGGAACGCCTTGTTGGATCCCAATGGCCTCGTATCACTAGCAGTCGAGATGACAGGCATCTTATCCGTATGGCTGTAACGGATCGTGCAGCCACGTCTCGATCCCTGAGTCAACAGATGGGGACGTTTGCAAGACAACAACCATCTCCACGAACAGTTCGACGACGTTTGCAGCAGCATGGACTATCAGCTCGGAGACCGTGGCTGCTGTTACCCTTGACGCTACATCAGATACAGGAGTGCCTGCGATGACGTACGCAACGACAAACCTGGGTGCACGATTGGCAAAACGTCGTTTTTTCGGATGTATCCAGATTCTGTTTACAGCATCATGATGGTCGCATCCGTGTTTGAAGAAGTCGCGGTGAAAGCAGATAGGAAGTGTATATTCGTCATCGTCATACTGGCGTATCACCCGGCGTGATGTTTGGGGTGCCATTGGTTACACGTCTCGGGCTCCTCTTTTTCTCATCGACGGCACTTTGAAGAGTGGCCGTTACATTTCAGATGTGGCTCTACCCTTCATTAGATCCCTGCTAAACCCTACATTTCAGCAGGATAATGCACTACCGCATGTTGCAGGTCCTTACGGGCCTTTGTGGATACGGAAAATGTTCAACTGCTGCCCGGGCCAGCACATTGTCCAGATCTCTCACCAACTGAAAATGTCTGGTTAATGATGGCCGAGCAACTGGCTCGTCACAATACGCCAGTCACTACTCTTGATGAACTACGGTATCGTGTTGAAGTTGTATGGGCGTCTGTACCTGTAAACGCCATCCAAGCTCTGTTGGACTCAATGTCCAGACGTATCAAGGCCGTTATTACGACCAGAGGTGGTTGTTCTGGGTACTGATTTCTCAGGATCTATGCACCCAAATTGCGGGAAAATGTAATCACATGTCAGTTCTAGTATAATATATATTTGTCCAATGAATACCCGTTTATCATCTGTATTTCTTCTTGGTGCAGCAATTTTAATGGCCAGTAATATATTTAATAAATGGAGATTAAATAATACGAGCAACATAGCACTTAGTTCAAATATAAAAATACATAAATTAAAACATCACAGCTTGAGTATCTTAGAAGCTGTGTTGTTTTAATTTATGTATTTTTATATTTGAACTAAGTGCTATGTAGCACTATTATTTAACCTCCATTTTTTGAAAAATAAGATTACCAATTTATAAATTTATGATTCTGTATGCTTCAGGAGCCTCAGTCATATAAAATTTTTTAGAAGAGCTAACCGCCATTTGACTGAAAGATTTTTTTGATTTTTTGATTTTTGTTTGACACAACCTGGTTTCGGCCTTACGCCATTTTCAAGTGCTGTGATAAAAGTTATCAGACAGGTTTTCTTATGTCGTGGTCATAATAATAAAAACAATAAAAATATTCGGAGTTGAGTCCATGTCGGAATTATAAAATGGGTGACACATTTGTCCCCGCATCTCAATTTAAAATAATAAAACAGGTATGTGTTCACCATAAGATCACGAAGGCAAGAGCTTGATATCAAATTCGGACACTTGTTGAATGAAGCAGCGTGCACAATGAGAACTTAAGTTATTCAGTAATTTTTTATAGTATTATTCCTAATAACCATCTTAAAGTGAGTAAAATGGAACATAATATATCACCAGCGTCCCAGGAAAATCGAGGAAGAGGGTGAGAGAATCTGAAAAGTGGAAAATACACATTGAAAATAAACAAAGGTAAGACTAGCTTGTAAACTACACTGTTCTATTGTAAGGTGTGTTGTACGAAATCACTATTTGTTGGAAAGAAGTTCGATGTCAGAAAAAACGTAAGGATGTTTAAGGAAAAATCTGGGACAGTTTCAACAGACCTTATGCTAATAATTTTAGACATTCAGTGCCGTAACATTTCATTTTGTACATAAAATTAAAAAGATTATTATCATAATTGTAGTTTTTATTTTTCCAATGTGTAATGGAGTTCAGAATTAAATATTTTCCATTTTTATGTTGATATTCCTATAATTTGCCAGCCTGTACACCTGTAAAAGATTCTCGTCAGCAGTAAGTGAATCTCTGTGTATCAAGAACGGACATCTGAAAGCGTATTCACATCAAAAGCGGACACCTACACGTTTTAGCTTCAAAGACGGACATCTGAATTTTTAAACACAATTTGAAGGTGTTTGAGTAATGAAATTCATATTAGCTACTTCCAGATATAAATCCTCGAGTACTAAACCTGATAATGCTCAAATCAGCTTATAAATATATAGCTCTACGTTTCGCAATAAAAATTGAGATTTATCTCAGTTTCTGGCAAGCGACAGATGTCCGTCTTTGATAATAGGCTATTCATATATTGTCAGTACTGGATCTGTTTCTGCAGAAGCCACTTTGATACTGCCCAATTATATTTTCTGCATATGGTTTTAGCAGTAAACGAGAGTAAATATTATAACATGTATTAATTACTGATATTCCTCTACAGTTTCTAAAATCTTACCCGTCTCCTTATGCATAGGAACTATTAACAATTCTCTCCAATCTGTTGGGGCTGTTCTCTGTTTTTCAGATTGCCTGCATCAAGTGAAATAACGTCTATGTTATGGTTCTCCTCCGAATTTTAGTAGTTCAGTTTGAATGCTGTCACCCCCATTTGCATTAATATTTTTATGCGTCTCATACATTCCACCAACTCCTGTAATGTTGGTTTGATAGGTGCTACTATTTATAGCACCCCAATAAGCTCTGAAATACGACGCTTTTTGAATACAAACTCGTTTTGTGGTGCGTCTACACAATCCAGACGCTTGTCAATGCTGCAGATGCGAAGCTACAGAAAAAAATATCTGGGAGTTTGGCGACTCCTTGTGTTAGAATCTGTTTTGAGTGAGTGGATCTTCTTGAGACAGTTCAGGGCAGTGTCTGTCCTGAGCTTACTGCTATACGCGATACAATAGTGTAATTCGGGTTGCCTGACGAGCAGGCGTAAGGTCGCCTGAGACATGCGGCTAACACAGTCAGCTTGCAGATTTCTTACTAAATTGAAGCCGTGAGCTGTGTTGCACCACGTGTAGGTGAAATACTTTTGTTTTTGGAAATGAAACCGCCGTTTTCTTACTGCAATTCTTTTATTTTCTCAATTCGCGTTTCGCCCTCTATTTCAGGGAATCGTCAGTGGCTTCCGTATCTGGAAATTACATTTTTGTTTACTGATGTAGCCACAACAGATTGCAAATACTTCACTCTGTTTTAATGGAAATAAACATGTGCTACTCACTCTTTATAGTTCCGCGATACTGACGGTGTTCGTCCCACCTGGTCACTTGGTTGAATTCACACAGCTTCGACACAATTTATGTATTTCCTTCATCATTTTATCTCTTGTCCAACGTTTACTATTTGAAGGTGCATCACGTTTAGGAATTAGTTTCTTTAAAAGTATTGCGAACTTAAATGAGTAAGTGTTTGGGGCGTTTGTGTTTGGTGTTGACGAAAAAGATTGTGAATTCTTATTTTTTTTTTTTCCTTACATCTTATAAAATAGGCTGTATGTGTGTATTTATGTATGTATGTTCCACATCTCCTCCTAAAAGCCGGCCGCGGTGGCCGAGGGGACTGAGGCGAAACAGTCACAGTCTCCACGGCCACTACGGTCGGGGGTTCGAATCCCCCCTCGGGCATGGACATTTGTGCCGTCCCTAGTCTTAGTTAGTTCATAAGTAGTTTGTAAGTTTAGGGACTGATGAACCCGTAGTTAAGTCCCTTAAGCTATAAAAACATTTGAACATTTTTTCCTCCTAAAATACTGGACCTATATCAACCAAACTTGGTACACATATTCCTTAATATCGGGCAGCAATCGCTGTCGAGGTAAGAATCGCCTACGACACATACATAAGGAGTTATGACGTCATAAACAATGATATGCGCAAAAAACTGCTGCGTCAAACGACAATGCTGCACATTTTCTACTAAAATTTGGTACACATATTCCTTATGTGAGATAACAACTTCTGTAAGGTAACCAACGCCGTACGATGTTTGGTTCAGGAGATGTAATGTCAGGAACAATGGGAATCGCAAAAAACTGCTAGATAATGCGACGAGACTTTATGAATACACTATATGAGAATGAGAGTACTTAGCAACTTGCAACAAAGTTTGAACATAATTTCAAACCTTTATTAAACTTTCTCTCGCAGGCAACCACTTCAAAAGAATGAAAGGAAAAAAATGTCTCGCTCACTACTTTTCCGCTGTTCATGGAGCAAAACTACGGCATTCGGTATGCGTTAAAATTTATAATTTCTACACTAGCAATTGTACTCGCAGGAAATTTTGCAGACAGAATACACAAATGAAGCTGAATGTACGTTCGAAATTGTATCACAGTACGACACGTAGTTCATGAGATATGAGGACGTAAAGAGTAACGTTCATGGAATACCGCCCCATCAAGCATCACGTTTTAATCTATTACTTCTCTACTACCAGCCATATTCGCAACACTTTTTACCGATATACAGCACTTACACAATTCAATATATTCCTGTAAAATTGTACAACATATCTATACTAATAATAAATCTGTAAATGTAGGCCTGTCGCTGTTCGCTTCAATCTTCAAAACCACTGGACGAATTTTCATGTGGTTTTCACAGGAAATATGAGCGAAGATTGGTTCAGGATCTAGGCATGATTTCATCAAAATAGAATGACGAAGTGTTTTCATAGACCGTCGTGTCTGTCTGTTCATCTATTAGAAACCACTTCTCCAAAACTACTTGAGAATACATATGGGATGGGGTTTTCACAAGTAACTTCAGCGTATCTTGGGACAACATATAGACTTTGTTTCATAAAAATCGGATCACGAAAAGAAGAACATCACAATTCAACGTTTTTCATCGACAATCGTCATGTCTATCTTTCTCTTTCATCTCCTAAACTAATAGAAGAATTTTCAGGGGGTTTTCACAGGAAACGTGATGGTATCTAGTGGGTACAGAAACGCTTTATTTCACAAAATCGAATCAGAAAAAGTAAGTTATCACAATTTAAACATTTCTCTGAAAGCAATATCATCTATCTATTTGTAGAGAAGAATCTCCAAAAGTACTAAATGAACATTCGATGAGAGTATCACAGATAAATAGAGAATATCCTGGGGCAACACATAGGCTTCATTGCCTCAAAATCAGATCAGGAAAGTAAAAGATATCGTAATTTGAAGTTTTAGTTGTATTTCATGCTTAGAAAGAACGGCGTAATGCAGCAAAGAACTAATAGCTAGTGCTTTGGGTGTTCGTGTAAAGTTCGGGGCAGCGATCGGATTATTACCGTTTGAAAATACCTCTTACTCTTTGACTTTTCAAATTTACCATATTTCTGAAAATCGTTTTATTGCTTGCTATTTTCTACGAAATATGATTCAACGCAATGAATATCAAACTGATACAATTCTCGCCGTGTTTAATCCATATATTTACATACTGATATCACAGTCTAACGTATATGTACAACTGCTATGGAAGTTTCTCACGCTTGGAGCGACAATAGCGCATCTAACGGAAACAGAACCAACCGTAAGAATAATAATTATTTTCAGTGATATTTCTACTTCATTAAGAAAATACTTATCACGTGTTATATTTCTGCTTTCCATTCTTCAGCCTATTGTCCAGAGATATGAATGATCATGAAATAAATGTTTTAAATGGCGAATATAACTGATGTAAACTATATCATATTCAGGAACATATGCCTATTTATAACACGTTTCGCAAACGTATTAAAAAACAACCAACTGACAAATTTTCATGCGGTTTTCAGCGGAAATATGAGATAATAAAATCATATCACGGAAAAAAAGATACATAGCAATTTTAAGTGTTTGCAGTAACTATCTGTTCATCTATTAGAAACACCTAATCTCCTAAATTACTCCAGGGATTTGCATGGAGCAACTTCGTTTCATAAAAGTGGAATCAGGGACATTGTTTTATATGTAGGTTATGCTTGAAGTATGGATTGCGTAGTACAGCAAACAAGCGATAGAGGCGCTGTAGTGCACCAAAGAACTAATAAACACCGCTGCGGTATAATAAGTATGGGGTAGTACAACAAGGAAGCGAACGTCTGTGACAGAATTAAGCAATCTTATGTCTACGATTAACAACAAGCATAGAACATAGTGTTACGGATTTCTCTTTGTGTAATAAATACTTAACGACATTTCTTTGCTTATTTTGGCAATTTTCACATTTTGTATCAAAAACTTTATGAAGATACATCGTCTCAGACAATGACTTTTACTTACATATGACTTCTTCGCTAGGACAACTGAATTTATTGACAGAGCGATGCAACAAGGATTCTATTTTTAAGTCCGGAACCCTAAAAAGCCACGATACACACAGGCCCTCCTTCAACAACCGTTGCGAAGCACGGGCATATAAGCTGGTAGCGAATTTTCTCCTCTAAAATACGTTTACTTAATTTTCGTCTCAAATAAAGGTCAAGGCGTTTTTGTAATTAAATTTCCTGCTGTCAAAAAGCCACCAAAACGGTCTTTATTTGGGGTTACTAAACTATTTTCTTGCCTAAGCATTGTAAAAGGGACGTTCTGATCCTTGTAAACACGTTACTGAGACAAAAACAGACAATGTCAAATCGCCGTTATTTATCCAAACTGAAACGATGCGAGATATGTCAAAAACATGAAACAGCATAGCTTTAGAGAACTTCCTCTACAAATTCGTTTATTCAATTTTTCTGTAGTGTGAACGGTTAAGCCGTTATTTACGTTTAAATTTAGAGCTATCCGGAGGCGATTGCCACAGTCCACTTTTAGTGTTACTACCGTAACCTGAAGTGGGTCAAAATTATTGGAAACGGACAAACAAATTCTGTGTTTTACCGAGACAAACGTCCGTCTGTTCGTTCATATATGCTTACATTTACATTTATAAATTTTAAATTTGGCTTATTCTTGTAAAGACCTCCGTTTAGCAAAACATTGACGTGTCGTAGTAGCAACACACTGGCCTCGCATTCAAGAGGATTTAGGTTTTCCGTGATTTCCCTAAATCTCTCTATCAATCTAACTATCTATCTATCTACTTGGGCCTTTTCCCGCACATGCGGTGTCGGCACTGTGTTAAACGCGAATCTGGCACGTGTTAATATTTACAGGGTGGCCGAATGCCCTTCCAGCCGCCACCCCATGCCCCCCAGGAGCAAATTTGTACACCAAATGTCTGCGTATAGTGTTGTATGAGTGTGAAAGTGTAAAGTGTTACGAAATGTTTGCGAGTCGTGTCACTGAGGCGGGAATTTAGGACCAGCCCGGTATTCACGTAGGGGGATGTGGAAAACCGCCTAAAAACCACATCCAGGCACTCCGACCCCCTTCGTTAATCCGCCGGGCGGATTAGAACCGGGGCCGGTACGCTTCCCCGTCTCGGAAAGCGGGTCTTGATTTCCCTAAATCACACCAGGAAAATTCCGGGATGGTTCCTTTCAAGGGCACGGCAGATTTTCTTCCCCCATGCTTAAACAAAAACTATCCTTCTCTAATGTTCACGTTGTCGAAAACACGCTGAACCCCTATCTTAACTTTCTTTTTACGTCATTTTCGACGACTAGCAGCCATTGCATATACCTTTATCTCTTCTTCCGAGTGAATTGTTCCGTACAGTAATTGCTGATCGTAAAACTTACTTGTATATAAACTTAGTTGTCTTTTAAAAATACCTGTAGCTCCTTACCTCAAGTAAATGGCAGTTATTGTCTCCGTAAAAAAAAAAAAAAAAAAAAAAAAAAAAAAAAAAAAAAAAAAAAAAATCATTTGGGCCTACAGCATTGCATATGTCTTAAGGACATATTGTTAATCTAAGTAATACCAAAATGCTGCTTTACTTTGTAAATGTTAAATACTGTTTAATAATACAGCAATAGGCATATTTCGGCAGTGTGACCATCATCAGGCTATCTGCGGACAAATATTTAATGTTAAAATGAGTAAAATACAGATATTTACAGTTTTGATACATTTTTCGTGACATATTATTCCAGACTTACGTCCATATGGCATCGTGGAGTTATAATATAATATAATAACTGCATATAATTGCAGTATCAATGCTCTTATATATATATATATATATATATATATATATATATAATGTTTATCACGTATTAATTTATTACTGCTATTCTGTCAGTTTTACATACCACACACTTACACAGGACGAACGTCTGATGAGCTGAACGCATTACTAAAAAAGACTACAGTCATATTTGCCTACAGAACTGCACATAACATAAAAACCTTAATCCATTCCAGTAAGACAAAAACACCAATATACCAATTACCAGGCATATACAAAATTAATTGTAAAGATTGTCAGAAATTTTATATAGGACAAAGTGGCAGAAATTTCGAAATTCGATACAAAAAACATACAAGAAATTCCGACAAAAATCTTTTAGCATTCTTTAACGACTTGAAAACGGAAAATCACGAAACCGATCGAATTACAGACGCAATGAAAATATTACATATCACGCCAAAAGGTTATCATATGAACATCCTGGAGGAGATAGAAATTTATACACATTTGAAGGAAAGCCCTGACGAAATTTTAAATGAACAAACCGAACTAAAACACAAACATTATCTAGACAACTTTATTAAAATTTTCGAATCGAGCTAGAGATATACATCGCAATACCATAACATAATAAAGATTACACCACCCTACCAAAGATCACACTATACGCAGTAATAAACAAACTGTAGCCATAGAACATCGCTGCGGGATATGTCAAACTGACAGAATAGCAGTAATGAATTAATACCTGATGTTGTTGTTGTTGTTGTTGCGGTCTTCAATCCGCAGACTGGTTTGATGCAGCTCTCCACGCTACCCTGTCCTTCATCTGAGAATACGTTCGGCAACCTACATCCTTTTGAATCTGCTTACTATATTCGTCCCTCGGTCTCCCTCTACGATTTTTACCCCACACGCTTCGTTCTAATGCTAAGTTGACAATTCCTTGATGTCTCAGAATATGTCCAACCACTAGCCCTTCTCTTAGTCAGGATATACCAGAAACTCCTTTTCTCCCCAATTCGGTTAAGCACCTCCTCATTAGTTACGTGATAAACATACTGCAATTATATACAATTATTGTAATAAATTATACCTCTCCGATGCCTTATGGACGTAAGTCTGGAATAATATGTCACGAAAAATGTTACAAAATTGTAAGTATTTGTATTTTACTCATTTTAACCTTAAATATTTGTCCGCAGATAGCCTGATGATGATCACAGTGCCATTTCTGATGCCGTTTTCTTCCTTTTCTTAATTGTTTCAAATGTTTCTAAATCTAAAGGAATTAACTACGTCCGTCATGTGCCTAGGCTTACACACTACTTAAAGTAACCTAAGGACAACACACAGACCGATGCCCGACAGAGGAGTTGATCCTCCGACGGCGAGCAACCACGCTCTCCGCAGCGAGGTGCTTTAGAATGTTCCGCCATTCCACCCCGACTCTCAGTTGTTTCACTTGGTTTCGTTTTCTTCAAACCACTTTCTACCAGTTTTCTTGTCCCTAGTGCATTGAAATCCTACCATGCTTTTCTCTCTCTCTAAAATCTCTCTTTGCAACAGTTATTATTGCCTTACCAACTGGTTTTGCAAGCCTTATATCCAGCTGATCATCAATCCCATTCCAAGATCTACTTACTCACCCACTGTGTATACTAGTAATTTTCGCTCCTTTATTATTTCTGACATTTCTGAGAGTTCAGATAAATTTCATTATTTATTTTTGGGGTACAATTTGTTGTACACAATTCCTCGCCCTAATGTTTGAGATATAACACCGCCATGAATGATTTTTAATTTCGAATTTTTTAGAATTGAATAGTTATTTGTTAAAAGGGCGAAAGTCACATTTTTCCCAAAATCCGCTGTTTTGACGATTTGCGTTCCTCTACCGTTGACATATCGTTTTATGTTAACAGGGTTTTGAAAATCCGATTGCAAATGGTTAAAATCTTAAATCAAATTTGAGCGTCTGTGTTAAAAGGGCGGAAGTGCTGGACTGATAATTTAAAGTAGTGTGTCTCTTAAATTTACAGTGGTCGAAGTTCCTACCACCAACTCTATAACATACAATTTCAAGGACTGGTGGCAGAAATATTACCGAAAAAATTCATCTGTTGAAAGTGTTACTGAGATTACACTTTGGAATCTGTACCTTCTATCATTTTGTGTACGATAATCAGCATCCAGGAACTGTTCTTACAAGACATTTAATGGTTTAATTGCCAACACGTTCATTCTTCGTCACAATTCCCATATTAAGGTTCAGCTCCCAGATTTAGTTGCCTATCCTGAAGCAAAACTGCCGTTAAAGAAAGAAAAAGTGAAGGACGTGAAGAATATTCTACCATACATTGAATTAATCAATTAATATTCTCAGCTCGGGAAAATTAAAATTACATCTTGACAGAAGCTATATTAAAATTTACCACACAGTATGTGTTCTATGTACGATTATTTTCTTGTGAATAACAACATTGTAATTTACAAATTATATTAACAATAACTGTCAGTGTTCTCACTCTGCAATATATTACTCATTATTCATTAGTTTTAGCAATAAAAAGTGATTTATGTCAGTTTCCAAGAAACTTATTTTCTTAAACTCCGTTATTTGTTAAAAGGCCGTAAACCCAATAGCTAATTAAGATTGTATTTCATACTTACAGCAATGAAAAGTGTTTAAGAACTGTTTCAACGACTAACTATAGGCCAAAACAAAATTATAAGACCAAAAACAAAGATCCACGGTATTTGTGCAAAACAGTTTTTTGCCTCGCCTGTAAAATTAGAATTTTTGGAGTTACGCCCTTTTAACAAACACCGATTCAATTGTGAGTTATTTAGAATTCAAACTAATAATAGTACTGCTATAATATACAAATATGGTTGAGTTTATTATTTACAAAAAATTATTATTACGTGAGCTAAAATTATAATAAATCAGACTTAAAACGAAGGTTTTTCAACAAATCTTCACTTTTCTAGTTCAATGCAAGAGCATATATTCGTAAAACATTATGTATGATATAAGGAGGAAAACATATAAATACAAAGATGGATCTTCTTGGCTACATTATTCTGCATGAGGCACAAAACTGAGACGTCAACTTTTCACGACTAAAAGTTCACCTTAATGTCACGTCAAAAAGTCTATCACGTCTACGTTCGCTTACGCGGCCCAGTTGAGGATGGGATAAGGGTGCTGAGAAACTTTCTGGTGTCGGTAATCTTCTCAAAGCTCGCGTTGGGAGCCCATCTGGTGCTGCTGCGTGGCGGCCAAAGCTGGAACTACTTCGCTGTGCTTCTCCGCCGACACGCCAGATCGCGCCTCAAGCGAAAATGGCGCCGTTTGCGAATTTGCGGCGTTCCCGTCATGTTTGTCGCATCGACCCTTACCTGAGTTGTTCATTTTGAAACACTTTTTGAATAGTGCTACATGCTTATTGCTACTTTTCGCTGTAAACACATAAAATACGAAAGAAGATGAGAAAAAAATCGGAGCAATATAACCGTAACTCTCGATCGGTGACCGTTATTTTTGCCGACAATGTGATAGGGGAGGCTGCATTTTATTGCTGCAGTTGGCATCAGACATGACTGAAGATTCATTGCCAAGCAGCAATCTAGTTTTGCTTTCATTGTGGAAAACCAGTCAGATATACCTGACATAATGAAGACAGAGCGTTATAATATCCCTATCCCTCTGCAATTATATCAATTATTTACTAATTTTCCTTTAATTAATTCTACGAGGCGCGTCCAGAAAGGAAGTTCCGTTTGGTAGTAAAATGAAATTGTACACAGATACAGAAGAAATTTTTATTGCACAAAATTCTACAACTCTTAAACTACTTTTCCACATAACTGCCGAAATTTTGTAGGCACTTGTCATAGCGTACCACAAGTATTTCCAAGCATCCTTCACAGAAGATTGCCGCCTGTGTATTCAACCATGTGGTAACAGCTCTTTATCATCGTTGAAGTGTTGCTCACCAAGGACACATTTTAGATGTAAGAAGAGATGAAAGTCGCTAGGAGAGAGGTCCGAACTGTATGGAGGATGATCAAACAGGTGCCATTGAAATTTCCGCAAGAATTGTTTGGTCACATACGGTGTGTGAGGTCTGGCATTATCGTGAAAAAAAAATCTTTTGACAGTAATCCTCTTCTTACACCTAAAATCTGTCCTTGGTGGACAAGACTTCAACGATGATGACGAGCTGAAAGAACATGTTACCACATGGTTGAATACACAGGCGGCAACATTCTATGAAAAGGGCACACGAAACCTTGTGCCATGCTATGACAATTGCCTACAAAATTTCGGCAGCTATGTAGAAAAGTAGTTTAACAGTTGAAGATTTTTGTACAATGAATATTTTTTCTGTATCTGTACCCGTTCATTTTATATAACCAAACGGAACTTACTTTCTTGACGCGCGTCGTATATGCAATTCTTCACGGGCAAAGTTATAAAAACACAGATGTATTCCATGGCATCTTACTATCTATTTAGTGTTAATAATCTATGGAAGAAGGAGACTTGTCTATTCTATGGTGGTATTCAAGGACGAAACTGATACATGATTCACGCATTCAAGTATCTACGGAATGTTAATCAATGTTAGGAGTTGTAAACTATTATCACGTTGCGATCAGCAATAAACGACACAAATGAAACGTAAGAAATTTTGTAACTTATTCAATGGGCGATGTAACTTCAGTTATTAGATCTGGATGTCTGTGTATGTCGTATTAAGAAGGGGCCTGTCACCCTGGAACGACTAGAACCTGTACACCGTTAACTTAAAATACCTCTCAGTTTTTAGCATCAGAGAAAAAGCACGCAATTCTTACGCCGTAAACCAGTAACGATTGTGAAGGACTTTGATTGCACAACCAGAATCGGCGACGTCAGAACATCTCATCGAGCTACGAGACAATTACAGGAAACATTAACCCGTTTTCGTTCAGCTTACTCAGAATATTGACATAGTCAATCCCCTCAGATAAACATTGAACATTACCTGATAGTTCAACTAAATTTGACTCTGAAGTTTATTAACTGACATATTGAATTTTAGTACCTTGATTATTCAAACTATAAAATACAGACACCAGAGACATTTTACTTCTTTTTTTATTATTCTTTCACAGCGTACAAAGGTAATTTCTATTCATCTAAATTAGAAAAGATTCGAGATGATTTTTAGATCAAGATTGACGTCACATTAAGCGAAAATTTACTTGATATATCGTTATTTTTGTTAGTATGGCTGACTATAGTCCTCTCAGGTAAGTATGAGAGTTATGAAATTATAGGTACTAACAAAAATGGTTTTGAAAACATCGACAAAGATAATACAGAAAAGTGTCACAGAATAATTAAATGCACAGAGGGAAAGTAATTTTAGTTATCGAGGTTATGTCACAATCCAATATGTTTACGTTTTCGATACCGTCCATCACGTGGGACAGTGTTTTCCCACATAAAACCCGGCGTAAGTATTGTAATCCTATTAAAAAAAAAAAAAAAAAAAATAAAAAAAAAATAAATAAATAAATAAAAAAAAAAAATAAAAAAACTTATTCTTTTCATTCTCCACTCCGAGGAGTGGAGCGGGCTGTTTGAGATCCGGCCCATAAAGAGTCGCGGTTCTATTCAGCCAATTATCAGACAAGCTGATAGTGGGGCAAAGGGGGAATCCCAATTGGGAATAAGTGGGAGGGGCTTACCAGTTCCGGCATACGCCTTACAACCAAGGAAAACCTCCCGAAAACCTTGGTCGGAACCGGGGGATTGGGACCAATTTAATTTATCTCCGGGACTTGCCCCGGACTAAAAATGGATTATCGAGAGAACTAATCCTATTTAATGTGATCTCCAAATATCCGTAGAGACCGTAAAACGCCTGCGAGTTAGACTTCACTCCAACAGATTGTGCTATGCAGGGAGGCCAGCTTTCCAGGCGCTTTGAGTCCGACAGTAAAGTCTAGTAGTGACCAGTTTGCTTAGAGAAAGGAAGAAGAGTAGTGTAAATACATTCGTTACATTGTAAGCTGGGGATGGAAATAATTGTCTTTGGCTGCGTTAGGGCACTGAAATAATATATATGGATACCTTGGGGACTAATTGTTAACAATCGTTTTGAAAGAAATGTCAACGATTCTCTGGAAACAATAATTATCTTAATTTCGAAAAAATCTTGCGGAACAAATAGAAAAATATAAACGAGTAATGTAACATGAATAGAATTCACTTTAGACGACTGTATGCTCTTTTGGTTCTTGTTGACATACGCTGTTAATCAAAACACAAATAAAAAAGAGTTGTCAAACGATAAAAAAAAGTTTGTGAAACAAATAAATTCGCCAGTTTACGCTCTTGGCGACCGCTGGCCCAAACTGGGAGTAAGGGTTCGAAAACCCGACTGAGAAAATTTTTCACTTGTCGCTGTTTTATTTGCATGGTTTTTAATCCTTAAGTTTGAAAGCAAATCAGATACTAGCAAAACTCAACCAAGAATCCACAAAAATTATCGCAACTAAAGATAATTCTTTCCATCTTCAGCTTACAATGTAACGAGTGTGCATATTACAATGCTCGCCTCGGTTGCACAGTGGTAGAGTGACAGATTACAAATCCAAAGGTCGCCGGTTCGATCCCCGCCAGTTCCTAGGATTTTTAAGTGTCACTTTCCACTTCTTTCACCTCTGGCAGTATTGCTCATGTGAAAAATACCGAGTAGCACCGTGGTTCGGAACCCACGTTAAACTGTAGGTTCCCCTATAACTGGCTGGATAAGTCAGTTCGAAGGTCGGAGGAAGGCAACGGCATATCAGTGATCCATTATGTAATTACTCTTAATATTCTTATTTACGTCGATGATCACATGATTTCTCGTCGTTTTGACGACTGGTTTCGGTGAGTAAACACCATTTTCAAGTCTGCAGCAAATCAGAAACCTTACCTTAAAATATATACATAATAGCTGTTGTTACATTCTTTAATGAATATACACTTTTGCTGTGATGACGCCATTATGGCTACATTACATTAAGGCAACAGGTATGCTGTATAATATTTTTAAACACGTTTTATGTATTGATGACTGTAATGTATTATTTATGTTTTATAAGGTAGTCTAATACTAAATGTGTCCTTCTGTAACTCATTTGCTGTAGAGTGCCCGAAACAGGTCGTCAAAACGACGAGAAATTTTGTTATCATTGACGTAAATTAAGATACTAAAAGGTTCTGCGTCCCACCAAACAAAATATGAAGATGAATTCTAATCAAATTTATCAAAGTTTTCTAGTATTATTAAAAATAAAGATTATTTAAATTTTATTCTTGGCGAGATCACCATCCATTTTCTTATGTCACCCTCATTATATTTCTGTAGCAGAAGGATCTAAAAACGATAATTCTCTCAAAAGATTTGCAGAAACACCATATTTATCCCTCCTCGCAATCCAATTTATCCATTTTCTTTTACTTCTTCCTACTTTTCCGTTTTGCTTTTGGTAGATTAATTGTTCTTTCAAGACTATTGCGAGAAACACACAGCCAGTATTTATTACTTCCTTCGTGGTCTTGACTCTACTTGTGACTACTTTATACGCTCCTGTATATGACTCGGGACGACCAACACTTGAAAGCGACCAAAAACGCCAGCGACCAGCGTCTAGAATAGCCAGCAACCACCCTTCAACTTGAGACGCTCGCGTTTCGGAGCAGCGACTTTGTTCGTTGTCCTTGTTTACACGGAGCGAAATTAGGAGCTGCGTCCAAATACTCCAGCGACTAGCGACCACATACGCTCCGTGTAATACACCCTTTAGAAAACTGGCCACTGGAATTTGATTCCGGACTGGAAGCGCCTGGAAAGCTGGCATCCCTGCATAGCTCATACTGTTGGACGGAAGTCTGCCCCACAGGCGTTTCATGCATCTACGGATATTTTGATGACAGTAACATTTTCACTGTAAAAAAGTCGAAGGCGGCAGAACAATTAAATATATACATGCACTCCTTGGTAAAAATATTCATACAGACTTTATAAAGTCTTTGCTAGTCCGCCAAAAGTAGTGAGGTCGTATTCATACCAATGAATCAGGAGCGTAAAACGTACACACCTAGACTAGTTGGTTATAAAAAATTGCCAAGAAATTATTATTTGCAGGTTCTGTAATTTAAAATCCCATCAAAAACATAATATGTACAAAAATTCGAGTCTCGCGACGAATTCCTTCCAGCATAAAAAGTCGTGAGATCTTGCGGGTAACGAGGTCGGTTATTTTAGTTAGTGTTGGTAGAACCACCTATTCAACACCTTGTCATAATTTTTTATCTAATTAGTTATCTACCAACATCTGTAGTGACTATGTGAAAATTATTCATCTTTATTTCTATAATAAATATAATGACTTGGCAATCGCACCATAATATAATGACATAATAAATATAATGATCTGGCAATTGCACATCGTCATAATGACATAACAATAATTTATATTCTATTACGTAACCGAACATCTGCATAACGTTTTTTAAAGTATTAGTGTATGCTGCCATGGGAAACCAAGTCGGTTATTTTAGTTAGTGCTCATAGAACCACATATTTGTTTCCAGAATGAAACTTTCACTCTGCAGCGGAGTGTGCGGTGATATGAAACTTCCTGGGAGGTTAAAATTGTTTGCCGGAACCGGGACTCGAACCTGGGCCCTTGGCCTTTCGCGGGCAAGCGCTCTACCGACTGTGCTATCCCGACACGACTCACGATGCCGCCTCACAACTTTACTTCCGCCAGTACATCGCCTCCTACTTTCCAAACTTCACAGAAGTTCTCCTGCGAACCATGCAAGACAACACTCCTGGAAGAAAGGATATGGTCGAGACATAGGTTAGCCACAGCGAAAGTTTCATTCTGGAAACATCCCTTAGGCTGTGGCTAAGCCATGTCTCCAACATATCCTTTCTTCCAAGAGTGATAGTCTTGCAAGTTTCGCAGGAGAACTTCTGTGAAGTTTGGAAAGTAAGATGCGAGATACTGGCGGAAGTAAAGTTGTGAGGCGGGATCATGAGTCGTGTCGGGATAGCTCAGTGGTAGAGCGCTTGCCCGCGAAAGGCCAAGGGCTCAGATTCGAGTCCCGGTTCCGGCACACAATTTTAATCTGCCAGGAAGTTTCACATATTTGTTATCTACAACTTATTTGTTATCTGCCAACATTTATAGCGACTATATTAGTATAATACATCTTTAGTGCTAACATATATATAATAACTTCACAATCTCACCATAATATAATGACATCAGAATAGATGTAAGGATTCGGCAATTACACATATATAAAAATAATGTATATTTCACTATGTATCCAAACGTAATTATGTAGGAATGAAATATCACACATCTGCGTAAAGTATTTTAAATATTCGTTTGTGTTGCCATGCGATTGCCAAGTCATTATATTTATTATAGAAATAAAGACGTATAATTTCGATATAGTCACTACAGATGTCGGTAGATAACTAATTAGATAAAAAAAATTGTGACAAAGTATTGAGTAGGTGGTCCCATGAACGCTAACTAAAATAACCGACTTGGTTTCCCATAAGGTCTCATGACGTTTTATGGTGGAAGGAATTCGTCGCGAGAATTGCATTTTTGTACATTTTATGTTTATGATGGATATCATTTCTTTTTTGTAGGTAGTCCTTTCCTTTATTTATTTATTTATTAATTTATTTATTTATTTACTTTTTTCTTTACATCAACCACGGATTTTCTTAAATCCGTTCCCTGACTCTTTGGTTTGGTTTGGTTTCGTTTTGTTTGGTTTGATGTAACAGTTTTTGGAAAGTCCGGAAATCGATCTCACTGTTATTGTTCAATCCTTTCAACATGTATTCCTACCTTTGGTGGATCAATATACAAATATAGCAAGTTAGTGTTGTATTTCGGATCAGTTTGCGAACTTCATAATACATGGAACTTGCAGATTAGTGAAGTAATATTACAAAAATGTCATTAGTGGTGGCGTAGTGTAAAAGTAGTGTGTGTGTGTTTGAATAGATGCTAAAGGTAGTATGTGTGTCTGAGGCGAGCGTGTCACTGTTTTTGTTAAGAGACCTTCCCCGCTAAAATACACAAATAAATGTTCTGCTTTAGTTTTGGTTACAAAATAATTTGACTAAGCAATGCGACTTATTACCTTCCTTTGCCCTGTTGGAATAAATTGCAACTGACATGGGATGCAATGATCTCACGTAAATGTGGTTTAGTTTGATGCGTAACGGATAACACTTTAAATTGTACAGTAGTTAATAAGTTAACAGTAATTAAATTCGCAATTGGATTACACATTAATCTCGTGTGTGAGAAACAATATGAGCAAATGAAAAGTGCAAATTTGTTAGCGTGCACAATATACCATTAGCCAGACTATACCAGTACAGACTTCGAAAGCCAACAAAAAAGGGCTTGCCATTACTATGATAATTTTGTCACTTGAATAAACAGGATGTCAAACAAGGATATTTGAGATTTATTGGATACCAAAATCACTGCACTTGATAATGTGCCTAACTGAACAACAATTACCATATCGATTCAACGTAATAAAAAATGTGCTACACATCTGGTAAAGATTTCACTGCAAATATTTCTTATCTCTTTACGTGATCTACTTTCTTCTGATCAGACAAATCACTTTAACCGTTACTAACATTAAATGACGTAATAATTTGAACTTTCATTAGGAGTGACAAAATCTCTAAGAACTTGACTGGATTCATGAACAAACTACTTCCTGCTCTCATTAATAGCACAACTGATCATAACAAAATGTCTACACTGAACTGTTCTAATTAGCACATAAATTTACAAACACAATAATTATGCAACACTATCACAAGAAACAATGATCAAGACGGATAGCAATTCAAATTGGTGAAAGGAACGAGGAACTGGTAAAATGACTCAGGGATAAATGATAAATGCGAGCTGAATTGAACAGTATTCATTAGCAAAAAGACAAACATCAACTACAATAGTTCAAATACAGGCTAGCAGACTAACAATAGAAAAGTACACCTTACCTTATTTGGGACACATTAATTTCCATACAAAAATTACAATCTGCAGACTTGGCTGCGACTCTTCAAAACTGTCTGAATTTTTACTCTTCGAGTCCAACACACAAACAGACTATCTCGACCAGTGTTGCCAGATGTCAGAGAGAGAAAATACCTACGGTCTCACAAAAATGTACCTACGTTTTCCCTACTTCCTCCCTACCACCTCATTAATGCCCCTACATCAGGGTTGTATCCAGGATTTGGGTCTGGGAGGGGCTGAATACAGGAGTCCGGCCAGCAGAGGTTAACCAGCTGATTAATGCGACATGTTACAATTTTGAAAAACTTTAAAATAAATACTTGGCATCATGCTGCACTTGCTAGAGATGTTTTTCCAGTAACTGATCGTTACTGATTGATGGAGTCAAGTGTAGGCTATACCGCGAATCCCAAGTGCTCTGTTATAAGAGGATTACTGATTTATCGATAGGACAACCATAGAACATGTCAACCATAGGGAAGAACAGCATTAATTAGTTTCCTCAAATATTCCGCTAATTCCGAGTGCACTTTTACACGAGGATAACGAGGACCGCACAAGGATACATGGAGACACCATCAACCGTGGAGTAGGACCAACAGCAATTATTTAGTTCACAGTCAGCACTAAAAAGGAAGTCCGTCACTCTACATGATTCGATTTTCAAAGAGCAACGCTATGATAACAACGAATATCTAGCGCTTTGTTCATTATAACGTTGGCTGTCACAAATGTTTTAGCGTTTTCTTGTCAGCATCTTGTAATTTACAAGTGTCGGGATAGCACAGTCGGTAGTGCGCTTGCCCGCGAAAGGCAAAGGTCCCAGGTTCGAGTCCCGGTTCCGGCACACAATTTTAATCTGCCAGGAAGTTTCATATCAGCGCGCACTCCGCTGCAGAGTGAAGTTTCATTCAAGTACTGACTAGTTTATCGCCCTGACATAAATAAATAACAATCTAGTCAAGGTAATAAAACGTCTTTCTTTAATGGAAACAATGAATTTTCCTTGTGCTGACATTTTCTTAACATTGTTTTCAAACCGACACTCCATTCCATTGATATAGATTGAAATCATCATATTTTACATCAATTTCAGTATGTCTGAAACTACGTTTTCAAATTAATATTGTTTACTATGAACAAAAGACAACTATGGCGTCTAAAATATCATTGACTACTTGGTGGGCACCATTTCCACGTGCTGTTCTGTTGCCAACATTACCCGCTAGACATGTGTCGGCGATTGTAAAGTTTTACCAAAGTACCTACGCGTTGTGGACTTTTGGATGAAAATTCCCTACATGATTTTAATGCTTAAAAGTACCTACGTGTAGGGAAAATTCCCTACGTCTGGCACCACTGATCTCGACAGTTCCACGACTACTACTCATCGACTCAACTCTACCATAACCACTCAATGACTGCTCTCCACGACAGTCACAGCTCGACTCCCTTAGCACGAAGGTCACTCCTTAAATGCAACCCCTTAAATGCAACAACTACGAGTGCAAGACATACTCCAAAGATAAAACAAAGTCTTTGGTTTACAGCAAAGATATGAAAATAAGTACAGTATGTTATATCGATTAATAAAATGGTACAAAATATTATATAAATTTGTTTTCTACAGAATTATAGCTTAGGTTTTTGTAACAAAACATGCTCAAGGCTGTATGACAGGCAAAAATTAAGTGAAAATTATTTTGCGTACTCCTTTCAAGTGTAGTAACTTGGGTTTGAAATACTTGTACGAAGTAGCTGATCCAGGTACGGTTAACAGAAGACGTAGAGCAGATCGAATGGCGGGCAGCACGGAGAAGATGGTAAAACTCCAGTAGCAGACGATGCAAGAGAGGCAATCAGTATCGCGATACGGACTCCTGTCGAAGTTCTGAGAGATAAAGTTTCGTGAAGGGTCAATCATTGTATTGCTTCATCCTACGTATATCTCGCCAAGCGACCCCAGGGATAAATCAGAGACATTAGGGCATACCGGCCGTGTGGTATAACAACTTATGTTACGGTCTGGACATTACCGTCAGAGGTGCAGTCCTCCCTCCGGCATGCGCGTGTATGTGTGTGTGTTTTCCTTAGTGTAAGGTAATTCAATTAGTGGTTAAGTCTTGGGACTGGTCATCATAGCAGTTTGATCCAATAGGTTTACAAACACAAGGGTGTCGTAGCGAGATTCAATATCGAAAGTCCAAAGTTACCAAAAATAGACGAAAACTATATCTGTTCAGAAAAACAGATAAAAATACACTAAAATGCTTCTCGAAAGACAATTTCGACTCATTCCAAACCGTAAACGGGAGTGTAGACCAAATATGGCTCCAATTCAAAGAAGTAGTGTCGATAGCAATTGACAATTTTATACCAAACAAGCTGCCCAGGTTTTTATTAATCCTACACTCTCGTAGTCCACATCTCCTCCCCCGCCCCCTGCCACCGCATCCACCTCTTTCTCTCCCATCTCTCTGTTCGTTTCCACCTTTCCGCGTCTCAGCCAAGTTTTCTGCAAGGTACCCTCTGTCATGTACCACACAAACATTTATGTACTCATTGTTCTTCCTCTTGGTTTAAAAATCATGTGTGCAAATATTCATTAAGTTTCCTCCACCATGCACCGAACGAAATTTTATAAGTACAGTGACATTGCTCTTGTTTTTAAGGTAAAGTGTGCAAAATTTCATCAGTATCGGAACAAAACTATAGATTTCTGTGCAATAGAAACGCAGTGACACATTGAAAAACGCATTTTGTTGTCTCAAATATTCCAGTTTTATTCCATACAACCCTTGTTCTGACAATAAAGAAAAAAAAAAAAAAAAAAAAAAAAAAAGAAAAAAAAAAAAGAAAAAAAACAAGAAAAAAAACTGATCTGTGCAATCGGTCGAGTCGTTCTCAAGTTATGGCGCGACCAAGGTATTTAGGGACACATTTTATGTTGCAAAGTACCCTCCTCCATGCACCGTATGAAACTTAAGATAAACGGTGACCTTCCTCTTGTAATCAAGGTCAAGCGTGTGAAATTTCGTGAAGATCGGAATAAAACTGTAGATTTCATGAGTCTATCTCCGCCATGAATCTATCACAAAGTACTTTCTTAGCTGACGTTTTCTACCTATAAACTACATTTCTGCCAAATTTCAGCTTCATAGGTGAAGCAGTTTTCGAGATTTCGTGTTTCGTCAGTGAGTGAGTGAGAGTCCTTTCGATTTTATATATAGTCAGAGATTAAGAAAACAGATTGCTTAATTTTGAATGCAAGAGAATTAAGGGAGACTTGCAGACAAAAATAAATAGGAGCATCCAAATCTGTAATGCTAACTTTATTTGATACAAGGTCATGCCTGGTGCGACAGTTTTACGGCGTCTACAGCGAAACTGTTGTGAGCGGTAGACTTCATCATTTTTGGGGGTGGGAGTCAGTTACAAAACCCTTCACAAACGTCCGAAATTACATGCGAACCCTGTTTCAGGTCCCAACTACACCCATTTCCCAATATTTGACGCATAAATTTGGGTATTCTCATACGGTGGCCTCTTATTATTTATGACGTCATATCTCCTCTTTTGTTTTTGGGTCAGAAACCCTCGCGGGCGTACGGTGAACAGTTCACCAAAGTTTCATTGCAATCGGATGAATGGTTTATGAACACATAGAGGACATACAGACAAATATTCATTTATATATTAATAAAAGAAGGTGGTGATCCCCTTGGTACACAAACCAGGTCAGGACGCTGTTGCAAAAACAGTGTAAAAGGCATGCAAAATTTAAACGAACACAAAATCCTCAGGATTGGCTATCCTACACAGAAGCTCGAAATTTACCACGCACTTCAACGCGAGATGCTTTCAATACTTTCCACAACGAAAATCTTTCACGAAATTTGACTGATAACCCATAGAGATTTTGGGCATATGTCAAATATACTAGAGGCAAAACACTACGTGTTAGAATTGGCGATCCCGCCGATGGTAGCGCTACTAAAGCAGAGTTACTAAACAGAGATTTTCGGAACTCAATCACCAAAGGAGACGAAACCAATATTCCAGGTTTAGAATTAGGAACAGAGGCCAGAATGAATAACGCTTAAGTAGGTATCCTCGGAGTATCTAAGCAACCTAATAACTTACCAATAACAAGTCTTCTGGTCCGGACTGTATACCCATTACATTTCTATTTGATTATGCTGAAGCGATAGCTCCTTACTTAACAGCCATATACAACCGCTCTCTCATAGAAGGATCTGTACCAAAAGATTGGAAAGTTGCACAGGTCACACCTATATTCAAGAAAGGCAGTAGGAGTAACCCACTAAACTACATGCCTATTTCATTGACGTCAATTTGCAGAAGGGTTTTCGAACATATCCTGTATTCAAATATTATGAATTACCTCGAACAATGATTTATTGGCCCAAGGTCAACACGGATTTAGAAAATATCGTTCGTGTCAAACACAACTAGCTCTTTACTCACACGAAATGTTGAGTGCTATCGACGAGGGATGTCAAATCGATTCCGTATTTCTAGATATCCAGAAGGCTTTTGACACCGTACATCACAAACGGCTTTTAATCAAATAGCGTGGTTATGGAAAATCGCCCCAGATTTTTGACTGGATAGGGGATTTCCTGTCAGAGAGGACACAGTTTGTAGTTATAGATGATAAGGCATCGACTAAAACAGAGTTGTAGTGTTATTGGTCCTCAGCTGTTCCATATCAACAAAAACGATCTGAGAAAAAATCTGAGCTGCTCTCTTAGGTTGTTTGCTGATTACGCCATCATTTACCGTGTAGTAAAATCATCTGAAGATAAAACCAACTTCAGTACGATCTAAAGAAGATATCTGTTTCGTGTCAAAATTGGCAATTGGCTAAAAAACGAGAAATGTGAAGTCGTCCACATTAGAACGAAAAGAAATCCGTTAAACTTTGCTTACAAGGTAAATCAATCGAATGTGAAGGCCGTAAAGAATAAAATCTAGGAATTACTATTACATCTTACTTAAACTGTAAATAAAACGTAGATAGTGTCGTGGGAAAGGCGAACCAGAGACTGCGTTTTATTGGCAGAACCCTTAAAAGATGCAACAGAACTACTAAATAAACTGCATACACTACGCTTGTCCGACCTTTTTTGAAGTATTTCTGCCCTGTGTGGGATCCGTATTAGGTGGGTTTGACGATCGAAAGAGTCCAAAGGAGGGCAGCTCGTTTCGTATTGTCTCGATACAGGGGAGACAGCGTGACGGAAATGATACAGGATCTGGGATGGGAATCATTACAACAACAGCGCCTATCGCTGCGGCGTGGGCTACTTACGAAACTCCAAGCGCCAACATTCTCCTCCGAATGCGAAAATATATTATTGACTCCTACGAACTTAGGTAGAAATTATCGTCAGAGTAAAATACATCAGAGTTCGAACGCAGAGATTCAGAGGTTGTTTCTTCCCACGCGCTTTTAGAGAATGGAATGGTAGATGAATAGTATAAAGGTGGTTCGATGAATCCTTGCCAGGCACTTAAATGTGATTTGCAGAGTATCTCATGTAGATGTAGATATAGAACACTAACGCATATAGGCAATCATTTTTCCCGCTATCCATGCGCGGCTCGGCTAGGAACAAGTGAGAATGGTACGCTGCATATGAGTGCACAACGAGTGTCTGAAAATTTCGGTGAGTGGTCCCATATTTTACAAACCGCGTTCGCGACGGTGAGGTGCTCGCGCATACATACTGAGACACATGTCAACAAGCGTCCCCTATCGTCCAAAGCACTGCAGTGAAGCGGTGGTACTCGCTGGAACCCAGCTAACAGGGTCAGTGTGAGAACTCGCGTCATTGCAACATGGAGCGCAAAATGCAGCAACGCATTAACATCAAGTTTTGACTCTAATTAGGCAGAACAGTGTCGGAGACCCCTGGGATATTAGTGCAAGTGTACGGTGTTGAAGCAGTGAGTAAACAGTATGTGGGTGGTTTAAACGCTTTAGAGATGTAAAGGAATGTGACGAGGATGAGCCACGTTCGGGTCGACTGACGACAATCAGAGTCCCAGACAACATCTCCTTAAATTAGTCTCGAAAGGCTTACACTTCGCAACGGTTGCGCAGTTCCAACAACTCGTAATCTCAGTACTTCGAGCGATTCCACAAGAAGTTTGCAACAGCTGCACAGCCGATGTCAGTATTGTATTGTAGACAATGGCGATGGCTTGGAAGGGCAGTAAAGATATATGGTTTGTAACTTTTGTTACTTATACTTCCTGATACCATTCACCGAACTTTTCTGACGCACCGTGTAGAACAAAATATGCGGTATATGAACGACCAATGTACATGGATTCTAATATATATATATATATATCTGTATGTCCTCTATGTGTTTTTAAACCATTCATTCAATTGCAATGAAACTTTGGTGAACTGTTCACCGTACGCCCACGAAGGTTCCTGACCCGAAAACAAAATAGGACGACACATAGATCAGGAGATATGACGTCATAAATAATGAATGAGAGGCCACCGTGTGAGAATACCCAGATTTATGCGTCAATTATTGGAAAATGGGGATAGTTAGAGACCTGCAACAAAGTTTACATTTAATTTCGGACGTTTATGAAGCGTTTTGTAACACCCCTTCCACCCACACACACACAAAATGATGAAACGAAAAGAACTCTGCCGCTCACAACAGTTTCGCTGTAGATGCCGAAAACTGTCGCATCAGGCAAGACCTTGTATCAAATAAAGTTACAGTACAGATTAGCATGTTAATTTATTTTTGTCTGCAAGTCTCCCTTAATTCTCTTGCATCCAAAAATAAGCAATCTGTTTTCTTAAACTCTATCTTTATAAAAGGGAAAGGACACTCACGCACTGACGAAACACGGAATCTGCGAAGCTGAAATTTGGCAGGAATGTAGTTTATAGGCAACCAAATTTGATACACGTATTCCTTACCGTGAGGTAACAGTTACTGCAGGCTAAGAATCATGTACGACACATGGTTCAGGAGATATGACAGTAGGAACCGCAAAAAAAAAAAAAAAAAAAAAAAAAAAAAAAAAAAGCACATAATGCGACGAGACTTTATTCATTCACTATATGATAGTGACAGTATATAGTACTTTAAACATAATTTCAAACATTCATTATATTTTTTCTCGCTGACAACCACAGTAAGATGATGAAAGGAAGAAAGTTTGTCAATTATTATTCCGCTGTCTTGGACTACAAACTACGGCATTCGGTATGATCTTACAATTTACAATTTCTACACTACAAATAATTGTAGCCGCATAAAATTTTTACAAACAGTATACACACATATAGCTGAAAGTACTAGACTTGCGCATAATAGTTCGCGATCGGGAGCGCTCAATCTGCAGTTGATGTAAGGTTTCACGAGCTAATGCTGCTAGTCTTTTACAAATGCTTCAATTTTTGCCCTACAGACACCGCTGGGAATCAGCGCCAGTCGTTCCTGCCATCTCCCGGCAGACTGCTGAACTACTTCGACTGCTGTCGAACTCGCGTATATTTTTCACGCTTTTCTAACCGCTCGCTGACGACACCCACACAATTCACTCCAACCGCCTCCCTACGTTCCCCATTTTGAAACACACACACACACACACACACACACACAGACAGATCTTACGCATGCAAGAAAACTAGGGGAAAAACAAAATTGGGGGCAATTTTTCCCTGTTTACGACTCCATTTGGGGCCACGGCTGCCATAAACTTTTTACGACAGTCTCGTGTTGAACCTGAGAATATAACCTTGCGTCAAGCACGGACTTGAGGTTCGCTCACAGGCTGATAGTAAGTGCGAATTATCACTGGCATCGCGCTGGCCAAGGACAGAAGCGAGCGCCAGTTTACGGTGACGCTGCGTGCGTTCCACAGATTATTTACGACTAGTTTCCTGCCCGCTGCCGCCGTTTTTAATTTATATCGCTCCCTTTTTTTTTTTTTTTTTTTTTTTTTTTTTTTTTTTTTTTTTCTCTCTCTCTAGCGTCTCTGGCCTGCTTTCTGCGACGCGTGCGCCGTCAGCTGTTCCATTGAGTAGCGGGAACGTAGAAGAGGTGAATGCGACGGTTGGCAGGGCGAATATATTGCGCTCGTAAACAGGCCGGGCCCAGCGCAGTTAAATGCGCCGGTTTACGACGGCCTAATGTATGCCGAGATAACATCCGACCGCGGCGAGCTACCAGCACACGGCCAGGCCAGGAAGTAATTACCTTGCCGCATATTTTTGTTTTCTTTCTTCTGCCACATGTTTTTTTGTCAACTACTAGGAACCACGTCGTGTGGAATTAACGGCAGTACCGCGTCGCATGAATTGCACTCACCACAGTAGGGGCATTTTCTAATTTAAAATTTTATTTTTCTTCTAAATAGCACACTACGCAAAGAGGGAAACGCTGACCTGTCGAAGGAACATATAGAGGGCCTATACAAAGGAAATAAACTTGAAGGCAATATTCTAGAAATGGAAGACGAAGTGGAGGAAGATGAGATAGGAGACATGATACTGCGAGAAGAATTTGACAGAGTGCTGAAGGACTTGAGTCGAAACAAGGCCCCTGGAGTAGATGATATTCCGTCTGAACTGCAGATGTTGTATCACCTGGTATGCAAAATGTATGAAACAGGGGAAATACCCTCCGCCTTCAAGAAGAATATCGTAATTCCAAATCCAAAGAAAGCAAGTGCAGGCAAGTGTGAAAATTACAGAACTATCAGTTTAATAAGTCATGGATGCAAGATACTAACACGAATTATTTACAGACGAATGGAAAAACTTGTGGAATCCACCCTCGGGGAAGATCAGTTTGGATTTAGCAGCAATGTAGGTACACGGGAGGCTATACTCACATTACGCCTTATCGTAGAAGATAGACAAAGCTACGTTTTTAGCGTTTGTCGATTTGGAAACTTTTGACATTGTTGACTGGAATAAACTCTTCCAAATTCTGAAGGTGTCAGGGGTAAAATATAGGGAGCGAAGAGTTATATTCAACCTATACAAAAACCAGACAGCGGTTATTAGAGTCGAAGGGCAAGAAAGGGACGCAGAGGTTGGAAACGGAGTAAGACAGAGTTGTGGCCTTTCCCCAATGTTGTTCAATCTGTACATTGAGCAGGCAGTGAAGGAATGGAAGGAGAAATTTGGAGAGGGCATTAAATTGCAGGGAGAAGAAATGAAAACATTGCGGTTTGGCGATGACATAGTAATTCTGTCAGAGACCGCAAAAGATCTGGAAGAGCAATTGAATGGGATGGACAGTGTCTTGAAAGGAAAATATAAGATGAACATTAACAAGAGTAAAACGAAGGTAATAGCACGTAATGTCAGAAAATCAGGCGATGCAGTAGGAATTAGATTAGGTAATGAGACAATAAAAGTAGTAGATTAATTTTGTTATTTAGGTAGCAAGAAAACTTCTGATGGGCTAAGTAAAAAAGATATAAAATGCAGAATGGCTTTGGGGAGAAAAGCGTTTCTGAAGAAGCGAAACTTGTGAACATCCAATAATAATTTAAATGTTAGGAACTCCTTTCTGAAAGCATTTGTCTGGAGTGTAGCATTGTATGGGAGTGAAACATGGACGATAAAGAGTTCAGATAAAAATACGATAGAAGCTTTTGAAATGTGGTGCTACAGACGAATGATGAAAATTAGATGGGTATATCACGTAACTAATGAGGAGGTGCTTAACCGAATCGGGGAGAAAAGGATTTTCTGCATATCCTAACTAAGAGAAGGGATAGATTGGTTGGACACATTCTGAGGCATCAATGAATTGCCAACTTAGCATTAGAAGCAAGTGTGTGGGGTAAAAATCGTAGAGGGAGACCGAGGGACGAATACAGTAAGCAGATTCAAAAGGATGTAGGTTGCCGAACGTATTCTCAGATGAAGAGACTTGCACAGGATAGGGTATTGTGGAGAGCTGCATCAAACCAGTCTGCGGACTGAAGACCACAACAACGACAATAGCAGTGCACTGTCAGCTGATAAACTTCTCCGCGTTTCGTCGGTCAATGTCCAACTGCCATACGAATTAGAAATTCGATTTGCAATGTCTCGAATACCGACGTATAGCAATGCAGTGTCTACATCTACAGAAATACTCTACAAGTGACGCTGCAGTATATGGCAGAGGGTTTATCGAACCGCTTTTATTATGTGATTTGATGAGAGTTAATTCGTATTGTGCTGTACCTCCTAGATTATATGGCCTTCCTAAGGGCCATAAAGTTGAGTGCCCTCTTAGGCCTATTGTGTCAAACACTGGTGGTCCCACATATCGTGTGGCAAAACATCTTGCCGGTTTGTTGAGCCCACTGGTAGGCCATTGTGAACACGACATTAAGAACCCGGTAGATTTCTTACGTCGATTGGAGGGTTTGCACTTGGCTGACTCGGATATTTTAGTTAGTTTTGATGTGGTTTCTCTTTTCACTCGCGTTGCTCTGTCTGATTCGTTGCAACTAATTGAGACGAAGTTTGGTACTGATTTAACGAATTTATTTTGTTTTGATTCCCACCTACTTTTTATTCAATGACGAGTACTATGAGCAGACGGAAATGCGATGGGAAGCTCTTTGTCGCCTATCATTGCTAATTTATTCAGGGAGGACTTCGAAGATGCTGCACTGTAGTCAGCGGCGTTGAAACCTGCTAATTTTTTCCAGCTATGTAGACGACACTTTTGTTGTTTGGCCTCATGGTAGTGAGAACTTTAATTATATTTTTGGAACATCTAAATTCAATCCATCCCAACATCCGTTTCACAATAGAAATGGAAAAGGATGGTTGCCTTACCTTCCTTGAGGTGTTGGTCAGGAGAAAGGCAGATGGTACATTGGGACATGCTGTTTGTAGGAAGCCAACGCATACTGATTTGTATTTGCAAGCTGATAGTTGTCACCACCCAGCTCAACGTGAAGGGATTCTTCGAACCTTAGTGCATAGGGCTCATGTCATTTCTGTTTCGGAAATTTTGCCCGCTGAACTGTCTCATCTGGAGGTAACAGAGTGGTTACGGTGAAGGGCAGATTAAAAGAGCGTTGCGCTATCGACCAGATGTGCAACGGGCTAGTGATGATAGCACAGAGTCGGCACCCACGTCAGTGGCCTTTCTGCCATACGTTGGCAGCACTTCCAACAAGACTGGCCGCATTTTGCGTAAAAACAATGTAAAATGTGTGTTTCGTCGACCTTCTAAAATTAAGGCACTGTTGGGATCCGTTAAGGACGATCTCGTTTTGTGCAAGGCGGGTGTCTACCGTATCCCATGCAGCTGTGGCATGTCATATGTTGGTCAAACTATTAGGACTGTTGAGGACCGTTGTATTGAGCATAAACGTCACACACGTTTACAACAGCCAAACAAAATCTGATGTGGCCGAACACTGTCTTGACACAGGTCACCGTATGGAATACGACAAAACGGAAATTCTGGTATGCGCTTCCAACTACTGGGACTGTCTTATCAAGGAAGCGATAGATATAAACTAGATGACAACCTTATGAATAGGGATGGAGGCTTCTGCTCTCTCACTTGTCAAAAAACGGAGGGACAGAACTAATCCGACCTCATCCGTCGAGAACTGATGTTCACTATCGATATTCTGACCGGTTTCATCGTTAGTCGTGTCGGCGCTGTGTGTGTTGCCTTTCCTGTTTACTCATTGAAAACCGAGGATTTAAAGGTCGTTGCACATTGCTTCCTTCCTGCGGTTTCGCCTTGAAAATGACAGGGTTGTCTCCTGCCTGCCGAAATATCGGCCACCGTCGATTTTGGTACCTGGCAGCGTACCCGTAAGCTTTTCGACGCTCTTATGATGTTTCTCTACAGTTCTATTCTCTAACAACTCGCAAGAAAAAGGAACACTTAAATCTTTCCGTTTTCGATCTGATTTCTCTTATTTTATTTTGAAGATAATGTTTTCCTATGCAGGTGGCTGCTAACAAAATCTGTTCGCATTCGGGAGCGAAAGTTGGTGAACGAAAATAGATCTCGTCGCAACAAATATCGCCTTTGTTTTAATGATTTCCACCGCAATTTATGCATTAAGGGCGGTTTCAGGGGGGAGGGGCCGATGAAAAATTAGAGGGAGAGAAAGAGAGACAGAGAGAGAGAGAGAGAGAGAGAGAGAACAGGGGAGAGAGAGAGAGAAAAGAGAGGGGAGAGAAAAAGAAAAGGGAGGAGAGAGAGAAAGAGAAAAGGGAAGAGAGAGAGAGAGAAAGAGAAAAGGGAGGAGAGAGAGAGAAAGAAAAGGGAGGAAAGAGAGAGAGAGAGAGAGAGAGAAAAGGGAGGAGAGAGAGAGAAAGAGAAAAGGGAGGAGAGAGAGAAAGAGAAAAGGGAGGAGAGAGAGAAAGAGAAAAGGGAGGAGAGAGAGAAAGAGAAAAGGGAGGAGAGAAAGAGAAAAGGAAAGGGAGGGGAGAGAGAGAGAGAGAGAGAGAGAGAGAGAGAGAGAGAGAAGGGAGAAGAGAGAGAGAGAGAGAGAGAGAGAGAGAGAAGAGAAAGTTTGTGTGTGTGAGACAGAGAGCAAGAGAGAGAGAGAGAAGGGAGGAGATAAAGAGAGATGGTGAGGAAGGGAGGGAGGGAAAGAATCTTAGCATTAAAATAATTAACATTTACTTACAGGCAGCATATAATTGTGAGTTTAAAAATGCAAAATCCCTATAATTAACGTAATTTGAATTTTTATGTTATGCTTTCATTTAATTGCTTCTTGTTCTTCTTTTTCAGAAATTTACGATAAAAATGAAGTTGTTTATTGTATCTTGATTGCTCGGGAGATAAATGAACTATTGTGTATATTTTACTCATAGGTACATAAAGATACAGGATTTGACTAAGTAAGAAAACTGAATTTCAAGGGCTGCGTTCAGGCTGGTGCATTCAGATGTTTTTGGTAAACGGTTTGTCTGATTGTTTTTCTAGACACTGGAAATGGTACTCCCACGCAATATAACCAGTTTTATTTCGAGCTACACGTTTCGATTTTCAGTTGTTGGAGCAAATTAGAAATTTCATCGGAATTTACCCACACATCACATATAAACGATTTTCAAGGTAGTAAAAATTCTTCTTGAAACATAGTCAAGTGTAATTTTCAGAATCCAATTCTCACTCTGCAGCGGTGTGTGCGCTGATATGTAACTTCCTGGCAATAAAAATTGTGCTCGGGATTCGAAACTGCGACCTTTAACTTTCGCGGGAAAGAGCTCTACCGTCTGAACTATCCCGAGGGGGGACTGAGGCGCTCCAGTCACGGTCTGCAGGGCCACTACGGTTGTGATATTCCTGGCCTGTGGCCACTTCATATTTCTGGCCGCTGGCCGTTTCTTTGCTAACATCGTACGTGTCTTGAACGCGGAAGAACGACAGCAGTGCAGCATATGTTGGAATGTGGGGTGGGGAGCAGTAGCATATGGCACAGTAGGTGCTGGTTCCCGTGGGAAAGCCCGCCTATGTTACTGGTGCTCTCCTCGCACTGGCTGCTGCATTTCACGTCACGTGATTTATTTTGAAATTACTTTTGTTTATTATATACTAAATATTAATTATTCAGAGCTGAGAATTTCTAATAAATATCTCTCAAGGACAGGCTAGATTTGGACAGTTTAAAAAGTTTAAGTTGCCTTCTCTTATTGTAACAAGAGAAGAGCGATTTTGCAGAAGGCGCGCGACGGCCATGTTTTGGCGCTAAATAGAGCGTCAGGTGCCCTCTACCTCTAGTCTCGCAACGCGCCGCAGTTTCAGTCTCGAGCTGACCACCATACGCGCCGGACCGCGGCGGTCATGAGTGAAGATTTTTGCGTAAATGTGATAACAGTCGAGGTCTCAACATGAACTATGGGCAGCATAGGCCGTATCATATTAACAATAGTTGCTAATTTTTTTATTATTTAATTAATAAATGGCATCCCTGAAAATTAAAAAATCTCGCGAGTCGCTTATTACGCTTCCATCATATTGAACTTATTATAGCCTCACTTGTATGCTGTAGAAGAACCAACGACCTGTGTGCTGTCTTCTGCGCTGGGGACACAACTATAGAAGACACCAGGTTAGTCAGAACTCTATGCTGTCAATAAAGTCTTGGACAGCAACTACAGCACCTCGTGCGTACCGTAGGGCGGTACAAACGCACACTGCTACGCAACAGCATCCGCAAGGATGTGGAGGTTTTAGGGGACTTGTGGGAGGAAGCAGTACTAACTGCTCCATCCGCAAATAAACCCTAGGAAGCTTGTACATGGCATCCCTGGTGGGGAAACGTACAATTCGGTACGATATAAACAGTTACAGTGAGGAGATAAACGGTGGAAGTGATTCGCGATCTGTTAAACATCAAGAATTTTACTAATAAAGTGACCGTTAGCCAGTTGATGTACGCGAGTGAAGCATGTGCAAGTGTTGTGTTCGCGGTCCATTGGATTACGTAACTTCAAGAATCGACGAGCTACAGAACGGCGGCGTCGCAACACCTCACCGGCCACGTCGACGGAACAGCCACGCTCAGCGCCATAGCAGACAGAAGAGGGGTGCGGCGCCTGAAAGGAACGGCCGTAAACATCGCCAGCAGCGGCAGACGACGACTCCATCTATTAGCGGAGCCACAACAACCAGCACTCACGTCGCAACAACTGCACATCGCGACGCGAGGAAAAAACAGGAGTAAGTGCCAACTCCTGTAAATTATAATTAATTGTGTATATTTGTTAGTAAAATTTTGAAACTAAACACTAGCGTAAAAAACGTAAATTAGAGATGGAAAAACAGGGAGATAACGGGTATTATCTCAGAAGTAGGGACGGAGAATGTGTTCAAAATAGAGGCAATGACCATTCAGGTCAACAACCTCAGATGCAGCGTGACAACATCAGTCCATATTTTGTAGCGAATATGAGTGAATTACAATCTAATATTGTCCAGGATATGGATGTTAATCAGATCAATAGCACACATAAAGTAGAACAAAGTGCTGTTGAAAATGTAGTAAGTGGCGTGCAGAGAGATACACAAGTTTGTCAATCTGTCGCTCCTAACCATACTGACGTGGTAAATCTGGATGCAGCTGTCAGAGAAAAAGTGTCTGGCGCCTGCATAACAGAGGAGCAGATGGAGGTATCAAGTGACAGAAGCCATAGCACAGCTTCAGCTGATACGTTGCCAGTAGAAAGTAGTGGGGAGAAAGAAAATGGTATTGACAATAATAGTATATCAATGCTTAGCGTCATGATAGCTAAATTAAATCAAAACATTCTTGCTAAGTTTGATCAAAACAAAGAAGAACAAAATAAGATCAATAAGTTGGCAAACGATATTAATGCAAAATTTGATCAAAACAAAGAAGAACAAACTCAGAGCATAAAAAGTTGGCAAACGATATTAATGCAAAATTTTATCAAAACAAAGAAGAACAAAAACAAAGCATAAATAAGTTAGCAGAAAAACTTGACCAAAACAATGAAAGATTAGACCGTGCGGTAGAGGAAATGCGTACACAAATGGCTAGTGCAAATAATAAATTCCAGGGCTTAGAAAACAGGGTAATTGTTAATGAAGAAAAAACAGAAAAGTGTGTTAAACAGTTAGATTTGAAAATAAAGGAATGGGATAGTTGCAAAAATGACATTGTGCACATGGTGGACTCTGAAGTAAGCAAAATTAACGAAAGATTACAGGTTAATAGTGACACGCTGTATACTGTTACAAATAATGTAGAGTGTTTGAGAAGAGAACAGGCTAGCGTAAGTAAAACATGTAAAGACAGATATCTGTCACAGCAATCAGACATCGAAAAAATGAACAGAAATGTAGCATTAATTGACAATAAAGTGTCACAGGTAGGCACATCATGTACAAGTAATGCAAATGCACTTCACAGTAAATTAACAGAAATCGAGCAGAAACTGAATGAGCTGGCAGATTCATGTAATTTAGTAGAAAATATTAGCACCATTGAAAATGAACTTAGGAGAAAACTTGAAGCGTGGGTGGAACAAGAATGTAAGAAAGGTATAAGTAACATCGTTGATGTTGCAAATAATCCTTATTCATACAAATTTCACAATTTTTCAAAGACAGGTAGTGTACATCCTGTTGCTTTCATCAGGCAGTTCGATGGTGTTATTCCTAATAACATGACGGAACAACAAAAGATGAAATTCGTAGCAAGTAGGTTTGAAGGTGATGCCATATCATGGGGAACAGGAGCTATAAACATTTGTAAAACATATCAAGAATTTGTTACCGCATTTCTCAATCAGTATTGGTCTGAAAGTACACAAAATAGTATACGCACTGAAATTTTGCAATTTACTAATTACACAAACAGTGGTTGTGGTAGTTATAAAGAATTTTTCCAGCACTATTGGGAAAAGAATCAGTACCTAATGAATCCCATTAAAGAGTCTGACCTAACAGAAATTATATTACTTAAGTTTCCCAAACATGTACAAAAGAAATTAATGTACGCTAGTAAAACTGATATTAAGCAATTGTTACCAGTCTTGGAACATTTAGATATACTGGATGACAATAAACAGGTAGGAGAGAATTGGAGAAAGCATAAGTGGAGTACAAATCGTCGTAATAACCGAGAGTCTGGTCGAGATGATGCTCACCAGAATAATGAAAACAATAATTGGGGTGACAACAGAAGGTCAAATCACAGTTGTAGTCCAGGTAGGAGAGGAAGAGGTGATTTCTACCGAGGCAGGGCTAGAGGTGGACACCAAAGGGATAATAGAGAATACTATAATTGCAATCAAGATAGGGACCACGGTAATGACAGAAATCGAAACTTAAGAGATGCGGAAAACTAATAGGCGGTTCGGACCTGGTCCAATCGCGAACAGCCGAAGGTACTGGACCTCTTTTAAGATTTTTGGGGTATGATGAAAGGGATGGTATCAAAGATGCTCTATTAGAGGAAGATAGGCAAGATATTAAAGAGATTTACCAACCAGCTTTGGAAGTAGAAATTAAGGACATAGAAGCCATAGCAATCTTAGACTCTGGTAGTGAGATTAAAAGTAAAACAAAAGTTCGAGAGTTATCTGTACAAGGAGTTAAGGTGGTTACTGCTTGTGGGGCAAGGAGTAAAATAATTAAGAAACAGGTGTTGTTCGAATTTAAAATACAGGGCCGTGAATTCACTGTAAATGCCATGGTAGTCACAGGACTGTGTGTCAGTTTGATTTTGGGCGCAGACTGGCTTATAAATAATAAGGCTATGTTGGATTTCAATGCAGGTCTCGTGAGAGTGATAAAAGGTGAGGAAGAGCAAATGTTTCATTTTCAAGGAAACCATAACCCACTTAATATTTGTAATGAACCTTAGGTGCAGGTAATAAGGGAACAAATGTTTTGGAATATTGAAACAGAGGAAAGAAAATGTTTCTTTATAGAGGTGAAACCTCAGGTTGAGGAAAGTATAGAAATAAAGATTAAGGAAAAGATTGTAAATATTCATGGCTTAAACGAACAGGAAGCTGGGGAATTAGAGGCCATTCTTTTACGTCATAAAAGTGCTTTCTCAAAGAAACCACGTTGCATGAGAGACTACAAGTATGAATTTAAAGTCAAGCCCCATGAACCTTTTAGATTTAAGCCTTATTCCATCCCTTTAGCCAAGCGAGAAGCAGTGGAGCAGGAGATAAAGAAAATGATAGAATGGAACATTATTGAAAGGTCTGATAGTGAATATTCTAATCCTCTTGTTATAGTCCCAAAGAAAGATAATTCAGTTAGGATCACACTAGATGCAAGCGCTTTAAATAAAATTATATTACCACAAATGGATCGCCCGAAATACTGGAGGAACTTGTTCAGAAGTTTCATGGAGTCAAGATATTAACAAGCATAGACTTGACTTCTAGCTTCTGGCAAACACCTCTAACGGAAAACTGTCGCAAATACACTGCCTTTATATATGGAGGAAGGTGTTATCAGTTCAGGGTATTACCTTTTGGTCTGAAAATATCAACATCTGCCTTCATATGCATGCTTGATAAAGTATTGGGGGGAGATCTGCTTAACAGAATTACTGTTTACATTGATGATATTTTAATTGCAGCTAAAGATTGGAAGGAACACAACGAAATATTAGAACAGGTCCTTGATAAATTTGAAAAGAACAACATTAGTGCAAATTTGGAAAAGTCTGAGTTTGGGAAAGGTGAGATTAAATTTTTGGGGCATGTCATTTCAGCTGAGGGCATAAAACCTGATCCAGATAAGCTGGAAGCTATTAGAAATTTTCCAGAACCTAAGAATAGGAAGCAAATTAAAAGTTTTATGGGAACAGTGAGCTTCTATCGCAAATTTGTGAATAATCAAGCGCTTAATGCGAAGAACCTGTTAGAATTAACTAAAAAGAATGCCACCTGGATTTGGACGGATGAGTGCAGGAAAGAATTTCAGGACATTAAAGATGTATTGTGTAATAGCATACCTTTTTCACACCCAAATTTGAACTTCCCATTTTGCATATACACAGATAGCTCAGAATATGGATTGGGGGCACATTTGTGTCAATTTATAGAAAATGGGGAAACCGTAGAAAGAAAAAGTATTGCTTTTGCCAGTAGAGTACTTAACAAATGGGAAAGGAAGTACTCAGTCACTGAAAAAGAAGCCTTGAGTGTTGTGTGGGCTTTCAAAAAGTTTAGGTATTATGTAATGGGTCGTAAAGTAAAAGTATTCACTGATCATAAGGCCTTGTCATTTCTTATGGATTGCAGACTCACACATAACAGATTAACAAGATGGGCAATTGCCTTACAAGAGTATGATTTTACCATAGGATATTTGCCAGGGAAAGACAATATTGTGGCAGATACGTTATCAAGGTTACCGCAAGGGGCAATAGCGCTCTTTGCTTTGCCAGCTAACTGACGCCTACCAGGTACCCTAGTCAACTAGCAGCTTACTTCCTTTCCTTTCACGCTGTTAGTTCTTCCTCTTACTATTCAATCCGAACTCTTTTCTATCGTCTTTACTTTCTTCTCTATCCAAATACCAGATTCGACGAAAACACTAATTTAGACGAGTAAATAAAAACCAGGATTTGACATGAGTAAGTAGGAATACGAGATTTACAGAGTTAATACGTACTGAATTTGGCTTAATGAGAGTATGTAACAAATATGGAGTATGGTAAATATTGTAACTCAGCAGTAAACATCTGCATAGCACGAGTTACCTTTACAAAGTTAAGTGGCAGTCACAGATATTCTCGGAACGAAACATAACAGCTGACTACGTTATTGAAGGATTTTTTTTATTTAATTTATTCCAATACTGTTTACTCTGATTATTATAAGGTAATATTTGACGCTGAGAAGAGGACGGCGCAACAACAGGTGAGTGAACTTAGTGAAAATGGCTGTTGGACATAGGCAATGTAAAACATGGTTTTAGTATGTATGGTATGAGAAACGAGGTGTATGGTCTGCTATGTGTAGTTTTAAGTAAGTATTGAGAAGGTAGTATGAAGGGTCAAGTACAGGTGGCTGATGAATTCGGCCTGGAAATAGGCTCGTTATTAGGAATGAAGTAAGGTGATAAGAAAGGGTCAAGTACAGGTGACTGGTAGATCCGGCCTGGAGGTCGACTCATTATATGGTGTTTTAGGCGGCAGTGAAGTCATTTGTGAAATATTGAAAATAGGTAGGGGACGCAGTGTGTGCCTCACTCTACATTTATTAAATTAGAAATACACAGTAGCAGAAATGGCACCATATTTTGAAATACATTTGTCCTATGCTCTTACACATACACATCTATGAGTAAGTATATGTATAAATTATATGATATTTTTGACCTGTTGCGCCTCCACATAAACCTCAGGAAATCATAACACATCAGAGCGATAAACAACATATACTATGGAAAATGTATATCTTACATAATGGAATTTCACCGTCAGCTGTCAATGAAAGCAACCATCCGTCAGTCGGAATTATATTTTGCATTTATGCAGCAAATAGTTTCTGTTGATTTCTGTGATCTGCATTTTGCATTAAATATTAAGAATTATGACAAGCTATTGTAGCCTATTCCAGTAAATATAAACGTGGCATCTGTTTGCCAACAGTACGGTATTAAATATTAGACATGGCATGTGTTGCCAATTTTAATATGGGAATAGACGTAACATCTGTTGAAAATATAGAGTATTGCCAATGAATGAAGGGTCAGGGACCCAATTAGGAAACAGATATGACTTAATTTGTCGTAAAGCGTGTCACGAAAGATAATGAAATGTAACCTTGTGAAAGAATAGATAATTGAACAAATATGAGAAAGGTCAAGGACCTCAAAAAGTAATTTAAACTTGATGGTAATTACCAAACACTGAACAAAATGGGTATTATTCTGGATTCAATACGCAAAATGTCTGCATTGATTTGATTTTATAAATGTATTTGTATGTATAAATGTTATGTACCGCTTTAAGTATATCCTTTGTATGTACAAGCGTGTGAAGCCAGCAGTGCAAAGTAGGCTATGAGAAAAATTATTAAAAGTACAAAGTCATGAGTGCCAAGTGTTGAATTTGCACTCAATGCGTGTGTCAAAATTGTGTTGAGAGGCTTGGTGGACGGCATTGTGCCGATATAAGTGATAAATGGCCTCGTGCCAAAAATAGTTTCATTTGTTTTGTCAACAATCGGAGTTGTGTGGTTTTGATGGACGGCAATGCGCCGAAAGTTAGTAATTTTGTGTAAGGCAGTGTACTATGTGTTGTGGTGGAATTGATGGACGGCAATGTGCCGAGAATTTAGTTGGTGTTATAAGCGGCCATGAGCCGAAAGTCTAAATGTCAGATATTCAAATGGCAAGTGCCAATAACTTTTGTAAACATGGACGGCAATGCGCCGATTTCAAATCACAACTATTGAGAGGCTTTAAGCCTGCTGTATTTCCTGTAATTATTCAGTGTTACTTATCTATTATTCAATCGTTTGTTTTCTGCAGTTTCATACAATGTGTTAAATAATTTGTAACTTTGAAGCTTTTGGGTGTGTATTTTCAGAAGGATATCTAAGAGAGTATATCAGCATTAATATGTAGTTTCATATATAGTAAAGTTAGTTAACTCATAGCTGCCCAAGTTCAATTTAAGCAGGGTTGTAATGTTGATGTTTCTATACTTTTTTTGTGTAATCATTTGTTGATTTAGATGGGGAAATTCAGAAGTAATGGTTTCAATATTTATGCAAGTTCTTGAGAGATAATGGGTACTATTTTTCAAAATTTAGAGGGTTCTTATTTCCAACTTGTCTGTTGTCTTTGAGAACATTCCAAGTTTGGAAATCTCCGAAGGAAGGGGATGTGTGATATTCCTGGCCTGTGGTCACTTCATATTTCTGGTCGCTGGCCGTTTCTTTGCTAACATCGTACGTGTCTTAAACGCGGAAGGACGACAGCAGTGCAGCATATGTTGAAATGTGGGGTGGGGAGCAGTAGCATATGGCACAGTAGGTGCTGGTTCCCATGGGAAAGCCCGCCTATGTTACTGGCACTCTCCTCGCATTGGCTGCTGCATTTCACGTCACGTGATTTATTTTGAAATTACTTTTGTTTATTATAAACTAAATATTAATTATTCAGAGCTGAGAATTTGTAATAAATATCTCTCAAGGACAGGCTAGATTTGGACAGTTTAAAAAGTTTAAGTTGCCTTCTCTTATTGTAACAAGAGAAGAGCGATTTTGCAGAAGGCGCGCGACGGCCATGTTTTGGCGCTAAACAGAGCGTCAGGTGCCCTCTACCTCTAGTCTCGCAACGCGCCGCAGTTTCAGTCTCGAGCTGACCGCTATACGCGCCGGACCGCGCCGGTCATGAGTAAAGATTTTTGCGTAAATGTGATAACAGTCGAGGTCTCAACATGAACTATGGGCAGCATAGGCCGTATCATATTAACAATAGTTGCTAATTTTTTTATTATTTAATTAATAAATGGCATCTCTGAAAATTAAAAAATCTCGCGAGTCGCTTATTAAGCTTCCATCATATTGAACTTATTATAGCCTCACTTGTATGCTGTAGAAGAACCAACGACCTGTGTGCTGTCTTCTGCGCTGGGGACACAACTATAAGAGACACCAGGTTAGTCAGAACTGTATGCTGTCCATAAAGTCTTGGACAGCAACTACAGCACCTCGTGCGTACTGTAGGGCGGTACAAACGCACACTGCTACGCACCAGCATCCGCAAGGATGTGGAGGTTTTAGGAGACTTGTGGGAGGAAGCAGTACTAACTTCTCCATCCGCAAATAAACCCTAGGAAGCTTGTACGGTCGGGGGTTCGAATTCCCCCTCGGGCATGGATATTTGTGCCGTCCTAGTTCGTAAGTAGTTCTTAAGTAGTTTGTAAGTTTAGGGACTGATGACACCGTAGTTAAGTCCCTAAGCTCTACGAACATTTCAACTATCCCGACACGCTTCACAGTCCGTCGTCACAACTTTTACTTTGCTGTTCCTCACTTTCTACACTTCACAGAAGTCCTACTGCAAACCTTGCAGGACTAGCACTCCTGGAAGAAAGGATGTGGTGGAGGCATAGCTTATAATATTAATATACTTCCATCTAATTACCAATGCACTACTAGTTTCGACATTAAAAATATTACAATGATTCAGCCTCATTAAACAGTGAAAAATTTAATAATTTATAAAACTGTATGTACCGCAAGGGGATGGCCGTGTGATCTGGAGCGCAACGTCGTGGAATACGCGGCCACTGCCACCAGAGGTTCGAGTCCTCCATCGGGCATGGGTGGGTGTGTTTTCCTCAGAATAAGTTGAAAGTAGATTGTAAGACTAGGGACCGATGACCTTAGCAGTTTGATCCCTTAGAATATTTGAACATTTTTTTGAAACAATATGTACTACGTTTTTGTCCAGTCATCATTCATTTGGCTCATTTGATAAGTACAGTTGTAGAATTTGGAACATGTATTATGTTCGAGTATAATGACATTTCTGGAGACTAGGAACTGCTCTGTAGGAATAAGCATCGGTTTTGAAAACGGCGATCGTGTGTAACCCAGCTCGAGCTATTCGTCCACGAGACTCAGAGGGCCATAGACATAAGTTCCCAGGTAGATGCCATGCTTCTTCCGCAAGGCGTTTGATTCAGTTGCCCACAGTCGTTTAATGAACAAAGTAAGAGCATATGGTCTATCAAACCAATTGTGTGATTGGAGTGAGGAGTTCCTACAGAAAGCAGCAGGTCATTCTCAATGGAGAGAAGTCTTCCGAAGTAGGAGTTATGTCAGGTGTGCCACAGGGGAGTGTCGTGGGTCCGTTGCTGTTCACGATATATATAAAATGACCTTGCGGATAACATCGGAAGTTCACTGAGGCTTTTTACGGATGATGCTGTAGTGTATAGAGAGGTTGTAACAATGGAAAATTGTATTGAGATGCAGGAGGATCTCCATCGAATTGACGCATGGTGCAGGGAATAGCAACTGAATCTCAATGTAGACAAGTGTAATGTGCTGCCAATACATAGAAAGAAAGTTCCTTTACCATTTAGCTACACTATAACAGGTCAGCAACTGGAAGCAGTTAATTCCATAAAGTATCTGGGAGTAGTCATTAGGAGGGATTTAAAATGGAACGACCATATAAAATCAATCGTCGGTAAAGCAGATACCAGACTTAGATTCATTGGAAGAATCCTAAGGAAATACAGTCCGAAAACAAAGGAAGTAGGTTACAGTGCACTTGTTCGCCCACAGCTTGAATACTGCTCACCGGTGTGGGATCCGTACCAGGTGGAGTTGATAGAGGAAGTGGAGAAGATCCAACGGAGAGTAGCGCGCTTCGTTGCAGGATCATTTGGTAATCGTGAAAGCGTTACGGAGACGATCGATAAACTCCAGTGGAAGACTCTGCAGTAGAGACGCTCTGTCGCTCGGTACGGGCTTTTGTCGAAGTTTCGAGAACATACCTTTACCGAGGAGTCTTGCAGTATATTGCTCCCTCCTACGTATATCTCGCGAAGAGATCATGAGGATAAAATCAGAGACATTAGAGCCCACACAATCTTTCTTTCCGAGAACAATATTTGACTGGAATAGGATGGAGAACCGATAGTGGTACTCAAGGTACCTTCCTCCATATACCGTCGGGTGGCTTGCGGAGTATGAATGTAGCTGTAGATGTACATACAAAACATTTTTCTATCATATTGTACAACTGTTTGAATTTTCATGTGGTCAGTCTTATTCAATTTTATACTCCAATTATTCCAAAGCTGTAAATATGTAGAGAAACCTATGCCAATTTCGAATGGCTTCCTCTGTATAGGAATTCGCATATACCCACCTAGCGAAGCTCAGAGTTAGCCTACCTATTGAACTAAATTCAGAGCCTTAATGCCTAGTGTTCATTTGTTTAATGTGATTGAATCATTGTAATATTTTTGTGATAATGGGCATTTTAAAATGACGCCACAATGCGCAGAAACTAATTGCGTGCATTGGTAGTTAGGTGGAAGTAAATTAAAAAATCTTTTTCTAAGAAGCTACCGTGGCTTTGGAACATATTTTGTGTGTATCCTGTAGCAGTCATATGTGACAATAACTTATTCCTCATATCCATGCTAACAAAAGCAGAATAATAAGACACATCAAATCATAGACAGGCGAACTAAACCAGAAACATCTCGTTACTAAAACGCGATGTAACGCACAAACAACAGGAAACAACTCTCTTATAAATCCAGATTAATCGTCCCCGAGTTCGGCTTCAACAAGCTTTTCCATTCTTCTGTGACTATTCACGTTAGGATTGTTTACTATCACGTAACGATGATTTGTCTACTACAATCATTTCGATAAGTTTTAAAGCGCTCTAACATCTGGAAGAAATGTGGTAACTGACGACTCCATGATTCGTTGGAGAGTAAGATTGATTTTTAGGCAGTATATCCCCAAAAAATAACTCAGCTATGTTGTAAAACTGTACAAAATGCTATACTTTTGATTTGAATCGACCAAGAAAAACATGACGAGCTATATGGTGCAGGTCACGCGGAGGGTATCACAATGAAAATGTGTGAGTCCCTTTTTGGGCTGTGTCGCATTGTGCATGGTGTATATTTCTACACCAGCATTCCTCTATCACACAGGTTAAAAATATGTTTCACTGTGGAACGGTTCGTTCAAAAAAAATCACGTCTTCCTAAGGAGATTCTGGTTGGTTGGTTTGTTTGTTTTATTTTAGGGGGACAAGACTACGAAGGTCATCAGTCCCCAAGGAGATGGTGGAGAGAAGCTTAAACGGGAAGAACAACATTGGAGTTAAAATCGTCAATTAGTCGGATAAAAGGACGGTCCTAATGATTTGTACAGTTCCTCGACATAGTGATATATTAGAAGGCTCTGAATAAAAAAATAAGTGTGACGAATTAAAACATTGCATTATGCCGACGACATAGTAATTCTGTCAGAGACAGCAAAGGACCTGGAAGAGCAGTTGAACGGAATGGACAGTGTGCTGAAAGGTGCATATAAGATGAACATTAACAAGAGCAAAACTAGGCTAATGGAGTGCAGTCTAAGAAAATCAGGTGATGCTGAAGGAATTTGATTAGGTAACGAAACAATAGAGGAGGTAGATGAGTTTTGTTACTTGGGCAGTAAAATAACAATTGATGGTCGCAGTACAGAGATATGAAATGCAGAATGGCAATGGATAGAAAAGCATTCTTGAAAAAGAATGGCATGATACAAACTGAGAAGTTGTCGTTTCTAATGCATATTTTCTACTCACTGAACGTTGTTGTAAACTTTCCAATACAAATATGAAATCATCGTTTAAGTAGTATCACTGTTCCTGTTCATAGCAGTCTGTAATAACGAATTATCAGTGCAGTGTAAATCATACAGTACACAATACGCGAGACTCATTCATATTGTCCGTAACGTTTTGAAAATAGAAATGAATTGCAAGGTGTTCAAGTGTAAGAGGAACTGTTATGATTTATGTTCCTGAGCTGGATGTATTGAAATGGTTGATTAACTGTTACTTTTATACAGCAGTAATATTCTGAAATAGTAATAAAGTATTTGCGATTCTGATTAAGAGCAGAAGTTTGGACTGAATGAATTGTTACAGATTTACTTCTATGCCTGAAACTATAACCACCATAAACGATCACTTGTTTTTCGTAACGTTATTCTCTTACTTCTGAGCACCCTTTACAAATGAGAGATTTCCGAATTATATTTTTCATAGTTGCCACAATTTATAGCCCCGCAAATGTTCGCAAATACTAAGGTATTTTGTTCAATCAACTGTTCAAATGTTTGAATAGCTTATGGGACTTAACTTCGGGGTCATCAGTCTCTAAACTTACAAATTACTTATGAACTAGCTAACACTAAGGGCGGCACAAATATCCATGCCCGAGGGGGGATTCGAACCCCCGACCGTAGTGGCCGTGCAGACCGTGACTGGAGCCCCTCAGTCCCGGCGGCCACCGCGGGCGGCAAGGTATTTTGAATCTGCTGCTCCACATGAAATACACATTCATTACTCAATCGTTTCGCGGTGTGGTTTTACGACCCAGCCGCTTGGCAGCACTGCAGTCGCGAAGTTGAAAAATTCATTGGGAGTTTCGTGACTCTTATGTTAGATATTGTAGAAAGATATAAAAAAGCAAAGATCGCTGATGATCAATTTTTATTTACGACGACCGGTTTCGCTGAACTATGTCAGCATCATCTCGTCCAATAAAATAATTTTACAAGGTCATAATCTTGTAATGTCAAACAGTTGTTATATAACAATTTACAGTGCATAGGTGCACTATGCTATTGTCACTCACTGTGATAATTATGTTTTATTATAATGACAGTGCACCTATGCACTATAAATTGTTATATAACAACTGATTGACATTACAAGAATATGACCTTGTAAAATGATTTTATTTGACCAGATGATGCTGACATAGTTCAGCGAAACCGGTCGTCTTAAATAAAAATTGATAATCAGCGATCTTGGCTATTTTATATCTTTCTACAATATCATAATTGGATCGCCTCCTAGAACATAAACCAACTCTTATGTTAGACTGTGACAGAACCAAGAACGAGTTTTTTCATGTAAAAACTACTTTGTTGTATTATTTCGTGTACAATGTGTGTTTACCAAATAAACAAGTAGAACAAAAATTTAACAAGTGTTTCGGTGTCTAGCTGGTCACTGCCGCATCAGTATAGGTATGGAATCTCCCCTTTGCTGTAGGCAACCCAGCAAGCAGCTCAGTGTTGCAGTGGCTTCATACAGGGGTATAATTATACACGTCACGGTCCGAACACCGCACTTAATCGAAGTTTTCTTCAGATCAACGGTAGATCGACACACAGTGCAGACGAACATTAATTTTTTTTCTCCGCAGGAGTCGTGTTAAATAACTGATCCTTTCTCTAAAGTCCGACGGTAAATGAGCAGTCTTTCTCCCGCTCAATATGACAGCCCCGATTCAGCTTAAGGGGGAGAGAATTTTGGAATCGATTGAATATCATTATCGACATGCGCTTTTGGTCTCCGAGCTGGCCGAAAGTGAAAGCGACTCTACCGAAACTTTGCTCTGTTGTTGTTATGGTCTTCAGTCCGGAGACTGGTTTGATGCAATTCTCCACCCTACTCTATCCCGAGGAAGCCTTTTCATCTCCTCATGAGAACGGCAACCCACATCCATTTGAATCTGTTTACTGTGTTCATCTCTTGGTCTCCCTCTGCAATTTTTACCCCACACACTTCCCTCCAATGCTAAATTTACGATTCCTCGATGTCTAATAATGTGTCCTACCAAGTGATCCCTTCTTTTAGTCAAGGCATGCCAAAAATTCCTTTTTTTCACCAATTCTGTTCAGTACCTCTTCATTAGTTATGCGATCTACCCACCTGATCTTCAGCATTCTTCTATGGCACCACATTTCAAAAGCCTCTATGCTCTTCCTGTCCGCACTGTTTATCGCCCATGTTTCACTCCCGTACAAGGCAACATTCCACACAAATGCCTTCAGAAAAGACTTCCTTACACTTAAATTAACATTCGATGTTAGCAAATTTCTCTTTTTCAAAAATGCTTTTCTTCCCATTGCCATTCTGCATTTTATATCCTCTGTACTGCAACCATCGCACGTTATTTTACTACCCAAGTAACAAAACACATCTACCACCTTCATTGTTTCGTTACCTAATCTAATTCCTTCAGCACCGCCTGATTTTCTAAGACCGCGTTCCATTATTTTTGTTTTGCTCTTGTTAATGTTCATTTTATACGCTCTCTTCAACGCACTCTCCATTCCATTCAACTGCTCTTCCAGATCCTTTGCTGTCTCTGACAGAATTGCAGTGTCATCAGCAAAACGCAATGTTTTTATTTCTTCACCCTGAGATTCCTATTCCCAATTTTTCCTTGCTCTCCTTCACCGCCTCCTCGATGTACAAATTGAATAACATAGGAGAAAGGCTACAACCCTGTCTTACTCACTTCCCAACTAATGCTTCTCTTTCATGCCCTTCGTGTCTAATAACTGCGGTCTGGCGCTTGTACAAGTTGTAAATAACTCTCCTTTCGCTGTATTTTACCTCTGCTGACTTCAGACTGTGCTCAAGGTTTGGAAAGCAATTTATGTGATGTTGTTTTCGAAACAGCCAAATTACGGGATAAAGTGGAAAGTGCTACCGTAATGAAGAGACGGAGAAGATTAGATTATTGTTCGTTCCATAGACTAGGGTAACCAGAGGTCCCGTATTCTACGAGATCAAAAAAAAATGTTCAAATGTTTGTATTGCTTGTGGGACTTAACTGCGGGGTCAGCAGTCTCTAAACTTACAAACTACTTATGAACTAGCTAATCCTAAGGGCAGCACAAATATCCATGCCCGAGGGGGGACACGAACCCCCGACCGTAGTGGCCGTGCAGACCGTGGCTGAAGCGCCTCAGTCCCCTCGGCCACCGCGGCCGGCTTCTACGAGATCGTCCCTTATTTAGCTCAAGTGTCCCGTTGTCCCGACAAAACACATCCGGGACGTATTTTTTCCCGCTTTTCGTTAACCGTCCCGTATTTTTCAGACGTTGTGTTTTAACTAACATGTACCGTAATAAAACGCAGAACTTCATACGTAATCTAAGCCAAAGGATAAAGAACACTTCTTTATTAAAGCAAACTGTACGGGGAACGATTTATGAAGTTTTCGGTTTGGTACTATGTAATGCGTTCACATGGCGAGCAGTTGTGCAGTGGATATTGATTCAAGACATATCATTTAGATCCGCCGTTTTAAACCATTTTCACATAAATTCCAAAAGGAATTAAAGGAATTGTTCATATCCAAAATTACTTGAGAAAAGCGAGAAATCAGTTTCCGTTGAATAGAAGTATTTTTCGGTCGACATTGAGATCGGTTTGTGTGCAACACACGGCCTTGTTCTTTAGAGCAAAACTTCGTCATAAAGTAAGACATCTTTTATTCCATAACGTGAGCATAGTGTCATAATAAATGATGAAATAAACGTCTTGCTGCTGAGAAAGGCTTCCTTGCTTTCCATGCTGCGAAACATGCTGTTCCCTCTAGCCAATAGAGTGGCTATTTAGAAAGACTGTCTCGGTGAAAAATATCTATTTCAACTTATTCAATGTCGTGATATCTGCTGAAAAAATTGGCAGCTCATAATTACCTTTGCGCAGAGTCTATCTGACGCCATTGCTTTACTGTCTGATTATATATATATATAGTAAACATGAATTATATCCTTAACAGTATCAATATCAAACCCCTTCATTTTCACAAAACTGTATTTGAAATTGTCATACTCCTGAATGACATGCATTCTTCTGAAAAATATAGTTCAGAGAGTGAGAAATAAGTAACCCATGCACACAGTAATAGCCATCACCTCTAATGAGAAATTTCGTTACATAAAATTGACATTGTGTTTGCGTGTGACAAGAATAAAATACTTACGCCATTAGTAACGCATCGTACTTAATTGGGAGCACACTGTCCATTACTTCAACTGCTCTTCCCGGTCCTTTGCTGTCTCTGACAGAATTACTATGTCGTCAGCAAAACACAATGTTTTTAATTCTTCACCCTGAACTTTAATTCCTTCTGCAAATTTCTCCTTGCTTTCCTTTATAGCTTGCTCAATGTACAAATTCAATAACATTGGAGAAAGGCTACAACCCTGTCTCACTCCCTTCCCAACCACTGCATCCCTGTCATGCCCTTCAACTCTAACAACCGTTGTCTGGTTTTTTGTACAATTTGTAAATAACCTTACGCTCCCTGTATTTTACTCCTGCTTGCTTCAGAACTTGATAAAGTTTATTCGAATGAATATTGTCAAAAGCTTGATATGTATGTTTGCCTTTTCTTATTCTATCGTCTAGGATTTAGCCGTAAAGTGGGTATTGCCTCCCGTGTTCCTACATTTCTCCTGAACCCAAACTGATCCCCCGAGGTCGGCTTCTACCAGTTTTTCCATCCTTCTGTAAATAATTCGTGTTAATATTTTGCAACCATGATTTATTAAACTAATGGTTCTGTAGTTTTCACACCTGTCTGCACCTGCTTTCTTTGGAATGGGGATTATAACATTTTTCTTAAAGTGTGAGGATACATCGCCTGTCTCATATATTTTACACACCAAGTGAAACAGTTTTGTCATGGCTGGTTCTCCCAGAGACCAGTAGTTCTAAAGGAATGTCATCTACACCAGGAGCCTTATTTCGACTTAGGTCTTTGAATGCTCTGTCAAATTCATCTTGCAGTATAGTATCTCCTATTTCATCCTCGTCTATTTCTTCTCCCCTTCCTACAATATTGCCTCTAAGTTCATTTTCTTTGTAGAGCCCCTCTATATACTCTTTCCTCCTTTCAGCTTTCCCTTCTTTGCTTTCCATCTGTGTTCTTGATACTCATAGAGCTTTTTTTCTTATTTCCAAATATCTCTTAGTTTCCTGTAGGCTCTATCTATTTTTTCCCTTTTTATACGTTCTTCCACATCCTTGCATTTGCCTTCTAGCCACTCCTGATTAGCTATTTTCCACTTCCTGTCAATCTCATTTGTTAGTCGTCTGTACTCCATTTTGCCTGTTTCATTTTTATATTTTCTCCTTTCATCGATTGAATTTAGTATGTCCTGTGATATCCAAGGATTTGCTCTAGGTCTTGCCTTCCTACCTATTTTGTCCTTTGCTCCCTTCACTATTTCATCTCTCAATGGTACCCATTCCTCTTCTACTGTTTTATTTCCCCCCATTTCTGTCAACTGTTGCCTAAAGCTCCCTTTGAAATTCTCAAGTACTTCAGGTTCATTCAGTTCATCCAGGTCGTATCTCCTTATTTTCCTACCTTTCTACTGTTTTTTCTGTTTCAGCCTACAGTTCATAACCAACAAGTTATGGTCAGAGTCTATATCTGCCCCTGGGTATGTCTTACAGTTTAAAACCTAATTCCGAAATCTATGTCTTACCATTATAAAATCTATCTGGTATCTCCCGGTGTAGCCGGCCGCAGTGGCCGAGCGGTCTGCGGCACGCCATTCACAGTCTGCACGGCCGCTACGGTCGGGGGTTCGAATCCCCCCTCGCGCATGGATGTTCAAAATGTTCAAATGTTTGTAAATCTAACGGACCAAACTCCGTGGTCATCTGTCCGTAGCTTACAAACTACTTAAACCTAGGTAAACTAACCTAAGGACAAACACACACACCCATGCCCCAGGAAGGACTCGAACCTCCACGGCGAGCAACCGCGCGCTCCGCAGCGAGACGCTTTAGACCGCTCAGCTACTCCACCGCGGCGAGCATGGATGTTTGTGTCGTCTTTAGTATAAGCTAGTTCATAAGTAGCTTGTAAGTTTAGGGACTGATGACCCCGCAGTTAAATCCCTTAAGTTTAACAAACGTTTGAACTTTTCTCTCGGTGTCTCCTCGTCTCTTCCACGTATACAACTTTTTTTTCCATACAATGCCTATCTGTTTTGGTGCTGGATAAGTATTCAATTGGCGATGCCATCCGTCGTCCATCCCCTGAAGTTGACGTGTCGTATTGTATGACTCTGAACACAGATAGGTTTTCACTTCTCACAGAATTGAGACATACTTTAAGACAGTCGGTGCAATGGCGTAACACTAGAGCACGTTAGCTTAGCGGTTATAGCGCTTGCCTTACCGAATCCCGGTTGCCCCAGAAGCTTTAATTCCTCTTCTTCAAATCAAAATCTTTGATAATTTTTCGTTACTCACGTGCCATCACTTTTTACAATTTAAAATAAGATTATTCTGGATGTTTCTGCCTTCTGTCAGACAAATACCCAGAAATAGGCCCCTGCAACAGAGACTGAAACGTCGGCCTGTTTCTCAAAGGCTTGACGATGGGCTCTCACAGCCAGATGCACTCCCCGTTGGCGGAACGCACTATGGCACTCCGAACACCAGCGGCCTATCCCAGACAGAACCCAAATTCTGCACACTGCGCAGAAGGGGCGAAAGTTAAATTTACTGCTAGACTTTGGGACAGCGAAGCGCATTTTCTTTTGAGACCCACACATACTATATGATCATTTGTCATGAAAAGATCAAAGTTTCTACATAGAATGATGATGACTGTTCAAATAATATGTTGTACGACGGGTGTTGAAGTGAAAAAATATGAAACGCCGTAACAACCAAACCGGTAGACATTCGAATAACAATAATCGATCTATGTCTTCGCGCCAATACTCTGCTAAGAGATTCATGTGCTCCAGTCATTCCTTGTGCTTGCTACTGACCCCAAGAGATTGCACTAGTCCTATGTCCAGATGGCCTGCTCTGCTAATGGATGTATGTGCCTCAGGCATCTGGCGCTAGCCGAACAGCAGTCTGTAGTCAAGGTTATGCCACAACACTATTGTTTTGCTTATTGAAGCCGTTGCTTGCTATCTAAAATGATGTACCTGTTAATAATTGTAATATGAACGCCAGTGATTTTGGTGGTGATGGAAGTGTTGAGAACGTTACGTTCTGGAAGAAACAGGATAAGGCAAGATTAAGCGGAACTTCGTACCTCTCGCAGAAGAAGCAGAACAAGGGGGGAAATTGCTGCAAAACAACCGTCATCTTTACAGTAAACTTATAATATGAAACAAGCCTACATTATCCAGTTGTACCAGGTTGATGTACATATTTTTCGTTTGTTTTGTGTTTAGGTATTCTGCAAGTGTAAGTACAGTTGATATGAAAACTCAGCTCTCAGCTCTTTGAAGAATACCATCAACTTGACCTGAACCAACAAGGCACTTACCTGATGGGGTTTATAGAGTTTTTTCTTACCCAAAGACGACGCCATGGGACGTATATTGAAGACGCAGAGAGAGCAGTCAACTTTCTGCTACAGACTTCGTGATAGGAGACCTCAAAAGAGTATGCAAAGCTACATTTTTATATACCTTTAATATTTCTGCTAAAAATCAAACAACTGTTACGAAGAAAAAATCAGGTTCTGAAGTTTTCAAAGACACTGCTTCCTTTGATCAAAATAAGCAAACAACAGCCTGGTATTGTGTCCTGCAAAAGAAGCTTTTCCGATCAGTGTGCTTGGGAGAATTTTCATGTCCTGAAGAAAGGCAAGACAATGATAGACACTGCAGCTGTGGAATTGATAAAACTTCCAGCCACTGTTCCACTGGCACCAAATAAGAAAACGATTTTTTCCACTATTATTGATTATGTGGACGAAAACAACAAGGACTTTTTCCGACAGCTGTTACCTCCATAAAGTCAATGTTGTCTCGTGGCACTTAGATCTATTAGCTATGACAAAACCTATTGTACTTACACCTTTCTGCATAAAACGCTACCTAACTTTTTAATTTTTCAACATAAGTAGAAAAACCTTTGTCTACATTTGTATAACCATGTAAAGAGTTAATGTGTGTTTTGTTAGAAATAAATATCCATTTCTCACATACATGCGCAGTTTTCTTCGTTCCCTCTACAATTTCATTTTCGGCACTTAGCACCTTTAGCATTTCCACTCTTCATATATAGTGGTTAAGGCACACTCACAAGGAATAGAAAAATCCTTTTTTCGAATAACGTAACTAGTTTCCATGATGGTGTGTTTGTGTGGGTATGTGTGTGGGTGTGTGTGCGCTTGTTTACCTTTCCTTTTCACCCCCTAAGGTAAGTCCTTCCACTCCTGGGATTGGAATGACTCCTCCTCCACTCCCTTAAAACCCGCATCCTTCGCTTTTTCCCCTCCTGCCTTCCTCTTTACCTGAAGAAGCGGCCAACGGTTGCGAAAGCTTGTATCTTGTGTGTGTGTGTGTGTTCCTTTTGTCTATCTACGAGCCTGTCCTTTGGGTAACTTATTCGATTTGTTTTATAAATATTGTGTCATGTAATATTTAGTACAAAGTAATAATTTGTAAAGACACCTTTCATTAACCTGATACGTTCCACATCATTACGAAGTGTCGTAGCCATGATCTATGGAACAAATTTTGTGTCCCAGGCCCGTCGCCGCTTTTGTGTCTCGTTTCCGTCGTAGGTGTCGGTGGCCGAGTAGAAAGACCGATACAGGAATAAAGGTAGCACGCTTGTGCAGGTGACCAGCCAGTGGGACAGCAGAAACTAGAAACACTAGAGTAAATTAGAACGAGATATATATTTCTTAGTGACTTAGTAATACTTAACTTTTACATAGCTCTGTACTGCAGAATACTGATACATAGTTGAGATAGAGGCCTGCCTAGTGCCTATCCGATAGCCAAGTCTTCACTGGTGCCTATCTGATTCCGAAGTGAAGTCCCAAGTGACCGATGCAGTTCAGTGGTGGCCACGAGCGGAGTTGCAGCAGAGGGCGCTCGTGGCTGACGTCGTAAGAACGCCGCGCCGTGCGTGCATGGCGGCGCGCGGCGAAAGTACGTGGCGCTCACTTCAGACTTGTGCGACACCACAACAACTACTAATCTAATCTAAACGTTAAACTGTGGGATAATTGTGCTAGACGTCTGGTAATTACTTTTGAATAAAGACTTTAGTTATAGCCACAGTGACGTTTCGGACCTATACATTTGAATACCCTTTGTAATTCCTATTACTTTCAACCTCTGACAATGACTTTCGGTGGATACACAGGCTTACATTACTCGACTAGCCATGCCGTATACAGACATTATCATTCGTGTCACTGAAATTTAGCCGCCATATTTCTATACTATAAACGTGCGAACAGTCGTGTGTGTAATTACAGAAATCAGCAGTTAAAATACGGACAACTGACGTAACTACGCCGTCTTTACAGTTTTGACGTAACGGTCAATTAGTGTGTTGTATGTGGCTGTAATTTTTAGCACAGCAAATGGAAGATACATACAGCAATGATTAGCATCGATTTACTATTTTTATTCATTTGTTATCAATTTCATAAAACTTAGGCTTTTCTTGCCGAAGTATGGCCATTATGAAAGGCTATTTGTCGTGGGTAACACGTATCTTCATTCTTTTGGGTATTCTTACGAAATAAAAATTGTGATTTGACACAGACATTAATGAGTCGTGTTATTTGCTTTTTTATTAATCTATTACCAGTTTCGATAGGCTTTTATTTCAATAGTAAGATCGATGCACTGTTCTACTTGTGATGGATCACACGCCTCTTAATTATTGTGAGTGATTTTACGGTAACTACAGCGTGCTTCAACTGTGTGTAACATGTGCTTCTCATAACACGATTTTATAGTGAATATATCAATATTTGGCTAGAGGCTAGAGGACGAATGCAGAACCCTAGGAAAATGCATAACTAGGGGAAAGATAGATACCGCCTACAGGAAAATAAAAGAGATATTTGGAGACAAGAAAAGCAGCTGTATGAATATCAAGAACTCAGACGGAAAACCAATACTAAGCAAAGAGGGGAAAGATGAAATGTGGAAGGAACATATACAGAGCCTACACAAAGGAAATACACTTGAAGGCAGTATTCTAGAAATGGGAGACGAATTGGAGGAAGATTAGATAGGAGATATGATATTGCGAGAAGAATTTGACTGAACGCTGAAGGATTTGAGTCGAAACAAGGCCCCAGGAGTGGATAATATTCCGTCTGAACTGCTGATATCATTCGGACAGCCAGTGATGAAAAAGTTGTTCCACTTGGTATGCAAGATGTATGAGACAGGGGAAATACCCTCAGACTTCAAGAAGAATATCGTAATTCCCATTCCAAAGAAAGCAAGTGCAGACAAGTGTGAAAATTACAGAACTATCAGTTTAATAAGTCATGGTTGCAAAAAAAAAAAAATAACAGGAATTATTTACAGACGAATGGAAAAACTTGTGTAAGCCGACCTCAGGGTAGATCAGTTTGGATTTAGGAGATGTGTAGGAATACGGGAGGAAATACATTACGACGTATCTTAGAAGATAGGCTAAGGAAAGGGAAACCTACGTTTTTAGCGTTTGTCGATTTGGAGAAAGCTTTTGACAATGTCGACTGGAATGCACTCTTCCAAATTCTGAAGGTAGCAGGGGTAAAATATAGAGAGCGGAGTTATATTCGACCTATACAAAAACTAGACAGCGGTTATTAGAGTCGAAGGGCAATAAAGGGACGCAGAGGTTGTAGCCTTTCCCCAATGTTGTTCAATGTGTACATTGAGCAGGCAGTGAAGGACTGGAAGGAGAAATTTGGAGAGGGCATTAAAGTGCAGAGAGAAGAAATAAAAACATCACGGTTTGGTGACGACACAGTAATAGTGTCAGAGACCTCAAAGGATTCGGAACAGCAATTGAATGGAATGGGCAGTGTCTTGAAAGGAAGAATAAGATGGACATTAATAAGAGTAAAACGAAGGTAATGGAACGTAATGTCAGAAAATCAGGCGATGCTGAAGGAGTTAGATTAGGTAATGAGGCAATAAAAACAGTAGATGAGTTTTGTTATTTGAGTAGCAAGAAAACTTCTGATGGCCAAAGTAAAGAAGATATAAAATGCAGAATGGCTATGGGATGAAAAGCGTTTCTAAAGAACTTGTTAACATGCAATATTAATTTAAATGTTAGGAAGTCCTCTATGAAAGCATTTGTTTGGAGTGTAGCATTGTATGGGAGTGAAACGTGGACGATAAAGGGTTGAAATAAAAATATGATAGAAGCTTTTGAAATGTGGTGCTACAGACGAATGATGAAAATTAGATGGGTATATCACGTAACTAATGAGGAGGTACTTAACCAAATCAGAGAGAAAAGGAGTTTATGGCAAATCTTGACTAAGAGAAGGGATAGATTGGTTGGACACACTCTAAGACATCAAGGAATTGTCAACTTAGCATTAGAAGGAAGTGTGTGGGGTAAAAATCGTAGAGGGAGGCCGAAGAACGAATACAGTAAGGAGATTCAAAGGGATGTAGGTTGCCGAACGTATTCTCAGATGAACAGACTTGCACAGGTCAGGGTGGCGTGGAAGACAACAACAAGAACAACAACAACGTGTCAATATATCTTCTACGGAAGTATTAGCTCAAATGTTGAGCATGTGTAAACGAACTAGTAAAGCTTACAGCGTCATATCGCGTCAGAAGATCACAGTAGTATCATACGGAAACATTTTCACGTGAGGTCAGGCAAGATGGCAGCGTCAGGCTACAGTTACAGAGGCACGTTTGCGAGTCCAGTAATGTGTATATGTGGGTGGGTAGTCTTTGTAACATGAACGTAGATAACTATGAACTACAGTTACCTTAGTGTCTTTCAATTAGTCACTCCCCATAACCATACACCTATGACCGCTGCGATATATGTCCTGGAAACTTTGCGGGAAGTCTTCCTTTGGTACGATGTTCAAGCCGGCCTCGGTGGCCGAGGGGACTGCGGCGCGCCAGTCACGGTCTGCACGGCCACTACGGTCGAGGGTTCGAATCCCCCCTCGGGCATGGATATTTGTGCCGTCCTTCGTATTAGCTAGTTCATAAGTACTTTGTATGCGCCTCGGTTGCACAGTGGTAGAGTGCCAGACTACAAATCCAAAGGTCGCGGGTTCGATCCCCGCCAGGTCCTACGATTTTAATCTGTCACTTTCCACTTCTTTCACCTCTGGCAGTATTGCTCATGTGAAAAATACCGAGTAGCACCGTGGTTCGGAACCCACGTTAAACTGTAGGTCCCCCTATAACTGGCTGGGTAAGTCAGTTCGAAGGTCGGAGGAAGGCAACGGCATACCACCTCCAAACAGGACCATGCCTAGTAAAGCACTGTGGTGTTCAAACCAATCTTCGGATTGTTGACTGCTTTACCTTTAAGTACTTTGTAAGTTTAGGGACTGATGACCCCGTAGTTAAGTCCCATAAGCTATACAAACAGTTCAATTTGAGAATGAAACTTCACTCTGCAGCGGAGTGTGCGCTGATATGAAACTTCCCAGGAAGTTTCATATCAGCGCACACTCCGCTGCAGAGTGAAGTTTCATTCTGGAAACATCCCTTAGGCTGGGGCTAAGCCATGTCTCCACCATATCCTTTCTTCCAGGAGTGCTAGTCTTGCGTGTTTGCAGGAGAGCTTCTGTGAAGTTTGGAAAGTAGGAGGCGAGGTACTGGCAGAAGTGAAGTTGTGAGGCGGCATCGTGAGTCGTGTCGGGATAGCACAGTCGGTAGTGCGGTTGTCCGCGAAAGGCAAAGGTCCCAGGTTCGAGTCCCGGTTCCGGCACACAATTTTAATCTGCCAGGAAGTTTCAGTTGAATTTGAATTTATGATGTACAAAACATGACGCAGCTTTTGATGTCAGGATATATTAAAATCTCTTTCTTTTGAAAGCGACCTATAATCGAAGCAATAGGAATAACTCTGGAGGAGTACGGTGGATGTTCAAATTGCACGACATCCCTCGCCACACACAGTTAATATGGTCAAACACTTCCTGGCGAAATATGCGTGACGTTTATAAAGATAACGAACACTTTCATGGGGAACGCCAGACATAACGTCCATTACTACGTAATGTGTCCTTTCACACAGGAAATCGCGAATCCGATTGCACAACTGTGCCGATATTCCACAAGCAGCCAATTTCATTAGCTTGTGAACTAAAGTGTGAAAAGCCTTCCGAAAATCGAGAAATATGGAACTATCTGAGATCGCTTCTGAATAGTACTCATCAGTTCATGTGAGTAAACAGCTACCTGTGTTACAGAAGAACGATAATTTTCGAATCCCTGTTGACTGTGGGTCAATAGATTGTTCTCTTCGTGCTAGTTCATAACGTTTGAGGAAAGTATATGGTCTAAAATCTCCCTAAAAACGGACGTCAGAGATATAGGCCTATTGCCTTTCCAGAATATCGCAGTAACCTATTTACTCAAAACTGATACAAAAGCGTTACATGTTTGCACCTGTTACTGTCCTTCACAGAAGTAACCAGCGTTGTGTAGAACTCGTTGCCAGTGATGTAGAAGGCGCATTATACCGTTAGCAGAGCCTGTTCTGTTGATGGTGCGAATGGAGCGGTCTTCTGCCTGTCGAACCTCTGGAACAGTTCTGAAGCGTATCCCGCGAAGTGATTCTTTCATCTACGAAAAGAAATCAAAGTCACAAGGGAGTGTGGTGGATGGTACAGTAGTTGCCAGTCCCATGGACCGAACAGAGCAGCCACAGCTTGCGCTGTATGCGCCCGCGCAGTCTCCTGCACAATGATGGGTGGGTTGCACAGAAAGAGTTGCCTCTTCTTTCGCAAAGTTGGTCGTAGGTGATGTTCCAGAAACAATCAGTAATACTGTGCATTGACGGCCTGCGTTTTTCATGTTTGGAAAACATCGTTACGTTGGACCGCTTGCTCACAAGCGACTGTGTTTCCCTCGATTGTGCGCACGCTGGCAAACTGGGACAGGCGAGTCTATTTGCTCGGAGGTAACGTAGATTTGTCAACAACGTGTACTATCAGCGATATTAGTAGATTCCATTGCATAGTGTCCCCACAGCAGTGTTGAGGAAAGTATATGCTCTACAATTCTGCTACAAACCGACGCAAGTGATATAGACCTGTAATTATGCGGATCAGGGTTTGAACCCGGGCATATGATTATGTAGGATACAGCTTACCATCAGCCGTATGTTATATAGAAAACATTTATTTCCTGGCTACCAGTTTCGGCATTACATTATGCCATCTTCAGGGACCGGTATTGGAGCGTAACATCCATGTAAGTAGGGATCCAAACTGGTTTCGTGGACGTCTTGCTACCAGTAAGATCCAACAACAACTGTGACGACAAGGACTGGAAGTGGTTTCAAAGAACAGGCGTCACTTCTGATCCTGCAGTTTTTATGTATGTATGTATAATATACCGGTGACGGGAAATGATCCTTTCGTTAGTGGGGAGGGGTAGTCATGTTTGGAGCCCTTACGCTTACGGGAATTAGTTTCATGCCCCCAGGGCGCTCACAGTTCTTTGGTGAGTGGCGAGCACGGGGCGAGCATGGGGCCCCGAGCTAATGCGGTCTTCCTTCCTCCTTTACATCCCGGACTGCATTTCCTTTCCTCCTCCCCTCCTTTCCTATCCTCACTCCTTCCCCTCGCCACCGGGGGACTGATAACCTTAACAGTTTAGTCCCCCTAACCCAACCAAACAACCCAACCCAGCCCAATTAGTTTCATAACTACGAGTTTGAGTACTGTGGGCAGGGTAAAGCTGGGAATTTGTGTCTGACGGGAGGCGTGCATGGGTAGTCCTTGCAGGTGCGGTGATCACTGTGTCCCCAGTGGTGCAGGGGTCAGCGCAACTGCCTAGAAAGCAGGAGACCCAGGTTGAAATCCTGGCTGGATACTCATTTTCAGTTTTGCCAGTTTGTAGTTGATGTCGTATATTAATATGAAAGAATAACAACTGCAGGATCAGAAGTGACGTTTGTTATTTCGGAACAGCCGCCACATGTACAGATAAATATTTTTGTAAACAAACGGCTGACAGTAACCTGTTTCCAATATAATCTTGACCAGTCGCAGTCCCAGCTCCACCGTCGATGATGCATTCAATAAGACTGGTATATGACAGCTAGGTATGTAGCTATTGCATCAGCACACTATGAAAGGGGCCGTTATTGGTATACAATATGGACCGGGAGACGCTACTTCTAAAGGACTAGTTTCTGTTTCCGAACACTGTATTTCTGGCACGTGGAGAACGCGGAGGTTTGTTACTGATAGGTTCGACCAGTACGCGAGTGTCACGGAAATGCTCCGGCAACTCAATTGGGGATCGCTGGAGGAAGACAACGTTCTTTTCGTTAATTTCTGTTGAGGAAATTTAAAGGGCCGGAATATGAAACTGAGTGTAGTATGATCTTCCTGTCGCTTACTTACATTTCGCGTAAAGATCACAAAGACTAGATAAGGGAAATTAGGGCTCAGACTGAGGCATATAGACATTCTCCTTTCCGTCTTTCTATTTGGGGATGGAATAGGAAAGGAAATGCCTAGTAGTGGTATAGTGTTCCCTCCGCCACGCACCTTACTGTGGATTACAGAGTACGTATGTAGATGTAGATGTAGATAATCTTGGGAGAATTTTAAGAAGATGTACTTTATCTGTAAAGGAGACTGCGTTTAAAACGCTTGTACGACCACGTCTTGAGTATTGCTCAAATGTTTGGGACCCGCAGCAGATCAGTTTAAAGGAAGACATAGAGGTGGTTCAGAGGCAAGCAGCTAGATTTGTCACTGGTAGGTTCGACCAATGCGCGAGTGTCACGGAAATGCTCCGGCAACTCAGTTGGGGATCGCTGGGGAAAAGGCGACGTTCTTTTCGTGAATTTCTGTTGAGGGAATTTAGAGGGCCGGCATTTGAAGCTGAGTGTAGTACGATCTTCCTGCCACCTACTTACTTTTCGCGTAGTGATCACAATGACAAGATAAGGGAAATTAGGGCTCGTACGGAGGCATATAGGCACTCTGTTTTGTCTCGTTCTATTTGGAATAGGAAAGGAAATGGCTAGTAGTGGTACAGTGTACCCTCGCCACGCACCTTACGGTGGATTGCGGAGTGTGTATGTAGATGTAGAAAATCTTGACCAATCGCAGTCCCAGCTCCACCGTCGATGATGCATTCAATAAGACTGGTATATGTTCAAATGTTTGTATAGCTTATGGGACTTAACTAAGGGGCATCAGTTCCTAGCCGCGGTGGAGTAGCCGAACGGTCTAAAGCGTCTCGCTGCGGAGCGCACGGTTGCTCGCCGTGGAGGTTCGAGTCCTCTCTGGGGCATGGGTATGTGTGTTGTCGTTAGGTTAGTTTACCTAGGTTTAAGTAGTTTGTAAGCTACGGACTGATGACCACGCAGTTTGGTCCGATAGATTTACAAACATTTGAAATTTTTCATCAGTCCCTAAACTTACAGACTACTTATGAACCAACTAATATTAAGGACGGCACAAATATCCATGCCCGAGGGGGGATTCGAACCCCCGACCGTAGTGACCGTGTAGACCGTGACTGGAGCGCCTCAGTCCCCTCGGCCACCGCGGCCGGCTCTGGTATATGATAGCTAGGTATGTAGCTATTGCATCAGCACACCATGAAAGGGGCCGTTATTGGTATACAATATGGACCCGAAGACGCTACTTCTAAAGGGCTAGTTTCTGTTCCCGAGCACTGTATTTCTGGCACGTGGAGAACGCGATGTTTCGACCAGTACGCGAACATGTAAGGACAGTTGTGAGTAATGCGGACAGCCGACTTCGGTATATTGGGAGAATTTTGGAAAGATGTACTTCACCTGTAAAGGAGACCGCGTATAAAACGCTTATACGACCACGTCTTGAGTATTGTTCAAGTGTTTGGGATCCGCAGCAAATCAGTTTAAAGGAAGACATAGAGGCGATTCAGAGGAAAGCAGCTAGATTTGTCACTGGTAGGTTCGACCAATGCGCGAGTGTCACGGAAATGCTCCGGCAACTCAGTTGGGGATACCTGGGGGAAAGGCGACGTTCTTTTCGTGAATTTCTGTTGAGGAAATTTAGAGGGCCGGAATTTGAAGCTGAGTATAACGATCTTCCTGCCGGCTACTTACATTTCGCGTAAAGATCACAAAGACGGGATAAATTAGGAGTGGTACGTAGGCGTATATACGTTCTTTTCTCCCTCGTTCTATTTGTGAGTGAATTAGAAAATGGCTAGTAGTGATACGATGTACTCTCTGCCACGCACTTTACGGTGGCCTGCAGATATAGAAGTATTGCATCAGCACACTATGAAAGGGTATACGGTCTGGACCGGGAGGCATTACTGTTAAAGGGGAGTTTCTGCTCGTCAGTGCCGGCCGCGGTGGCCGAGGGGACTGAGGCGCTTCAGTCACGGTCTGCAAGTCCACTACGGTCGGGGGTTCGAATCCCCCCTCGGGCATAGATATTTGTGCCGTCCTTAGTATAAGGTAGAAGATAAGTAGATGGTAAGTTTAGGGACTGATGACCCCGTAGTTAAGTCCCATAAGCTTAACAAACATTTGAATTTTTTGCTCGCCAGTGTTTCCGAGCATTGTACTGAGGTATCAGGCACGTGTAGAGCGGAGAGTAGCCACTCACCTCGGACTGCTGGCAGCGGCAGATGTCGGCAGCGGGTGTAGTGGCGGGGTACGTCTCGTCTGGTCTCGGACGGGCGCGCACGCTCCGGTGGAAACAACTGTGTCCAGAAATGGAGGAGGCAGCGCCGGCGGTGACGTGTGTGTGCGGGGGTGGGTGGGGGTGGCTCCCGAAAGTGGGCTTGCTTCCGCCCCCTCCCTGCCGGCTGACGGCCAGTGATGGATCGGCCCGCCTCGACTCGGCTCGCCTTCTGCCACTATTTGTGTTCCGGCTGCGCTTTGTGTGTGTGCGTGTGTGCACGTCTATACTGTGTATATGTGCAGGGAGGTAGGTGTCTTTGTGCCAGTATAGCCCCTCCCCGCCTGACGCCAGATCCGTGACGTCTCAATGCAGCGACCTGCCTTCTCCCAAACGTCGGCGTTCGACGATTCTCTCTTCTCGGCGGATTCTGTCAGAGAAGCTGGATCGGTGTTGGAAAAAGCGAGGGACGGTTGCTTTCGCGAGGTAGTGTCCAGAAAGTTTTTTTTTGGGAATAAAAGTAAAGCAGTCAACAATCCGAAGATTGGTTTGAACACCACAGTGCTTTACTAGTCATGGTCCTGTTTTGAGGTGGTATGCCGTTGCCTTCCTCCGACCTTCGAACTGACTTGCCCAGCCAGTTATAGGGGGAGCTACAGTTTAACGTGGGTTCCGAACCACGGTGCTACTCGGTATTTTTCACGTGAGCAATACTGCCAGAGGTGAATGAAGTGGAAAGTGACAGATAAAAATTCTAGGACCTGGCGGTGATCGAACCCGGGACCTTTGGATTTGTAGTCTAGCACTCTACCACTGTGCAACCGAGACGCACTTCTTTTTGGGAATATACACCTTGTTAACGATTATCCATAAGTCTGCCTGTGCCGTCTGACGTTCGACGGTATTGGTACGGACCCCATGACCCGTTGGAATCCCGGTAAATGAACTCGTTTCGGCAAGTTAGCCAAACAGGGAACGGTGAGTCGAGGGGGGGGGGGAGTAGGTATGTCTAAGAAACGAAAGAGGCGTAATTTGAGAGACGATCAGTAGCTGCGCGCCGCGCGGAAATGGCTGTGCGCTCTAAGGCGACAGCGAGCGACATCCAGCGACGCGACACTGCCGCTACTAGCGGCCACATTCGGCGACATGACCTCTCTTCAAGATGGCCGCTATAACCGATCATCTGTTTCTAAAGTTTGCCATGCCTAAACCGTAGAATAATGCTAGCTGTAGAGTAAGGCAATGAAGTTTTATTAACTTTAGGAAGTAAGGCGTAAAAAGAATGCTCTGCATAACATTTAAAAAACGAGGAAACTTCGTGGAGTATTTCATTCGTATCTTGAAATACGAAAACCGACTGAAGATCACCGGTCAAATTCTTCGAAAGTACGAGACGAATACAGCTACTTTCGACTATGTTCTCAATGAGTTTTTGTGACTAAAAACGATCAACAACTGAATAAGTAGGAAATAAGTCTTATTGGAAGACGTTACTAAATCATTAGTTTCTAACATCTCTCAGAGTTGTTGCTGTAGCGTAGGGGTAGTGACCTCGACTACCAACATGCAATTTTTGCGGTCGCTGGTTCGCTTCCCGATCCATTTTATATTTTAACTGCTGCAACTACAACCCTTTCACCTGTTATTTGTGCAAAGTTTTTGTTTACAAAGCACCATTAATTATTTTTTAAACGTTTTTACGCCTAGTGCGCCTCGGTAGCACAATGGTAGAGTGCCAGACTAAAAATCCAAAGGTCGCGGGTTCGATCCCCGCCAGGTCCTAGGATTCACTTTCCACTTCACTTTCCACTTCTTTCACCTCTGGCAGTGTTGCTAATGTGAAAAATACCGAGTAGCACCGTGGTTCGGAACCCACGTTAAACTGTAGGTCCCATTATAACTGACTGGGTAAGTCAGTTCGAAGGCCGGAGGAAGGCAACGGCATACCACCTCCAAAGAGGACCTAGTAAAGCACTGTGCTGTTCAAACCAATCTTCGGATTGTTGACTGCTTTACCTTTTTACCTTAAATATTATCATTCTTTGCTTCTTTCTTATATCAGGTCATTTTATATGCACATTCACAATACTTTTATCGCATCAGAAACGTTTTACGTCGCAGAGACAGCACGTATACGAGACGTAGCGCGGCCGCAGCGTTGCAATGCGCATGCGCGGCTGAGGTTCAGATTCTCTGCTGAACCCCCTGGAGGCAGCATATGGGCGCTCCCGCGGCAGGGAGGGGCGAGGGGAAACGACGCTTCTAACACTGGCGTTGGAGCTGGTAGAGACGCCAGCTCCTGGCTACTCGAGCTCTGGCGGTTACGCGCGAATGGCCTCGAAGTAAAGGCAATGGAGCTACTGTGCACCTCGCCTTGCGCATGCGCAAATACATGGTCACTACTCTCCACCTAGCAAAAATATCCATGTGGGTAGTGGCATCGCTCTGCGCCGTGGAAGGTGACGGCTACGAGACCGACTACTAGAAATTTTTTAAAAATCCAATCCCCTTTTTAACAGATACGGCTACAACAATAACTTTTGTATTGTTACTTTCCATACATATTTCTTTTGGACACCCCTTGTAATTTTTATTATTTTCAACCTGTGGTTTCAAAGATCATAACCACAACCAGTCCTTGTCGTCATAGTTGTTGTTGTTGTTGGATCTTACTGATAGCGAGACGTCCTCGAAACTTATTTGGATCCCTATTTAGCAAATGTGTCGCGATTTTGAGGGTAAATGACATTTATACTTTTCGTTGTAACAAATATTTAATTGTTTCAAAACATGTGGGGGGCAGCGCCCTTTGCGCATGCGTAAGGTTAGGAGTGGGTGCTGCTTACAGTGTCACGTGACCAGACGGTAGCTTGTCTCTTCACCGTAACAGATTCATTTTGGTACAGTCAGTTAACAGTGTAATCAGTTACTTACTGTGTTTTAGTTTTCATATGCATATTCATATGTTCTTCGTGTTTATTATCGAAGAAATATGAACAACGTTCAGTGTATTTTAGAAATAAATTACTCAGCCTTAAGGTCGGCACAAAAGTATGAAATAAAGAAGCTAGGTAGGCCGACGCCTCAGCTCGAGTTGAAGCGAGGGCAAACGAGCCGATGTAAGACGTTCTGAAGATCTTGTAACGAAAATATATATGAAACGGGGGGGGGGGGGGTAGATGGGGAGCCACTGGCAGAGGTGCGGCAAATTCTCTCTATGGCACCGAGCGGGTACGCGACTATCAAGATCCGACACTCAAAGAAGTGTCATCTGGAGCACGAGCCGTCACCGCCACCCATAAACCGCAGAATAATAGTAGCTCCAGAGTAAGGCAAAAAAATTACAATTTTCAACTTGGCTGTTGAAACGGCAACCGTTCGTGAAAGATTAACACAGGGGAGAGAGCGTCACAGGATCTGGGATGGGAATCATAACAACAACGGCGTTTATTGCTGCGGCGTGGGCTACTTACGAAACTACAATCGCCAACATTCTCCTCCGAATGCGAAAATATATTGTTGACTCCCACTTACATAGGTAGAAATGATCATCAGAGTAAAATACGAGAAATCAGACCTCGACGGAGATATTGAGGTCTTATTTTTTCCCGCGTGCTATTCGGGAATGGAATGCGAGATAAATCGTATAAAGATGGTTCGATAAACCCTATGCCAGGCACTTAAATGTGATTTGCAGAGTATCTCATGTAGATGTAGCTTACGAATTATTCAATGGTTACCATTGCAACAGTAAATGATAAAATTCGCAGATGGTCAAACAACTTCAGCTGTCGGATACGCGACAGATACGCCGTGTCTTTTTTTACCCTGTATTTAATATAAGAAGATGTCAAGTTCTCATCAAAATCAATTTCGCATTGAGAAACTTACCGGTCGAGATAATTATATTTTCTCCTTCTAGTTGACGAAGGAAATAAAAATCTCAGAAAGCTAGTGGGAACCTTTAGTTTAGTCGCCTTTTCTATCATTTTCTTGTGTGTACTATCGGCGGTACCAAACTATGGTAGATGACACAAATTAGGTCGTAACCCCAATAACGCGAAGAGCTTTTGTTTCTGATAGTGTTCACACTGAGCAGATGAGTGCAGCCAACGCGTGATCTAATTAGGGAAAACGTTTAATACGTGGTTTATGCTTTTTGGGTATCCTTTGAAGTGTTATGCGATTCATCGGGTAGGTCACAGTTATAATTTTATCGCGAGTCAGTGTCTTTTTTTCTGCCGCAAAAATACCTCTCTGTCTGGCTTTCTTTTATTCCCTTGACGTTCGTTCGTGGTCTCTTCTGCTAGTTGCGTTGTACCCGAATTCTACATTTTTAATATGGGTATGCCTTTCCGAGATCATTAAATTACTTAAAACCGTCTTTGAAATAATTATTAAGTCACATTTTTTCCAACATTTCTGTTAATGTTTGCGTGCTTAGTCTTATGATGATTCGGGCACCATTATGGTGAGATGTACCATGTACATTCGTATATAGCATTTCATGACTAATGCAGCAATTCCTTATTTCTCATTCACAGTAGCATTAGAATCTGCAGTCATTCTATTCTGTTGCAAATTATTATTATTATTATTTTTCGAAGTCCGATACGTATTCATGAACAATGTTTTTGCTCCCATGAACAACAGACATTGCCGAGGTGGGGTGGCTTGCGTTCCCCGACGATACAGATAGCCGTACCGTAGGTGCAACCACAGCGGAGGGGTATCTGTGGAGAGGCCAGACAAACGTGTGGTTCCTGAAGAGGGGCAGCAGCCTTTTCAGTAGTTACAGGGGCAACAGTCTGGATGATTGACTGAGCTGGCCTTGTAACATCAGCTAATGTGGCTTTGCCACACAGTTACTGCGAACGGCTGAAAGCAAGGGGAAACTACAGCCGTTACTTTTCCCGAGGACATGCAGCTCTACTGTATGGAAATATGATGATGGCATTCTCTCGGGTAAAATATCCCGGAGGTAAAATAGTCCCCCATTCGGATCACCGGGCGGGGACTACTCAGGAGGATGTGATCATCAGGAAAGACAACACTGACATTCTACGGATCGGAGCGTGGAATGTTAGATCCCTTAATCGGGTAGGGAAGCTAGAAAATTTAAAAAGGGAAATGAATAGGTTGAAGTTAGATATAGTGGGGATTAGTGAAGTTCGGTGGCAGGATGAACAGGATTTCTGGTCAGGTGAGTACAGCATTATAAATACAAAATCATTTGTGGCTATTACAGGAGTAGGACTGATAATGAATAAGAAGACAGGAAAGCGGGTAAACTACTATGAGCAGCACAGTGATCGCATTATCGTAGCCAACACCGACCACAGAAGTACAGGTTTATATACCAACTAGCTATGCCGATGATGAGGAGATCGAAGAAATACATGAGAAGCTAGAGGAAATTATTCAGACAATTAAGGGAGAGGAAAACTTAATTGTGATGGGAGACTGGAATTCGGTAGTAGGACAAGAAATGAAGGGAAGGTAGTAGGTGAATATGGACTGGGCAAAAGGAATGAAAGAGGAAGCCGCCTAGTAGGAACATAATTTAGTTATAACAAACACCTGGTTTAAGAATCACGAAAGAAGGTTGTATACGTGGAAGACACCGTGAGATACCAGATAGATTTTATAATGGTAATTCAGAAAATGGAACAGGCAAAATGGAGTACAGACGATTAAGAAATGAGATTGACAGGAAGTGCAAAATGGCTAAGCAGGAGTGGCTAGAAGGCAAATGCAGGGATGTAGAAGAATGTATAAATAGGGGAAAAATAGATACAGCCTACAGGAAAATAAAAGAGATATTTGGAGATAAGAAAAACAGTTCTATGAATATCAAGAACTCAGATGGACAACCAGTTCTCAGCAAAGAAGGGAAAGCTGAAAGGTGGAAAGAGTATATAGAGGGGCTCTACGAAGGAATTGAACTTAGGGGCAATATTGTACGAAGGGGATAAGAAGTAGATGAAGATGAAATAGGAAATACTATACTGAGAGATGAATTTGACAGAGCACTGAAAGACCTAAGTCGTAACAAGGCCCCTCAGAGCTACTGAAATATCTGAGAGAATCAGCCATGAAAAAACTGTTTCACCTGACGTGTAAGATGTATCAGTCACGCGAAGAACCCACAGACTTAAAAAAAAGTTATAATCCCCATTCCAAAGAAAGCATGCACAGACAGGTGTGAAAACCACAGAACCATCAGTTTAATAAGTCATGGTTGCAAAATATTAACACGAATTATTTACAGAGGGGTGGAAAAGCTGGTAGAAGTCGACCTCGGGGAAGATCATGAGAAATGTAGGAACACGGGAGGCAATACTCACTTTACGGCTTATCCTATAAGATAGAATAAGAAATGGCAAACCTACATATCTAGCTTTTGTAGATTTGGAGAAGGCTTTTGACAATGTTGATTGGAACAAACTCTTTCAAGTTCTGAAGCAAGCAGGAGTAAAATATAGTGAGCGTAAGGTTATTTACAACTTGTACAAAAACAAGACAGCGGTTGTCAGAGTTGAACGGCATGAACGGGGTGCAGTGGTTGGAAAGGGAGTAAGACAGGGTTGTAGCCTTTCTTCAATGTTATTCAATTTGTACATTGAGCAAGCTATAAAGGAAAGCAGATTTGGAGATGGAATTAAATTTCAGGGTGAAGAATTAAAAACATTGCGTTTTGTCGAAGACATAGTAATTCTGTCACTGACAGCAAAGGACCTGGAAGAGCAGTTTAACTGAATGTACAGTGTGCTGAAAGGTGCATATAAGATGAACATTAACAAAAGCAAGACTAGGGTAATGGAGTGCAGTCCAAGAAAATCACGTGATGCTCCAAATAGTATCCTGAAACATTCCAAAAAATTTCAGGTCTCTAGCTCAAATAGTTTATTTTTGCATAAAATAAACATGTCAGAAAAATGTACTTGTCGGGAAATTCTATGTAAAATATGTATTTTATCTATAAGTCACCTGTGTTGGTCCTAACGCATTTCAGGTCCATATTCTTCTTGGTTTATGTGTTCCTCATCTTCTCTCTTTCTTTCCTTGCTTCTCCTTTCTGTCCTGGCTTCTTTAGTTTCCTCAAGAACCACCTTTCCAGCTTCGGCCACTCTCAACAGTTGCCACCAGTGATTGTTTCATATTGGATCCAGAAGATATTCCTAGAAACTCTAAAACTTCACATCTGCTTACTGCCCCATCATTAAAACAAACCGATCGTAAAACGTACGTTTTCCAGAACCAAAACACTTTTTAGGTGGCGTAGCAACTTCCGAGAAAGACAAGGTAGCGCTAAATCAAATTACGGAAATGTTAATAAACAAAATAACGCTAGAATCGAAATGTGTCTTCCAACAGCGCTGCCAACTTGGAAAACAATTGTTCTTATGTGTTTGGGAGAGAAGTATAATGACTACAATCGACGTGTGAGAGTAGCAGAAAAACAGGCATGGCTACACACAGATTGATCTTTGAATTGATATTTAAACAATTTCCCGTAGTCCAATTTAAATGTTTTAACCACTATTGTATTCAGAAAAGTCGAAATCTTAATTTAAGATTAAAAACAAAAAATCGATTTTTTAAGAGGATTCACGAGCAAGTTACCTTAATAAATAAATGAATTGCAGCAACCAGTTGCTTGTCGTTATTTATTATGAACTTCAACGACCGGTTTCGGGCGCTTGAGTGCCCTTCTTCTGGTCTCTATACAGAAAAACAAGTGCATTTGTATACAATTAGGCCATAGAACGATAAAAGTCGATTACAGCACCACCTGCTACCTGCTATTTACTTATAAACTTAATATATTCCCCCTCCCCCCACATACTACATTAAGTAACTCTCATAATACCCTTCTTCCTCTGCAGTACAACTACATTAAAATTATCCTCTTTGGTATATTCCTAGCAATTTCACTGTTTTACTTTCTTCAGTTGCCTGACTAGATGTTCTAATCGTAACACTAGGTTAATATTACTGTAACCATTCACATTTCTTTGCACATTAGTTCACGCATCTTAAAACTTATAACCCACATCCTTAACTTATTCGTTGTATGATAATCAATTCATCAATCTATCCCCATTAAATTTTGAAGCCATAGATACAATGACAAATTCTTTATATTGACAGATGCCCTGACAGTGACATTCTAAGCAGCCTACTACTGCACAGCTGGTAGTTCTGAAATATTTCGCCTATGGCGCCACTTACCATTGTACTTCTAGACTACTGAATTTTAATCTGCTAAGCGACTGATTTATCAGTCACCTGCTCCTCTCTTTATGCTTTTCTTCAACTACTTTGAGTATTACTGTTTTCCCATAGCCTTCTTCCCCCTTTTTCTATCGTTACTCCTTTACTATAAGCCTCATCCATAGATACTTTGTTACCAGTTGACTGTTGTTCATTCCATAATCTTTGCACTTAGCGTTGATTCCACTAGTAGCATGTTTATCTATTAAGCAACAGTACAAAAACGTAAGTGTTAATGTCATCCCATTATATGAACTTCTCTTTATTACATTCTATTTGGTTCGAAACTGCTGCATATTTCTGTAATCGACTTTTATCGTTCTATGGCCTAATTGTATACAAATGTACCTGTTTGTCTGTATAGAGACCAGAAGAAGGGCACTCAAGCGCCCGAAACCGGTCGTCTAAAATAAATAACGACAAGCAACTGGTTGCTGCAATTCATTTATTTATAATCTTAACAGTTGCTGTAATGGATAAAACACTTCAAGTTACCTTAAGCTATTTTGTTATTTCTTCAGTCAAAATCCACCTTTAAAAAAATCGGCAAACGTTAACGTGGCCTTATTTGTGTCAACTACCGTATACATGTATACGAGCTTAAACCCGCGGCTCCGCTCGCGTGTTGGTTGATTATGATAGATAAGGTATCTTTCAGTAGTGTGCTATGAGACTGGTTTTGAAGGGTGAAATGAAATACAATACCTTCTTTAGAAACATTCAATTATACTCAACATCATCAGGAAAGTAAGTAGTGTAGATCAAATCACACATAAAAATGGACTCTTTAGAAGAATGCAATCACGAAATTCAACAATAATGATTGTAATAATATCACAGATCGATCACTTGATGTAATGCGCGAAACGTCAAACCGATTTTTTTAGAGAGATGTATTAAAAGAAATTTCTTTTTCACTGCTTTATTTATTTATTTTTAAATTTGCTTATTCGTATGCTTATGCTTACAGAGAAAGACAATGTAGCACGCATAGACCAAAGATATGGTCTGTGGCATCGCGTTTCGTTGTATGTAACGTCCTTGCTATAGTCGGAAATGTCATCGCTGGCTTTCAGTCCGAGTTTTTTTTATAGTTTGACGACTTTCAACGACCATATCTTAGAGCTAACGTCATGGAACTGCTATGGTGTACAATGGGAGACATCGGACAACAATTACACACAGACCATTCGTTTGCGTTCTGTAGTTTTCGCTACAGAGCAAGATATTAACACACACACACGTAGAATTTTATATACAACGATAACTTTCCATCCCAATATACTCCACCCTTTTATCATTAAAGACCGTCAAGCAACAATGCAACCAATAAAACCATTTGCAAAGAGTAAATATAATTCTCAAAGAGTAATTATTGTTCCGCATTTCGCGTTATATTCTTCAAATTACTAAATATCCATCAGATCGTTATAAAACCGTGTCTAAAACCTTTCTCAGGTATAAATCAGTAACTGTACATGTAGTTAAGTCTCTGTGTCTTTTCGTTCGGATGTGATTAGCCAACACCGAACAGACATCCACATATATATATAGATAGATAAATAGCTATCCGATCGCCATAAAACCGTGCCAAATTTTTGGGTCTTTATGCCTTGTGGTTCAGACGTGATAAACGTACACCGAACAGACATTCCCATTTATAGATATAGATGACGCATTTGCGACTTGGAATGGCCGCGTGTGGATTTGAGAGTGTTTCGGCGGCATGCAGGTGTGGAACGGACGCCGCCTCCCCTACACTTGGCGGACGTAACTGTTGTGTGAGAGAGCGGAGAGCAGAGAGCCGTAGCCCGGCAGCGGACAACGTCAGCGGCAGCGTCGGCGTGATGGATGGGCCGTCAACGTCTGCACAATGCCTGCCGGGGACACGCGGCTCCGCCATTGCGAGCCGCGACCCAAAACCGAGCCCATGCTCGCCTCACTCCCACACACACCCAGGGATACACGTAGTGGCGTGCAGGGGGCGCTGGAGAGCGCAAAGTAGCAGACACGTGGGAGGAAGCCACGGCCTCTAGCTGCCAGCATAAAGCCGTCAGCACCCCCAGGGTGAATCTGAACGAGTGAGGCCAACATGCCGTGATTCTGACGTCACAACGTGCGGGGCAGTATCAAGCATGTTAGAAACTCTCAACGTGCGTCTGGACGATCACCAATAACGTGACAGATCATCGACGTCACACCACGTGGCTATTGAAAGAGGGGCCAGCTCTTTCTGATAAAAAGGTGAAGACGCCATATCGGCCGTTAGTTGCAGCTTATATATATATATATAGTTTAATAAGTCATGGTTGCAAAATATTAACACGAATTATTTACAGTAGGATGGAAAAGTTGATAGAAGCCGACCTCAAGGAAGATCAGTTTGTGTTCAGGAGAAATGTAGGAACACGGTAGGCAATACTCACTTTACGGCTCATCCTAGAAGATAGACTAAGGAAAGGCAAATCTACATTTCTAGCTTTTGTAGATTTGGAGAAGGCTTTTGACAATGTTGAATGGAATAAACTCAAGTTCCGAAGCAAGCAGGAGTAAAATATAGTGAGCGTAAGGTTATTTACAACTTGTACAAAAACCAGACAGCGGTTGTCAGAGTTGAAGGGCATGAAAGGGATGCAGTGGTTGGGAAGGGAGTAAGACAGGGTTGTAGTCTTTCTCCATTGTCATTCAATTTGTTCACTGAGCAAGCTATAAAGGAAAGTAAGGAGAAATTTGGAGAAGGAGTTAAAGTTCAGGCTGAAGAATTAAAAACATTGCGTTTTGCCGACGAAATAGTAATTATGTCAGACAGCAAACGACCTGGAAGAGCAGTTCAATGGAATGGACAGTGTGCTGAAAGGTGCATATAAAGTGAACATTAACAAGAGCAAAACTAGCGTAATGGAGTGCAGTGGAAGAAAATCAGGTGATGCTGAAGGAACTACATTAGGTAACGAAACAATGAAGGAGGTAGATGAGTTTTGTTACTTGGGCCGTAAAATAAAAAATGATGGTCGCAGTACAGAGGATATAAAATGCAGAATCGCAATGTGTAGAAAAGCGTTCTTGAAAAAGAGAAATTTGTTAACATCGAATATTGATTTAAGCCTCAGGAAGTCCTTTCTGAAGGCATTTGTATGGAGCGTTGCCTTGTCTGGGAGTGAAACATGGACGATAAACAGTGCGGACAGGAAGAGGATTGAGGCTTTTGAAATATGGTGCTACAGAAGAATGCTGGAGATTAGGTGGGTGGATCGCGTAACTAATGAGGAGGTATTGAACAGAATTGGAGAGAAAAGAAATTTCTGGCAAACCTTGACTAAAAGAAGGGATAGATTGGTAGGACACATTCATAGACATCAAGGAATTGTGAATTTAGCATTGGAGGGAAGTGTGTGGGGTAAAAATCGCAGAGATGAATACAGTAAGCAGATTCAGAAAGCTGTAGGTTGCCGTTCTTATGTGGAGATGAAGAGGCTTGCTCAGGATACGATATTGTGGAGATCTGCATCAAACCAGTCTCCGGACTGAAGACCACAACAATAGCAACATATAAATATAAGTAAAACCACTTCACTGCATTTTTTGTGGCACTGGCACAGCAACAGTAATAGATATTTTGGTAAAGAAATATAGTATTGGAGCGACAAAATCGATGTTCGACTTATTTGTACATGTCGCGTTTCGCCTCTTCTCAGCATCATGAGACATTGAAGGGGAATTTACAAATTTGCTTGAAGAAAGGAGTTAACTAAAACTAAGTAAAATCTTCCCTAAGCAAGAAATACTAGAAATAGGGAAGGTGCGTGCTGACGAAACTGCAGGCCAGATGACCGCATTCCCGATATGGTGTGGAGGGGCGGGAGGAGGGAGGGCTGAAGGTTGAACTGATAAAGTACCACTTAATAAATGCAAACGTAGGCTTCCGCGGCTGTGGTCACTATCAATAAAATTCTTCTGGGTATGAAACCGCGTCGGTGGAATTTATAAAATGACGACGCGGTTTCATACCCAGAAGAATTTTATTGATACCACTTACTAACATTGTTTAACGAATAAAATTACTTACTGCTGCGTATCAGGGCGTCAAATTATTAAATTCAAATGAAATAAAACTTTAAAATAGATTTGGCAACTGTTTCTTGGGAGTGGGGACGCAGCGAAGTCAATGGTAAAACCGAACTAAACCACGTAAAGTTTATTTACTCATGTAATACCCGTTGCCTGCCGTAACTGTGGCACAGAATAAGGAGTATACAAAAAGGAAACTCCCGCTGCAGTCTGTCGTCCAAAATTTAGTGCGCATGCGCGGAATCGGCCATCTTGAAAAGCAGTAAACGCGTGGTTACTCCCTACTCTGTGGTGTGGTAATGCGCCGTCTGTCTTTGATAATTGTGTATTTTAACTGCCTGAATCGCATAAAAGTAAACAAGTATTTGGTGCAGTTCAGTGCAGTGAAAAGAAAGAACTGTGTCAGTAGTTGGAGCTGTTCCCTTTTTTTTTTTTTTTTTTTTTTTTTTTTTTTTTTTTTTTTTTTCACGATCAGCGCGCTGAATAATATGTACAGTGCTATCGGGAAAACTTTCGAGAGCATTTCCTCCTTTCCTAAGGCCCATTCATGCGAAATATTTCATTCACGTTATGTAGAGATCCACCTCCTTCTACACACGTAACTTGGGCGAAATCGGCGGGTCCGATTTCCGACCTGCCCTTGTTAGGATATTCAAACAAATGGATTAAGGGGGATAATCTTGCTGTTCTTACTCAACCTTTATAAACTACATTGGGCAACTGGGGAGCGTTTTCACTGACAACTTTCTCAATTTAATGACAACAGAATGTTGAAAAACTTATTAATTTTGTGGGGAATGTAAAATTCAGCCACCCATGTAAGGGGTCAGAATGAGAATTTTCTATTTCTTGAAGTTTACAAACAGAGACTTGAAATATAAAACCAAAGTTGAAAAAAAAATCAAACTGATAAAATCTGTGAGGTACAAACGGTGTGTAATGTTCTAGTGAATGCATATTGACAAGGAAGACTAAGAGGAAAATGATGAACACTTTTCCCTTTGCTATAGGCTAACTGAAACAATGTGTGTCACAATATGACAAGTGCAGACTACGTTTGTTATGTAGTTTTATGTTTCCACTTCATTTGTGTGTAATTTAACAGTTTTATATATGCCCAGACGCCATTAGTACTGTGTAATCACGTTTTTCTGTTATGTCTAACTCAATATTTTGTGCGAATTTATTCGTGTCAAATAAAACCTGGCAGTTGTAAAGTCACTTTCTTGTTTATAACTAATTTCCGAAACATGACTACGCGTTACTTGGGATTTTTTTAGAGATAAGCACCAAATAAAACGATCATTGATTCCATTTACATTTTCGTTGTTGTATTAAAATTTAGGCCTGCTTTTTTTTCCGTTGGGTTACAATTAGGCGCAAGAACAGGGTGCAAAATAAAGCAGAGCATAATGAAAAGCCGTTTCCTTTCGTAAAAGTCGGTGAGGTTAGCTGCAGTTCGTAAAAAGTCCATTTCCAGCCAAAGTACTAAGTGGCTATAGTTCGGCGTTTACTGCTTTTCAATATGGCGTCGAGCGCAACGCTTGGTAACATACAGATCAAAGGCGCCGCCCCCAGCTTTCCCTTCTGTATGCTCCCTATTCTGTGACTGTGGCCTTCTTATCCGCTCGCTATCTTGTTAACAACTGTTCAGCGCCGCGACCCGGAGGTGAGTAGAAGGCTCATAGATGCTGTGCTTGTGTGCGAAAACAGCAAAAGATTTACATTTTCGAGCAACAGCTACCACAACTATTTTAAAGGTTCTATTTTATTTGAATTTAATAATTTGACACGCTGCTACCTCAGTAGTAAGTAATTTTATTCGTTAAACCATAGTCTTCAGCGGTATTTTATTAGCTCAACCTTCATCCTCTCCCACCCCCTCCTCGCCAAAACGTGAATGTGGTCATGTGACCTACAGTTTTATCAGCCGGCATCTTCACCATTTCTAGTATCTCTTGCTGTTGCTCTTAGGGAACATTTTACATTTTTTTAGGTTCGGTCGTTTAAGTAAGATTGTAAATTTCCCCTTCGACGTCTGATAATGCCCAGAAGAGGCGAAACGCGTCATGTGTAAATAAGTGACATATCGCTTTTGTGAAACCAAGACTGCTTTTTTACCTAATTATAAGTTACCACTTCTTGACGTATGTCATTTCAAAACAAATAAAAGTAACAGAATAAATTGACAATCTCTTGAAAACAGGTCATTACAGGCACCATTTGTTGGAAAAAAATGAGTGGAGACGTCTTATATGTGGTTAAAGAAATTGGCCGTTTCAACGAACGGCTTTATTTGTTTAATAGTAAAAATCAAAATACAGTGCTTAAATTTAGTTTAAAGCTAAAACTAAAAGTTGAAGCCTATTGAAAACTTAAACTGATTCTCTAAAATTTGTCGAAAACATTTAAGGTACAGTCTTTATTCTGAATATTCTCTATCTCTCTCTCTCTCTCTCTCTCTCTCTCCTCTCTCTCTCTCTCTCTCTCTCTCTCAAGTGTTCAATGTAATGTTTGAAGTCGTTAATGGCTCTTCCAATATTTATTGTACCTAGTCATCGAAAGCTGCCGGCCGCGGTGGCCGAGGAGACTGATGCGCTCCAGTCACGGTCTGCACGGCCACTACGGTCGGGGATTCGAATGCCCCCTCGGGCATGGATATTTGTGCCGTCCTAGTTCGTAAGTAGTCCATAAGTAGTTTGTAAGTTCAGGGACTGATGACCCCGTAGTTAGGTCCCATAGACTTTACAAACATTTAAACATTTGAACATCGAAAGCTGTAAGAAAACAGGTTAGTTTTTTATGTTACGGAGATACTGGACCTGGAAGTGGTGGTTGTGCTGAGAAGAAATGTTAGCGCTAATATGCACTAGAGAGCTGGTACGATAAAATCATTAATCTCATTTCTTGCACAGTCGTTAAGATCATTTCTCCATTCAGAGAAAAAGTGATGTTTATTGCCTATGGAACTGTGTATGCAGTTGCTAAATGCAATTATAACCCAATTTTGAATAAGCAATGACCCTGAGTTGGAGGTTCGATTTCCAGAAGGGGCAGTTCCTGTCTCTTAATTCAAATTCACTTAGGTTAAACCAAGGACGTTAATTAAATAATGTAGACTTACTTCTCAATTGCTCGTTAGTTCTCTGCATCTAATATTCTTCTAAACATTGAGTAATCCTTTCAAATGCTACACTTTCCAATATGGATGCCTAACAACAACTTCATAGCTGACTAAAATTACGTGTCACCTATCTCACCTCGACCTTTTTTACATGGAGAATAGTACAGTGTGTCCGCAAAGTGTCTCCAAAGCGGCGAACTGGGTGTGTCTCGACTTGCGGAGCGCGTTAAGCCGTCGTCACACGGAGCGTGTGTCTCAACGTGTGCGGTCAACGTGCCGAGTCCATCGTGCGGCTGAACGCTCGGAGACGACGCGACTTGAGCACAACACGAGGCGTGACGTGAGCCTCAATGAGCTACACGCGACCGCAGCGCGCTCCAGAGACAGTTGTCACGCTGTTCGCCAAATCAAAAGTGTGCAATTCCTGCTTTACCTTTATTAAATCGCCTATTTACGCGTCTAAGCATATATTCTTTATGTTTTGTTATATAGGTCTACAAAGTAACAACAAAATATTTATGAACGTAAGACTCTTATAAAAGTTGCATATTATGACAGTAAGTGCAGCGAATTATAAGAGTTTCATGACAAACTGTGCGATATAAAAGGCCTTCATATCAGGCAAACATTACGAATGAAACAGTCTCGCTTTTTAGTAAAACTTAAACATAAGTAATATATTGTTGGGGCGGGAAGATCGCCCGCATTTTGAAAAAACACCAGGTTGGAACTGTGTTTCTCCGCCAAATAAAATTCTTGCACTGGTGGGGAGCGCTAAAGATGATATCGGTTTGAGGAAGGCGGGCGTGTACCAGATTCCGTGTCAGTGTGGAAAGTCATATATTGGACAGACTATGCGTACCGTCGAGGATCGATGCGTTGAACACCAGAGGCACACACGATTGATGTATCCGAGCAAGTCGGCGGTCGCTGAACATAGATTGTCGGAGAATCATGCGATGGAGTATGAACGCACCAGGATTCTGGTACAGACGTCGAGATACTGGGACTGCGTAGTCAGAGAGGCCATTGAAATTCGCACAAGTGACGACCTCATAAACCGTGACGGTGGCTATAATCTTAGCAAAGCTTGGGAACCAGAGATTGGGTTAATTAAGAGTAAATCTAGCAAACGTAACGAAGTGACGACCACGGCGGACAGAGCCCTCACACCGACGTCTTCTCAGACGCCGGCGCAATCGGTTCCACTGGGCGGCCGCGGCGCGGGGCGCGGACCGCGGAGGGGTCGCTCCGCGGGCCGAGGGTATTTAAATGGCCCGCTACCGGGCTAGAACCCAGGTCTCTTCGAGCAGCCGTAGCGTGCGGATCTCCTTGCCGGCGCGTTTCCAGGAGCTCAGTCCGTCAGTTCACCTGATGATGGCGACATGTATGATCGCCGAAATATTGTGCCCGTTGACCGGCAGTACACCCGTGGATATTTCGATTATCAAATACGCCGGGAGAAACTGAAAAATCGATCTAGAATTGTTTAATAAGAAGTTTTCAGCCAAGATCGCTTTCTTATTTTAATTATATGACCGGTTTCGGCGTGCTAGACGCAATCTTCAGACCTAAAACATCGAGTTTCTTTACAACGTGAGCTGCATTATATATAGCAAAAAATCTTATCTATCTACCATAATTACATACCTGTCGTAATTTTCACATCACTGCTATAACAATAATTTCTAATATAACACATTGATATACATCCATATTGATGTGTCACGCAAATAAAATTTACATGTCAATAATAAAATGACAGAATCCATCCTTCTGAAGGTTTACGTTAGAGGCACTTCAGAATCAAGCTCAGTACTGACTTAAGTGAAGCACAATATTGACTATTAGGCGGGAAATCATATACAGAGATGTTACATGTGCAACAGATTATCTATTACCTATTAACTTAAATGACATTCTTCCACGGCCATTGTTACTATTCGTCCCTCGGGCATGGTTGTTCGTGTAGTTTGTAAGTTTAGGGACTGATGACCCCGCAGTTAAGTCCCATAAGCTTAACAAACATTTGAACATTTTGAACCATTCAGTCGAAGAATGTTAAGAAAGTGTAAAACGCAATATGTTGTTGTTGTGGTCTTCAGTCCGGAGACTGGTTTGATGCAGCTCTCCACAATACCCTATCCTGTGCAAGCCTCTTCAACTCCACATAAGAACGGCACCCTACATCTGTATGAATCTGCTTACTGTATCCATCTCTCGGTCTTCCTCTGCGGTTTTTACCCCACACACTTCCCTCCAACGCTAAATTCACAATTCCTTGATGTCTAAGAATGTGTCCTACCAATCTATCCCTTCTTTTAGTCAAGGTATGCCAGAAATTTCTTTTCTCCCCAATTCTGTTAATCCTGTACTCACCAGACCAGAAATCCTTTTCATCCTGCCACCGAACTTCACTAATCCCCACTATATCTAACTTCAACCTATCCATCTCCCTTTTTAAATTTTCTAATTTTCCTACCCGATTAAGGGATCTAACATTCCACGCTCCGATCCGTAGAATGCCAGTATTTTCTTTCCTGATGATCACATCCTCCTGAGTAGTCCCCGCCCGGAGATCCGAATGGGGGACTATTTTACCTCCGGAATATTTTACCCGAGAGGATGCCATCATCATATGTTCATCCGAAAACAATAACGTGCGTATTTTACTCTAAGTAAGGTGCAAACTGTCTTGTTCATCAAACGAATCCAAGAAACTCACTCCATAGAGGATGCGCACTTATGTTTACATAGCATCGAATGTTATGCAGCACTATGAATTTTTTAGGTATCTTTGACTCTATCAGGAAACTCGAATAAAAAAATATTCGCTTGCGAGGAGCCTTGAACCAACCCCATGGGACACATTTCACTTCGATGTCAACGACTTCGCTGCATGTGCTACGGCTCCTAACCTATCTGCGTAGCTTCGATAAAGGTATTAGAAGTGTTGTTTGCACTACTGGTAGATATGTCAGTTGCTGACATGTAATTGTAACAAATGATTGAAAGAAAAATTCGTGCTGATAGATCTTCACTCCACCTTGCTCAGAAACGGCAGATTACTCTAATACGGAAATTTTTAACTATATACAAGACGTTTCAAATGTTCAAATGTTTGTTAAGCTTAAGGGACTTAACTACGGGGTCATCAGTCCCTAAACTTACAAACTACTTATGAACTACCTACAACTAAGGACGGCACAAATATCCATGCCCGAGGGGGGATTCGAACCCCCGACCGTAGTGGCCGTGCAGACCGTGACTGAAGCGCCTCAGTGCCCGCGGCCACCACGGCCGGCATAAGACGTTTCCAGTCATTTATTCCAACAAATAGAACCTCCAATGTACGGTTTTCGAGACATTCTCAATTTACTCAGTTACTTTCACTTGCTTTGAAATGAAATACATTCGTACGAACCAAGTTATATATCTTGCAGCCAAAGCCCGAAGAGCGGTCAGATCGCGAATTGGCCGGCCATTTCGCATTTTGGCCGAGTGGATTGTCCAAAGTCCGATTACGTGAAAGAATCGAGGCATATTCGACTTCGTCCAGCCAGTTTGCTACTTGGCCGATGTTCCCGGCCAGAACGCGATGTGACTGCACATATGTCTTGGTAACCTTTTCTAAATCGCACTGGGTGCTGTGATATAACAATGTATCGAACGTAGCATATGTCTCGCTCTCACAAGGAAAGTACATGGGCTCGAACAAACGTATCTGTATGAATGTTTGGTTACAGAATCTCTACGTGCACCTCAGTGTGCTGGTGGGTGTCGATTTTATGCAAAACTTTGCAATCATGCTCTAGATAGCACTGTAGATGTAATTGTAGACGTCATACGTAATGCAGATATCTTAACTATAACTTTTGTAATAATCGTCGTACACGTTCTCTAGCGTATTGTCATCAAAAGCCGTGATGATAGTTGCAACTTTAACCTTCTTTTCGCAAGCCTGTTGGTATTCACTGCCACTGATTCCATTGCCTCTTCCCTCATTTACCGTAGCACTACCGCTTGCAATGAGTGGTTCGTCATTATCATCGCTATTATCATTATTATGAGTTTATAAGAACAGTATCTAACTTATGCTCATATTTCTGTACAATAACAGATATGAGAAAGCATGCGAATGATTCATCTTCTACACTAACACCATCTTCACGGAGAAGGGTTCTTCGTAACTTCATCTCAATCAATCGCAATACATTAGCTGGATTGATTAGCAATCGCCGCCCCATCAGACGCTTCACCACACAAATGTCATCACAAAAAGCAACTTGGGAGGCACACTGCACCGTCCCTACTGGCGAACCGACAGGTCAAAGTGCAATGCGGCATGGCACACGCAGAGGCCTCTAACGGACGACTGCAGAGTTTTGCAGATGCGGGAGTATCACTAGTGCAATAAGGGATCTTTACATTATATCTCATATGATTTTGGTGTATATGTGTTTGTTCGAGCCCTGCTTCTGCACCTTGTTTTTCTTCATGACAAACTGGAGTAATTTTAAGTACCCTTACGTTTTGTGGCATTTTTCTTTCTGATTGTATGCATCATTAAAAAGTGGCAAGGTCGTCGGTTAATTAGGAGAGCTCTAGAGCTGCATAGAGGTCTCTTATGCCACCTCTTTAGACCTTGATTATGTTGGTACGACACTAAGAACAGGCCACCTCGCCACGTTGCCAAGTAAGCTTGTCTCTGGCCAGCCGGCAGACGCCAGGCAGACGACAAACGATGCCATGCGTTCTGAACGACAGCAGTACGAGACCTAGAGCGGGAGGCGGCCACTGTAAGCCATTGCGCGGCAGTCAGTTACTATTATATAAAAGCAACATTCAAAATTCATACGAACACACAAGTTCAATCACACGGATGGAAACATATATAAACATGGGGCACTGATCATTAATAAAAGAATAAAATAACAGACAATATTAATGGCGGAGAAACATTGAAGAGTAATGAATAAGTCAAAATGGAACACGACCACACATTCAGCGGACGTGTCTCAAACACACGATTGATAATGAGTAAGACAACGCAATCACTATCAAATTTGAATCCTTAATAATACAAATAATAAAATATAAGACGTAGACGTCAGCTGGGGTTCTGCCACACAAAACCAAATCACAAACATAAAATAACGGAAACGCTCAGGGAAGAACTTCAAGACGCGACAACCGCCAATGAAATTCATAACAGCAAGATCGACGGCGTGTGGATGGCACTTATCTCAAACTAGATGCGAGTAGCCGGCTTCTCCAGGGTTTAAAATAAGGTTTTCTGTAGAAGCGTACAAAACCGTTTATTTGCATGTAATAAAAGGGCACGTTTATGTTTAAGCAATGTGATAAACAAAATTTTTAGCAGTTCCATTTGGAGTATATACAAAAAAGATTTTTGTCTTTGCCCATGTAATTTTGTGTACGTGTACCAAATTTCACGTTATTAGGTCGTGATTGCAATCGAAGTTTGCAAGTACTCTCACCCATGCACCGAACGAAAGTTTATGTAGACAGTAACCTTTATATTCTTTTCCAGGTCAAGTGTACAAAATTACATCAAGATCGGAAAAAAACTGTGGATTTTGGCGAAATCCATAAGTACCCTCCACCGTGCACTGAACGAAATTTTATGTAGACAGTGCCCTTCCTCTTGTATTGAAGGTCAATTGTGCAAAGTTTCATCAAGATCAGTGCGAAAATATAGATTTACAGGGACACATTGAAAATGCACTTTCACTTTTTCTCAAACTTGGTTTTCCAAAAAGTGGAACGAAACCTGTTTAAGAACCCAGTGTAATTTTGTGTTCGTGTCCAAATTTCATGTTGTTTGGTTGTCTGGATCTTGAGTTATAATAGAACAGACAGACAGACAACAAATGCGTCTTGTAAGGATAGAAATGTGTAACGATCTCCCTCCCAGAACTTTGTAGACAGGTGTGTTAGGTGAACAATATCATGCGTCCATCCACCACAAACAGCCTTCCTGAAGAGACGTAACTAAGGGATCTTGAACACCAGTACTGAATCCCACAGCCGGTGACAGTTCACATCACTGTTCCGGGTAAACACCCGCAGCGCAAGTCGTAGACTGCGAAGTGAAATATGTCCCTTGGGGTTGGTTCAAGGCTCCTCGCAAGCAAATATTTTTTATTCGGGTTTCCTGATAGAGTCAAAGACTTTCCTAAAAATTTAATAATTTAATTCCTAAAAATTTAATTCGATGCTATGTAAACATAAGTGCGCATCCTCTATGGAGTGAGTTTCTTGGATTCGTTTGATGAACAAGACAGTTTGCACCTTACTTAGAATAAAATACGCACGTTATTGTTTTCGGATATATATATTGCGTTTTACACTTTCTTAACATTCTTCTACTGAATGGTTCAAAATGTTCAAATGTTTGTTAAGCTAATGGGACTTAACTGCGGGGTCATCAGTCCCTAAACTTACAAACTACACGAACAACCATTCCCGAGGGAGGAATAGTAACATTGGCCGTGGAAGAATGTCATTTACATACCACACGGACCACACGGACCAAACGTCGGAGCATTGCCCAGCTGAATGGCACAGTCAACCAACGCCACCTAGGTACAAGGCCTGTGCGTTGCCTGCCAAGAGAAGTCATAACACAAGTAAACTATTTGTCTTGTGTAGCGTTGTGCTGAGTTTGAAAATACGTACACATTCCACACTGTGTTTCAGAATGGTTTCTCGTGTTATCTATGTGATTCTCCGTACAGATTTTTGCTGCTATGAGACAAAATGTCTAATATGAATCGTCCGATTCAAATATCGGTAAGATATCTTACTAACGGTTCATAAATATTTTATACCGACACAAATTTGTCTGTGAATCACATAAATAACGTTAAGAACATTCAGAAACACAGTTGGCAACGTTTACGTGTTCCCAAACTCATCAGAACACTACGTAAGACAAACATTTTTCTTGTGCTATGACTACTCTTGGTGTTCAGTTGTAGGCAAGCCAAACCGCTTAGTTGTAGTTAGTTTTTAGAAATTTTCATGTGCGCAACGCGTGGTTTTGCTTGTGTCATTTGGTGGGCAAATATTTATGTACGTGTTTTTAACAGTTATTCGCGTACGAAATTTATTATTTTCACGGACATTTTGATGTGTTTTAATCTCAAATACTCAGGCCAATACGTTGTATTCCGGGTATACACTTGCATATAAAAGTAGGTAAATTTGGATATTAAAAAATTGATAATTACTAGGAGAACAGCTAGGCTTTTAGAAATTACTGGTGTTTCTGTAAACAGTGCCACAATGAGTGATACGGAGCGCCATTCAGATGATTCTGACACTTCTAGTCGTCGTGAATCATGTAGAAAACGCGACTTGACTAAAGTGTCAAGAAAAGCTTCTAGAGAAATATTAAACAGGCAGAGTTCAGTAAACAACTCAAGTGAAAGTGAGCTTGAAATTCCTCACAGTCACAATAAGAGCAAAATGTATGCTCATAGTGATGAGGGAACTTCTTAGCCGGCCGCGGTGGCGGAGGGGACTGAGGCGCTCCAGTCACGGTCTGCACGGCCACTACGGTCGGGGGTTCGAATCCCCTCTCGGGCATGGATATTTGTGCCGTCCTAGTTCGTAAGTAGTTCATAAGTAGTTTGTAAGTTTAGGGACTGATGACCCCGTAGTTAAGTCCCATAAGCTTACAAACATTTGAACATTTTTTGGAACTTCTTATACAAAAGCGCAAAGCCGCAAGCCAACAGCTTCTAGCTCGTTTACGCCAGCTGGAAATTACGAGGATATTCAACTGGGGGATTTGATGAGATATTTAATTCATGATAAACAAGAAAGAAAGAAAGAAATACAAAAATTAGAAAGAGTTATAGATGTCCGTGTTAGTGAAATTGCAGACTAATTAGGGAGAGTTATCGATGCCCGTGTGGGTGAACTCAAAGAGGAATTATCGGTAGTCAGGCAAGAACTTGTTTCTATCGGTAAAACAGCGACTGAAGCAAAGGACACTGCAATAGAGGCAAAGAAAGGCGCCACAATTGCTCGCTACGAAGCAGCTGGTGCAAGAAAGACGGCCGAATTGGCCAAAAGAGTCGCAATAAAGTCACGGGTCGACATCGCTAATGTCAAGAAAGTAGTTGGCACATTACGCGAACAAGGAAAGGAAATTCTGAAGCAGCAACAGAAAAAAATCACAGAAAATTCAAAAGCGATCGCTGAGATTACAAAACAGCAGACAGAAATAGCGGAAATCGAAGAGGCACAAGCTAACATTTCTTCACAACACAAGAAATTGAGTCGCGATATAATAGAAACTCGCGGTGATGTAGAGAAAATTGCGACATTGTCGACAGCGGCGAGAAGTACGAAAAATGCGGGAGAAAGTGCGGATCGTATACTAGGGATGGGAAAAACCGACCGCTTAAAACCGATACCGGTATTTTAGTTTTGAATAACCGGTTTTTTGGTATTTATTTGGTGTCGGTTATAACCGGTATTTTTTAGTTATTGCCAAGAACCGGGTAAAAAAAACCGGTACGACTACTTCCTGTAGTAGTGGTTCATGATGTGTTTTTTGTAAATAAATTAAAAAAATTAAAACTAGTAGACCCTAATATTTAGGGCTATTCCTAAAATTTCCACTGCTGTGAAATATTAGGTCATCTCGGTAACTAAGAAAAGCGATCAGTGATAATTTAAGAACAATCCCGACAGTCAGAAACGCGCAACAAATGCATGGCATAAGAACTGGTGCAGCTATTGAGACATCGATGCACCTGTTGCCGTGTGGCGTGGCCTATTAGACGACGCGCGTGCACCGGCAGTGTACGAGACTTGCCTCCGTCTGGTCATGTGGCAGTTGCTTGCTGTCGTCGCCAGACATTGGTTGTGTCTTAAATGGCACCATACCGAGTGTGGAAGTACTTCACGGAGTACGGTAGCAGTGAGGTACAATGCTCTATTTGCTTAAAAAGCTAAAAGCGGGTAGAGGTACTACAAAGATGCTGTGTCATTTATGGAGAAAGCATCCAAAATGTTTCTTGGAAGGGAAGGTAAATTCGATTCATATACCTATTATGTAAGTCATGTACTATAAGCTTGATATAATAACTTTTAATGTATTATCATACTGTTATGCTAACAAGTTTTATTAATGCTATTCCTTGAAAGCGAGCGGCTTTTCTAATAACCAATATGGGTTTGGATAACATAGATCATGTGGTGCCTCGTGCGGTAGCTGTGCGGCCTGAGGCTCCATGTCACTGGCTGCGCGGCTCCTCCAGTCAGAGGTTCGAGTCCTCCCTCCTCCCTCGGTCATGGGTGTGTATGTTGTCCTTAGCTTAAGTTAGTTTAAGTTAGATTAAGTAGTTTTTAAGTCTAGGGACCAATGACCTAAGCAGTTAGGTCTCATTAGAACTGACACCCATTTGAACATTCTTTGATCATGTGGTACACAGCTTTCCTAGTTAAATTTGCGTAAATTTACACTAACAACAATCATACTGTTAGTCGGAACTGTGACTTTACTTTTCGCAATACTTCTGCAGCACTGACTGAAGTTCATTTACTGTATAACGAGATATTCGTATGCGCTGGCTCACAAGTCCAACTTACGGAGTGGTTGGATAAATATTCGCAACTGCCGGATGGAAATACTAGGCCAGTAAATCTGTATGCTTCGTATATCGTTTTATACGGCCTCCTGGCTAGGCTTACACACACTCAAGAAGGCGTAGTATTGGGAGGGGATCTTGCAAAATATGTAAAGACTAGTGATTTGTCGTATAACGTAAATTTACTTAAATTTTAACTAAATTTCGTATGTTTAGGTGTCGGCTGAAACTAGAAGAACCGAAAATTCGATTACGGTTTCTGTTTCGGCCGCAAAATATGTTTCGATCGAACTCTACTGAGCTGGCCGCGGTGGCCGATGGGACTGAGGCGCTCCAGTCACGGTCTGCACGGCCACTACGGTCGGGGGTTCGAATCCCTCCTCGGGCATGGATATTTGTGCCGTCCTTAGTTAAGGTAGTTGATAAGTAGTTTGTAAGTTTAGGGACTGATGACCCCGTAGTTAAGTCCCATAAGCTTAACAAACATTTGAACATTTTGAACTCTACTGAAAATAATAGCAATAAAAAACCGAAAACTGGTTATTTAAAAAACAGGTTATCTTGGCTAGTTTTTTCAGTGATGTTAAACTGGAGATAAAAAGAACCGGTATAACCGAAAACCGGTTGTTTCAGCAATAACCGCCATCCCTATATTGTACCACGCGAAATAGATAGAACCACAGAACCGCGACAGGACGAAAGAACTCATGTCTTCCGTCACCACTCGCCAGTCATAGACGAATCAAACACTCGGGGGGAAATTTCCCACAGTGTACACACACGATCCGAGGCAGATGATAGTTGCTGTCGTCTACGTAGGACAGACTCCCACGCACACGGATCAGCTGTTTCTGAGAGGTATGCTCCAGCTGGCAATAATCAGCAGAGCATGAGAACGGAAGGGCACGCGCAGTACGGCGCTGGAGCCACAGCATATAAGCCATTCGATCTGAATCACTTCCTGTCTGATCAGAGTTTTCAGATCTATCGTGAATAGAACAATCGACTACTTTACACTGGCAGGCAGCGCAAAGGCCTTGTATCTAGGTGCCGTCGAGTCAACACGGCGCGTCTGCCTCGTACTCCTTCCTGCCACTTGCATCACCAAAACCACGCTGCCCGCTGTCGGCGAAAACCCAAAGATAAAGCCTAGCGCACTCCACAGAGGCTCTGCTACCACGGAAAACTGCCAGCTAGCTAGATCGCCGTGCAACCAGCGTCTGCTAAGAATTCCCTAATCGATCCTCTAGAGGCGCCAGTTTTAAGCCAGCGCAAAAAGACCTACATAAAATAAATCGAGAGCCGACACGGCTAACATCTATATAAACTGAATGTTTCTCTGTATGTCCTCTACATATTCATAAACCATTCATTCAATTACATTGAAACTTTGGTGAACTGTTCACCATACGCCCACAAAGGTTCCTGGCCCAAAAACATAAGTATTTGTAGCTATTTTGACTTCAGCTGCCTTCACTATTTCAAAGCAATCCCTTTATCTACTATTATCGTTGTTTCTCCTCGTTTGTCAATTGCTTCCTAAAGTACGCTCTGAATTTTTCAAGGGTCATTATGAACAGAATAATATTCATGAATAAATGTGTATCAGACAACTTGCCACTTTTCATCCTTGTTATATTATTCTTCACTTTTTTAAAATTAATCAGCTATTTACAGGAACTTCTTCTTCCACTGCACAGAACAGGCAAGATTACGTAGCTGAATGATGAGTGTTTGGCCGGTGGGAGGCATATAACCACTGATTCAAACGTCTCTACACGGAGGAAACATTCTGAGGAAAAAGGAGTCCTGTTTGACTTTCATCTCCCTCTCGCTACATCTACATCTACACGGGATACTCTGCAAATCACATTTAAGTGCCTGGTAGAGGGTTCATCGACCCACCTTTATACTATTCATCTACATTCCATTCCCGAAGAGCGTGCGGGAAGAAAGAACGTCTGAATCTCTCCGTTCGAGCTCTGATTTCTTGTATTTTATGCTGATGATCATTTCTACGTATGAAAGTGGGTGTCAACAATATGTTTTCGCATTCATAGGATAATGTTGGCGATTGTAGTTTCGTAAGTAGCCCACGCCGCAGCGATAAGCACCGTTGTTGTAATGATTCCTATCCCAGGTCCTGTATCATTTCCGTAACGCTGTCTCCGCTGTATCGCGACAATACAAAACGAGCTGCCCTTCTGTGGACTCTTTCGATGTCCTCCGTCAAACCCACCTGATAAGGATCCCACACTTGACAGCAATACTGCCAATGAGGACGAACAAGCGTAGTGTATGCAGTTTCTTTAGTAGTTCTGTTGCATCTTTTAAGGGTTCTGCCAATAAAACGCAGTCTCTGGTTCGCCTTTCCCACGACATTATCTATGTGTTCTTTCCAGTTTAAGCCTGAAGTAATAGCAATTACTAGGTTTTTTTGTGGAATTTACTGCCTTCACCTTTGATTGATTTATCTTGTAAACAAAGTTTAACTGATTTCTTTTCGTACTGATATGGACGACTATACACTTCTCATTATTTAGAGTTCGGGAGGATGGTGGTTCAAATCCCCTCCGGCCATCCAGATTTCGGTTTTCCGTGATTTCCCTAAATCACTCCTGGCAAATACCGGGATAGTTCCTTTCAAAAGAACACGGCCGATTTTCTTCCTAATCCTTACCCAAAATTCCGAAAATTAGCTCCGTTTCTAATGACCAAGCTGTCGGTAGGACGTTAAACCCTAAACTTCCTCATTATTTAGAGTCAATTGTCAATTTGTACATCATACTAATATGTTATTTAGATCGCTCTGCAGTTGGTTTTGATTTTCAGCTGACTTACCTAGACGACAAATGACGGCAAACAAGGTAAGAGAGCTGCTCAGATTTTCTCCCAAATCCTTAATATAGATAAGGAACAATAGAGTACCAATAACAGTACCCTGTGGAACGCCGGATACTACGTCTCGATGCCTTAACATCGATTACTACGAACTGTGTCATCTCTGACAGGAAATCCCCTTTTCAGTCACAAATCTGGGGCGATATACCAGAACCACACAATTTGATTAAAAGCTGTGGCGCTCCTTCATACTTAGCTGGCTACGCTAACTACCGCGTACACCACTCTCCCAACTTCTTATACAGCGTCCTTCGTTAGCGCTCATCTCGTTAGTGGCGTCTACAAACGAAGCCTCGAGGACAAAGAGTGTTAATCAGGCGTTGTCAGCGAGTGGAAGTGGGGGGGGGGGGGGGGAGAATATCGGAAGGTGTTTGCGCTGGGCCGCAATCTCCAGATAGCAGACGCCACAGAGGAGCCTGGAGCCTGGAGTCCAGTCTGGGGGTGCGCTGGAGTCTCTGGAAGGAAACCAGGAGGGAGGCGGGGGCGGTGGCGGGGGTAAGATGTGTCGGGGGAGAGTCCGGCGATTATCGGGGCAGACTAGCGTCCGGCCGATGAATAATGCATTCAATTTGGCGCCGTGCAAGGCGAGATGACCATCAATCATGGCCGAGGTGGACGCGGCGGAGGCGTCTCGCGGAGGCGGCGGGGGCGGCGGGGGCCGCGGGGGCGGCGGGGGCGGCGCCTCACCGGGGGCGACACTGGAGTACCCGCCCCCACTCTCCTAGCGAGCGCTCGAGGCTACACGCAGACACCTACTGCAGGTAGTCCAGAGATTAAATAATAAGCAAAAGCTGATCAGCATACAAAATTTCATAAAAGTCGTTAGATTCCTAGCGGTATGATTATCAAGAGCTCAGATGGAAACCCAGTACTAAGCAAAGAAGGGAAAGCTGAAACGTGGAAGAAAATTGCTACACCAAGAAGTTCAAATGTTCAAATGTTTGTAGAGCTTATGGGACTTAACTACGGGATCATCAGTCCCTAAACTAACAAACTACTTATGAACTAGCTAACAATAAGGACGGCACAAATATCCATGCCCGAGAGGGGATTCGAACCGCCGACCGTAGTGGCCGTGCAGACCATGACTGAAGCGCCTCAGTCCCCTCGGCCACCGCGGCCGGCACACCAAGAAGAAATGCAGATGATAAACGGGTATTCATTGGACAAATATACGAGGCGCGTCCAGAAAGTAAGTTCCGTTTCAATTTATCTCCGCTGCAGTGCTGCGATTGCAGTTCCGCACATGCGCTGTAGACGATGTATATCAAGGAGAAGAACGTGCGCCATTTGGAGATCGCTGTCAGTTAGGTACGCTTTGTTGTGCTTGTTTGAAATGTCGGCGTTGATTGAAAATCCGCCGGCCGCGGTGGGCGAGGGGACTGAGGCGCTTCAGTCACGGTCTGCACGGCCACTACGGTCGGGGGTTCGAATCCCCCCTCGGGCATGAATATTTGTGCCGTCCTAGTTCGTAAGTAGTTCATAAGTAGTTTGTAAGTTTAGGGACTGATGACCCCTTAGTTGAGTCCCATAAAGCTGTACAAACATTTGGACATTTTTTTTTTTTTAAATCCCGCCGCCTGTTAAATCAGGTCGGTGATTCGGTTTCTGAATGCGAGGAAAGTGAAAACGAGTGAAATTTATCGGCAAATTTGCGATGTTTACGGACCAAATGCGATGAGCGATTCGATGGTGAGAAGATGGGTCCGACAGTTCAATGGCGGGCGTAGTGATGTGCACGATGAAGAACGAAGTGGGCGTCCACCTTTGGTTACAGAAGAACTGGTTTACGCGATTGATGACAAGATCCAGGACATCTCAAGTCTTTCCTTGGCGGTCAACACTTCACCAATGACGACGAGCTGAGAGGAACTGTTTCCAACTGGTTGAAGACACAGGCGACAGATTTCTATGAAGAAGGTACACAAAACTTGATGCCACGCTATGACAAATGCCTGCAAAATTTCGGCAGTTATGTGGAAAAGTAGTTTAAGATTTCTAGAAATTGATGCAATAAAAATTTCTTCTGTATCTGTGTACAATTTCATTTTGTTATCAAATGGAACTTACTTTCTGGACGCGCCTCGTATTATACTAGAACTGACAAGTGATTACATTTTCACGCAATTCGGGTCCATAGATCCTGAGAAATCAGTCCCCAGAATAACCACCTCTGGCCGTAATAACGGCCTTGATACGCCTGGGCATTCAGTCAAACAGAGCTTGCATGGCGTGTACAGGTACAGATGGCCATGCAACTTCAACACGATACCACAGTTCATCAAGAGCAGTGACTGGCGTATTGTGACGAGCCAGTTGCTCGGCCACCATTGACCAGACGTTTTCAATTGGTGAGAGATCTGGGGAATGTTCTGGCCAGGGCAGCAGTCGAACATTTTCCGCATCCAGAAAGCCCGTACAGGAACTGCAACATGCCGTCGTGCATTATACTGCAGAAACGAAGGGTTTGGGAGGGATCGAATGAAGAGTAGAGGCCGGCCGCGGTGGCCGAGGCGCTCCAGTCACGATCCGCACGGCCACTACGGTCGGGGGTTCGAATCCCCCCTCGGGCATGGATATTTGTGCCGTCCTTAGTTGTAAGTAGTTCATAAGTAGTTTGTAAGTTTAGGGACTGATGACCCCGTAGTTAAGTCCCAAAGACTCTACATACATTTGAACATTTTTTTTTGAAGAGTAGAGCCACGGGTCGTAACACATCTGAAATGTAAAGGCCACTCTTCAAAGTGCCGTGTACCCAGTGGCACCCCATACCATCACGCCGGGTGATACGCAAGTATGGCGATGACGAATACACGCTTCCAATGTGCGTTCACTGCGATGTCGCCAAACACGGATGCGACCATCAAAATGGTATAAACAGAACCTGGATTCATCCGAAAAAATGACTTTTTGCCATTCGTGCACCCAGGTTGGTCGTTGCGTTCAACATCGCAGGCGCTCCTGTCTTTGATGCAGCGTCAAGGGTAACCGCAGCCATGGTCTCCGAGCTCATAGTCTATGCTGCTGCAAACGTCGTCGGACTGTTCGTGCAGATGGTTGCTGTCTTTCAAACATCTGTTGACTCAGGGATCGAGACGTGGCTGCACAATCCGTTATAGCCATGCGGATAAGATGCCTGTCATCTCGACTGCTAGTGATACGAGGCCGTTGGGATCCAGCAAGGCGTTTCGTATTGCCCTCCTGAACCCACCGATTCCATATTCTGCTAACAGTCATTGGATCGCGACCAACGCGAGCAGCAATGTCGCGATACGATAAACCGCAATCGCGATAGGCTACAATACGACCTTTATCAATGTCGGAAACGTGTTGGTACGCATTTCTCCTCCTTACACGAGGCATCACAACAACGTTTTACCAGGCAACGCCGGTCAACTGCTGTTTATGTATGAGATATCGGTTGGAAACTGTCCTCATGTCAGCACGTTGTAGGTGTCGCCACCGGCGCCAACCTTGTGTGAATGCTCTGGAAAGCTACTAATTAGCATATCACAGCATCTTCTTCCTGTCGATTACATTTCACGTCTGTAGCACGTCATCTTCGTGGTGTGGCAATTTTAATGGCCAGGAGTGTAGAAGGCATGTACAAAGGAAATTAACTTGAAGGCAGTATTCTAGAAATGGAAGACGAAGTAGAGGAAGATGAAATTGGAGACACGATACCGCGAGAGGAATTTGACAGAGCACTAAAAGATTGGAGTAGAAACAAGTAGATGATATTGCGTCAGAAGAGTTATTATCGGTAGTAGAACCAGTCATAAAGAAATTGTTCCACCTGGTATACAAGATGTATACCTTCAGACTTGCCGACCGCGGGGACTGCGGCGTGCCAGTCACGGTCTGCACGGCCACTACGGTCGAGGGTCGAATCCCCCTCTGGGGCATGGATATTTGTGCCGTCTTTAGTATAAGGTAGTTCGTAAGTAGTTTGTACGTTTAGGGACTGATGACCCCGTAGTTAAGTCCCATAAGCTTAACAAACATTTGAACATTTTGAACCTTCAGACTTCAAGAAGAATAATTCCAAATCCAAAGAAAGCAAGTGCAGACAAATGTGAAAATTACAGATCAGTTTAACAAGTCATGGTTGCAAAATGTTGGAACACTCGAGGCAACACTGACATTAAGAATTATCTTAGAAAATAGGTCAAGGAAAGTGAAACCTACGTTTTACCATTTCCGTTCGAGAAACAGAAATGATGCGTTTATCTCGAACCGAAAATTAGAAAGTAAGAAACTTTAAACTGTTTGTTACGTTTGCAGATGACAAGTTCGTACATACTATTACCAAAACAACAAATGAGTAGGCTACTTAATGATTTTCACGTAGCCTAATGTAAAAGATATGTAAAAAAATAAAATAAAAAAATAAATGTGATACTCGTGTATCTAGGCCTAATTTCACTAAACTGAAATAGTTGTCTGATAACCTAAGCAAAATTCAAATCGAATGACATTACAAAAACTATTGCACAATAACTGTAATTTTTCAGAACAAAAATAAACCACCCCACTGATGATAGCACAAAATAAGCTGAAACATGTTTGGGAAAAATAATTACAATCAGGTTCCTTGCATACGGCGGAAAACCCTCACCATTTTGATTATTATATTAAAAAAAATCGGACTGACGGCCAGCGATGAGAAGGTTAGCCGGCCGCGGTGGCCGAGGGGACTAAGGCGCTCCAGTCACGGTCTTCACGGCCACTACGGTCGGGGGTTCGAATCCCCCCTCGGGCATGGATATTTGTGCCGTCCTAGTTCGTAAGTAGTTCATAACTAGTTTGTAAGTTTAGGGACTGATGACCCCGTAGTTAAGTCCCATAGACTATACAAACATTTGAACATTTTGATCAGGTTACGTACAGCGAAACGTGATGCCACAGACCATATCTTTGTTCTATGCGTGCTACAATGTCTTCAGACCTTTCTCTGTAAGGAATAGCATAAGAATAAGGAAATATAAGAATGAATAAATAAAGCAGTAAAAAAGAAATTGTTTTTAATACATCTCTTTAAAAAAAAGACGATTTGACGTTAGCGCATTACATCAAGTGATCCATCGGTGATATTATTACAATAATTGTTGTCGAATTTCGAAACGAGTGCATTTTTACCTGTGATTTCTTATACTAGCTTAAACCCGCGGTAGCACGCATAGACCAAAGATATGGTCTGTGGCATCACGTTTCGCTGTATGTAACCTCCTTGCTGTAGAGTCGCAAACGTCATCGCAGGCCTTCAGTCCGATTTTTTTAAATAATTTGACGACTTCATACCACCATATCTTCCATCCCCTTATAGCTATAGGCATGGAACTGCTGTGGTGTACAACGGGAGACTTCGGACAACAATTCCACACAGACCATTCGTTTGCGTTCTGTAGTTTTCGCTGCAGAGCGAAATGTTAACACACACACACACACACGTAGAATTTTATATAGACCGATAACTTTCCATCCCAATATACTCCACCCTTTTATCATTATCAACTCTCAAGCACCAATGCAACCAATAAAACCATTGTGAAAGAGTAAATATAATTTTCAAAGAGTAATTATTGTTCCGCATTTCGCGTTATATTCTTCAAATTACTAAATATCAATCAGATCGCTATAAAACCGTACCTAAAACCTTCTCCAGGTATAAATTAGTAACTGTACAAATATTTAAGTCTCTGCGTCTTGTCGTTCGGACGTGATAAGCGTACACCGAACAGACATTCACAACCGATCGCCATAAAACCGTGCCTAAAGCCCTCCCCGGGAAGACATCAGTAACTGTAGTAATTTTTAGCCCTTTACGTCTTGTGGTTCAGACGTGATAAACGTACACCGAACAGACATTCAAATTTATAGATATATACCCGGGCATCGCCTGGTTTTCAACTAGATTATTAATGTAGGTCGCACAGAATTTTCTGCAAAAAAAGTCGCCACGATTTTTGGCATGCGCGAAAGAGTCTGTACAGCGTAATGGAACACTAGATGCACCTTGTAGCTGAGTATGTGGGGTAGGGACACGAATACGCGGTCACGAGTTCCCAGACAGAGTACGGCACAGTACCGACAAACGGGCTGATTTTTGGACACCGGGGTGATTTCGGACGATATGGTTCATATCCTCTTTCCCGCTGCACAGCAACGAATTAGCGCTAATTTCTACCTCCGCGCTCTCCTTATTTTATGCACGAGACTGTAATTCACTCGTTACCGCATTTGGATTGATTGTTTACTGACACAATAATCAGGCGGACAATGTCATTGTCGAAAGCTCTCGCTCAAAATTACTAAAAATTTCCGGGCTATTATGCCGTAGTCTAGTGGATTTATTATCGAAACCCAACGTTTCGTCCCCGACTGCTGAGGACATTCTCAAGGGGAATGTGGCACGTGGAGAAGGAGGCAGATGGAAAACTGAATTTTCTTGACGTGTCAGTTTTCAAAAAGGGGAATGGCAGATTGGACCATACAGTTTATCGGAAGCCCACACACACACACACACAGGTTGGCGGACTGTGCAAGGAACATATGCGATCCGGAATTACTCGACGCGGAATTGAAACACCTGAGTAATGCTTTACTTGAGAACGGGCATTCGTCCACAGAGATAAGGAGAGCGTTGAGACCGACACGTATAACTGAAAACGATGAAAAGCTTCCTGTGAAATCCAAAGTCTTCGTGCCACTTATTAAGGATGTCACCGACCGAATCGGTAAAATTTTGACGAAACGGAATGTTGCCGTTATTTACAAACCTACTCGGAAGATACAGGATCACCTGAAATCGCCAAAGGATGCTCGCAAACCGCTGGAAAAAGCAGGAATTTATAGGATTCCGTGTAGCTGTGGTGACGTATACGTGGGTACCACAAAAAGAACAGTCAAAATAGGACTAGATGAGCACAAGGGGAACTGTAGAAGGGTACAGATTGACAGATCAGCTGTTGCTGAACATGTTTTTCAACCAGGGGACCACCTTATTCAATTTGATAAGACTCAGGTTTTAGCAGCCACAAATGGATACCACGAAAGACTGTATAGAAAAGCTATAGAAATTGTAAAACACCCCAATAATTTCAATAGGATGGAGGAGGGTGTGAAACTAAATGAAATCTAGATTCCGGTTTTGAAGAAGAAATGTAACAGTTTACCACCATGGGACGACATTAACGGACGAAAGCAATCGGCAACGACGAATTGCGCGCGCATGTCAAAAACATCTGACGTCACACCTCTGCGCGCGAGCCCTTGTAAACGGAATTTGACTTCAGTCAGTAGCGAGCCGGGTGTGCATCGGACATTTAAAAGTGCCACGATCCCCCTTGAGAATGTCCCCCGCAGTCGGGAACGAAACGTTGGGTTTTAATAATAAATGTACTAGACCACGGCACAACAGCCCGGAAATTTTTAGTAATTTTGACCATTCCGGCCGTGAAAGTTTACATTTTACAGAATGTTCTCTCTGTGTTATGGAGCGAAAACTTTCTGTTGTCGCGACTACGGGAAAAGTGTTGTAGCTTCTGTGTTACCAACTGTAGGGACATGTCCCTACGCGTAGGGACTTTTGACTATTTTTTCCAAACTGGAGGGACATAGGGACGGATTTCCGATCTCTTTGCAAAACGTAGGGACTTTTCTTAGGGACATGCAGAATCAAAGTAGTTTTTTTTAAAAAAAAAAACATCAAAACAGTAAACATTAATTGTACAATAATACTAATAATACTACAATTACTAACCAATACGTAAGTAGCTTCTTTTGTTGAAAAAGAAGATAATTAATTATACCTCTTTGTTAGAACAGCAGGTTGCTGCTAAGGAGCTTGGTAAGGTGCAGAGATTAGCCTGCTTAGCCATAACAGGCGCAATTAGCAGCACACCAACTGCTGGGATGGACACCATGTTGGATATGCCCCCATTACACCTTTGGGTCAAGATGGAGGCAGCGGCTGGTGCATACAGACTCAAAACTGAAAAAAAACTGGAATACCGCACAATAAACTTAGTTTCGGTGCGGGCAGTGGCGGGTTGGACCAAGACTGTTTTGGCTTCCCTGAGAAAACAGTCAATCAATCAATACCTCTTTGTGGCGAATTTAGGGCGGGGGGGGGGGGACTTTTTATGGCGAAGGTAGGGATTTTTGCCACGCCATGTAGGGACATGGTTGGAATCAAGTTGCCAACACTGCTGCAGTTGTCAACGAGATCAGCACTATCAGAAGTTTTGAACCAGTTTGTCACGAGTTTTGTGTAAAGTTTCAAAGTAACGGAGGCTTTTTTTCGAAATTGTGTACTTTGTGGGGTGATGTCTGACAATGCCGAGAACGCATAAAAGTAAGAAAGGTGTTCAAGATCGGTCTAATTATGACCCGGAAATTTTAAAGAAAGCAATTCGAGATATTCATTGTGACAAATTAAAGTATATAAAGGCCTTTAATAAATAAAATTCCCTATCTCAGTCCTTGTCCATTATTGTAATGATGGACGATCTTAAAATATGTTAAGTCGCTAGAATCAAACAGAAAGAAAGTAGAATAAAAAAAAAAATGGGTCCGAAATCACCCCATACACTTCGAAACAACGGACAGAGATTGAAACTACACGTTGAAACGTGTTCATAGAAAATGTATATTGCTAAATTTGCAACAAAATGTCTAACATTGTGACTCGTGTTTTTTGTCGAGTAACTTGCTAGCAAGAAAATATATAATATTGAATCTACTGTGTGTATCGATATGTGTACATAAATCTGTGAAGTTTCATCTTTGGCAAAGATTATGTATCGCATAGCATTGTAGCTCGTGCAGAGAGACAGGGAGTCAGACTTGTGGTTCAGCTCGCTTAGAGAGCGGTTGAGTTGTGTGTATGGCTCCGATGTAGAGCAGAGGCTGCAGTGCCAGCAAGTTGGTTTGATTGTATTTGGAATATATATTGTATTGTTTATTACTATGTAAACGTTGTACCACCTCTCGAATGAAGGTAATTGCATTTGATGTCATTAAGAAAAAGTTGTATTATGTAGGTAATGTAATGGAGATTATTAATAATAAGTAACAAAGTTGACCTTTCTTTCCTGTTTCATTTACGTAGTTAGAATATTAACCTACTTCCTTTATTTGATAATTAGTTATTTGTGGATTTAAAGTGTAGTATTGATTTTGGTAATCTTGCTGAACAGATTTCTTTATTGGTAAATGATTGTTATGCAAACACTGCAGTTAATTGAGTATGATACTGAGTTTTGATAATCAGGTACTGATCTGCATAAAATTCTCGTAGTCGAACATTAAGAAAGAGGTTTGTGTTTTTAATATCTTTCTCACAGGTTACATCTCACAGTTGCTTTGTTAAAAGATCCGTTGCGCACATAATCAGTTTAATACATTATTTCTCATTTAACAGTATATACATCAGTATCAGTGCCATAATTAAACAAAATTACTGTGTTAATGAACAATGTACGTGTTCAGTTAAATTTTGATGAAGTTATTTGATGACTTACAAGGAAAGTACATGGGCTCGAACAAACATATCTGTATGAACGTTTGGTTACAGGATCTCTACGTACACCTCAATGTGCTGGTGGGTGTCGTTCTTCTGCAAAGCTCTGCAACCATGCTCTAGATGGCACTGTAGATGTAATTGTAGTGGCCGAGGAGACTAAGGCACTCCAGTCACGGTCTGCACGGCCACTACGGTCGGGGGTTCGAATCCTCCCTCGGGCATGGATATTTGTACCGTCCTAGTTCGTAAGTAGTTCATAAGTAGTTTGTAAGTTTAGGGCCTGATGACCCCGTAGTTAAGTCCCATAGACTTTACAAACATTTGAACATTTGTTTTAATTGTAGACGCCATACGTAATGCAGATATCTTAACTATAACTTATGTAATAATCGTCGTACATATTCTCTAGCGTATTGTCGTGATGTCGTGATGATAGTTACAACTTGCTTTAACCTTCTTCCAGAAAGACTTGGTATTCACTGCCACTGCTTCCATCACCTCTTCCCGCACTTACCGTAGCACTACCGCTTGCAATGAGTTGTTCGTCATTATCATCCCTATTATCATTATTATGTGTGAGTGTGACAACAGTATCTAACTTATGCTCATATTTCTGTACCATAACAGATACGAGAAAGCGTGCAAATGACTTATCTTCTACAGTAATACCATATTCACGAAGAAGGGTTCTTCGTAACTTCATCTCAACTAATCGTAATACATTAGCAGGATTGATTAGCAATCGCCGCCCCATCTGACGCTTCACCACACAAATGTCATCACAAAACGCAACTTCGGAGGCACACTGCACCGTCCCTACTGGCGAACCGACAGGTCAAAGTGCAATGCGGCATGGCACACGCAGAGGCCTCTAACGGACGACTGCAGAATTTTGCAGATGTGGGAGTGTCACTAGTGCAATAAGGGATCTTTACATTATCTCTCATACGATTTTGGTGTATATTTATTTGTTAGAGCCCAAGTACTTTCCTTGTTAGTGATCTTGACTGTTAAACATCAATATATGCCAACTATGTGGACTGCAAATAACTTTAAAATAAACTACTTTTGTTGCCTGATTAAACGATAGATTTAACTTAAAACTTCACGTACACCTTCAAACTTCACAGGACACTTTATTTGTCTCTCTCAGGCAAACGTAGATGCACATGGATAATCTGTTTCTACAATATTTTATTGATGACACATATTGCCCAACACTTTCGAAAAAAAAAAGAAAAAAAAAAAAAAAGAAAAAAAAAGAAAAGAAAAAAAAAACGCACTGGCGTGTTTTACGGACCACTTTAGATTTGTAGTTTTATAAGTTTTTGAAAACATTTTGGACCAAAATAATAATCTAAATAATAAAGTATTAACTAATAAGAGTGTTTGAAACCCTTGTAGGAAAAAAAAGGTACTTGTGGGTTCCGAACCACTGACCTTCAGCGTCACAGTGCAACACATTGCCCACTACACTACAGCCAACAGGAATTGCGTCCTTTAACTCATAGTATTGATGGGCGTTGTTAACTGATGCTAATATGGCATTTGTAGACACTAGATTATCATTTATCGTACGAAGAACGACGTCTTTTTGTTATTTTTTCAGTGCGCCATTGCTTTGAAATGACAACGTGTAAGTTACAATAAGAAAATCATCGAATACGCAACGCAAGTCTTGGACGAGGAATGTCACGTGACATCAGCGAACGGTCTGGTTTTCGTCAATTTAATGGAGGGTGTCAAAACTCCGTTATTTTTGCAAGTATCTCTCTAACGATACGAGATATGAAAAAACATAAGGGAACAAAGTTTTAGAGAATTTTCTCCTCTACAATTTCGTTTATTCCATCTTCGCGTCAGATGAACGTTTATTTGCAATTAAAAATTACATTCCAAACGGTTTTTTCTGAATTACTAACGTATTTCTTGTCCGAAATATGTCAAAAAGCGAGGTTCTGGTCTCTGGTAGCCAGCAATTATGTCTGAAGAACTTGGTGCCGATCGGTTGAACAGTTAGACCTAAAAAGACATCGTCTTTTTTTTTTTTTTTTTTTTTTTTACAAATATCTCTGTAACGATGCACGATAAGAAAGAAACATAAAGGAGCAAAGTTGTAGAGAATTTTCTCCTCTCCAAATTCGGTTTGTTCAATTTTCGTGTCAGATGAATAGTTAAGCCGTTATTTTCATTTAAATTTCAAACTGTTAAAAGACGATCGCAAAGGCCCACTTTTAGTGCTACTACCGTAACCTAAAGTGGGCCAAAAAAGAACAATGAAATATGACAAAACCTACGAAAATAATCTCAAAACTGTCCGAAATCACCCCGTTTACGGTGTTCGCGGTAGGTTTCTGCGAGACCAGCAGAAGAGGGCAGAGCAGAGCTTGGCCAGGAAGAGTTGCGGACAGTAACAGGCAGTGGTGAGCACTGCTGACGAAAACTCCATTTCCGGCCGCTAGTCGGACCGAATGCACGCACGCACGACGGACGCCCGCTGGGCCAATTTGCGAGGGGGCGTGCCGGGGCAGCTCACCTGTCGGCGCGCCGTCGACGTCAGCGCCGGTGGTGTGTAATTACACCGGGGGGGGGGGGGGAAAGAGAGTGTCACGGCGGCTCTCCTCAGGAAATGACGTAAGTAGTAGCTCCTCAGGGCGTCGCCGGCAGCAGTGGCAGAGGTGACTGAGGCGCTCCAGTCTGCACGGCCACTACGGTCGGGGGTTCGAATCCCTCCTCGGGCATGGATATTTGTGCCGTCCTAGTTCGTAACTAGATTGTAAGTTTAGGGACTGATGACCCCGTAGTTAAGTCCCATAAGCTTAACAAACATTTGAATTTTCCTCAGGGCGCGATACCGGGATCACGCCTACTCGCCATACACAACACGGTGACTCACCGTTTTATTTTTGATAGGTACCTTTAAAGCACTCTCATTCCGTATTCACAGAATATATGACTTCAACTGCGAATGGGCAAAGCCGAAAATGTGTAGCCAGCCGGGATTCGAACCCGGGTCTCCCGCTTTCTAGGCCGTTGTGCTGACCCCTACACTACACAGTGGTCACCGCACCTGCAAGGACTACCTAAGCACGCCTCCCGCCAGACACAAGTTTCCAGCTTTACCCTGCCCACAGAACTCAAATTCGTAGTCACTATGTACTAATTCCCGTAATAGTAATGGCTGCAAACTTTCCTACCCCTCCCCACTAACGAAAGTATAATTGTATAAAAGCAGTCAAAAATCCGACGATTGGTTTGAACACCACAGTGCTTTATTAGGCATGTTTTTGTTTGGAGGTGGTATGCCGTTGCCTTCCTCCGACCTTCGAACTGACTTACCCAGTCAGTTATAGGGGGACCTACAGTTTAACGTGGGTTCCGAACCACGGTGCTACTCGGTATTTTTCACATGAGCAATACTGCCAGAGGTGAAAGAAGTGGAAAGTGACAGATAAAAATCCTAGGACCTGGCGGGGATCGAACCCGCGACCTTCGGATTTGTAGTCTGGCACTCTACCACTCTGCAACCGAGGGGCATATATATAACGTCTATATATATTGTGTGTGTGGCGTTTGTTCCGAAAGAACTGTCGTCACTTTTGATCCTGCAGTTGTTATTGTTTTCATATTTACAGAACTTGACCACCCTGAGCTTCCTTCCTTCTTGTTTCCAAGATCAAGTGTGCAAAGGTACATCGCAATCGGTTGAACGGTACGGCTGCGTATGAAATAACGAACAAACACGATAAGGCCGTTTCACACGCGTCTCAGTGATTATGATCTCATGTCTCCTAAACTATAAGTAGAACAATGAACTAATTTTGTAGGTACATTCGTTACAATCAATGGATACCGTTTGCAAAATTAATTGCGAATAAATTTAGTAGCAAAGAAGTAAACATCCTTCATAATGCGACAGTTTTCATGAATCTCAGCGTAAATGGCGTCATATTTCCTGACTATTTGTCGTAAAATATTTATGCGTATAGCCTTCGCGAAAATGAAAACTGTATGTTCACAAAGTTTCATCACGATTATATGATCGATTCGAAAGCGCATAGTATACCAACAAACGAACAAATTTTCAAATTTCAAATGTTTATGAAGATAATGGGACTTAACTGCTGGATCATCAGTACGTAAACTTACAAACTACTTATGAACTAACTTATACTAAAGACAACACAAACGTCCATCCGAGGGAGGATTTCAACCTCCGACATGGGAGGCCGCGCGATCTACAATGTGGCGCTCCAGACCGCTCGGCTACACCCGTCAGGAAACAAACGAATGTTAATTTTTATATCTTAGACTAGCTGAAAACCCGGCGTTGCCCGGGTATTTATTTATTTATTTATTGAAGCCTTGAGTTAGAACTTCTTTTATTCCTTCTCTCGGTGTACATACTCCAGACTGGTTTGATGCAGCTCTCTACACTACTCTATACTGAGCAAGCCTCTTCATATCCTCATAAGAACGACAACCCACATTTGTTTGAATCTGCTTACTGTATTCATCTCTTGGTCTCTGTGCTTTTTACGCCACACACACTTCCCTCCAATGTTAAATTCACGATTCCTTCATGTCTAAGAATGTGTCCTACCAATTGATCGATGATTATGGTCAAAGTATTCCAGAAATTTCTTTTCTACCAAATTCTGTTCAGTACCTCCTCATTAGTTACGCGATCTACCCGTCTAATCTTCAGCATTCTTCTGTAGCACAACATTTCAAAAGCTTTTATCCTCTTCCTCTATGAACTATTTATCGTCCATGTTTCACTCCAGTGCAAGGTAACACTCTACATAAATGTCTTCAGAAAAAACTTCCTGTCGTTGAAATTAATATCCAATGTTAGCAAATTTCCCTTTTTCAAAAAGGCTTTTCTTCCCATTGACATACTACATTTTATATCATCTGCATTGCGACTATAATATGTTCTTTTACAGCGCAAGTGACAAAAATTATCATCATCAGAGACATTATGCCTTTCAGCGTTCAGTCTGGGGCATAGTCCCTCTAATAAAATTCCTCCATGATCCCCTATTCAGTGCTAACACTGATGCCTCGTCTGATGTTATGCCTTTTACTTCAAAATCATTCTTCACCGAATCTAAGTAGTTTCTTCTTGGTTTACCTCGACTCCTCTTACCGTCCGCTGCCGAGCTCATGAGTCTCTTAGGTAACCTAGCTTCTCCCATGCGTGTAACATGACCCCACCATCTCAGTCTGTTCGCTCTAACTGCTTCATCTATGGTATTCATTCCCAGTTTTTCTTTGATTTCCTCATTATGAACACCTTCCTGCCATTATTCCCACCTATTAGTACCTGTAATAATTCTTGCTACTTTCATATATGTATCCATCCAACTTTCACTCCCATACAACAAAGTTGGTCGAAAGATAGAGCGGTGCACTGCTAACTTAGTCATGATACTTACTTCCTTCTTGCAGAAGAGAGTAGATGTTAGCTGGGCACTCACTGCATTATCTTTGTTACACCTTTATTCCAGTTCTTTCACTATGTTGCCATCCTGTCAGGAAATAAATGCTAAGTAATTGAAACTGTCCACCTGTTCTAACTTCGTTCCCCCTCTTTGGCACTCAATCTGTGTAACTCTCTTTGCCACAGACATTACTTTCGTTTTGGAGATGCTGATCTTCATATCATAACCTTAAACCTCTCGCCGAGCTCTGAAATATTAGATTGCAACCTTTCAATCGAATCTGCCATCACAACTATATCATCTGCATATTGGAGACTGCTTATTTTGTTTTCACCTACTTTAATCCCGCCCTGCCAGTCTACTGTTTTCAACATATGATCCATGAATAGTATGAACAACAGTTGTGACAGGTTACATACAGCCTTGTCTTACCCCTGAAACTACCCTGAACCGTGAGCTTAATTTGACGTCTACTCTAATTGCTGCCTGCAAGCAAACGGCTCGTTTGCGGACCCATGTTTACTGAGACATTTTTTCTCAACTTACAACCGTGTAAGTTTGCGCCATCCTTTTTCATACACCATATAAAAACTGTTTCACCTGGTATGTAAGATGTATGACTCTGGCGAAGTACCCTCAGACTTTAAGAAAAATGTTATAATCCCCATTCCAAAGAAAGCAGGCGCAGACCGGTGTGAAAACTACAGAGCTATCAGTTTAATAGGTCATGGTTGCAAAGTATTAACACGAATTATTTGCAGAAGGATGGGAAAGCTGGTAGATGTCGATCTCGGGTAAGATCAGTTTGGGTTCAGGAGAAATGTAGGAACACGGCAGGCAATACTCACTTTACGGCTTATCCTAGAAGATAGATTAAGAAAAAGGCAAACCTACATTTGTAGCTTCTGTAGATTTGGAGAAGGCTTTTGACAATGTTGTTTGGAATAAACTCTTTCAAGTTCTGAAGCAGGCAGGAGTAAAATATAGGGAAGTTAAGGTTATTTACAACTTGTACGGAAATCAAACAGCGGTTGTCAGAGTTCAAGGGCATGAAACGGATTCAGTGGTTGGGAAGGAAGTAAGACAGGGTTGTAGCCCTTCTCCATTGTTATTCAATTTGTATATTGAGCAAGCTATAAAGGAAAGCAAGGAGAACTATGGAGAAGGAATTAAACTTCAGGGTGAAGAAAACATTGCGTTTTGCCGACGACATAGTAATTCCGTCAGAGATAGGAAAGGACCTGGAAGAGCAGTTGAAAGGAATGGACAGCGTGCTGAAAGGTGCATATAAGATGAACCATTAACAAGAGCAAAACTAGGGTAACGGAGTGCAGTCTAAGAATATCAGGTGATGCTGAAGGAGTTAGGTAACGAAACAATAAAGGAGGTAGAAGAGTTTTGTTACGTGAGCAGTAAAATAACAAATTATGGTCGCAGTACAGAGGATATAAAATGCAGAATGGCAGTGGGTAGAAAGGTGTTCTTGAAAAAGACAATTTTTTTAACATGGAAATTTGATTTAAGCCTAAGGAAGTCTTTCTGAAGGCATTTGCGTGGAGTGTTGCCTTGAATAAGAGTGAAACATGGACGATAAACAGTGCGGACAGGAAGAGGATAGAGGCTTTTGAAATGTGGTGATACAGAAGAATGCTGAAGATTAGGTGGGTGGATCGCGTAACTAATGAGGAGTTACTGAACAGAATTGGGGAGAAAAGGAATTTCTGGCATATCTTGACTAAAAGAAGGGATAGATTGGTAGGACACATTCTTAGACATCGAGGAATCGTAAATTTAGCATTGGAGGGAAGTGTGTGGGGTAAAAATCGCAGAGGAAGACCAAGAGATGGATACAGTAAGCAGATTCATACAGATGTAGGGTGCCGTTCTTATGTGGAATTGAAGAGGCTTGCTCAGGATAGGGTATTGTGGAGAGCTGCATCAAACCAGTCTCCGCACTGAAGATCACAACAACAACAACATATATTCTCCGATAAATATAACATGTTTTTTAGAAAGAGGAGATGGACAGAGAGAGAGAGAGAGAGAGAAGGGATAGGAGAAGTACTAAGTTAAGGTCTGAATCTTACATCATAAAATAGGTTGTATGTGTGTATGTATGTATGTATGTTCCACATCTCCTCCTAAACTAATGGACCGATTTCAACCAAACATGGTACACTTGTTCCTTAATATCAGGAAACAATCGATGGCGGGGTAAGAATCATCTACGACACATACGTAAGGACGTATGACGTCATAAACAATGAGATGCGCGAAAAATTACTGCGCCAAACGACAAATCTGCACATTTCCTCCTAAACCACTCGACCGATTTCAACCAGATTTGGTACACATATTCCTTACGTGAAATAACAATAGCTGTAGGAGAATGAACCACATACGACACATGGTTCAGGAGATACAACGTCATGAACTGCTGCATAATGTGACGAGACTTTATAAATACACTATATGAGGAATGACAGTACTTGGGGAATTGCAACAAACTTTAAACACACTTTCAAACATTTATTAAACTTAGTCTCGCAGACAAACACATCAAAATAATGAAAGGAAACATTTTTCTCGCTTACTACTTTTCCGCTGTTTATAGAGTAGAACTATGTCATTCGGCATAACGTTACAATTTACAATTTCTATACTACCAGTTGTACTCGCAGGAAATTTTGCAGACAGAATACATACGTAAATCTGCAATACGTTCGCAATTTTATCACAGTGCGACACGTAGTTTATGAGATATGAGTACGTAAGGAGTAACGTTCATGGAAAACGGCCTCATGAAGCATCACGATCATCACATTGAACATAGTGTTACTGATTTCGCTTTGTGTATTCAATACTTAACGACATTTCTTTGCTTATTTTGGCACGTTTCACTTTTTGTATCAAAAACTTTATGAAGATGCATCGTTTCAATGACTTTTACTTACATTTGACATCGTTATGAAGATACATCGTTTCGAACAATGACTTTTACCTACATCTGTCATCTTGGCTGGGACAACTGAGTTTATTGACAGAGGGATCCAGCCGGCCGCGGTAGCCGAGGGGACTGAGGCGCTCCAATCACGGTCTGCACGGCCACTACGGTCAGGGGTTCGAATCCCCCCTCGGGCATGGATATTTGTGCCGTCCTTAGTATAAGGTAGTTGATAAGTAGTTTGTAAGTTTAGGGACTGATGACCCCGTAGTTAAGTCCCATAAGCTTAACAAACATTTGAACATTTTTTTGAGGAATCCAACAAGGATTCTATTTTTACTGAACGAGTTCCAGAATCCTAAAAAGCCATGATACACACAGGCCCTCCTTCAACAACCGTTGCGAAGCACGGGCATATAAGCTAGTAAATAAATAAATACCTCAGCAAACGCTTGTAGATTTATAAAATGTTCAAATGTTTGTATAGTTTATGGGACTTAACTACGGGGTCATCAGTCCCTAAACTTACAAACTACTTATGAACTACTTAAGAACTAGGACATTACAGCCACACTAACTTTGAGGATTGATTTTCTATTTTGCCTCCAATATAGCGTGATTCGATGTACTGTAAAGACATTTTCAAATGTGAGTACTACATTTATTAATGGCTCAAAAGTAAAATAAAATCTCCTTATTTCTTAATAAGGTACCTTTCTGGTAAATCTGATAACAACCTGAAATTATTATAGACTATAAACTGATTACGTAATTCTATCATTTGTAATTAAACAAGCTAACACTATCACAAAACATGAAAATGGGCTGAGTGCCTATATGCAAAGAGTGTATAAAAATTAACAACGCAATACAATACTTTAAATCAGCGCAAAGTTCCTAGTGATTGGAAAAAAGCGCAGGTGACTCCCGTGTATAAGAAAGGAAAGAGAACTGACCCATACAATTACAGGCCAATATCGTTGACATCGGTTTCATGTAGAATTTTGGAGCATATTCTCAGTTCGAATATAGTAAATTTCCTTGAAACGGAAAAGCTTCTTTCCATGAATCAGCACGGGTTTAGGAAACATCGTTCAAGTGAAACTCAGCTTGCCCTTTTTTCACATGACATCTTGCGAGCCATGGACGAAGGGCAACAGGCGGATTGTGTTTTTCTCGACTTCAAAAAGGCGTTCGACACGGTGCCACACCGCAGACTGCTAACGAAGATACGAGCTTATGGAATAGGTTCACAGATTTGTGACTGGCTGGAAGACTTCCTAAGTAATAGAACGCAGTACGTTGTTCTCGACGGCGAGTGTTCATCAGAGACGAGTGTATCGTCAGGCGTGCCCCAGGGGAGTGTGATAGGACCGCTATTATTTTCTATCTACATAAATGATCTGATGGACAGAGTAAGTTGTAATTTGCGGCTGTTTGCTGATGATGCTGTGGTGTATGGGAGGGTGTCGTCTGTAACTGACTGTAATAGCATACAGGATGACTTAGACAAAATTTCTAGTTGGTGTGAAGAATGGCAGCTAGCTCTCAATGTAGAAAAATGTAAGGTGATGCGCATGAGTAGAAAAAACAATCCTATAATGTTCGAATACAGCATCAGTAGTGAGCTTCTTGATGCGGTCGCGTCGTTCAAATATCTAGGCGTAACATTGCAGAGCGATATGAAATGGAACGAGCATGTAAGGACAGTTGTGAGTAAGGCAGACAGCCGACTTCGGTTTATTGGGAGAATTTTGGGAAGATGTACTTCACCTGTAAAGGAGACCGCGTATAAAACGCTTGTACGACCACGTCTTGAGTATTGCTCAAGTATTTGGGACCCGCAGCAGATCGGTTTGAAGGAAGACATAGAGGCGGTTCAGAGGCGAGCAGCTAGATTTGTTACCGGTAGGTTCGACCAATGCGCGAGTGTCACGGAAATGCTCCGGCAACTCAATTGGGGATCGCTGGAAGAGAGACGACGTTCTTTTCGTGAATTTCTGTTAAGTAAATTTAGAGGGCCGGAATTTGAAGCTGAGTGTAGTACGATCTTGCTGCCGCCTACTTACATTTCGCGTAAAGATCACAAAGACAAGATAAGAGAAATTAGGGCTCGTACGGAGGCATATAGGCATTCTTTTTTTCCTCGTTCAATTTGGGAGTGGAATAGGAAAGGAAATGCCTAGTAGTGGTACAGTGTACCCTCCGCCACGCACCTTACGGTGAATTGCGGAGTATGTATGTAGATGTAGATGTAGATGTAGATACTTTCATTAATTTCATTTCATTTGTGCCTGCAGCATTGTGTATGTCTTTTAAGGACATATTGTTAATCTAAGTAAAGCCAAAATGCTGCTTCACTTTATTTTGTGTCCCAGCCTCGTCGCCGCTTTTGTGTCTCGTTTCCGTCGTAGGTGTCGGTGGCCGAGTAAAAAGAGACCGACATAGGAATAAAGATGCACGCTTGTGCAGGTACGTAGGTGAGCAGCCAGTGGGACAGCAGAAACTAGAAACACTAGAGTAAATTAGAACGAGATATATATTGCACAGAATTTATACAATACTTAACTTTTACATAGCTCAGTACTGCAGAATGCTGATACAAAGTTGAGCTAGAGGCCTGCCTAGTGGCTGTCCGATAGCCAAGTCTTCACTGGTGCCTATCTGATTCCGAAGTCTTAACAGGTTCCTATCTCAGGCCCAAGTGAACGATGTCGTTCAGTGGTGGCCACGAGCGGAGTTGTAGCAGAGTTGTAGCTCGTGGCTGACGTCGTAAGAACGCCGTGCCGTGCGTGCATGGCGGCGCGCGGAGAAAGTAGGTGGCGCGCACTTTGGACTTATGCGACACCGCACTTTATAGATGTTAAAAACTGTTTATTATTATCGCAATAGGCCTATTTCGGCACTGTGGCCATCATCAGGCTATTTCCATATGGCATCGTGGAGGTATAATTTATTACAATGACTGCAATGATTGCAGTATATATGTTCTTTAGATGGTATATATATTACGTTTATAAGGTATTAATTCTTTACTGCTAATTTGTCAGTTTGACATATCCATAGTCTCAATTGGAGGATATGTCAAACTGACAGATTAGCAGTAAAGAATTAATACCTTATAAATGTAATATATATACCATCTAAAGAACATATATACTGCAATCATTGCAGTCATTGTAATAAACTATACCTCCACGATGCCATATGGAAATAGCCTGATGATGGCCACAGTGCCGAAATAGGCCTATTGCGATAATAATAAACAGTTTTTAACATCTATAAAGTGAAGCAGCATTTTGGTTTTAGTTAGATTAGCAATACAATACATTGATGTAGTAACCAATTGTCTGCATGATGTAACAGTCTATAGAGACTTTCAGCATTTGGATTACGAAATCTGTCACTAACTGGTGATATCTTCTGGTCTCTTAGGTCGTTCGCACACGGGTCGATTCGCACTCGTCCCCATGCGACTGCCCACGTAAGTAAATGGGAGCGGTTTGCACGCCTCTCGGAATCGTCTCGAAGTCGTCGCGAGCGACGCTCGTCTCTTGCAGTGCACGGGAACGTTGGAGCGTGACGAGCGAATCGTACGTGTCGGAAATAATTTACCAGGTATTTAATCAGTATTTCCAGTGTATAAAATAGTTTAATGCCCATGAGTTCTACTTGCAATTTCTGTAATGAACTTTTAAAAAATAAATAAGTACATAACTAGTTCACCCATGCGAATAATTCGCACTCTATCCTGACCAGTCACAGATAGATAAGACACTAATGGAGAAAAGGTAGATGCAAGTACATATGCAAAAAATATAATGAACTTTAATCAAAATATCCACGGGTGTACTGCCGGGCAACGGGCGAACAAGAAAGCGATCTTGGCTGAAAACTTCTTATTAAACAATTCTAGATCGATTTTTCAGTTTCTCGCGGCGTATTTGATAATCGAAATATCCACGGGTGTATTGCCGGTCTATAGTGTCCAACGGGCACAATATTTCGGCGATCATACATGTCGCCATCATCAGGTGAACTGACGGACTGAGCTCCTGGAAACGCGCCGACACGGAGATCCGCACGCTACGGCTGCTCGAAGGGTTCTAGCCCGGTAGCGGGCCATTTAAATACCCTCGGCCCGCGGAGAGACCCCTCCGTGTTTCTCGCCCCGCGCCCCGCGCGCTGCCGCGCAGTGGAACCGATGATGAAAATTCTCTCTATGTTCAGATTCACCCTAAACACACTTTATGTCTTCCTTTTCTTGCGCCGGTACCTGTAAAACATCACAGCGCCCCCCTAATCACTAGAACTGTTCATTATAGGCTAATTATTACAGGAAAACCAACACTGTTTTGTAGCTCCCTATTGGAAGCTGCGAGCTGACTGAAGGAAAATTGCGCCCGCGACGAGTGAGGAACAACACGTGTACGGACGGCCGAACAGTTGTCATTTAAACTGCATATTGAAGCACTCTACATAAAATTTTGATAGGCAGATACAAAGTCTTGCGCTGGTGGATAGTGAGATATAAGATAGATGCCTGATCAAAATTAAAACAGTAAAATATACATAAAAAGAGAACCAGCATGGCCCACATTTCCGGCTGTGCACCTCCATAAAACTGTCGAGCTTGTGCTTCTCGAAACATTCAGCCATTCATTTTTAAAATTTTATTACAGTAGCTTTCAAGGGCGTTTAAGTTTATTACAACTTGACACTCGATTTCTCCCATCTTGTATTTCGTGCAAGGATTGATCTGCAATATTTTTGTAGCCTAAAGCTGGTGGCTCTGCAGGTTGTACAAATCTGTGACACGCAAGCCAGACTTCAGGAAGTACTGCATGTTTCGATTTCTAGTTACTTTTTCAGGCTCTAATATGAATAATTTTTCCGTGTAAGAAACATGGAGATTTCACATCTTCTGTGCAGTATTTGACCGACTGCCCTGTGATTTGTTGTTGTTATGGTCTTCAATAGGCAGCCTGTTTTGATGCAGCTCTCCACCCTGCTCTATCCTGAGCAAGCCTCCTTATAAGAACGGCAACCCGCATCGATTTGAATCTGCTTATTGTATTTGTCTTTTCATCCACGTCTGTTTTAAGAGGTTCTTAACTGTGCTAAAAAAAGGATTTTATATATATATATATATATATATATATATATATATATATATATATATATATATGTGTGTGTGTGTGTGTGTGTTGTTGTTGTGGTCTTCAGTCCAGAGACTGGTTTGATGCAGCTCTCCACGATACCCTATCATGAGCAAACCTCTTCATCTCCACATAAGAACGGCAACGTACATCTGTCTGAATCTGCTTACTGTATCCATCTCTTGGTCTTCCTCTTCGGTTTTTACCCCACACACTTTCCTCCAATGCTAAATTCACAATTCCTTGATGTCTAAGAATGTGCCCTACCAGCCTATCCCTTCTTTTAGCCAAGGTATGTAAGAAATTTCTTTTCTCCCCAGTTCTGTTCAGTACCTCCTCATTAGTTACGCGATCCACCCACCTAATCTTCAGCATTCTTCTGTAGCATCATCGGTCGTTCGTTGGTGCTAGAGAACTACAAGAGACTGTAAATGTTCAAATGTTTGTAAATCTTATGGGACTTAACTACGGGGTCATCAGTCCCTAAATTTACAAGCTACTTATGAACTACCTTAACTAAGGACGGCACAAATATCCATGCCCGAGGGGGGATTCGAACCCCCGACCGTAGTGGCCGTGCAGACCGTGACTGGAGCGCCTCAGTCCCCTCGGCCACCGCGGCCGGCTTGTAGATTTATAACGGAAAATCAACGTGAAGGTCGTCCAGCATCCTTGTAACACCACCTGCCAGCGTTTGCCATTCAGAGAGATGAGAGAAACCACTACCCCCGTCACGTGATGCCCAACCCTCCTCTCCGTAATGAAGGCGGTTCTTTCCGCCCCACCTGGACACACGGCAGACGGCAAGCGGTCACTTTAAGCACGGGAGAAAGGGACGGAGCGACGTCCTTGCCGGAGGGGTGCGCACCCCTGGGACCCGCGGTCAGCGTCCGCTTTGTCCCGACACGAGAGGAGACACCCCCGTGGCGGCCGCATGCCACAACCCTTCAGTGCAGCGCCGCCCCTGCTGTCACATTAGGCCAGGCCTCAATGGGTGAGACACCCGTCTCTGGGGAACACATCAGCCACCACCATCTGACCAGCACAGGCTTTCATCCTCCCCAGACAACGGTAAGTCCCTACCCAAGACCCCCTCACACGTTCAACATTTATTGACATTTTTACCCGTTTGTTCCGTTCCTCTGTATCTCTGGTTCGCAACCTGGGCGTCACGGGGTGTATTCAAGCGGTTTGAAGATCGACTGTAAAATGTCTGATAAGTAAACCTACGGAAGTGTCCCTCTCAACTTGGATATATTACAATGCATAAAAAACTAAGGGATATATCTAATATAAAAAGCAGAGTGTCCGCATGTTTGTACGTGTTGAATACAAATCTACAGTTTTGTTCCAATCTTTATGAAATTATGTACACGTAAGTTTCAATCCATGAGGACGGTCGCCGTAAGTGTAAGAATCACATACGATATACAGTTCACGAGATATGACGTCATAAACAATGACATGCGCGAAAAACTGCTGCATTTTGCGACAACGCTGCTCATTTTCTCCTAAACCATTGGACCGATTTCAACAAAATTTGGTACACACATTCTTTACCGTGAGGTAACAATTGCTGCATCACATACGGCCAATGGTTCAAAAGATATTACGTCATAAGCAATAGAAATCGCAAGAAATGCCATATAATGCATACACTGTATGAGAATGACGGTACTTAGCGACTTGCAACATACTTTAAACATAATTTTAAACCTTTATTAAACTTTTTCTCGCTGGCAACCATAGTAAAATGATGAAAGGAAAATAGTTTCTCGCTCACTACTTTTCCGCTGTTTATCGAGTAAAACTTCGGCTCTCGGTATCACGTTACAATTTATAATTTGTACACTACAAACTGTAGCTAAGGATATCTTACAGACCGTATACACGCATATATTTGAGTGTACCTTCTAAATTGTATCACAGTACAACACATAGGTTATAAGATATGAGCATATAATCAATTGCGTACATGGAAAACCGCCCCACCAAAGTTTTAATCTTTTACTTCTTTACTACTAATTTTATTCCCAAGAGATTTTACAGTCATACAACCCTTACGCAAATGAATATATACCTGAAATTTTATATATATATATATATATATATATATATATATATATATATATATATATATATATATATATATATATATATATGAACTCCCATGAACCACAGACATTGCCGAGGTGGGATGGCTTGCGTGCCTCAACGATACAGATAGCCGTACCGTAGGTGCAACCACAGCGGAGGGGTATCTGTGGAGAGGCCAGACAAACGTGTGGTTCCTGAAGAGGGGCAGCAGCCTTTTCAGTAGTTACAGGGGCAACAGTCTGGATGATTGACTGAGATGGCCTTGTAACATCAGCTAATGTGGCTTTGCCACACGGTTACTGCGAACGGCTGAAAGCAAGGGGAAACTACAGCCGTCACTTTTCCCGAGGACATGCAGCTCTACTGTATGAACATATGATGATGGCATCCTCTCGGGTAAAATATTCCGGAGGTAAAATAGTCCCCCATTCGGATCTTCAGGCGGGGACTACTCAGGAGGATGTGATCATCAGGAAAGACAATACTGGCATTCTACGGGTCGGAGCGTGGAATGTTAGATCCCTTAATCGAGTAGGAAAATTAGAAAATTTAAAAAGGGAAATGGATAGGTTGAAGTTAGATATAGTGGGGATTAGTGAAGTTCGGTGGCAGGATGAACAGGATTTCTGGTCAGGTGATTACAGGATTATAAATAAAAAATCAATTGGGAGTATCACAGGAGTAGGATTGATAATGAATAAGAAAATAGGAATGCGGGTAAACTACTATGACCAGCACAGTGAACGCATTATCATTGTCAAGATAGATACGAAGCCAACACCTACAACAGTAGTACAGGTTTATATGCCAACTAGCTCTCCCTATGATGAGGAAATCGAAGAAATATATGAGGAGCTAAAGGAAATTATTCAGACAATTAAGGGAGAGGAAAACTTAATTGTTATGGGAGACTGGAATTCGGTAGTAGGACAAGGAAGGGAAGGGAAGATAGTAGGTGAATATGGTCTGGGCAGGAGGAATGAAAGAGGAAACCGCCTGGTAGAATTTTGCACAGAACATAATTTAGTTATAACAAACACCTGGTTCAAGAATCACAAAAGAAGGTTGTATACGTGGAAGAGACCAGGAGACACCGGAAGATACCAGATAGATTTTATAATGGTAAGACATAGATTTCGGAATCAGGTTCTACAGTGTAAGACATACCCAGGGGCAGATATAGACTCTGACCATAACTTGTTGGTTATGAACTGTAGGCTGAAACTAAAGAAACTACAAAAAGGTAGGAAAATAAGGAGATGGGACCTGGATAAATTGAAGGAACCTGAAGTTCTTAAGAATTTCAAAGGGAGCTTTAGGCAACAATTGACAGAAACAGGGGAAAATAAAACAGTAGAGGAGGAATGGGTAAAATTGAGAGATGAAATAGTGAAGGTAGCAGAGGACAAAATAGGTAGGAAGGAAAGAACTACAAAAAATCCTTGGATATCACAGGAGATACTAAATTTAATCGATGCAAGGAGAAAATAAAAAAATGCAGTAAATGAAACAGGCAAAATGGAGTACAGACGACTAAGAAATGATATTGACAGGAAGTGCAAAATGGCTAAGCAGGAGTGGCCAGAAGGCAAATGCAAGGATGTAGAAGAATGTATAAACAGGGGAAAAATAGATACAGCCTACAGGAAAATAAAAGAAACATTTGGAGATAAGAAAATCAGCTCTATGAATATCAAGGACACGGACGGAAAACCATTTCTCAGCAAAGAAGGGAAAGCTGAAAGGTGGAAAGAGTATATAGAGGGGCTCTACAAAGGAAATGAACTTCGAGACAATATTGTAGGAAGGGAAGAGGATGTAGATGAAGATGAAATAGGAGATACTGTACTGAGAAAAGAATTTGACGGAGCCCTGAAAGACCTAAGTCGAAACAAGGCCCCTGGAGTAGATGATATTCCCTCAGAGCTACTGAAGTCTCTGGGAGAACCAGCCATGACAAAATTGTTTCACCTGGTGTGTAAGATGTATGAGACAGGTGAAGTACCCTCAGACTTTAAGAAAAATGTTATAATCCCCATCCCTAAGAAAGCAGGCGCAGACAGGTGTGAAAACTACAGAACCATCAGTTTAATAAGTCATGGCAGCAAAATATTAACGCGAATTATATACAGAAGGATGGAAAAACTGGTAGAAGCCGACCTCGGGGAAGATCAGTTTGGGTTCAGGAGAAATGTAGGAACACGGGAGGCAATACTCACTTTACGACTTATCCTAGAAGATAGATTAAGAAAAGGCAAACCTACATTTCTAGCTTTTGTAGATTTGGAGAAGGCTTTTGACAATGTTGATTGGAATAAACTCTTTAAGGTTCTGAAGCAAGCAGGAGTAAAATATAGGGAACGTAAGGTTATTTACAACTTGTACAAAAACCAGACAGCGGTTGTCAGAGTTGAAGGGCATGAACGGGATGCATTGGTTGGAAAGGGAGTAAGACAGGGTTGTCTTTCTCCAGTGTTGTTCAATTTGTACATTGAGCAAGCTATAAAGGAAAGCAAGGAGAAATTTGGAGAAGGAATTAAACTTCAGGGTGAAGAATTAAAAACATTGCCTTTTGCCGACGACATAGTAATTCTGTCAGATACAGCAAAGGACCTGGAAGAGCAATTGAACGGAATGAACAGTGTGCTGAAAGGTGCATATAAGATGAACATTAACAAGAGCAAAACTAGGGTAATGGAGTGCAGTCTAAGAAAATCAGGTGATGCTGAAGAAATTAGATTGGTAAACGAAGCAATAAAGGAGGTAGATGAGTTTTGTTACTTGGGCAGTAAAATAACAAATGATGGTCGCAGTACAGAGGATATAAAATGCAGAATGGCCATGGGTAGAAAAGCGTTCTTGAAAAAGAGAAATTTGTTAACATCGAATATTGATTTAAACCTAAGGAAGTCTTTTCTGAAGGCATTTGTATGGAGTGTTGCCTTGTATGGGAGTGAGGCATGGACGATAAACAGTGTGGACAGGAAGAGGATTGAGGCTTTTGAAATATGGTGCTACAGAAGAATTCTGAAGATTAGGTGGGTTGATCGCGTAACTAATGAGGAGGTACTGAACAGAATTGGGGAGAAAAGGAATTTCTGGCATACCTTGACTAAAAGAAGGGATAGATTGGTAGGACACATTCTTAGACATCAAGGAATTGTGAATTTAGCGTTGGAGGGAAGTGTATGGGGAAAAAATCGCAGGGGAAGACCAAGAGATGGATACAGTAAGCAGATTCAGACAGATGTACGTTGCCGTTGTTATGTGGAGATGAAGAGGCTTGGTCAGGATAGGGGATTGTGGAGAGCTGCATCAAACCAGTCTCCGGACTGAAGACAACAACAACACACACACACACACACACACATATATATATATATATATATATATATATATATATATATATATATATATATATATATATATGTTGTAATATTGCAGATCAATCCTTGCACGAAATACAAGATGGGAGAAATCGTGTGTCAAGTTGTAATAAACTTAAACGCCCTTGAAAGCTACTGTAATAAAATTTTAAAAATGAATGGCTGAATGTTTCGAGAAGCACAAGCTCGACAGTTTTATGGAGGTGCACAGCCGGAAATGTGGGCCATGCTGGTTCTCTTTTTATGTATATTTTACTGTTTTAATTTTGATCAGGCATCTATTTTATATCTCACTATCCACCAGCGCAAGACTTTGTATCTGCCTATCCAAATTTTACGTAGAGTGCTTCAATATGCAGTTTAAATGACAACTGTTAGCCGTCCGTGCACGTGTCGTTTCTCACTCGTCGCGGGCGCAATTTTCCTTCAGTCAGCTCGCAGCTTCCAATAGGGAGCTACAAAACAGTGTTGGTTTTCCTGTAATAATTAGCCTATAATGAACAGTTCTAGTGATTAGGGGGGCGCTGTGATGTTTTACAGGTACCGGCGCAAGAAAAGGAAGACATAAAGTGTGTTTAGGGTGAATCTGAACATAGAGCGGATTTTCATCATCGGTCGTTCGTTGGTGCTAGAGAACTACAAGAGACTGTAAATGTTCAAATGTTTGTAAATCTTATGGGACTTAACATCAGTCCCTAAACTTACAAACTACTTATGAACTACTTACGAACTAGGACGGCACAAATATCCATGCTCGAGGGGGGATTCGAACCCCCGACCGTAGTGGCCGTGCAGACCGTGACTGGAGCGCCCTTAGTCCCCTCGGCCTCCACGGTCGGCTACAAGAGACTGTTACAAAATTTTTAGCATCCTACATAATATAAATGACGTGGCTTCAGAAAATGGAATATGCCCGAAACTAGTCGCCATTAAAAAAAGTACACATCAGCAACTCTGGTTGAGATATAAGAAAAGTTATTCTCTTGAATATTTGCGAACTGCAAGACACGACACACTTAAAATATTTTTATATCATCGTATATATTTTTTCTCATCGGTTTCTCTTTGTGGGTACGCCATATCTCCCGTATTACTTACCCTACATTAATGATTAGGTATTATTTTCAAGGTTTCGTTCTCCAGTAATGACGAAAAATGCACAGATAGTTTTAAGTTATAGTTTTGACAAAAAGAAACTTTATTTAAAAAAAAAAAATTGTACTGTTTGTACCATCTAAGTTGATACCCGGCAAAAGATACACGCCGTTGTATAATTATTTTAATTTGAATTCGTAACGCTAATCAGAGGTTAATTAATGGTACAAGATTACTGGCGACTCACGTAGGCGAGTACATCATGACTGCTACATTCATTGACTGCGATAAAACTGTCCCGATACCCCACATCAGCCTCACACCTGATCCAACCATGCCTTTCCAAATGATAAGACGACAATTCCCAATAAAAATAGCCTCCGCTATGACCATAAATAATTCAAAAGGTCAGACGCTTCGAGTGCAGAATTATACTTACCATAACCTGTTTTTCGCATGGCTTCTTCACGAGTTCGCTAATTCAGTGATATTTATGTTTGCGCTCAAGACACCTTATAACTACTAACAATTTTTTCAAAGAAGTTTCGTGAAATAAAAAAAGTTTTCCAAAAATAACACGAAAAAAGTCAATATCTGATTTTTTTATATGTTTCACAATTAATCATGTTGTATTATTGTATGAATTTTCCTATATTGAGACTAATATTTGTTACTGCTATACAAAGTTTATTATGTGATTCTTACGTTTCTCCCGGCGTATTTGATAATCAAAATTAGATGCACACACGATTGATGTATCCGAGCAAGTCGGCGGTCGCTGAACATTGTTTGTCGGAGAATCACGTGATGGAGTATGAAGGCACTAGGATTCTGGTACAGACGTCGAGATACTGGGACTGCGTCGTTAGAGAGGCCATTGAAATTCGCACAAGTGACGACCTCATAAACCGTGACTGTGGCTATAATCTTAGCAAAGCTTGGGAACCAGCGATTGGGTTAATTAAGAGTAAATCTAGCAAACGTAACGAAGTGACGACCACGGCGGACAGAGCCTTCACACCGACTACATATCAGACGCCGTCGCAATCGGTTCCACTGCGCAGAACGCGGAGGGGTCGCTCCGCGGGCCGAGGGTATTTAAATGGCCCGCCACCGGGCTAGAACCCAGTTCCCTTCGAGCAGCCGTAGCGTGCGGATCTCCATGCCGGCGCGTTTCCAGGAGCTCAGTCCGTCAGTTCACCTGATGATGGCGACATGTATGATCGCCGAAATATTGTGCCCGTTGACCGGCAGTACACCTGTGGATATTTTGATTAAAGTTCATTATATTTTTTTGCATATGTACTTGCATCTACCTTTTCTCCATTAGTGTCTTACCTATCTGTCACTGGTCAGGATAGAGTGCGAATTATTCGCATGGGTGAACTAGTTATGTACTTATTTATTTATTAAAAGTTCATTACAGAAATTGCAAGTAGAACTCATGGGCATTAAACTATTTTATACACTGGAAATACTGATTAAATACCTGGTAAATTATTTCCGACACGTACGATTCGCTCGTCACGCTCCAACTTTCCCGTGCACTGCAAGAGACGAGCGTCGCTCGCGACGACTTCGAGACGATTCCGAGAGGCGTGCAAACCGCTCCCATTTACTTACGTGGGCAGTCGCATGGGGACGAGTGCGAATCGACCCGTGTGCGAACGACCTAAGAGACCAGAAGATATCACCAGTTAGTGACAGATTTCGTAATCCAAATGCTCAAAGTCTCTATAGACTGTTACATCATGCAGACAATTGGTTACTACATCAACGTATTGTATTGCTAATCTAAGTAAAACCAAAATGCTGCTTCACTTTATAGATGTTAAAAACTGTTTATTATTATCGCAATAGGCCTATTTCGGCCTATTTCGGCACTGTGGCCATCATCAGGCTATTTCCGTATGGCATCGTGGACGTATAGTTTATTACAATGACTGCAATGATTACAGTATATATGTTCTTTAGATGGTATATATATTACGTTTATCAGGTATTAATTCTTTACCGCTAATCTGTCAGTTTGACATATCCTCCAATTGAGACTAACGATATGTCAAACTGACAGCACGGCGCGGCGTTCTTACGGCGTCAGCCACGAGCGCCCTCTGGTACATCTCCGCTCGTGGCCACCACTGAACGACATCGTTCACTTGGGACTGAGATAGGAACCAGTTAAGACTTCGGAATCAGATAGGTACCAGTGAAGACTTGGCTATCGGACAGGCACTAGGCAGGCCTCTAGCTCAACTTTGTATCAGCATTCTGCAGTACTGAGCTATGTAAAAGTTAAGTACTGTATAAATTCTGTGCAATATATATCTCGTTCTAATTTACTCTAGTGTTTCTAGTTTGTGCTGTCCCAATGGCTGCTCACCTACGTACCTGCACAAGCTTGTATCCTTATTCCTGTGTCAGTCTCTTTTTACTCGGCCACCGACACCTACGACGGAAACGAGACACAAAAGCGGCGACGAGGCTGGGACACAAAATAAAGTGAAGCAGCATTTTTGCTTTACTTAGATTAACAATATGTCCTTAAAAGACATACACAATGCTGCAGGCCCAAATGAAATGAAATTAATGAAAGTATTGTATTGCGTTGTTAATTTTTATACACTCTTTGCATATAGGCACTCAGCCCATTTTCATGTTTTGTGATAGTGTTAGCTTGTTTAATTACAAATGATAGAATCACGTAATCAGTTTATAGTCTATAATAATTTCAGGTTGTTATCAGATTTACCAGAAAGGTACCTTATTAAGAAATAAGGAGATTTTATTTTACTTTTGAGCCATTAATAAATGTAGTACTCACATTTGAAAATGACTTTATAGTACATCGAATCACGCTATATTGGAGGCAAAATAGAAAATCAATCCTCAAAGTTACTGTGGCTGTAACGTTGACTTTTTTGTTTTTCTGTAAGAACTGTATTCCTCTGCTTTTCCTTTCTTCTATCTCATCATGAGCACTTCCATAGTAGTTCCGAGTTGTGACTACACTATTTAACACTGGCACCGCTCAATTTCGGGGCATACTAAGTTGACGATTCCTTGATACCTGTGAATGTGTCCCTTCTCTTAGTCAAGACAGGCCACAAGCTGCTTTTCTCCCCAGTTCTGTTGAGCACCTCCTCATTAGTTATGTGATATACCCATCTAATCTTCATCATTCGTCTGTGGCGCCGCATTTTAAAAAAATTCTATAATCTTTTTCGTCTAAACTCGTTATCGTCCACGTTTCACTACCATACAGTGCTACATTTCAGACAAATCATTTCACAAGTGATTTGCTATCATTGAAACTATTACCGGTTGTCAACAAATTTCACTTGTTCAGAAATGTTTTTCCTACCAAAGCCATTCTGTCTTTTGTATCTTATTTACTTCATCAGAAGTTACTTTGCTATCCAAATAACAAAACTCATCAAATACTTTTATTGTCTCATTACCTAATCTCATGCCTTCAGATTCGCCTGATTTACTTACCCTATATTGCATTACCGTTCTTTTACTCTTGATAATGTTCGTCTTATACCCTCCTTTCGAAATAATGTCCATTCCGTTCATTTGCTCTTCCAAGTCTTCTAATCTCTCTGAGAGAATTACTATGACTTCGTTAAACCACGACGTTTTTACATATGATTCCATGATTATTATGCTCATTTATTCTATAAAATGCAAACCTTACATACCTACGTCATTTACTATCTGCCCCCTGTGGCACCTAAGGGCCCAAACAAGACATTTGTTCTTAAAATTATTTTATGAGAAAGGAGAACAGGAAATACAAAAACAGTATCCTGTGGTAGATGTAGAATCTTAGTATTGTTATATCAGGAATTGTGTGATAATATTCTTACCTCTCTGATTTTCTCTTTGGTCTGTCGTCTAAATAGTTTTAGCTTCTTGGTTTGACGAGCCATGTGACGGATTGTATTATCTGTGTAATTAGTTCGCAGACGTGTGGTGGAAACACACACATGTTAAATGTGGATATTATTGTTATTCGTAGTTTGCTAACCACGTCATTACCATTTAATATGCCGGCCGCGGTGGCCGAGGAGACTGAGGCGCTCCAGTCACGGTCTGCACGGCCACTACGGTCGGGGGTTCGAATCCCCCCTCGGGCATGGATATTTGTGCCGTCCTAGTTCGTAAGTAGTTCATAAGTAGTTTGTAAGTTTAGGGACTGATGACCCCGTAGTTACGTCCCATAGACTATACAAACATTTGAACGTTTCGAACATTTAATATGTAGTTTAAAAATCTTCAGCTCAGATAAAGGAACGCCGACTTTCGTTACGGGATCACTGTCATTATATGGCGCAAAATTCACAAGTTATTTTATGACAAGAGATTATATATTACATCATGTTTCATGAGCAGTCAGTTTAAAAGATTTCTTAACATCAAAGTTTGTGTTTGATACAGTGGCGTAGCTATCATCGGGCTAGGCGGGGCAGTGCCCCGGGGCCCCCGAGATCAAGGGGCCCCTCGGCATCCGTGAACGACGTTCGAAAAAAGTTACAGTAGAGCGTGGAATTTTTAATTTAATTCTAGTTTTCTACTCTCTCTCTCCCTACCGTCCATCTTCTTTCTCTCCAGACAAACCACGATTCCCATTGTTTCCAATGGGCCCTTCACGACGTAGCAGCAAAAGTAGCGGCAGCATCAAAGTTGCTCGCGGCAACAGCTGCGGCTTCCAAGTGTTGCGTCGTGCCGCTTAGCGCATTGCGAAGGATCACACGCCTCCAAATACTGTATAAATACATTTAGTGTAGAGTACTTCTTATTGGCAGATATAATTGCACAGTTCGATTATCCGAATAATCGGTTTTCCGAACGTCCATGTCCCCCAATTACTTCGTATAATGTACGTTCTGCCTCAAACGCATGAAGTGAAAGCCAAAAATTATTTCCACCTCAGAAATAAACATAACAAGGTCTATTGATTGTCCGCTAAGACGTGGACCCTACACCGTTAGTGTATTGTCGCTCGAAGTCGGAGTCGCCATGGCTCACAATCTTTGTGAAATAACAGTGAATGGCGCTGAATTTCTAGCAGTGTGTTTGACAATACACGGTGTGACCACATTTGAATATGAAGTTTCTATATATATTATTACAAAACGGTATTATTATGGTAACTCAACTTTTTGTGTAGTGAATTCCCACTAGGGAGACGCACATCAATCATAGATCCCAAGCCGCGTCGGAGTGGCCGAGCGCATTGAGGCGCTACGCTGCGATGCGCGAGGCCGTTGCCCGTCAGGGGTTCGAATCCCCCTTCGGGGATGGATATTTGAGCTGTCTTTAGTATAAGTTAGTTCATAAGTAGTTTGTAAGTTTAGGGACTGATGACCACGCAGTTAAGCTTTACAAATATTTGAACATTTGAATAGATTTCTATGCACTCTGAAATTAGTGCAAGAAGAAGAGAAAATATGGTTTTTTGTCGCAATAGTGAAGTGAGTATTCTGAACGCTGCTTTCTAGCCCACTGTGACGATAATAAGAGAAGATATTGACTTAAGTTATTGGGCACGGCTCAGTCCAAAGTGTTTCATCAACAATCCGGCAACTTCGTTTGGCTGAAATCAATATTTCCCCCGTATTTCTTCTTTGACTGGGCTATCAACGAAATTTCTCTGATCGGTACGGAGCAATGAGCTAACAGCACAGTAGTTTAGCAAGAGTGAGTTGTCGGCATTGATAACAGTCCGTCTAGCGTCACCACGGACGCCTTAGTCCTGACTTGACTGTTCCCGGTTTGCTTCGCGGGAGGAGGCCATGTTTTCGTGTTTGAGTAATACTTCTCTCTCTCTCTCTCTCTCTTTTTTTTACTAATGTTTGCCTGCTACTTCCCCTTGTATCGGACACCTTCGGGGACAATCCTATGGGGGTCGTTTTATCTGTTTCTCCTACCCAGGTTCAACTCTATCGCTCTATAAAATTTCATCCAAATCCACCCAGTAATTTTTGCGTTACAGCATAACAAACAAAGAAACTTTCACAGTTATTATATTAAATAATAAGATGTTATGTGCTGCGTGACACACAACAATTTACTTAGTAGTATTTAGGTTTGCATTATTATGTCTTCCAGTGGGCGGTAAGGAGCTAATGATGTAGTTTTGCATCTGCATATTTTCAGTTTAAAGAGGGCCCCAAAGTCATTCTTGTCCCGGGGCCCCTGGTGACATAGCTACGCCACTGGTTTGATAGTAACAAGATTTTGCACAGATCTGGCTTTGGTTCATTAAATATATTCATTAACTTCATTTTAGAATGAAAAAAGAATTAACAGCTACACACTCTTAACATTTTGAATAGATTTAACAACATTCAGGCTAGGATGTACGTAAAAGTCGCACCCAACAATCAGCGATATAACGGCGATCCGTTTCCAGACTTGGTCTCAGCGCACTGAAGCTGACTTTATTTACAAATTGTTGTTATTTCAGTTAAACAGAGAAAAACGTACAGACAGACGGAATACCAATCTTACATGAAACAGTGCGTGACTGTGTCTGTCTGCTAAAAGAGGTACAGCAGTCAACAATCCGACGATTGGTTTGAACACGACAATGCTTTACTACGCATTTTTATTTATTATCAAAAGAAAAAAGTTTACTTACCAATGTGGGAAATTACATAATATCGTACTTCGTGATTACAGTATTTATGAATACATACACAAACTACTTCGTTATTTAAAAGCACTTTTCCTTTGAGTATTTTCGAAAAAAAAAAAAGTTTCGTTTCTTATGGTCATTACAATGATTAGAATTGCTTACAGAGACATGACTACTGCATCATAGAAAGAGTGGCTCACGCAAAAAGGTAAAACATTCCGAAAAAAGAAGGGAGGCAACAGCACCTTTTCTTAAAATAAAGTTTATTACTCTTTTCCATTTACAAACTTTTATATCGAGTTTTCGTTTGAAGTACATGGTAATTTTGTAGGCATTTCTTTTTGTTTGTTTTATCAGTCTATGTTTTTAGCGTTCTAACGCCCGTCACCCCTCCTCGGAATGACTCAAACTGAGCCCTAATATTTTCCTGAATCACGGAAAGTTGTATTAGTTCACAGTCTATAACAAAGTCATTCCACTGTAGGTGAAGTTGAACTTATCTTATATGCTGGCTGAGGTCCATTGCGTTGTGAGCTGTCTTCGGCATTCACTAAAACATTTGATGTTACAGGATCTTTTCGTAAATCATAAACATGTGAGTTGATATGGAAACGATTTTATTTCCACTTAAACAACGTTTAAATCAATCACATTGTTGCACAATCAAAAAATGCAGCGGCAAGCCAACAGAGTCGCTTACAGGTTTGTGACTGCTAGAAGTCTCACCAAACATGGTTTCTCTCAAACATCTTTCTACGTAGCCGCGTAATAAGATTGATGACAAAGTTTTGTAATTCACAATTAAATAATATTCTTTTACATTAAATATGCCAAAATACAGAAATTAAAACACAACATTTAAGCTTTGACTATTTATCTCAATGTATGTATTTGTTTCATGAAATTTGTATTTAATTTGGTACACAAATTAAAAGTCATCCTTTGACTAGTGTTTACATTGCTCAAATTATTTACATTATTTGTGTTTTCGAAGTGCACAACATATTTGTTTTGCCAATATTGTGTAGGCGTGCTATTATTGTGACATGGAATTTTAATGTATTTCAGTTTGCGGTCAAATTTTTTATTAATGCGGATTTGTATATGGTTGTCGTAGTTAATTTCGAAGATAGTTTCTTAGTACCAAACGGATTATTAATTTTTAGTGCATGAAAAATTATCAGTATTTAATTTAAGATCCAGTGATATATAAAACATGGTCTGCCCTAATTTATTTAAACAGAAGGTATATATGAAATCATGCTGTGCAATAGTTATAACATGTAGTATTATTATTTTTATACAAATTAGTATCTATATAGGTTCAGAAATTCCCGGACTAAGCGTAATGCATGTTTAGTGTTTGCAGCTATTATTTACGAAAGTATTCAAAATTAAAAATTACGTAAAAGGACAGCCAAAGTTATATTTAAATCAACGTATTATTTCTTAATGGTGTTTTACTAATATTGTTAAGGAATTTCAAACTGAAGGCGAAAATGTGATATTTTACATGCCCGGTAATGAAGTTTTATTTTAGGTGTCAGATATTTCGTGTTTCTATGTTGGCAACTGATTTTTAGGATTGTGCAACATAGCAGAAACGTTACAGTGTCCTTGAAAGCGAAGTTTACTCAAATGTATCGATGATGTTGAACTGCAACCTAGTATGTCAGTTTACTCATGTAAGAACATCGTTGACAATTATTATTTAATTTGTGGCTTGAAAATTATATTCCAGTATGTTTTCATGGAATATTTTATTAATAAAATAATTAATAGTGATAATAATTTTTTTATTTGTTATCGATATAACTGTAAAATAATGATGCTTATTTCACTCTCCTGTAAAACTATTTTTTTTTTAACACGAGTTTGCTGTTGAACAGCATCTGTATATTATTGTTATTAATTTTGGCAGTCATATTTTACTGTTTTGGTAATTGCCTTTCATAAAATTGTTTTGGATTCACTATTTGTGTGTTGTATTAAATTGTTCTTGGGAAAACTGATTTTAATTGAATGCATTTTTATTTCATTTTAGATGTTACTGATAGCGATAACAACGCATGGTCCTGTTTGGAGGTGGTTTGCCGTTGCCTTCCTCCGACCTTGGAACTGACTTACCCAGCCAGTTATAGGGGGACCTACAGTTTAACGTCGGTTCCGAACCACGGTGCTACTCGGTATTTTTCACATCAGCAATACTGCCAGAGGTGAAAGAAGTGTAAGGTGTCAGATAAAAATCCTAGGACCCGGGACCTTTGGATTCATAATCTACCACTGTGCTACCGGGCCACACGTCTGTCTACTATGGATTTATTCTACTAGCCCTTGTATTAAGTCATCCTGCTGTGGATGTATAAAATGGCTGGTAGAATAGTGCTTCCTTCCGCTGTGGCTACAGTTTGACCAACTCTGGATAAATTGAACTTCGGCTTTTGTCAGTCACAGGTCGTTAAGTCGGTGTTAGAAAGGACCCCTTCAGTTAAATGTGGGCCATTATCGGCTGCTGCTACAGATAAGTGGGGGTTCAATTCTTTGAGTGCCGGATCCTCCTCCCCTTTATATTCTTCACGTCGGGTGCGATTGACGGGGCAGACAGGAGCTACTGTTGAAATACCTCGTCCTCAGCGGCGTCGGCTACCTCGTGACTTACAGGGCTCACATCCATGGCCATAATCTGATGCTCGCTCGGTCTAATAGTCCCGGCTGCCATGCACTGTTGTAATTCTTCTCTCACGATTAGTCGTATGAGAGAAGCCAAGTCCTGCTGGTCTTCCACAACGGCCATAGGGCCTACATTTGGGAGTCTGTCATACTTCTTGCGTCCAACCCTCCTTTGTTGCATCTCTTCAATACGCTGGCACCACATGATGAACTCTTCTGTCGTAGCGACGTCTTTTATCAGAAGAGCCTGGTACATATCTTCTGCAATTCCCTTCATCAGGTGCGTGATTTTGTCCTCTTCAATCATATTCGGATTGACTACGTTACACAGGGCCAAAACACTCTGTATGTACGATTGTGTCGGCTCACCATGTCGTTGGGCCCGGTTCTTCAGTTGTTCTTCCGCCGAACGGATTTGTCGCTGGCGGTCTCCAAACGTCTTCTTAAGTTCCTCCTGGAACGTTTCCCAGTCATTCAACTTGTCTTCGTTGTTTTCGAACCATTGCTTGGCTGTTTCATCCAGATAGAAATAAACGTTGGCCAAGCACATCGTATGATCCTACCTGTTGTACTAGGCGACTCGGTCGAACCCTTTTAGCAATTTGTTGGGGTCCTGTCCAGCACCTCAAGAGAACACCGACGGGTGTCTGATGTGCAGCTGGCTTATTGCTGGTTTCGTCTCCATCGTTCTTCTGATAATACGGACTTTTGGAAGGATGTACTCGGTGTGTCCCTTGTATTCCGGTTCCAGTCCGTGTAAGCGACGGCTTTTACGTCACTTTAATCATCATCTGCATTACTAGGGTCTGCTAACAAACTAAATTAATTAATTATTGAAAGTCGTAACAATGTAAACATATATTAACACTGCACTAATTGTTGTTTACTTACGATCTTTCGTATTATTTCATTTTGATATGGAAATATGTTTATTACATCTGTCATAGTTTTGTGTATATTTGCGTAAAGCAGGATTCATTAATGTTTATTGAGCAAATTGTTAAATATTTAAAAGTTGTACTTCCGTGTTCTAGAAGGTTCTAGAAATGTGATTGTGTATTTATACGCGCGAATTGGCGCGAACTGGAGCAGTATGGGAGAGTCTCTGTAATGAGTCTGAAGGAGGCGGGAGTATTGAGGCAGTCTTTGTGAAGTAACATTTTATTTACTATGGAAGTGTGTTGTGAAATTGCTTTGTCAGAAATGGATGAATAAACATACTTAAAAATCAAATGAAAGAGTCACAAATGTAGTTTCCTGAAAAGCCAAGAACCCGACGTCACAACATAATTTTGTAATGTGTTAACGGCAGGCGAGCTACAAGATCTTCGAGACCACTGAACATCTACAACAGGTGATGTATATATAAATGAGGCGTTAATTTATGTCCAGTAAAAAACCAAATGCGCCATACAGTGAACCAGTGGAGACATGGGAAGGGGCGCCACTGTTGTAGGCCTTCACTGGCCAGAGACCAAGGGCCGCCCTCGCGCCGTGGCCGTCCAGATGGGATCTTCCCGCTGTTCTGTTCCGTTCTGTTCTGTTCGGATCAGGGGCACGATCTGGCGCTTAGCACGCAGGCAGACGCCATATTTCAGGATTTGCGTGGCCGCCCTCGCAGAGATAAATACCCGGCCGCAAATTTATCGAGCTGTCCACCGGGGCAGCCGCGACTGCGTTTTGTCGCCCTTAATGCCAACGGCCGACCTTTCCAGGCCGCACGAACCGCACCTCGCGTATTTTTGCACTCGAGTAATGTACCGGAACGCCTTACTGCCGAACGACCTTTCCAAGTAGTAGCCGTTTGCCATTTTGGATCTGAAACTCATTCATCCTAGAAACAGTACTTATATTCCTATTCACTTCACGTAATTCTACTAGCTTAAACCCGCGGCTCCGCTCGCGTGTTGGTTGATTATGATAGATAAGCTATCTTTCATTAGTGTGCTATGAGACTGGTTTTGAAGGATGAAATGAAATAAATTTTTTAGAAACAAACATATTTAATTAACATTCGAATAAAAAAATAAAATTATGTGAAGGGCTTAATAATTAATAGGAACATTATTCCTCACGTGTTGCAATATCTCAACACGTATGGTGAGAGTAATGTCCAAATCCATTTTAATTTCATTTTAGGGCATTCTAGTAAACTACGTTATTTGTAGTATTGTTTGGAGCGCTAATGTAGAGACTTTTTGGGTTGCCCACCCTTGAGCAAGTGACGTATAATTGACCATCTAAAAAAACATGAGGGCTGTAAATGGATTCCTGCGACGTTTAATGATTGTCCTGGAGCTTTGTTAATTGTCATGGCAAAGGCTAGACGAACTGGAACCTGAAGTCTTTTGAACTGAAATGCCATATCTGAAGGGATTAAAGGAAATTCAACAACAATGATTGTAATAATATCACAGATCGATCACTTGATGTAATGCGGGAAACTTCAAATCGATTTTTTAAAGAGATATACTGAAACAAATTTCTTTTTTACTTCTTTATTTATTGATTCTTATATTTCCTTACAGAGAAAGAGCTGTAGTAGACATTGTAGCACGCATAGACCAAAGATATGGTCTGTGTCATCACGTTTCGCTGTATGTAACCTCCTTGCTACAGAGTCGCAAACGGCATCGCTGACCTTCAGTCCGAATTTTTTTTTTTTTTTATAATTTGACCGACTTTGAACCACAATATCTTCCAGCCCCTTATAGCTATCGGCATAGAAATGCTATGGTGTACAACAGGAGACTTCAGAGAAAAATTACACACAGACCATTCGTTTGCGTTCTGTAGTTTTCGCAGCAGAGATATTAACACACACACACACACACACACACACACACACACACACACGTTGAATTTTATATACACCGACAACTTTCCATCCCAATATACTCCACCCTTTTATCATTATCAACCCTCAAGCAACAATGCAACCAATAAAACCATTTTCAAAGAGTAAATATAATTTTCAAAGAGTAATTATTGTTCCACAATTCGAGTTATATTCTTCAAATTACTAAATATCTATCAGGTTGCTATAAAACCGTGCCTAAAACCTTCCTCAGGTATAAATTAGTTACTGTACAAATATTTAAGTCTCTACGTCTTGTCGTTCGGACGTGATAAGCGTACACCGATCAGACATTCACATATATATAGCTATCCGATCACCATGAAACCGTACCTAAAGCCTTCCCCGGGTAGACATTAGTAACTGTACAAATTTTTAGCTCTTTATGTCTTGTGCTTCAGACGTGATAAACGTACACCGAACAGACATTCATACAAAGAAAGAAAATATGTTATGTGGACATGTGTCCGGAAACGCACAATTTCCATGTTGGAGCTCATTTTATTACTTCTCTTCAAATCACATTAATCATGGAATGGAAACACATAGCAACAGGACGTACCAGCGTGACATGAAACACTTTGTTACAGGAAATGTTCAAAATGTCCTCCGTTAGCGATGATACATTCATCCACCCTCCGTCGCATGGAATCCCTGATGCGCTGATGCAGCCCTGGAGAATGGCGTATTGTATCACAGCCGCCCACAATACGAGCACGAAGAGTCTTTACATTTGGTACCGGAGTTGCGTAGACAAGAGCTTTCAAATGCCCCCATAAATGAAAGTCAAGAGGGTTGAGGTCAGGAGAGCGTGGAGGCCATAGGAGAAAAACCAACTCAAGGCTTGAATAAATTAATAAATTCTCGGGTAAGGCCGGGTTTTCAGCTACTCCGTGCTGATCAAAAAATGTTCAAATGTTTGTATAGTCTATGGGACTTAACTACGGGGTCATCAGTCCCTAAACTTACAAACTACGTATGAACTACTTACGAACTAGGACGACACAAATATCCATGCCCGAGGGGGGATTCGAACCCCCGACCGTAGCCGTGCTAATCCATACATCAAATGGGCATCTGCCAACTCCGCATTTGTAAACATTACACTGACTGCAAAACCACGTTCGTGATAAACACTAACCAGTTGATGCTACGTACTGATGTGCTTGATGCTAGTACTGTAGAGCAATGAGTCGCATGTCAACACAAGCACGGAAGTCAACATTACCTTCCTCCTATTGGGCCAACTGGCGGTGAATCGATGAAGTACAGTACATACTAACAAAACAATTGGGTATTTCGACAATTGTCTGCACGAATTATTTCAATTTACATTTAAAGAGAAATACTAAAATGAGCTCTAACATGGAAATTAAGCGTTTCAGGACACGTGTCCACATAACATATTTTCTTTCTTTGTGTGTGAGGAATGTTTCCTGAAAGTTTGACCGTACCTTTTTGTAACACCCTGTATATGTAAACAGCCTGCTATCAGTCTAAATGTTGCAACTGTAAAAATTAGTCTAATCCAGACCAGACACGTTTCGCTTTGTTTCAAAGACTCTTCAGTGGTCAACTTAAAAGTAGGCCACTGTACATAATAAAAGCTCAATTCTGGGAGGAGGTATCCAGATAAGAGTTTACTGTTATAAAAAAGCTTAATTTTAGCAGTAAAATTAGCAATAGGTCCACGTGAGCTACCGGCTACTCCCTGCTACAAAGCCTTGTTCCCTGGCCCAAATTGAGAACTGGCTTGGTTCAAATAACTCTAACAACAGGAAGTTAACGCCACAGTGGCCAATATACGTAGCAGCTCAAACGAAATTACACACAGACATTAATAAACAAACCACCACAATTAAAGTTATTTCATAAAGGTGGCTAAAGGAAAACATTTATGGTGCAACGGAACTTAAACATAAAAATTGCATCTGGACTTGTTCTCAGCACTGGTGAAAAACAATGTTAAATAAAAAGAGGGAAGGTGCTCGTAAACTACTATTTATAGGCAAGTCAAAATTATACTGATCTTAACTTGTTTATTCAGGTCGAACACAAGCAAAACGGGGAACCAGTTTTGTTAATACAATAAAAGTGAATCTGCTTAAATGATTTAATACTGACGATGCCCAGCATTGAATTTAACATAAATTACACAAAACGTATCGTTACTGGGGGAAGATTTACAAACAACACTCACTCGCTCACACACACGCAATGCAACAGCGAAACTCACCAAAATCAGCGTGCTGAAACGAGGCAGAAGCAGGCGCCGCTACCGTAGGCGAAATTCAGCAAACCCGTAGGTACGACACCACAATATACAATAAAATTGCGAAGATGGTTCTGATCTGTCGTGTTGGATTAGACATGGTGCGTGAGTATAGCAAACACGCTAACGGCGACACACAGCTACGTAACATGATCGCACTCCACTGAAGGTGAAGTGGTTAAAAATCGAATTCATGTCACAAAAGCACGGCGGACTTTTAAGTTTCAATGTGAGAGTAAACTATCTAGGCACTGGTTTTATGAGAAGTGGCGTGAATTCAGGTGACTAGCTGCAAACCCCTAAATTCGGAGTTTGGTCCCACGTGGTTCCGAAAACCGATAAAAATGTATAAATTCAATTTCCGAAAAATAAAGAAAATTAACTACGGCATGCAACCCCTAGAACTGCATAGAATTTCATAAGAAATCTACTGAAATGCAGCAACATGCGATTGGAAGCGTTCACAGAGACAGAAGAAGTCTAGTCTCAAAACCTGGAAAAATGAAATAATTACAAAGTCGGGAAATAAAAATAAAAACTACGGCATGCAACCCATAGAAATGTTTAGAATTTCATAAGCAAGCTATTTAAGAAGGTTGTACAAGGCTCGGAGAGAATTATTGACAAAGACTGAGTGCCTACTACAAGTTCGGAGAAGAAACAGAAAAATTAAAATAGGCGGGGAGAGAAGACCGCGAAATGTTAGTGGAAATCAGAAGGATACACATATAGTTACTTGCCTGATGGGCATGGAACAAACAACAGTGAAAGATGAAGGTTTTGTTCTAAGAACCAACCACATGGAACACATATCACTCACGGAAGGAAACGATAAGAAAGATTTTACATGCACTGTACAAAAATGAACATATCGTCTGTTAGAAATCGGGCCCCACAAAGCTATAAAGAATTTACACATAGTTCGTAGACCGCCACATACTCACAAAAGGTTTGAATATACCAGGCCGTTATCAAACTGCAACTGGTAACACACACACCGCGTTTATATGTTGGAAATCACTGGATTGAAAATGTGGAACACATTTCCGCGCACAATCAACAAAAAATATTCCGATAAATGAATTTAAGTTCAAGAGTCTAAGTTAAACATGCTAGACAACGAATGGCTACCATCTCTGAGACACAAGAGCAGAACCAACCTTACCTCACCACGATCTCAGCACAAAATGAAGACCGAGCGGCCAGGGGGCGCGAAAACTGCCGGAAACTGGCATAACCCAAGAGGACAGCGGTGGTATGAGAGAAGATCGCGAGTCTCGTGCTGGAGAGGGCTCATCTACCGGCTTGTAACCAATGGGTGTAGAAACCTCTTTGGTCGCATCAGCAGCAGGGGTTGGTAACGACTAACTATCGACTCTGAGCCAGAGAGAACCATGCAAAGCGAGCAATTACTACCCATATTCAGACAGCCATTAGATTCTCACACATCCACTTAAAACAAGTACACATTCTCACAGGGACAATAATAAATTATTACATCTACATCTACATCTACATACTCCACAGTTCACCGTAAGGTGCGTGGCGGAGGGTACACTGTACCACTACTAGGCACCTCCCTTCCCATTCCACTCCCAAATAGAACGAGGAAAAAAGGAACGCCTATATGCCTACGTACGAGTCCTAATTCATCTTATCTTGTCTTTGTGATCTTTACGCGAAATATAAGTAGGCGGCAGCAAGATCGTACTACACTCAGCTTCAAATTACGGCCCTCTAAATTTACTTAACAGAAATTCACGAAAAGAACGTCGCCTTTCCTCCAGCGATCCCCAATTGAGGTGCCGGAGCATTTCCGTAACACTCGCGCATTGGTCCAACCTACCAGAAACAAATCTAGCTGCTCGCCTCTGAACTGCTTCCATGTCTTCCTTTAAACTGATGTGCTGCGGGTACCAAACACTTGAGCAATACTCAAGACGTGGTCGTACAAGCGTTTTATACGCGGTCTCCTTTACAGGTGAAGTACATCTTCCCAAAATTCTCCCAATAAACCGAAGTCGGCTGTCCACCTTTCTCACAACTGTCCTTACATGTTCGTTCCATTTCATATCGCTCTGCAATGTTACGTCTAGATATTTGAACGACGCGACAGTATCAAGAAGCTCACTACTAATGCTGTATTCGAACATTATAGCACTGTTTTTCCTACTCATGCGCATGACCTTATATTTTTCTACATTCAGAGCTAGCTGCTATTCTTCGCACCAACTAGAAATTTTGTCTAAGTCAACCTGTATGCTATTACAGTCAGTTACAGACGACACCCTCCCATACACCACAGCATCATCAGCAAACAGCCGCAAATTACAAGTTACTCTGTCCATCGGATCATTTATATATATAGAAAATAATAGTGGTCCAATCACACTCCCCTGGGACACGCCTGACGATACACTCGTCTCTGATGAACACTCGCCGTCGAGAACAACGTACTGCGGTCTATTACTTAGGAAGTCTTCCAGCCAGTCGCAAATCTGTGAAACTATTCCATAAGCTCGTGTCTTCGTTAGCAGTCTGCAGTGTGGCACCGCGTCGAACGCCTTTTTGAAGTCGAGAAAAACACAATCCGCCTGTTGCCCTTCATCCATAGCTCGCAAGAGAAAAGGGCAAGCTGAGTTTCACATGAACGATGTTTCCTAAACCCGTGCTGATTCATAGAATGAAGCTTTTCCGATTCAAGGAAATTTACTACATTCGAACCGAGAATACGCTTTAAAATTTTACATGAAACTGATGTCAACGATATTGGCCTGTAATTGTGTGCGTCAGTTCTCTTTCCTTTCTCATAAACCTGCGCTTTTTTTCCACTCACTAGGAACTTTGCATTGAATTAAAGATTCGGGATAAATGCAAGCTAAGTAGGGGGGCAATGCCGTAGAATTGTCTTTGTAAAACTGAACTGGTATTCCACCCGGACTAGCAGACTTTTTCGTATTTAGCTCTCTCAGCTGCTTCTCTACACCGGAAATACCTTTTACTATGTCCCCCATTTCGGAATTAGTACGTTGATCAAATGATGATAACAAAATCATGGCAATATTAACTAATGTTTCAGAAACTAATATTTAATACATGAAATAAAATTGCTATTCTTCATGCCTGATAAAGAGTGGGGTTCTAGTTGTAATAAAATGCTAATCTAGTGACATCAAATAAATAACAATTTAAAAAAAAATCGCACTGGCCTTCTTTAGATTTGTACTTTTATAAGTTTTTGCAAACATTTTGGAAAAAAATATTAATCTAGATAATAAAAAATTAATTAATAAGAGTGTCTGAAACCCTTTTAGGAAAAACAAAATTTAGGTAGTAGCAGGTTCCGAACCACTGACATTCACCATTAGAGTCCAACGCATTGACTATTACGCTACAGATAACAGTTGTAACTTACATTCTAAATTTAATACTATTGATGGCCGTTGTTAACTGATCCTAATATGGCTTTTGTAGATACTAGATTATCATTTATCGTACGAAGAACGACGTTTCTGTGTTAGTTCTTCAGTGCGCCATTGCTTTGAAATGACAACGTCTAAGTTACAATAAGACAATCATCAAATACACAACGCAAGATGGTGTATGCCAGAGAGAGTTCTGGGCGAGGAATGTCACGTAACATCTGCGAACGGCTGGTTTTGGTTAATTCAATGGAGGGTGTCAAAACTCCGTTATTTTTGCAAATATCTCTCAAACGATACGAGATATGAATAAAACATAAGGGAAAAAAGTTGTAGAGAATTTTATTTTCTATAAATTCGTTTATTTAATTTTCGCGTCAGATGAACGGTTTATTTGCAAATAAATTTACATTGAAAATGGCTTTTTTGTATAACTAACGTATTTCTTGTCCGAAATATTTCAATTAGCGAGGTTCTGGTCTCTGGTAACCAACAATTATGTCTGTAAAATTTGGTGCCGATCGGTTGAACGGTTCGACCTAAAAAGTGGGAACACGTTACAGCCAGACAGACATCGTCAAATCGCCGTTATTTTTGCAAATATCTCTCCAATGATGCAAGATATGAAAAAAACATAATATAGCGAAGTTGTAGAGAATTTTTGCCCTCTACCAATTAGGTTATTCAATTTTCGTGTCAGATGAACGGTTCGTTTGCAATTACGATTACATTACAAACGGCTTTTTTTGGTATTACTACCGTATTTTTTGTGCGAAAAATTTGAAAACAGGAGGTTCTGCTCTCTGACGGCCTACAATTACGACTGTAAAATTTGGTGCTGATCGGTTAAATGGTTCGTCTTAAAAACAGAGAACACGTTACGGACAAACAGACAGACATACATACATCCCAAAATCGCCGTTATTTTTGCACATATCTCTGAAACGAACTGAGATATGGAAAAAAATAAAAAATAAAATAAAATAAAAAAATAAAAAAAACATAAGAGATCAAAGTTGCAGAGAATTTTCTCCTCTACAAATTAGGTTATTCAATTTTCGTGTCAGATGAATGGTTAAGCCGTTATTTTCATTTAAATTTCGAGCTGTCAAAAGACGATCGCAAAGGCCCACTTTTAGTGTTACTACCGTAACCTGGGGCCAATATATGGAAGACGACAGACGGTCGTCTTCCACCAGCCATCTTTGTAAACACACTGATCAATGCGCCAGTCCGCAACGGTCGCTGGAGAGCGCTGCGGTCGCAAAGCAAATCACGATAAGCAGCTCGTTGTGTTCCTTGGGATGTAGCGGGTCGTTTCAGAGTGTGCTGCAGCTACACTAGACTAGGTAGACAGCACGTCTGGTCTGCACCACGTTGGGACAACGCGTCCCGTGTGAAGACGGCTTTAGCTGTGTGAACTTTTCCTGAGATATTTCCTGAGATATTTCAGCCGGTGGTCAGCAATAGTCGCCGTGGGCAGCAGGTGTTATCTGGTGACCTGGAGCGCGGTAATAACGCCGGGTTTATGACGACCACTAGGGGGTCACGCCACGGATAGGTAGGCGTTCAGTACGTGGCCAGCCCGGTGACCCGCTAGTCGCGGGCGTGATTCGGGGGAGCAGGCGAGTCAGCTGCCTAGCGTGCTGGCGTGCGTGGCCCGTGTGTACGTGCGCCGTGCGTGTGGGTCGCGCTATCGCCGAGTCTAATGACCGGCCTGTGCTGTAGCGAGACTTTGCCGACCGTATCGACCGACGCGAAAAACCGACCTCGAATGGCACAGTGGAGTCGCAGCCACACTCTTCAGTGAGGCACGAACACGAGGACGTACCCATAAAGAGAATATAAAGAACGAAATAATTCTCTTGAAAGCTGTATCTCTATCTATATAAAAGCGAAAGGAGTCGGAGAGGAGATGGACAGACTGTTACATGCGATCAGTGTTGTCTTACAGACATGAAGAAGACCATATAGATATGCTGAAACCAGTCTGTGAAAGAATAGTAATAAAAAAAAGGCATCGCAACAACGTTTCACCAGTCAACGCCGGTCAACTGCTGTTTGTGTATGAGAAATCGGTTGGAAACTTTCCTCAACAGAAGTTTGTTAATCTATGGGATTTTGCGTGGTTATGGAATATCCCCCAAGATTTCTGACTGGATAGGGGATTTACTGTCAGAGAGGAGACCGTTTGTAGTAATCTGTGGTAAGACATCGACTGAAACAGAGGTGATATCGGGCGTTCCACAGGCTACTGTTATTGGTCCTCTGCTGTTCCTTATTTACATAAACGATTTAGGGGGAAATCTAAGTAGCTCTCGTAGGTTGTTTGCAGATAACGCCGTCATTTATCGTCTATAAAAAGTCATCTGACGATCAAAACCAACTGCAGAACGATTTCAATAAGATATCAGTATGGTGTACAAATTGGCAATTTACTCCAAATAATGAGAAGAGTGAAGTCGTCCACTTGAGTACGAAATGAAATCCGTTAAACTTTGTTTACAAGATAAATAAATCGAATGTGAAGGCCGTAAACTCCACGAAATACCTGGGAATTACTATTACATCAGACTTAAAATGGAATGAACACGTAGGTAATGTCGTAGAAAAGCCGAACCAGAGACTGCGTTTTATTGCCAGAAACCTTACAAGATGCAACGGAAGTACTAAACAGACTACATATAATACGCTTGTCCGTCCTATTTTGGAGTATTGCTGCCCATTGTGGGATCCTTATCAGGTGGGTTTGACGGAGGACATCGAAAGAGTCCAAAGAAGGGCAGCTCGTTTTGTATTGTCACGATACAGGGGAGACAGCGTCACGGAAATGATACAGGATCTGGAATGTGAATCATTACAACAACGGCGCTTATCGCTGCGGCGCGGGCTACTTACGAAACTCCAATCGCCAACATTCTCCTCCAAATGCGAGAATTATTGTTGACTCTCACCTACATAGGTAGAAATGTTCATGAGAATAAAATACGAGAAATCAGAGCTCGAACTGAGAGATTCGGGTGTTCTTTCATCCCGCACGCTATTCGAGAATGGAATGGAAGATGTATAGTATAAAGGTGGTTCGATGAACCGTATGCCAGGCACTTAAATGTGATTTGCAGAGGATCCCATGTAGATGACTGATGATTTCGTGTGGAATTGCAGGCCGTTAGACCCCAGTTGGGATCGTGTTCGTTCTGCCTGGTGCAATTCTTTAGGTGACTCCAAATGGACGACTTGCGCGTCGATGATGATGAAATGATGATGAGGTCTCCGAATCAAGTAAATCACCGACCCGCCCGGGAATCGAACCCGGGGCCCCTGCGTAGCAATCTACCACGCTGTCCACTAGACTACGCAGGTGACAGTACTTTATGCCTCAGGATTATCTCTTCCTAGACTTACAAACTACTTAAACTAACCTAAGGACAACACTCACGCACGTTCATGCATGAGGGTGGACTCCGAACATACCACGGGGAACAACCGCCCGATCCTCAGCAAGCCGCCTTAGTGCGCTCGGCTATTCCAACACGGTTTTATATACCGGATGAAGAAAAAGCCAGTATAAATTTGAAAACTTAATAAATCAAGGAATAATGTAGATAGGTAAAAATTGACACTCATGCCTGGAATGACATGGAGTCAGAACCACATCTACCGTTATTGGGCCTTTTTTCTTCGAGGAACTGCATGATTCTAGTTTTGTAACTGCTACCGTGATGGGTAAGAGGTACGCCGATATGTTACAGGATCGCATCGTCCCCAGCCTGGCTGATAAACACCTGCTGGAACGAACGATTTTTATGCAGGATGGCGCTCCACCCCATATTGCTAGACGCGTGAAAGATCTCTTGCGCCCGTCGTTTGGTGATGATTGTGTGCTCAGCCGCCACTTTCGTCATGCTTGGCCTTCCAGGTTCCCGGACCTCAGTCCGTGCGATTATTGGCTTTGGGGTTACCTAAAGTCGCAAGTGTATCGTGATCGACCGACAGCTCTAGGGATGCTGAAAGACAACATCCGACGCCAATGCCTCGCTATAACTTCGGACATGCTTTACAATACTGTTCACAACATTATTCCTCGACTCCAGCTACTGTTGAGGAATGATGGTGAACATATTGAGCATTTCCTGTAAAGAACATCATCTTTGCTTTGTCTTAATTTGTGATGCTATTTATTGCGTTTCTAGTCAGATGAAGCGTTATCTGTCGGACATTTTAGGAACTTTTTTTTTCTTTTTGTGTTCTAATGAAACCCCATGTCATTTCAAGCATGTGTGTCAATTTTTACCTCTCGAACTACATTATTCCGTGATTTATTAAGTTTTCAAATTTATACTATTTTTTGATCACCCGGTATATACCAATAATCGTGGTTATTGGTGTTATTGTCGCTGTAAACCATGACATCATACATGTTAGGTGAACCAGACAATTATCTCTCGACGCGAGATAATGAGGATGAGTGCATTTATCCGACTTACCGACTTACTAGATGACTGTGTCTTCGGATTAAGAAAATGTTTTTGAGCTCCTTTAGATAAACTCGCCTTGACAGGACGACGCAGTATACTTTCAAGGTTGATTTAAAGGTTGTAAATCATTGTACAAGTCAATCGATCACGGGAGATTCTCGCAGTAATTCATGCCTCGTAGTGAAGCAGATATATGAATAGTGGGCTACTCCACCGCGACACTCGTGGAGTCGCTGTAATACAGCGATAAGCTGCCACAGATTTGCCTCGCGCAACGACGACTAGGGACGGGAAAAACCGACCAGTTAAAACCGATAACGGTCTTTCATTTCCGAGGAACAGGCTTTTTACGTATTTACTAGATACATTCCCACTGCTTCGCACGCGTAGGCTGGATGGTTCGCATTGGTTGTTTCTACTTCTAAATATAAATTTTCATAGATTTAGCTTTAAAAATGCTTTCCTAATCAAGTATTTTGATAAAACTTGCCACTCTCTATTGCACCATTGTTGGCAGAATTCAAAACATCCCGAAACGCATTTTTCTTTAATTATAACCATTGTTCCAAACCCAAATTTTCACATTTCTAGCATCGAAATAGTCCTAGTAGCACCCTTAAAAGATTTTCCCTTATTTCACCTGCTTAACGGTTGAATTTCCAAAAATATCGAATGTTCTTAAAATTCCAATCAAAAATCGAAATCGGAAGTTTAGCACTTCTTCATCAAAATTGCCTGAATAGTAACGTATTTCCAAAAAAACCGTTCATCCTTTTTAGGGATGGGAATACCAATACATCGCTCATGCCTACAGTGTAAGATAAACAACGTCTATAAATTTAAAGTTTCTATCGTCTGTAGATCCACTTTTCAGCGCCGTTTTCTGACTTTTACAAATGGGACGAGAACGCGAAATTTCTTTCTTACGCTTTGGCATTTTTCTTGGTAGTTTTACTTTTCAAACTGCAATATCCACTTATTTTTCTTTATTCGTTCGTTTGCTGCAGAAAAACAACCGAAGAATGTGTATCACGTTTCGCTGTATATAACCTCTTTGCTATTATAGTGTCAAAAGTCATCGCTGGTCTTCATTGCGAATTTTATATAAGCCGACGACTTTCAGCTACTATATCATCTACCCTCTTATAGCTATCGACACGGAACTGCTAATCCAGTTGTCAGTACTTGGATCCTAAGCACTACATTTTTCTTTACAGTGTTTATATTGAGATCATTGGTGTATTGCCAGTGTAGTTAATGCTCAGTTAATGTATGTCTGTGTTTCGCAGTATTCTATCTTTGAGTCTTTTTATCTTTGAGCATCTGTTGGTCGTCGTATTGCTCCATATTTTACGGATTTTTGTTCGCCACATTCACCCACCGCCACACACCGCGACCAAAACACCATAGTGCACACCGCCAACCTAAAGGCTAACTCTCATGCATAACCGCCGTTGGTCTGCAGTGAATAATTTTGGCTACCAAGTGAAATATACGAACACAAGTCCCACATTCCATTTTTATATATGTATAATGATTTGGTATCGGTTGTATCCGGTTTCTTCGTTTTTGCCAATAACCGGATAGTCATCATCACCATCATTTATGTTGCACAGCAGGCCGCAGTGGCCGAGCGGTCTGCGGCGCGCCAGTCACGGTCTGCTCGGACACTACGGTCGGGGTTCGAATATCCCCTCGGGCATGGATATTTGTGCCGTCTTTACTATAAGCTAGTTCATAAGTAGTTTGTAAGTTTAGGGGCTGATGACCCCGTAGTTAAGTCCCATAAGCTTTACATCCATATGAACGTGTTGCACAGTTTCAAGCCACAGGTTCTGTTTGGAACACAAGCCTCGCCACTTCGTCCTGTCTTCCCACCATCTCTCTGTTTCCACTCTGCCCCAGTCCTCTCCTCTCTTCTCTTCTGCACACAATCCTCCACTCCTTTTAGTCACCTTTCCCTTGGTCTTCCTCTTGATCGTTTCTTCTGCATCTGTATTTCGTGTATTCTCCTAAGTATCCTCCTCCATTCTCTTTAAATGCCACACCACTACAGGCTTGATCTCTCTATCCTACCCTGTAACGGCTCCTCTCTCACTACTTTTCTCATCTTCTCATTCCTCATCCTATCTCTTCTTGTTACCCCTATTCTGCTTCGTAGAAATATCATTTCCCCTGCTTGTATTTTGCTCCTGTTTTTCTCACTAATTTTTCCGATGCACTTGTCGATATCTGAACATAATAATTTTGGTATAGCACTCCTTTACTTTTTTGTGGTACATCCTTACTCCACACTAAACTCGTAACACTTCTCAGAAATACTTCTGCCTGTCCGACACGTTCTATAATCTCCTTGTCAGTTCTCCCATTGTCCTCAATTACACTTTCCAGGTCCTTGAAGCCTTCTACCTTCTTCATCTGTTAACCTCCATTTGTTATTCCCTTCAATGGTCTATCCTTTTTCCTCCATGTGTTATTCCCTTTAATGGTCTATCCTTTCTTCTGCTGGGTACCATGAACTCACCTTTACGGATGTTGAACTTTCTGTAATTCTTCTTTCTTCTTTTACATATGAGCCACTATGGACTAGGATTATTTCAACTGTTTCTCTTTTCTTTTCCTCCATATTTCTCTCTTCATTTTCCGATGTTTCTCTCTTGTTTCTTCGGTCCACTTGGCTCCAGTCTTTTTCTTCGGTTTTTCCTGGAAACATCTGGCATCCTTTAATTTCTTTCTGGGTGGTAGTCTTTTCTCGATATCTTGTTGGCTAATTTGGAGCTCGTCCATGTCCCTTCCAATTTCTTTGCAGCATGTATTATTCATTTTTAATTTATTGAAGTAACAGATCAGTCTTTTTGTAAGTCTGTTGGGATCCATCCTTTGTATGTGAGCGTAGAAAGCTATTCTTCTTTTCCTAATTACTTCAGTGATTTTTTTCAATATTTGTATATATTTCACTATTATGGCACCACGATTTTCCTTAATATTTTCCTTTCAGTAATTTGCAGTGATTCCACCATTGCCCTTTTGTTCAGAGTCAAACATTCTGCTGCATAGAGTGCTTCTGGGCGAATTACTGTAGAGTAATGAGGCAGATTAGTATTGGTGGATATCGAATTCTTATTATATACGTCCTTAGTGAGGTAGTATGCTGTTTTAATCTTACTAACTCTTGCTTTAATGGCTTCTTTCTCTGAAATATCTTGTTCAATTACTTCTCCTAGATACCTGAACTTATTTCTTCTCTCAATTTTCCCATATTTAGTTACCATTATGTTTGGAGCTGTGTTAATGTTTGTCATAAATTTGGTTCTCTGAAAGGGGATTTTTAAGCCTGCTTTTTCAGCTTGTCCTTTGAGCAATTCAATTTGCTCATGGCTGTTTCTATTGAATCCGAAAAAATAGCTAAGTCATCTGCAAATGCTAAACAGCCTACTTGTACGTGGTCCCTTTTGTAGCCTAATCTAAGTCCGTCATTGATTTGGACAGGGACAGGGCTTGCATTCACACTTTTCATCTTGTTAAAACGTATCATCATTAGGCGATCTGCAGCAGTCTACGTCTACCATTATTAAGACAAAACGACTAATCAGAAAATAATGAAACTCCGTCTGTAAATAGAACAAGGTTGGATCTTTAGCTGTGCAAAGGAAAACTTTCTCCTAATTACAGTCTGATATCTGTGCATCCTTAAAGTTGACATTCGCCGAAAAAGGCCAGAAAAAGCACGCATTCTCTTACCGCGTATGTCGTCCACTTTTCAAATAAAATGTAATATTCATACACCAAACAAAAGTATTCAACGATTCCGGCGAGGTATAAAACATCGATGTTCGTCGTGCGATGTGACCAGAAAATGATTTCGAAGTCAGGGCCAATAGCCGTGCTAGTAGTCTATGAAAATTAGGCGATGCTTAAGGAATTAGATTAGGTAACGAAACAAGAAAGGTGATAGATACGTTGTGTTACTTGGGCAGTAAAATAACATAGGACGGTCACAGCACATACTACATAAAAGCCCGAACGACAATGCGAGAAAAAGCATTTCTGAAAAAAGAGAAATTTGTTAACATCGAATATCGATTTCAGTGTTACGCAGTCTTTTCTGAAGGCATTTGTGTGGAGTGTTGCCTTGTACGGGACTGATACATGGGCGATCAATAGTTCAAACAGGATTTTGAATTGTGGTGCTACAGAAGAATGCTGAAGATTAAGTGGGGAGATTGCGTACCTTATGCAGAGATGCTGAACAGAATTGGGGACAAACGGAATTTCGGGCACATCTTGACTAAAAAAAAGGGATCGACTGTTAGGACACATTCTTAGATATCAAGGAATCGTGAATTTAGCATTGGAGGGAAGTGTGTGGGGTAAAAATCGCAGAGGGAGACCAAGAGACGCTTATAGTAAGCAGATTCAAGTGGATGTGGGTTGCCGTTCTTATGAGGAGATGAAAAGGCTTGCTCAGGATAGAGTAGGGTGGAGAGCTGCATCAAACCAGTCTCCAGACTGAAGACCACAATACCAAACATGACCTGCTTCCTCTGCGATATGTATGCCAGAAATTACATCACACTTGAAACACTAAGTTACGCGAGAGTCGAGGACGTAGTCAGTGATTATACATCGGGATTTGCGGTGATGCAACGGCATGTCTGTTCTGGGTGTGAAACGCTCCACTAAACTCCTCCGTTGCGTAATGGTTACTTAAACACGGACTCAAGCAGTCTGCCGTAATAACGCTAATCCGCAAGCTATATCCCAGATTATACACTGCCTACTGGGTGTAATAGCAATAGCTCCAATACTTTCCGACAACAGAAATGGCCAAAGACGGGATTTTGTTGCAGCCGACCTACAAAGAGAAAGTTATTAGCAGTATGTGTGCATCCACTTGTCACTTACCTTAGGATGTAGACTGAACGAAGATGAACCTACGTTCATAGCGTTGGCAGATTAAAACTTTGTGCTGGAACGGGGATTGGAACTTGGAACCATTGCCGTCAGTTTTTATCTGCCAGGAAGTATCATACCAGCGCACAATCCTCTGCAGAATGAAAATTTCATTGTGGAGACATACCCTATGCTGTGGCAAGCAATGTCTCCACCATATCCTTTCTTCCCAGGAGTGATAGTCCTGCAAGGTTCGCAGCAGAGCTTCTGTGAAGTTTGGAAAGTAGGAGGCGAGGTACTGGCGGAAGTAAAGTTGTGAAGCGCCATCGTGAGCCGTGTCGGGATAACTCAGTCGATCAGTTTTAATCTAAAGCACACATACTTCAGCCAAGATAGCTAATTTATTTTATTTGCTGGGTTTTTTTTTTACATGGTTCAATGAGCTATGTCATCATCTTCAGAAAAAAATTACAATGTTCTCCTGTTTTCAATAAAATAAAGAGTTACTTGAGAAAATGTAATATAAGAAACAAACAAAACATTGGCACACAATTTTTAAGTGTGCAATGCAGATGACGATCCACTTTGGTGTTGCAAGTTTTAATAATGCGCATTTTAATAGTTTGGCAATATTCTGTTTCTTATACTACATTTTCACAAGTAACTCATTATTTTATTGATAACAGGAGAACATTGTAATTTTTTTCTGAAGATGATGACATAAAAACACACAAATAAAATAAATTAGCGATCTTGACTGAAGTAAATATGCTTTATATAAATTTTCTATCGCTCTCCATAGGCGTAATATGCCACGTAACTATAACAGTTTTAACCTGACAGGAAATTTCATATCAGCGAACACACCACTGCAGAGTGAAAGTTTCAATCTGGAAACAAATATCTATATACAGGGTTAGTCACCTAACATTACCGCTGGATATATTTCGTGAGCCACATCAAATACTGACGAACCGATTCCACAGACAGAACGTGAGGAGAGGGGCTAGTGTAATTGGTTAACACAAACCATAAAAAATGCACGGAGGTATGTTTTTTAACACAAACCTACGTTTTTTTTAAATGGAACCCCATTAGTTTTGTTAGCATATATAAACAAATACGTAACCAGTGCCGTATGTTGCACTGTAAAATGTTAATTACATCCGGAGATATTGTAACCTAAAGTTGACGCTTGAAACCTCCGGGCCGGCCGTGGTGGCCGAGGTGACTGAGGCGCTCCAGTCACAGTCAGCACGGCCACTACGGTCGGGGGTTCGAATCCCCCCTCGGGCATGGATATTTGTGCCGTCCTAGTTCGTAAGTAGTTCATAAGTAGTTTGTAAGTTTAGGGACTGATGACCCCGTAGTTAAGTCCCATAAGCTTAACAAACATTTGAACATTTTGAAACCTCCGACGTTCAGTTGCGTGTTGTAACAAACACGGGCCACGGTCGGCGAGCAGCATCTGCAGGGACATGTTTACGATGACGATCGTGTTTACGAGTGTGGCTGTAGTGCACTGTTGTGGTTTGGTCTAGCTGTCGCAGGGTCCGCATGTAGCGCTTGCTGCTATTGTTATTCTGCATTCGTCTTTGCACGCAGACTAACTGTAGTACACTGTGTTACCAGACGTCTGTGATAGTGTAGTGTTCTATGAACTGTGACCATGGTGTATTCGAACTCTGAAAAGGCGGAGATGGAGATGATACTCATCTATGGCGAGTGTCGACAAAATGCAGCTGAAGCCTGCAGGGTGTATGCAGAACGGTACCCAGAGAGAGAGCATCCAAAGTGCCGCACATTTCAAAACATCTACCGCCAACTTTATGCAAAAGGTATGGTCATAGCACGCAAACGGGTCCGTAACAGGCTCGTCACAGGAGAAGCGGGTGCAGTTGGTGTGTTAGCTGCTGTTGCCGTAAACCCACACAGAAGTACACAGGACATTGCGAGAGCCGGTGGACTGAGTGAAAGTAGTGTCATGCGCATACTGCATCGTCACCGCATTCACCCGTTTCATGTGTCGCTACATCAGCAATTACATGGTGATGACTTTAATCATCGAGTACAATTCTGTCAATGGGCATTAACAGAGAATGCGTTGCAGTTCTATCAGTTTACCGATGAAGCAGGTTTCACAAGCCACGGGGCAGTGAATCTACGGAACATGCATTACTGGTCCGTGGACAATCCTCGCTGGCTTCGACAGGTAGAGCGACAGCGACCGTGGACTGTAAATGTGTGGTGCAGAATCATTGGCGACCACTTCATTGGTCCTCACTTCATTGCAGGGGCCCAAACAGCTGCAATATACATCGCGTTTCTACAGAATGATCTGCCAACGTTGCTCGAAAATGTCCCACTGGAAACACGTCGACGTATGTGGTATCAGCATGATGGTGCACCTGCACATTCCGCAATTAGGACTAGGCTGACCCTTGACAGGATGTTCGACGTGCGTTTCATAGGACGTGGTGGACGCATAAATTGGCCAGCCCGTTCTCCTGATCTTACACCTCTGGACTTCTTTCTGTGGGGTACGTTAAAGGAGAATGTGTACCGTGATGTGCCTAAATCCCAGAGGATATGAAACAACGTATTGTGGCAGCCTGCGGCGACATTGCACCAGATGTACTGCGGCGTGTACGACATTCATTACGCCATAGATTGCAATTGTGTGTAGCAAATGATGGCCACCACTTTGAACATCTATTGGCCTGACATGTCGGGACACACTCTATTCCACTCCGCAATTGAAAACGGAAACCACGTGTGTACGTGTACCTCACCCCTCATGGTAATGTACATGTGCGTCAGTGAAAAAGACGAATAAAGGTGTTAGCATGTGGACGTAATATGCTGTTCTAGTCTCTTCTGTACCTAAGGTACATCACCGTTCCCTTTGGATCCCTACTTAATTCGGTGCTCTCCGATACACACGATCGAACAGCGGAGGAGTGGTACTCAAGCGTCAACTTTAGGTTACAATAACTCCGGATGAAATTAACATTTTAAAATGCAACAAACGGCACTGATTACGTATTTGTTTATATGTTCAGATGTGCTAACAAAACTAACGGGGTGTCATTTAAAAAAAACGTAGGTTTGTTTTAAAAATATACTTCCGTGCACTTTTTTATGGTTTGTATTAACCAATTACACTAGCCCTCTCCTCACGTTCGGTCTATGGAATCGGACTGTCAGTATTTGATGTGGTTCACGAAATATATATATATGGTTAATTTATGTTAATGTTGCTTGAATACATTGTCTGAAAATCTGAAAGCAGTAGGGATAAAATACCAGAGCGGAAGTATACTTACAGTTTGTCAAAAGAAAAAGAATTCTTATAGAATGAAGGCTTTCACGGCAAGTATTGCCATCACTTATAACGTCCGGGCTGAGATTCCGTGTTCAACACATAAAACTTTACCCTGACGTTTCGCCTTCGACTGCGCAAGGCATCCTCCGAGGTAAAGCGGCGAATGTATGGACCACGGCATCTCAGCATGGAAGTTATAAGAGATGATTTAAAAAAAATGCGTTCGTAAAAGTTGAAGGACATGGATAAGGGAGCAATAAATGAGAAATCAAGTGAAGCCACATCAGTAAACGGGAAATCAAAGAAAATTCAAATTCAGGAAGAAGGTACTGACGTTTCGCTAATGACATTGAAGTCATGTCATACACGGCAAAGGTGTTTGAAGCTCACTTGAAGAGAAGAAATACTGCCTCGCTATGAGATTATAAGATTAATAACAGAATTGCCACGTCGGAGTGACCGAGCGCATTGAGGCACTAAGCTCCGATGAGCGAGGCCGTTCCCCGTCGGGGGTTCGAATCTTCCCTCGGGCAGCGATGTTTGTGTCTTCTTTAGTATCAGGTAGCTCGTAAGTAGTTTGTAAGTTTATGGACTGCTGACCCCGCTGTTTACAAACATTTATTTATTTAATAACAGAATTAAAAGAAGGAGTGCAGATTATGTAATTAGATAACACTATCAGTATTAGATGAACTTTGCTATTAGGACAGCAAAATAACTCACCATCCAGGACAACAAATTGGTTACTATGACCGACATATTGCTAACAAACACTGCCGTATTCCGAAATTATTTACACGGTGTGCGCAGCATCATAATATTATGCAACACTTCCTCTGGAGAACCCAATCACCATGTCTCAACATAGTTGAACCGTCATGGTTAATTTATAGAGCAGAGGGTGACGATCAAATTTACACCTCCAGCCTAGTTCTAATTGGCGGGTGTTTTGGTATAATTATTAATAATACAGTAGAACCTCTCTAATCCGTCACCTTCGAGACCGGGACCATGATCGGAACGACAGAAGGTCGAATTATTCGAAAAATCTAGTATTTATCGCAATATATATATAAAAAAGACATTCATTATAAAAAATTAAACGATTTAAGAACTAAAAGACGTCTACAGTAATATAAAAAGATGTTTTTACACGGTGTTAAACAATATATTAACTTAAAAATGTGTACACACACAATAATATGTATTGGTTTTTGAAGGAAAAACGATAAACAAATTACAGTACTGTATTGTACTTACTGCAGAAGCAAATCGGACACTATGACGAGTTTTCAGACGATCAATTCACTGGCAGCAAATTTAATTTCGGCTTCGTTTTTTGTGCAAAACTATCGCTTTTTCTTTGAGAATTGGCCCGGATACTAGAGTTCCTTTCCTTCCTTCTTGACAAAACCACATCCACAGTGCGTTATCAAGCAGTTCAAGTTTAGGCTTTTTTAATGTTTTGCGATTCTTCAGAGTGTTTTCACCATCAAACGTAGCTCCAATCCTTAATTGTCTTAACACCTACATTCAGTTCCTTTGCAATTTTTTCAGAGCGATTCACCTTTTTCCAATCTTATTTCAGCACTGCTAATTTTTCATTTACTGAACGTTACGTGTTCACGTTAGAATCCAGACATGTTGAAAAACAACTATACACAAAATGGATGTAATAAGTATTGTAGGGAACAAGGAATAAAGCAAACAACGATGTTTTTAATCCCAACAAAGGAGAAAACTGCACCTCGATAAACACCGCAACAATGATATAAAAAAAAGGAACAACTTCCTGATGTTCTGCAAAACTTGTTTATTCGTCAGAAACCGGCTTTCGGCTTCTTAGGCCATCATCAGGTGACAACTGACTGTAGGACACATGTTTTCAAAGATGTTAAGATTTACAAAGACAATCCATACTTCACAAGAAAGTTCATCGCAAGTACTTATATATGAAAGTTATTAACATTTATATAAAAAAATATAAACAGTATGTGTAAAGAATCAAAACTAATATGATTATTTTTGTTGAAAAGGAAGGTTGAAAATAAAACTTATTTCAGTAGAGGTGTAGAGGGGAACTGGATCTGATCTTTTAATACTAAACTGGCATCCTGAGCCAAATGTTTATTGATTTCCAATATTTCCAGTAGTGTCATCTTTCTGCTTTTCTTCAAGGGGTGTACGATCTCACAGTTTACATCATAATCATGGCCTTCTCTGAGCAGATGTTCAGCAAAGGTTGAATCTATCTTTTTTAGCCTCCAGCTTCTCTCGTGTTCTGATAATCTAATAGCTACAGCCCTGCCAGACTGACCAACATACAGTTTCCCACAATGTTTGCATGTGATCTTGTATACACCACTCTGTGATAGGGGTTGAATTTTGTACTTACTATTGAATAAATACTTAGAAATGTTGCTTATATTGTAAAATGAAGGCCTGCAATTTCGAGGTTTTAACTTTCTACCAATTTGATCTGAAATTTTGCCTAAATATGGGATGACACACCAGTTTTTCTGACTACTAACTTGTTCTTGTTGGCCAGCATATAAAAGTGTTCTGGTTTTTCTGATTTTCTTCTTATTCATTGTACTGTCAATAAGGGCAGGGCTATATCTATTACTGGATGCTATATATTTGATTGTTTGTAATTCTGATTGAAATGCAGAATCAGATAATGGAACAGATATGAGGCGATGGGCCATGGAATGGAAAGCTGCATGTTTATGGCTGTGTGGATGCTGGGAACTAGCAGGGATAACTGTTTCTGTTACTGTGGATTTCCTGAAAATACTGAATAAGTGTTTCTTTGTGCTAATGTCAATATTAAGGTCCAAAAAGTTTATAGAAGATCCTCCTAGACCTCGAAGAAGCTTATGATCGGGTACTGCATGACGTAATCTAGTTAGCGCTTTAAGAACATGGCATCGCAGAGTATCTTGTAAATTGGGTAAAAAGCAGTCAACAATTCGAAGATTGGTTTGAACACCACTAGGTCCGTCAAATCATTTATATAGACAGAAAATTATGTTCTATCACACTTCCCTGGGGCAGTCCTGACCATACCCTAGTCTCTGATGAACACTCGCTAACGATGACAACGTACTTGGTGCTATTACGTAAGCAGTCGTACAGCCACATATTTGGGTACCTATTCCACATGCCCGAACCTTCATTGGCGGTCTGCAGTATCACCGTGTAAAACTCCTTCCGAAAATCGAGAAATATGCAATCTGCCTGTTGCCCTTCGTCCATACCTAACACGGTTTCATGAGAGAAAAGGGCAAGCTGAGTTTGTCACGATCAACGCTCCCTGAAGACGAACTGCTGCATGGACTGTAGCTTTTCCGTCTCAAGGAAATTTACTATATTATAATTTAGTACATTTTTAAGAATTCTACAGCAAACTGATGTTAATGATACATGTCTGTAATTTCGTGGGTCCGTTCTTTGGCCTTTCTTATATACGAGAGTCACCTGCGCCTTTTCGAGTCGCTTGGAAATTTGCTTTAGATCAAAGATTTGCGATATATGCAAGTTAAGTAAGGGGCCAATGCCGCAGAGTACTCTTTGTAAAACCAAATCAAGACAAGGGTCAATAGCTTCGGATATTATGTCCACTTGACGAATCTGTTCCTCCAAGAGTTCCCAAAGCAGATGGTCAGCTAACTCTCTCCCAATGAATAAATATTGTCAGAATAAAACTTTCACTTTGCAGCGGTGTGTGCGCTGACAGATTAAAATTACCTGCCGGAACCGGGACTCGAACCTGGAACCCTTGCCATTCGCAGGCAAACGCTCTACCACTGAGCTACCCCTGCACGACTCACGGTGCCGCCCGACAACTTCAACTGTGCCAGTACCTCGCCTCCTACTTTCCAAACTTCATAGAAATTCTCCTGCGAAACTTGCAAGACTAGCACTCCTATAAGAAAGGATATGGTGGAGACATAGCTTAGCCAAAGCGCAAGGGATGTTTCCAGAATGAAACTTTCACTCTGCAGCGGAGTGTGCACTGAAATGAACCTCCTGACAGATAAAATTGTATGCTGGAACCGGGACTCGATGCTGGGACCCTTGCCTTTCGCGGGAAAGCGCTCTACTACTGAGTTACCCCGGCGAGACTCACGGTGCCGCCCGAAAACTTCAATTCTGACAGTACCTCGCCTCCTACTTTGCAAACTTCACAGTTCTCCAACGAAACTTGCAAGACTAGCACTCCTGGAAGAAAGGATATGGTGGAGACATGGCTTAGCCACAGTCTAAGGGATGTTTCCAGAATGAAACTTACACTCTGCAGTGGAGTGTGCGCTGATATGAAACCTCCTGACAGATTAAAATTGTGTGCCGGAACCGGGACTCGAACCTGGGACCTTTGCGATCGCAAGCAATCGCTCTACCACTAATTTTTTTTTTTTTTTTTTTTTTTTTTTTTTTTTTTTTTTTTTTTTTTTGGCTTCGTCCGCAAACAGTATGCCCCTTATTTTTTTTACTATTTTGTTCTCGTTATTGTAAAAAGGCAAAATCAGAACGTTACAAAATAAAAGAACATCTTCCATGTATATTCCTTATTCTTTAAACTTTCTCCGATTGAGTGTTCTGTATGTATTACATTATAGCTTTAATCAGGAAGTTGGAATAACGCTCCTTGTATTTCTTCTTTCTCCGTATTTGGTCGTGTTGCATTATCAGGTAGCGTATGAAGTCCTCCTTTCTCTTTGGTTCTGTACTAAAAATATAGTACACGGTATGACCCATTATCCAGTTTACCGCTTTTCGTTTCGTCTTTGGATACGGAATTGTGTCGGGGTTGAGGCCATCGGCCGGTGTTATTGTATTTGGCGAAGTTCTTCTGACCCGCGCCAACTTTTGCCTTGTGTACTCCCATATTTCTTTATGGAAACTGCATACGAATCGACCACTGAGCTACCCCGGCACGACTCACGGTGCTGCGCGACAACTTCAAGGTTCCCAGGTTCGAGTCCCGGTACCGCCACACAATTTTAATCTGTCAGAAGGTTTCAATAAATATTGTGCCCGTGTTAGGTGTTCCTATTATTTTGTACAACTCCTACACGTCAAGTGAAACATCATAGGGAAGTGCGGGACTACGGCTTCCAGTCTCGGGACCTGGCTTGTTAGACAGGAGTGAGGCTCGGACGCTATCTGCTGAGTAAACTTGTCAGCTGCCGGTATCTGGCCGAGAGATTTACGGCTAGCAGGCTGTCAGCGAGCAGACAGCCCAGCGTCTGACAGGGGCTTAAGCTGCAGGCTGCTTCCGCTGCACCACAAGGCCACAACACAGAGCAGCTATCCTCTCTGATTTGTGAACCTCAACGTCCTGTTAAGTAAGTTAGTGTACTATGGTGTCACAGTCAGCGGCGAAAAATGGTTCAATTGTACCTCAAGAATGTCAGTGTTATGGACTAGGGAATTAAGCTATCAGTCATCATTATATTGGGAAGAACTTGCATTTGGTGTCCCACAAGGATCCATCTTAGGGCCATCCCTTTTTTGTTATCTACATTAATGACATCATTTACGTTAGCAGAAGCAGTGTTCGTTCGTAGGTGATGCAAGCAGTGGCGAATGGGCGGGGGGGGGGGGGAGGTATGGGGCCGTAGCCTCCCCCTCCACCCAAGAGCATGAGGAAAACCTCCTAAAATATGTGCAAGGTGGGTTTTCCTTTCCTCATTCACAAATCAGCCGGATGGTGTTATGCGTCTTCTGGAAACGACATAACAAGACATGGAATGGGCCATCAACAACTTATACATTATAACAATGAATAATAACACTGTCAGCTGTATTTTCATTTACATATATATATATATATTACTTATTGGCAACAAGTTTCGATGAACCAAGCCATCATCTTCAGTCCCTGCACATGGAACGAATATATAAGTATTATGTAAGCAATATACAGAATGAATAAACTCTACGCAGTATATATAAACATAAATATACACAAGCCTCTTTATATATATATATATATATATATATATATATATATATATGTGTGTGTGTTCAAATGTTTGTAGAACTTATGGTACTTAACTATGGGGTCATCAGTCCCAAAGCTTACAAACTACTTATGAACTAGCTAAGAATAAGGACGGCACAAATATCCATGCCCGAGGGGGGATTCGAACCCCCGACCGTAGTGGCCGTGCAGACCGTGACTGGAGCACCTCAGTCCCCTCGGCCACCGCGGCCGACTATATATATGGAAAGAAAGAGGCTTGTGTTTATTCATTCTGTGTAATTGTTTATATAACACTTATGTTTTCATATTCACAGAATATATGACATCAACTGCGAATGGGCACAGTTGAAAATGTGTACCCAGCCCGGATCCGAACCCAGGTCTCCTGCTTTCTAGGCAGTTGCGCTTACCACTACACCACTGGGGACACAGTGATCACCGCACCTGCAAGGACTACCTAAGCACGCCTCCCATAATATACAAATTTTCAGCTTTACCCTTTACCCTTTGAGTATTGTGGGCAGAGTAAAGCTGAGAATTTGTCTTATGTGAGGCGTGCTTAGGTAGTCCTTGCAGGTGCGGTGATCACTGTGTGGTGTCGCACAAGTCCAAAGTGCGCGCCACCTACTTTCGCCGCGCGCCGCCATGCACGCACGGCGCGGCGTTCTTACGACGACAGCCACGAGCGCCCTCTGCTACAACTCCGCTCGTGGCCACCACTGAACGACATCGTTCACTTGGGACTGAGATAGCAACCAGTTAGGACCTTCGGAATCAGATAGGCACCAGTGAAGACTTGGCTATCAGTTAGGCACTAGGCAGGACTCTAGCTCAACTATATATCAACATTCTGCAGTACTATGTAAAAGTTAAGTATTGTATAAATTCTGTGCAATATATATCTCGTTCTAATTTACTCTAGTGTTTCTAGTTTCTGGCTGCTCCCCTCGGTACCTGCACCAGGTGCTATCTTTATTCCTGTGTCGGTCTCATTCCACTCGGCCACCGACACCTACGACGGAAACGAGACACAAAAGCGGCGACGAGGCTGGGACACAAAAGTGGCGACGAGGCTGGGACACAAAACACTGTGTCCCCAATTGTGTAGTGGTCAGCGCAACTGCCTAGAAAGCAGGAGACCTGAAATTCGAACTTCGGCTGGGCACACAATTTAAGCTTTGCCCATTCGCAATTGATGTCACGTATTCTGTGAATATGAAAGAATAACTACTACAGGGTCAGAAGTGACGTCTGTTCTTTCGGAACAAACGCCACATGTATATACGTAAGTATTTGTTCCATGTACAGGGCCTGAAGATGATAGCTTGGTCCATCGAAACTGGTTGCCAATAAGTAATAAAAATGAAAATACAGCTGGCGGTGTTATTATTATTTATATATACTGCTGAAGCCCCATGGTCCATACACAAGATGGACAAAATCAGCTTATATATTAGTTTGAGGTATGCTGTGAGCTTAGCTTTCACCAAGGCCAAAATCCTCGATTCGCCACTGCTTACAAGTATTGCAATAAATAGCTTGTCGAGCATGGTTCATGGACATTAATAAACGGTTTGAAGTGAAGTGATTGGCAATAAACTCTGAAAAGACTCCCTGCATGCAGTTTGGAACATGAAAGACGTTTCTATCTCGCATAAAGTATGAAGAAGAGGAGAGGTTGACTGTATTAAATTCCTGATAAGAAATTCAGTTTGGAGGAGCACACCGCAGAACTGCACAACGCCTCAAAAATCTGTATTTCACATTTTTAATGTGAGTAGACGTATGCAACATATATAGAAAAAGGGTCACGTACTTTGCTTTCTTTCGTTGAGCAGTCAAAGCGCTATTCTGAACGACGTAGAGGTCCTTACTAGGGATGGCGGTTATCGCTGAAACAATCGGTTTTCGGTTATACCGGTTCTTTTCATCTCCAGTTTAACCGCACTGTAAAAACTGCTCAAGATAACCGGTTTTTTAAATAACCTGTTTTCGGTTTTTTATTACTATTATTTCCAGTAAAGTTCGACCGAAACATAATTTGCGGCTGAAACAGAAACCGTAATCGAATTTTCGGTTCTTCTAGTTTCGGCTGAACCCGAAACTTACGAGATTTAGTTAAAATTTAGGTAAATTTAAGTTATAAGACAAATCACTAGTCTTTACATATTTTGCAAGATCCCCTCTCATTACTACGCCTTCTTGGGTGTGTGTAAGCCTAGCCAGTAGTCCGTAGAAGACGATATACGAAGCATACAGATTTACTGGCCTAGTATTTCCATCCGGCAGTTACGAACATTGAGCCAACCACTCCTTAAGTTAGACTTGTGAGCCAGCGCAAACGAATATCTCTTTATATACACAATATATATAAGTTACAGTCAGTAAATGAACTTCAATCAGTGCTGCAGAAGTATTTAGAAAAATAAAATCACAGTTCCGACTAACAGTATGATTGTTGTCAGTGTAAATTTACGCAAATTGAACTAGAAAAGCTGTGTACCAGATGATCAAAGAGTGTTCAAATGTGCGTGAGTTCTTATGAGACCGAACTGCTTAGGTTCATCGGTCCCTACACTTAGACACTACTTTCTCTAACTTTAACTTACGGTAAGGACAACATACACACCCATGACCGAGGGAGGATGCTTTCTCATTAAATGACATAGAATGTTTGTAGTACCTCCACCCGTTTTCAGCTTTTTAAAACAAATGGAGCATTGTACCTCACTGCTCCCGTACTTCGTGAAGTACTTCCACACTCGGGATGGTGCCGTTTAAGACACAACCGATGTCTGGCGACGACAGCAAGGAACTGCCGCATGACCAGTCGGAGACAAGTCTCGTACACTGCCGGTGCACGCGCGTCGTCCAATAGGCCACGCCACACGGCAACAGGTAGATAGATGCCTCAATAGCTGCACTAGTTCTTAAGTTCTTATGCCACGCGTTTGTTGCGAGTTTCTGACTGCTGGGACTTAACTACGGGGTCATCAGTCCCTAAACTTTCAAACGACTTATGAACTAGCTAATCCTAAGAACGGCACAAATATCCATGCCCGAGGGGGGATTCGAACCCCCGACCGTAGTGGCCGTGCAGACCGTGCCTCAGTCTTAAATTATCACTGATCGCTATTCTTAGTTTCTGTGATGATCTAATATTTGACAGCAGTGGAAATTTTAGGAATAGCCCTAAATATTAGGGTCTACTAGTTTTATTTTTTAAAATTATTTACAAAAAAACACATTTTGAACCACTACTACAGGAAGTAGTCGTACCGGTTTTTTTACCCGGTTCTTGGCAATAACTAAAAAACCGGTTACAACCGGCACCAAATAAATACCGAAAAAAAAAGGTTATTCAAAACTAAAATACTGGTATCGGTTTTAACCGGTCGGTTTTTCCCATCCCTAGTCCTTACGCCTCCACCATTCGTCCACCACCAGGTTGCGGTATGTTTCGTGCAGGATTGTTCGGAGGTCCACGTTAGCTCCAGATGAGGGAACAACGATTGTCAAGCTGAACACAAAATCGTGACTTATCGGTGAACACAACCCGATGTCATTCGTCACGACTCCAATTCTGATGTTCCTCCACAAGTTTCTGTGAGCTAAACAGAAACGTGGTTTTAATGGGACACACGTCATGGGCCTGCGAGCATAGAGGCCACATTCCCGAAGACGACTTTGGATGAGATTAATAGTTGTTCCATAGATCATGAATATGACATTTTGTAACGATGTCGAAAGTGTCAGTTTAGTAAAAGATTACATGACATAATTTTCTTAATATATATATATATATATCTGTGAGGACAACACACACACCCATGCCCCAGGGAGGACTCGAATCTCTGACTGGATCAGCCGCGCAGCATGTGACATCGAGTCTCAGACCGCTTGGTAAATTTCCCTGGGATTTTCACAGGTAACTTGAGTATAGCTTGGGGGGCAACATGCAACAAATTTAATTTGCCTCAGAACCGAAAAATAAATATAATACTTTTCCTTTAGTTTTAACTTTTAAGTGGCGTACATAAAAAATGTAAGTACTTACAGTTTTTCTGGTGGGCAGCTTATACATGGGCACTGCAACTTTGGTGAAATGAGAAAACCCCTGTTTCTCCACAAGAGAGTGAGGCAAGTTGTGTTTGCAAATCATAAAAACCAATGTGTTGGTAAGCTCAGCGTCACCTTTACCACCCTCTACAAAGAAGTTTGTGTATATTACACATTGCATTCTGTTACTATCTTCAGATATGTACGTTTGAAACATTTGGTTAAAGTCTGTCTATAATTTTTATTCTCATTGTATTGAGAAAATTATGACTTACTCTGATAGCAAGAAGTTCTTTCATGGTTTTCGAACAGGGTCAACAGCCTTAAAGAAGGTGAATGAGTAGGAGATCTGGATCGAAATGGAGGTGAGGCTGTAGTGGAAATCGGTGTCGTCGTATCCAGCAAAGATGACGAAGGTGAAGGGCAGCCGACCGCGGTGGCCGAGGGGACTGAGGCGCTCCAGTCACGGTCTGCACGGCCACTACGGTCGGGGGTTCGAATCCCCCCTCGGGCATGGATATTTGTGCCGTCCTTAGTCTTAGCTAGTTTGTAAGTTTAGAGATTGATGACTCCGTAGTTAAGTCCCATAGACTATACAAACATGTTTTTCTTAATTTGTTATGCTAATTATTGCTTTTCTGATCAGATGAAGCGCCATCTGTCGGGCGTTTTTTTAACTTTTTTTTCCTCTTCTAATATAACCCTATGTCATTCGAAACATTCTGCACAGTGTGTTATTGGAGTGTTGCGAACCTCACAAATGTAGTTCTTTCTCTATGTTTTATAATAAATTATGTTTTGGTGTATTTAGTTTTGATGTAAGTGGATTGGAATAGTGGCAAAATAATACCTTATATATATAATATATATATATATATGGCAACACTCCAATAACACACTGTGCAGAATCAGTAAAACCAAAAACAAACACTTCTGATCTGTGGAAAACAACTATGAACAGTGAAAAAGTGACAGTGAAAGTAGTGAGAAAACGACACAGCATGAAGAAACGGAGGTATTGCATTAAACAGAGTGGCATTCCATGATGTGAAGCGAAAAGAAGACAAAATTTCCGTAAGTAACAAACATTAGGCCTACTTTTCATGGTCCATTTAAGAACTGTTTTCGATCTAAAAACAAAACAAACTGTAGATTTCTATTATTACAGACCACTGATTATGTTATACAGTCATTAAAACGAAACGCAACTGGTGCGAAAAAAATCGCATTTTTATTGTAGTTGCAAAGACGGACAACCACTGCCATTCATAGTTATGAAAGCAACTACGGACATTATGGTCACACAAACGAAGAATTGATTACCTAACTGGCCGGCCGCGGTGGCCGAGGGGACTGAGGCGCTTCAGTCACGGTCTGCACGGCCACTCCGGTCGGGCGTTGGAATCCCCCCTCTGGCATGGATATTAGTGCTGTCCTTAGAGTTAGCTAGTTCATAAGTAGTTTGTAAGCTTAGGGACTGATGACCCCGTTTTTTTTTTATTTATTTTTTTTTTATTTTTTTATTTTTTTTTATTTATTTTTTTTTTTTTATTTTATTTTATTTTTTTTTTTTTTTTTTGTGTGTGTGTGAACGGTACGTCGATGGCGAGAGCGTACGGTCACACGGTCCTATATCGTCACATTTTGTTGTTATCAATTTTGCTCCCTGAAGCAGCGACAAAATTAAGGGCTTTAGACCGCTCGGCTACTCCACCGCAGCCGTCGGTCTGTCTGTGTTGATGTTGTGCATGGTGTTTCTGCCTCGGGGGTGCGTTGCAGCTGAGTTGCATTCAGCCTCCTGTCTCGACGGTCTGTTAACCAAACGTAGCGGTCATCTCTTGCTGATGTTGCCTGAGGACTAACTTGGCCTTGCCTTCTTTTAACGGTTCCTTTAGTCTGAAATCTCGTCCTGGTAATCACAGCTCGGGACACCCCAACAGCTGCAGCCACCTCCCTCTGTGTCTGTCCCGCTTCCAACCTTCCTATGGCTCTCCATGTCACAGCTTCTGGTCAGTCACGCTGTTGTTGCTTCTTGCACTACTTGCCCACTGCTCCATCTGTGTAATTGCTTTTGTAAACACAACACCATCCACCTCTGCAGCAACTTTCTGTTACTATCACTATCTAGGTTGCCATATACAACCGCTCTCTCAAAGAAGGATCTGTACCAAAAGATTGGAAAGTTGCACAGGTCACACCTATATTCAAGAAAGGCAGTAGGAGTAACCCACTAAACTACAGGCCGTTTTCATTGACTTCAATTTGCAGCAGGGTTTTGGAACACATCCTGTATTCAAATATTATGAATTACCTCGAACAGATTGATCTATTGCCCAAGGTCAACAGGGATTTATAAAATATCGTTCATGCGAAACACAACTAGCTCTTTACTCACACGAGATGATGTGTGCTATCGACAAGGGTTCACAAATTGATTCAGTATTTCTTGATTTCCAGAAGGCTTTTGACACCGTACCTCACAAACGGCTTTTAATCAAATTGCGTCGTTACGGTATATCGCCCAAAATTTGCTATTGGATAGAGGATTTCCTGTCAGAGAGGACACAGTTCGTAGTAATCGATGGAAAGGCGTCGACTAAAACGGAGGTGATTTCGGGCGTTCCACGAGGTACTGTTATTGGTCCTCTGCTGTTCCTTATTTACTTAAACGATTTAGGGGAAAATCTAAGTAGCTCTCTTAGGTTGTTTGCAGATGACGCCGTCATTTACCGTCTAGTAAAATCATCTGAAGATCAGAACCAACTGCAGAACGATTTGAATATCAATATGGTGTAAGAATTGGCAATTGACTCTAAATAATGAGAAGTGTGAAGTCGTCCACATGAGTACGAAAAGAAATCCGTTAAAATTTGTTTACATGATAAATCAATCAAAAGTGAATGCCGTAAACTGCACAAAATACCTAAGAATTACAATTACTTCTGACTTAAATTGGAAAGAACACGTAGATAATATCGTGGGAAAGGCGAACCAGAGACTGCGTTTTATTGGCAGAACCCTTAAAAGATGCAACAGAACTACTAAAGAAACTGCAAACACTACGCTTATCCGTCATTTTATGGAGTATTGCTGCCCAGTGTGGGATCCTTATCAGGTGTTTTTTGACGGAGAACATCGAAAGTGTCCAAAGAAAGGTAGCTCGTTTCGTATTGTCACGATGCAGGGAAGACAGCGTTACGGAAATGATACAGGATCTGGGATGGGAATCATTACAACAACGGCGCATGTCGCTGCGGCGTGCGCTACTTACGAAACTACAATCGCCAACATTCTCCTCCGAATGCGAAAATATATTGTTGACTCTCACTTACATAGGTAGAAATGATCATCAAAATTAAAATACGAGAAAGCAGAGCTGGAACGGAGAGATTCAGGTGTTCTTTCTTCCCGCGTGCTATTCGAGAATGGAATGTGAGATGAATGGTATAAAGGTGTTTCGATGAACCCTCTGCCAGGCACTTAAATGTTATTTGCAGAGTATCCCATGTAGATGTAGATGTAATGTTGTTGTCTCCACTCCGTAGAACCGACAGAAAGACACAGAATAATTTGATTCATTCTACATCTACATGGATACTCTGCCACTGAAGTGCATGGCGCAGCGTTCATCGAAGCGCTTTTTATGGTATTTCTCTGTAGTTAGTTTCTCTAATAGCTCGCGGGGAAAAAGGAACACCTAAATCTTTCTGTTTCAATCTGATTTCTCTTATTTCATTTTGGTGATCATGTTTTCCTCGTGAAAGAAATTTCGCAAATAGATCTCGCCGCAATAAATAACGTTTTTCTTTCAGTGATTTCCACCCCAACTCGTGCATCATTTTCGTGACTCTCTCCTATATCGCAATAACACAGCCGGCCGCGGTGGCAGAGGGGACTGAGGCGCTTCAGTCACGGTCTGCACGGCCACTACGGTCGGGGGTTCGAATCCCCCCTCGGGCATGGATACTTGTGCCGTCCTTAGTTGTAGGTAGTTCATAAGTAGTTTGTAAGTTTAGGGACTGATGAACCCGTAGTTAAGACCCTTAAACTTAACAAGCATTTGAACATTTGCAATAACACAAAACGAACTGCCCTTCTGTGAATTGTCTCTGAATCGTACGTGAGTCAAACAATACTCCAAAATAGGACGCTCAAGTGTAGTGTAGGCAGTTTCTTTAGTTCAACTGTTACATCTTCTAAGTGTTCTGCCAATGAAACGTAGACTTTGGTTCGCCTTCCCTACAATATTTCCTATGTGCTGCTTCCATTTTAAGATACAGAAGTCCTTATGTTCACCAATTGTGACTGATGCCCACAACATTCTTCAGTCACAATGAGTTGTGATGTTTCCTGCACATAAGCACGATTGCCCCTACTTTCTCTCGAGAAACACTAAGGGTTGGTTCGTCCACCTTTCGTTAATCTTCTCGTCAGTAAACGAGTTAAATGTGTTCGTTAAGTGGATTGCGTTTTCATTGTCACATACACATCTCGTTTGCTAACCTGGAGAAAACGAGAAGGTACGATATATATTTCGTCTATGTTGGCAATAGAAGCAAATTTAAGTGCCGTCTGAGTAAACAGCTGTTCGCCATATTTGACTAGCAGGCAAGAGGTTAGCAGACAGTTGTTATTTGGCGCTAAGGAAAACAAACGTGAATGAAGCTCGAATTTTACAAAAAGTTAGTGCGAGAGTCTTGTGTCCTTAATAGAGAAATATAAAGACACATTGGATTGAGAGAGACCAGTGCCAGTGTCATCTCAACTACATCTACATCTACATAGATACTCTGCAAATCACATTTAAGTGCCTGGCAGAGGGTTCATTAACCACTTTCATAACTTTCCTCTCTACTGTTCCATTCTCTAATAGCGGACGGGAAAAAAAGAACACCTAAATCGTTCCGTTTTCGATCTGATTTCTCTTATTTTATTGGGATGGTCATGTCTCCCTAAGTAGGTGGATGCTAGCAAAATATTTTCACATTCAGAAGAAAAAGTCGGTGATTGAAACTTCGCAAACAGATCACGCCGCAATGAATAACGTCTTTCTTTTAATGATTTCCACCCCAATTCGTGCAACATTTCCGTGACGCTTCCCCCCCCCCCCCCCGTAAGATGATAAAACAAAACGAGCTGCCCTTCTGTGAACCTTCTCCATATCTTCCGTCAGTCCCACCTGGTGAGGGTCCCACAAGGGGCAACAGTACTCCAGGAGAGGACGCACAAGTGTGATGTAGGCAGTCTCTGTCGTGGAGCTGGTGCATCTTCGAAGCGTTCTGCCGATGATACGTAACCTTTGGTTCGCCTTCCCCACAATATTTTCTGTGTGTTCTCTCCAAAGTTGTTCGTAATTGTAACTCCTAGGTATTTGGTAGAATTTACGACCTTAAGGTTTGACTGATTTATCGTGTAATTGAAGTTCAACGGATTTCTTTTAGTGGTCATGTGTATTACTTCACACTTTTCTTTATTTAGTGTCAATTGCCAATTTTCACACCATGTAGAAATTTTGTCTAAATCGCTTTGCAGTTGCTTTTGATCCACTGTTGACTTCAGTAACCGATAAAAGACAGCATCATCCGCGAACAGTCTAAGGGAGCTATTAAGATTGTCTCCTAAATCGTTTATAAACACGAGGAAGAGTAGGGGACCTATAACGTTTCCCTGTGGAACGCCAGATATCACTTCTGTTTTACTTGATGACTTACCGTCAATTACAACGAACTGTGTCCTTTCTGATAGGAAATCGTGAATCCAATCGCACAATTGGGAAGATATTCAATAAGCACGCAATTTCATTAGAAGCCGCTTGTGGGGTACAGTGTCAAAAGCCTTCCTGAAATCCAGAAATGTAGAATCGATTTGAGATCCCTTGTCGATGGCACTCAACACTTCATGTGAATAAAGGGCAAGCTATGTTTCGCAAGAGCGATACTTTCTGAATCCGTGTTGACTATTGGTTAATAGGTCGTTCTCTTCGAGGTAGTTCATAATATTCGAACAAAGTATATGTTCCAAAATCCTACTGCAAATCGACGTCAGTGAGATAGGCCTGTAATTTTGGGGATCACTCCTATTGCCTGTCTTGAATATTGGAGTAACTTGGGCAACTTTCCAGTCTTTGGGTACGGATCTTTCGCTGAGTGATCGGTTGTAAATGATAGCTAAGTACGGAGCTATTGCATCAGCATACTCTGAGAGGAATCTAGTTGGTATACAATCTGGCCTGGAAGATTTGTTTTTGTTTAGTGACTTCAGTTGTTTTACTACTCCAGTAACTACCTCCCGAACAGCTTTCCAAACAAGACGTTTTGCAGATACCAGCCAAGTCCCCTGTGACAGTGAACATTGTGCCAAGTGCTTAGTACCTTAAGGGTATACGACACGGAGCGTATTTGGTCGCTAGTCGCTGGCGTCTGTTGTCGCTCGGCGTATAGGCGAATATCGAATGAATACGCTGACGCAATGACACGCAGCGACTTCAGACGCTAGCGCCTTCGTAAAAACAATTGAAACACGACGTAGCATATGGCACATTGTTTTGGAGGTTAGGTGATTCCAAACAATTCTGTTTCCCACCAAACAAAATATGAAGTGGAATTGTAATCAAATTTCTGGAAATTTATCGACGTTTTCCAGTATTATAGGCATTAAAAATGATTATTTAAATACTAAAGTTAGAGACACTCAATTTAACCAACTGTTTGGCGACTGACGAATTGAACACTGAAGGTTTCTTGGAGGATATGGATACCAAACACCTGAAAACAAAAATCAAAACAATAAAATATCTCATCTGCATTATATTTCTGTAGGGAGAAGGATCTCGACAATAATAATTCTCTCAAAAGATTTGCAGAAGCAGTATATTTATCCCTCCTCCAAAAAATGTTCAAATGTTTGTACAGCTTATGGGACTTAACTACGGGGTCATCAGTCCCTAAACCTACAAACTACCTATGAACTAGTTACGAACTAGGACGGCACAAATATCCAACGCCGACCGTAGCGGCCGTGCAGACCGTGACTGGAGTGCCTCAGTCCCCTCGGCCACCGCGGCCGGCTCTCCCTCCTCCCAATCCACCTTCTTATCCATTTTCTTTTATTTTTTCCTACTTTTCCGTTTTGATTTCGGTAGATTGTGTTTCTCGCAAAAGTCTTAAAAGAACAATGCTATCATTTATTACTTCCTTCGACATGTTGACTCTACTGCTGGCTACTTTATACGCTCCTGTATATGACACGGGGCGACCAACATTTGCGAGCGACCAAAAACGCCAGCGCCAGCGTCTAGAGTAGTCCACCCTTCAACTTCAGACGCTCGCGTTTCGGAGCAGCGACTTCGTTCTCTGTCCTTGTTCACATGGAGAGAATTTAGCATCTGCGTCCAAATACGCCAGCGACTAGCGACCAAATTCGCTCCGTGTAATATACCCTTTAGTGCAAGCAATAACAGTGTACTGCTCCTGTAGATCGAAGTAAGAAATCACAGTTTAGGACTTACACTAGGGGCAACAAAGTAAATAATTAATAAGCTTGCAGACATAACTATTGTACTCTGTTTTCTATTACGACAGAACTCTTACAAAATACATATGTCTGTTGGATACTTCAGATGATCATGGAGTTTTTCATGCAGCGTTTTTACAGTGGCCTTCGAAGACTTAGGGCCGGTTCGTCTATCTCTCGTTAATCTTCTCGTTAGTAAACGAGAAGATACCTTTTACGTCCAGTTAAATTTGCTCGTTAAGTGCATTGCGGTTGTCATTGCCAGATACTCCTCTCGTTTGCTAACCTGAAGAAAACGAGAAGGTACGATATATTTCGACTAGGTTGGCAATAGAAACAAATGAAAATGCCTTCTAAATAAACAGCTGTTTTCCTTATTTAACTATCAGGGAAGAGGTTAGCTGATAGTTGTTAATTGGCGTTATAGAAAACAAACGTGAAAGAAGCTCGAATTTTATAAGAAGTTAGTGCGAGTGTGCTGTGTCCTCAATAGAGAAAAATATTAGGGTGCATTGGAATGTAAAAAAAAAAACGGACGCCATGACATGGAAGGTGAAGAAAAAAGCGACATGATCGCGTGTGGCAAATGTATCCAGTGCTTTCCACGGAAAATGTAGGACAGTAAAAATGCGTAGGGCTTAGTACGATAACATGCCAAGTGCGTAATATCTTAGTGCAAGCTTGCACATAGGCAAAAGCATACTGTTCCTGTAGATCGGAGGAAGGAATCACATTTTAGGCCTCACACTAGGCGCAACAAGCATAAGTAAATACTGGGTAAAATTTTACGACGCTTCTCGCCGGACTCCAGTGCTTATGTTGGCAACAGATAAACAATGAAGTGTAGAATTGTGTTAATATTCTTAACGAGCTACAGAGTAAATGTTATTGCTGCTCGTTTCACTCGCAGAAAAATTAATACTGTACCTGCTCTATAGTTGACAGGTTCTTGTATGTACGCTTGTCCGTTCAGAAAAAAATAATTTTCGTTTCAATTGAAGTTGTTACGAAAAAACATTTATTGGTCGTCTGAGTTGCCATCATTACCATTGCTGCCAATATAAGCACTGCAGCCCGGCGAGAAGCGTGGTACAATTTAACCAAATACAGAATTAATAAGCTTGCAGGCATAAATAATGTATTCTGTTTTCTATTATGACAGATAACTTACAAAATACGTAACTATCTGTTGGACTCTTGATGATCGTGGAGTTTTTAATGTAGCGTTTCCAAGACGAAATAGCGTAACAAATTCTGCATCATCTAAGCGTTGAATATGATTTGGGCGAACATAAATACGTCTAGGTCGCATTATAGGAGCAATGACCTCTAGATCGTCTAAAATATTGACATCGTCTTCATTGTCAAACAAATCTCTTATTCTAACCATTTTCATCACCGCGATTCTCATTGAACTAGTCGTTACCCATAAGTTTGTATTTTGATATCACAACAATACTTTTAAGGTTATGCTGCGTATCTGCAATATATATCAAACTCATCTGCTAGCTGCTAACATGGATGGTGCGAGAAATATGACGATAAAATTTTTCAATGAAGCTGCTTTCCACACTAGTTTTTCATACATGTAGTGCTTCTGTTATTTTATTCGATAAATCGCTCTTTATCACGTGAATATATTGCGGTAGTTTAGCGCTTTGGAATCTTTCTATTTTCATACAGATTCTCACTTAACTGATTGTTAGCCGTGTAACGAGCAGAATGTTACTCGTCAACTTAACGGCCAGTTTGAGGTCTTTTAACGCCAGGTTAACCAATAACGAAACATTGACAAACGCAATTATCCGCTAACGATAAGTTAAAATCTTAACCGGAACTTAACGAAACATTGACAAACCGGCCCTAAATCGCGTAACAAATTCTGCATCATCCCGACAATCAAACTGATTTGGAAGAACATAATGAAGGAAGCCTTATTCGGGCAATGACCTCTAGATCGTCCAAAATATTGACAGCCTCTTCATTTTCCATCGTCTCTTATTCCAGACATTTTCATCATACGGATTCTTACATAACTAGTCGTTAACCATAAGTTTGTATTTTGATATCGCAACAATAATTTTAAGGTTATGTTACGTATCTGCAATATATCAAACTTATCTAATCGCTACTGACATGGATGGGGCGAAAAATGTGACGATAAAATTTTCCAACAGCTGCTTTCCACACTAGTTTTTCATATACGTAGTGCTTCTGTTATTTTGTCGAGAAATAGGTCATTATCACGTGAATAAAATGTTCAAATGTTGGGGACTTAACTGCGGGGCCATCAGTCCCTAAACTTACAAATTACATATGAAATGGCTTATACTAAGGACAGCGGGGAGGGAGGGGGGAGCTTAGGGTTTAACGTCCCGTCGACAGCGTAGTCATTAGAGACGGAGCTTACGCTCAGGTATTTGGGTAAGGATGGGGGAGGAAATCGGCCGTGCCCTTTGAATGTAACCATCCCGGCATTTGCCTGGAGTGATTTAGGGAAATCACGGAAAACCTAAATCTGGATGGCCGAAGGTGGATTTGAACCACCATCCTTCCGAATGCGAGTCCAGTGTGTTACCACTGCGCCACCTCGCTCGGTCTAAGGACAACACAAACATCCATACCCGAGGGGGGGGATTCGAACCCCCGACGGGGAACGGCCTCGCGCATCGTTCCACACACAGCGCCTCAGTGCGTTCGGCCTCTCCGCCGCGGCTATCACGTGAATATACTGCGGTATTTTAACTCTTTGGAATCCTGTCATTTTCATACAGATTCTCACATAACTAGTCTTTAGCCGTGTAACGTGTAGAATTCCACTCGTTAACTTAACGGCCAGTTTGAGGTCTTTTAACGTCACGAGGGGACTGAGGCACTCCAGTCACGGTCTCCACGGCCACTACGGTCGGGGGTTCGAATTCCCCCTCGGGCATAGATATTTGTGCCGTCCTAGTTCGAAGTAGTTCAAAAGTAGTTTGTAAGTTTATGGACTGGTGACCCCGTATTTAAGTCCCATAAGCTATACAAACATTTGAACATTTTTTTAACGTCAGGTTAACTGATAACGAAACATTGACAAACGCAATTCTCCGCTAACGACTAGTTAAAATCTTAACTGAAACTTAACGAGACATTGAAAAACCTGCCCTAAACCATGACTCATCAGTGAACAGATTTTCCTCCACCCAGTGTCTCCGTTCTAAACGGGGTCGTCCGTCGTTTTAATAGGACGCGCACCATAGGCTAGGGATGGAGGTTATCGCTGAAACAACCGGTTTTCGGTTATACCGGTTCTTTTCATCGCCAGTTTAACCGCACTGTAAAAACTGCTCAGGATAACCGGTTTTCGGTTTTTATTGCTTTTAATTCCAGCAAAGTTAGACCGAAACTTAACTGACAGCCGAACAGAAACCGTAATCGAATTTTCGGTTCTTCTAGTTTCGACCGAAAACGAAACTTAGAAAGTCTAGTTAAAATTTTGGTAAATTTACGTTATACGACAAATCACTAGTCTTTCCATATTTTGCAAGATCCCCTCCCAATACTACGTCTTCTTGAGTGTGTGTAAGCCCAGCCAGAAGTCCGTAGAAGATGATATACGAAGCATACAGATTTACTGGCCTAGTATTTCCATCCGGCAGTTGCGAATATTGAGCCAACCACTCCGTAAGTTGGACTTGTGAGCCAGCGCATACGAATATTTCGTTATATACACAATATATATATATATATATATATATATATATATATATATATATATATATATATATATATATATATAAGTCAGTAAGTAAATGAACTTCAATCAGTGCTGCAGAAGTATTTTGAAAAATAAAGTCACAGTTGCGACTAACAGTATGATTGTTGTCAGTGTAAATTCGCAAAGTGAACTAGTAAAGCTGTGTACCACATGATCAAAGAATGTTCAAATGGGTGTGAGTTCTTATGAGACCTAACTGCTTAGGTCATCGGTCCCTAGACTAACAAACTACTTAATCTAACTTAAACTAACTTACGACAACATACACACCCATGACCGAGGGAGGATTCGAACCTCCGACTGGAGCAGCCGCGCAGTCGGTGACATGGGGCCTCACATCGCACGGCTATCTCGCGAGGCATCACATGCTCAATGTTACCTAAACCCATATTGGTTATTAAAAAAAGCCCCTCACTTTCAAGCAATCACATTAATAAAACTTGTTAGCATAGCAATATTATAATACATTAAAAGTTTTAACCAACGTGTTGAGGAGCTAACAACACTCTGTTCTTTAATATCCAATAGTACAAGCAGTCAAGAACACTCATTTATTAAAATGGCCGCTTTCGGCACATTTAGTCAGTCTTCATCAGATTATTATTAAAAAAACCACACATTTTGAATCACTGCTACAGGAAGTACTTGTACCGGCTTTTTTACCCGGTTCTTGGCAATATATAATAAAACCCGGTTACAACCGACCCAAATAAATACCGAAAAACCGGTTATTCAAAACTAAAATACCGGTATCGGTTTTAACCCGTCGGTTTTCCCCATCCCTACCATACGCCCCCGTGCGTAGAGGCCATGGGTTAGAATAGACTGATATTTGTTCCATAGATCATGAAAATGAGATCTCTTAGTGATATGGAATGTGTCAGTTTAGTAAAAGGTAACATTACTTTTTTTTTACATTTTTTGCCCCTCTGTAAAAATTCACCGGGCTATTTGTTTGTGTTGACATCATACGTCCTGTTGCTGCCTCTAGGGTGTATTCATTGTGCTTTTAACCGCAGATAGCGGTCATCTCTTACTGATGTCAACCGTTGTCGACCTTGGCCTTGCCTTCTTTTAACAGGCCCTGTTGTCTGAATCGCGTTCAGGTCCTGGAAATTACAGTTTGGGACACTCCAACAGCTGCAGCCACCTCCCTCTGTGTCTTTTCCGTTTTTAAACCTTCCTATGGCTCTCCATGCCACAGCTTCCGATAAGTCAAGTTGTTGTTGCATTGTCTGCCGCGGTGGCCGAGGGGACTGAGGCGCTCCAGTCACGGTCTGGACGACCACTGCGGTCAGGGGTTCGAATTCCCCCTCGGGCATGGATATTTGTTCCGTCCTTAGTCTTAGCTAGTTCAAAAGTAGTTTGTAAGCTTAGGGACTGATGACCCCCTAGTTAAGTCCCATAAGTTCTACAAACATTTGAACATTTTTGTTGTTGCATTGCACTGCCTGCTCTCTACACTGTCTGAACCCAGTGTAATAAGAAACCAGGGGAAAAAGGAGGAATGTCACAACAACTAGATTTTCAGAGAACGGTGAATCAGTATTTTCAGACGCTCAAAAAATAAATACCGTGTGATCAAAAACTCAGCATAAATTTGAAAACTTAATAAATTACGGAATAATGTAGATAGACAGGTAAAAATTGACAAATACGTTTGGAATGATATCGGGTTTTATTAGAAGGAAAACAAAAGTATTGCTAGACGTGTGAAAGATCTGTTGCGCACGTCTTTTGGCGATGATCGTGTGCTCAGCCGCCACTTTCGTCATGCTTGGCCTCCCAGGTCCCCAGACCTCAGTCCGTGCGATTATTGGCTTTGGGGTTACCTGAAGTCGCAAGTGTATCGTGATCGACCGACATCTCTAGGGATGCTGAAAGGCAACATCCGACGCCGATGCCTCACAATAACTCCGGACATGTTTCACAGTGCTGTTCACTACATTACTCCTCGACTAAAGCTATTGTTGAAGAATGATGGTGGACATATTGAACATTTTCTGTAAAGAACATCATCTTTGCTTTAATTTGTCACGCAAATTTTTGCTTTTCTGATCAGATGAAGCGCCATTTTCGGACTTTTTTTAACCTTTTTCCTTCTAATATAACCCCATGTCATTCCAAACATGTTTGTTAATTGTTACCTCTCTATCTACATTATTCCGTGATTTATTAAGTTTCCAAATTTATACTGACTTTTTTTATCACACGGTATTTCACATACTTATATCTCTGGACGTTACACTTTCTTTCCTAGATCAGTTTACAGCACATATGCCGCGGTGGAGTAGCCAAGGGGTCGAAAGCACCTCGCTGCGGAGCACGCGGTTGCTCGCCGTGGAGGTTCGAGTCCTCCCTGGGGCATGGGTATGTGTGTGTTTGTCCTTAGGTTAGTTTTCCTAGGTTTAAGTAGTTTGTAAGCTACGGACTGATGACCACGCAGTTTGGACCGATAGAATTACAAACATTTGAATATTTTTTTACTGCACATATGGAGCTTCTGACAGAGCATACGAACTCGTCAATAACTTTTTTTTTTTTTTTTTTTTTTTTTTTTTTTTTTGACATCATCTTTTCTCTCCTGGTGTCTTCGTTTCGTAGAGTAAACACAAGTCAACACCAGCGCCATCTGCAGCAAATTTCTGTTGTTACCATTATCTCGGCTGCACTCCGTAGAAAATGTTCAAATGTTTGTATAGTCTATGGGACTTAACTACGGGGTCATCAGTCCCTAAACTTACAAACTACTTATGAACTACTTACGAACTAGGACGGCACAAAAATCTCCATGCCCGAGGGGGGATGCGAACCCCCGACCGTAGTGGCCGTGAAGACCGTGACTGGAGCGTCTCAGTCCCCTCGGCCACCGCGGCCGGCACACTCCGTAGAAACGACAGAAAGATGGTAAAGGATTGTACCTGGCAACGTATTCATCTCAACTGATCACCTAATTGTTTTGACCAGTGTAGAACGACTTGAGTGAAGAGACACGAAACGCTAAAAGGTGAGGGACAAGGAAAATGGCGCAGATTTTCCGTGTAGGCTCCAGCGTTGTAGCGGCAGTGTACAGCGGTGGTCGGGTGCAGCGTTCTGGCCGGTGCCAGTGATGGATTGCCGGGAGGGCGGTCGTCGGTAGATAAGGCCGCAGGATAATCCTGCCGCGCTGCTGCCGCTGCTACCGTGCTGGCGGGTTTATCTGGCGCTGAGACTCCACCTGGCAGTAGATAGCGACGGGGCTCTCCACCCAGGCCAGCGCGGGCTGCGGCGGTCAGTGCGTAGCGTCCACACGCACTCTCCGCTCCTTAGCCAGCTATAGTCGGGCCGCCGAAAGAACGTCCCTGACAGTAGGGATGGGCAAGAAATCACGTACTCGTGAAAAATCACGGTGATTGAAAATTCACTGTTTTCACGGTCGCGGCGATCTGGAATCTGACCGTGATTTCAGTCACGGTCACGTTTGGGTAGCGACCAGCAGGAATAGCAGCGAACAGCAGTACAAACTACAAAGAGCCATCTGGTGGCCGAAATGAGTACTAAATGCAGCACCGAATAGCAGGTGTAGCAGCGAATAGCGGAAAAGCGAAGAGGAGGTGAGGGAAGAGAAGCAGCAAAGGCTAAAAGAGCCATCTGTGGGTCGAAATCTGTACTAATATCAATGCAGCAAATAGCGGGTATAGCAGCGAATCACCGATAAGCGAAGAACGGGTATAGCAGCGAATCACCGACTAGCGAAGAACGGGTGCACCGGCTAAAAGGCGATTATGGACAGTGACCAGTTCGCATACACTTGTGCGTTTTTCCTAGAAAATCGCCAGGGCCCGGCAGGGAGGGTAAAAAACTGAAAAACACATTTCGTCCATTTCGCCGTTGGTCGTCTAAAAGTGTATATCTTGTTTCTGCCGAGATGAAGCGATCGAGGACGAGCGAGATGTGATGTCATTTCACCGCTCTTAATAGCGACTATGCGAAATGTAATTTGTGCGGCATGCAGTTGTCGCATAAAACTTATGGTGACAGAGCAATGTATGTTGCAATCACATTGTTTTATAAGTAATTAACTTTTGTCTCTACTCTATTTGTAAAACTGCTGTAATAATAGTAGCCGGTATGATGTTTTAATGCTTTGTTAGTGTGGAAAGGTAGACTCCTTCAGTACTGAGTATTGTTCTAGCAATAAAGAACGCAGTTGCGGCGTGCAGAGCAACAAGTAAGCTGTTCACTTATTTGAAATGTGCGCGCCTGCACTCCGCTACGATGTTGGCAATACCACGTGGTAGCCAATCAGAGTCCGAGTTGTGCGCTCTCTGCAGCTGTTACCAACGCATGAGCAACTCGAAAAAACATGTGCATAAAATCATTCCCCATGGGACTTGCGCTGGAATACTGATATCAATTAATTGCTTCAATTATAGTAAAGATCTCAGCTTCTTATTTCATATGTAGGCATAAATTTTGAGTTAAAAGTGTATGGCACTGGAAATGAAACTGCAGTAACTTTTTATTTATTTAAGCATCCAGTTAGCTGTGCATGATACATCTTAAAAACATATGGCACCTAACAGTAAAACTGATACTATACTACTGTATAGGCCAGTGTATTTAAATGGCAGCACTCTCTAATAACTGCAGTATCAATTACACTAAAGAAACAAGTTATTAAAATTGAGGTCATATATTCATTGACAATGAAATAACACCTACCTTGCAAACAATTTTTACACTTACTAAAAATATTTACTATTCTTTCATTGTCTTAATGTGGTTAGAAAGTTTATTGTACAGTTATTTTAAACTATACTTACTATTGACTTATTTGTTGAGATTTACTTTTCTCGGTTCACAACATAACTTTCATAACAACAAAGAGACGATAAATTAGTTACTGGCGGATGAAACATTATAACAAAAGTATCTAACTCAATTTTTGTCAGTTCCATGGTAAATCATACAAGTCGCCAGAATCGCGGCGATTGAATCACGGAATAGCGAAAAGAGCAGAAATCACGGAATAGCGGAAAGAGCTGAAATCACGGAATAGCGGGAGGAGTAGAAATCGCGGAGGGATACATGTCATGAAAACCTGAAACAGTGATTCTAATCCGTGATTAATCACGGTTTAGAATCACGGTGATTTAAAAGTAGTAATCACGGAAATCACTGTTAGCGGAAAATCACGGTTTAGCCCATCTCTACCAGCTATAGTCGGGCCGCCGAAAGAACGACGCTGACAGTTCGCGCACGTGGGCCGCAGAGGGTGGGGGGACACTCAACCACCAACCTGAGCTCTGGAATTCGTAAATGTTGCCAGGGTAAAGGTGCCGCGTTGCCACCCTGCCACTCAAGGTCGCGCGGGGTGGCGTGCTTCAGTCGCTGCAAAGCATCTGTCGCGAGTTCATCGTTTGTCTCGTTGTGTTACAAGAACAAAAGCCGAAAAATCATTTATGAAATTGACACAATTGCTGAAGAAAGTGGTCATAGAGGGTTCGCCTTCCACCATATCACTGCCATTTCAATGCAATAGAACTCGTGTGGCTCAGGTGTAATCGTACGTTGCAGAAAGAAATAAAAAATTTTCATCAAAGTAGAATTCTTAGTTCGTGAAGCATTGGGCAGTATTACTCCCACAAACGTGGCACATCTTAGAAGAGGCATGGGAACGAGAAGGTAGACTAGAAGAATTAATAATAAGATAAGGGGACGATAGTAGCAGCAGCAGCGGTGCATTGCACATGATGCTGGCCGCGACTGATTTTTAATGTATAGTTTGTTTCGGAACCAAAGATCATTTACTGAAAAAGTACGTTATTTTATTTCTACTTCTGCGACCAATACACTAGCTGTCGAAATTGATCTGATAAAATTACTCAGACACTATACTATGGCAGTCAACAGCGACCATAAACAAATGAAACAAAAAACTCTTCTTTTTATGTAAGAAGACAAATTATTTCACTGGAAGAGGCGGTTTTACTACTTGTAAAGTAGTAGTCCTTATTTGTTTCGGCCGACTGCCACAATACAGTGTCAGAGTAATAACAGCGAGCGAGTCTGTGGAAAATAGTTATAGAAGATGAAATATATAAACAAAATTCAACTAGCAAACTTTGGTTAAAGACTAAATGATACATTATATTTAATGGAATACTGGAACATATGAAGCTTTACTTTAACTCGACACATAATTCGAAACCTTTTCTTTTTAGCTGCAAAAAGAGTGTTTTTCATTACTTCGTGACTATTCTCGTTCGTTCACGCTTTATTTGTGTGGTGTCGCACAAGTACAAAGTGCGCGCCACCTACTTTCGCCGCGCGCCGCCATGCACACACGGCGCGGCGTTCTCACGACAGCCACGAGCGCCCTCTGCTGCCTCCCCGCTCGTGGCCACCACGGGAAGACATCGGTCACTTCGGACTGAGATAGCAACGAGTTAGGACCTTCGTAATCAGATAGGCACGAGTGAAGACTTTGCTATCGTACAGGCACTAGGCAGGCCTCTAACAACTATGTATCAACGTTCTGCAGTACTATGTAAAAGTTAAGTATTGTTACATTCTGTGCAATATATATCTCTTTCTAATTTACTCGAGTGTTTTTAGTTTCTGGCTGCTCCCCTCCGTACCTGCACCAGCGTGCTATCTATATTCCTGTGTCGGTCTCATTCACCCGGCCACCGACACCTACGACGAGGCTGGGACACAAAAGCGGCGACGAAGTTGGGACACAAAAGTGGCGACGAGGAGTGATAGACGAACCTTGGACCAGCCCGCTAGCAGCAGCCAGACAGCAGCAGTCGGAGCACGCAAAAATTGCTCCCGCCCACCCACCCTTATTATAAGAATTTTGGGGGAACATATTCAGTTACGTGTTTTGTGGACTTTTTTGTTGCAGAGCGCCCTCATTTATCTTGTATTTGTGTTTTGTACTAATTTACTTGTATACGCGGCGCCTAATCGCTCAGCATGGCCACTACCCCGAACCCAAACTTAACGGAAATTATTCAGTTACAGACGGCGCAAATAACACAACTTCTCCAGGCTGTGTCCCAGCTCACAGCGCAAGCAGCTCACCAACAACAACAGCCGCCGCTTCATCAGCCCACACCAGCCGCCGTACCGCTCCCTACGTTCCGCCAGTACAACGAACGTGAGGAAGAATGGAGCGACTACTTCGCACAGTTTCAAGAACTCGTCGCGGCTCATCAAATTACAGGTCAGAAAGTGAAGCATCTGTTATTATCTGTTGTGGGCCCCCAGACCTTCGTACTATTGCTGAAACTATTCCCTCACGCATCTCCTCGTGATGTAGACTTTGAACAAATTGTAGATGCACTGAATGCTCATTATGAGAGAAAAGTTCTTGTAGCCGCTGCACGATACCGATTTTTCATACTTAAAAAATTACCGCAGCAGTCACACCAAGAATGGATCACGGAATTGAAGGGCTTAACCCGCCAATGTAAATTTACTTGCTCTTGTGGACTTTCGTATAGTGACGTGATGTTGAGGGATGCGATTACGCAGAATATTCAGGACCCCAGAATTAGAGCAGCAATTCTGAAACAGTCTGACCCCTCCTTAGACAGTGTACTGCAGCTTATAGAAGCGCATGATACTTTTGACTTAGCTGATGTAGAAATGCAAAGCCATAGTGTAAATTCAGTGCGCCGCAACGGACGCTTTCCTAGCCGTAGTTCTCAGTATAGCACTAGTGATTCTTATTTTTCTACCGGCCGTGCTGAACAGACAGTGAACAGTAGCCAGTGTAAAAGTGCGACGCAAAGGTCGCCCCGTCGTGTTAGAAACAGTAATTTGAATAACGGGCGCCAACGCTCATTTCAGAAAAATGTACGTAAATCTTGCCCCCAGTGTGTGTCTCGCCACAAGCGTGCTCATTGCCCTAGTCGCAACGCAACCTGTTATCAATGTGGCAAATTGGGACATGTGCAGTCTGTGTGTATGCAAATTAAAAACTCAAAGAACAGTAACGTTAGAAACAGTGCTTCGCAGAGTGCGAGAACAGTTCATTCTGTAAATGTTATACGGGCTGTGGAATTGAACACTGCTTTCCTTGGATCTCAATTGCAAGAAAGTAGTTCTGCGCCTATGGCAAATCTATATAGTGCACCACGTAGCAAGCGCCGACGAGCGCGTAAAACAGTGCAACGGAAAAGGGTTCGGGACAAGCAAAATAACTATGAACAGTGCATTCCTGTAGTGAAAATAGTGCCTTCTGCAACTGCTCCTTGTAATAGTGCCCAGTACTGTGTAGCTAGTGACAGTAGACACCAAGTAGCTACTCAAAAGTGTAGTGCAGCAGTTAGTACATCTGGAGTAGCTTCGCATTGCGCGGACGCCGATCCGGCGGTAGTGTCATCTAGTGACAGTGTTGTTAATCCGCTGCGTGCCGAGTCTGCGCCGCTTACTTCACTACGCGGCCCGCGCAGACGCAGCAAACAAACCGTAGCAGACGTTGCCCACATTCGCGCACCTGTCGAGCGCCGCAAGCAAAAACTTTTTGTGAATCTTTCCATTGACAATAAGACTGTGCAATTTCAGACTGATACTGGTTCCGCTGTCACATTAATAAATAAAGATACTTATGAACTTCTGGGTTCGCCAAAATTGTCGCCGTCACAGCAAGTGTTAACAGCTTATACAGGTGAAAATATTCCCGTGCTAGGAACATGTAGCCTGCCCGCCTCTTTTCAAGGTGTAACAAAAACAGTTGCTTTTGTAGTTCTTCAGGCCAAATCGACACAGAACATTTTTGGACTAGATGCTTTTGACTTGTTTGGTTTATCAATTCAAAGAGATGTGCTTCAAATTTCGTCAATAGTGCCTCAGGATAAAATCAATGCATTGTGTGACAAATATAGTGACTTGTTTTCGCCGGAACTAGGTTGTGCAAAAGACTTCGTGGCACATGTCACTTTAAAAGAATCTGCAGTTCCAAAATTTCGTACAGCTAGACCAGTGCCTATCGCCTTGCGTGATACAGTTGCCGAAGAACTTAAACGTTGGCAAGATAGTGGGGTGATTTCTCCTGTTTCTGCGAGTCAGTGGGCCTCGCCTATAGTAATTATACCCAAGCCGTCAGGAAAACTTCGTCTCTGTGCGGACTTCAAATCAACAGTGAACAGTCAAACAATTGTAGACACTTACCCTCTGCCCAGACCTGAGGAACTGATGGACAAATTAGGACAGTCTCGCTTCTTTTCCAAGATTGATTTAGCAGAGGCATACATACAGATTCCACTTGATGACGAGTCAAAAAAGTTTTTCGTCATTAATACTCACATGGGCCTTTTTCAATTTCAACGCCTGCCCTTTGGCAGTTATTCCGCCCCCGCTATTTTTCAGCGTTTTTTGGAACAGCTGACAGTTTCTGTACCGTGTTGTTCGAACTATTTAGATGATATTGTGGTATCCGGACGTACAGTTGAAGAGCATTTAGCAAACCTGGAGTGCCTTTTCAAAGTTTTGACTGCAGCAGGTCTACGTTGTAATAAAGCAAAGTGTTCGTTTTTTCAAACTGAAATAGAGTACCTAGGCCATGTGATTAATGCCCAAGGAATTCATCCCTTACAGTCACATCTTCGAGCAATCAAAGACTTGCCTCCTCCTAAGAATGTGCATGAATTGCAAGCAGTGATGGGAAAGCTTAACTATTATTTCAGGTTTATTCCCAATGCCTCTCAGATTGCAGCTCCACTGCATCACTTACGTAGGAAGAATATTTCTTTTGTATGGTCTGAAGATTGTCAGGTTGCCTTTGACAAACTAAAGTCGGCACTACTCAGTGATGCATGTTTGATTCCCTTTGACCCCCAGAAGCCTGTAGTGTTAGCAGTTGACGCCTCATCGTACGGTCTGGGCGCGGTAATCTCACATCGCATTGGATCTCACGATCGTCCTATTGCCTTTGCATCCAAGCTACTGACGCCAACGCAACAGAATTACAGTCAGATAGAAAAGGAGGCCTTAGCAATCACTTACGGCGTCACAAAGTTTCATCATTATCTCTATGGCAGAAAATTCTATTTGTTGACAGACCACAAGCCTCTCACGTCGTTGTTCTCACCCACAAAGCCAATTCCGCCACGTACGGCACAAAAGCTTCAGAGATGGTCCTTGATATTGTCTAATTATCAGTATGAGATTTTGTACCGACCTACCACTAAACATGCTAACGCGGACACACTTTCCCGACTTCCGGTTGGCCAGGATGTATCATTTGATTCTTCAGAAATGGCATGTTGTCAGATAGACTCCAGAGATGCTTCCGCTGTCGCAGACTTTCCTTTAAACTCTCGTCGGGTTGCACAGGAAACAGCTGCGGATGCAGACTTAAGTGTGGTAGCACGTTTTGTTCGCTTTGGGTGGCCTGCCAGAGCCAAAGACATTGATCGGCCTCTGGTTCGACGTTATTTTGCACAACGTCATGCATTATCTTTAAGTCAGGGTGTACTGTTGTTGCATACCGACAACGACCAAGCAAGAGTGATTGTTCCTCGTTCCCTGCAACTAGAAGTGTTACGCCTCCTGCATCAAGGACATTGGGGTATTGTTAGGACAAAGCAATTGGCCAGACGTCATTGTACCTGGGTTGGTATGGACGCTCAGATAGAGAGCATGACATCACAGTGTACAGTTTGTGCGGAGCATCAGGCGGCTCCTCCGCAACGTTTCTCAGATTGGCCACGCCCCAAGGGACCATGGCAACGTTTACATATTGACTTTGCCGGACCTTTCTGGAATACGCGCTGGTTAATTGTTGTAGACGCTTTCAGCAAGTTTCCTTTTGTGATTGCCATGAACTCAACGACAGCTTCTAGTACAATCAGTGCCTTAACATCAGTGTTTTGCATCGAAGGCTTGCCTGAAACTATCGTCAGTGACAATGGACCTCAGTTTGTTAGTGCGGAATTTCAACAGTTTTGTCGTGTGAATGGCATTCAGCATATTACCACTGCACCTTTTCACCCTCAGTCCAATGGTGAAGCAGAACGTTTCGTTCGAACATTCAAGTCTCACATGGAGAAGATGAAAGGTCAGCACTCCAGGCAGCAAGCTCTTCAAATTTTCCTGTCTACGTATCGGTGCATGCCACGTGACGGCCCGTCTCCTGCCGAGCTGCTACACGGCCGCCGTCACCGCACTCTCCTTCACCTGCTGCAGCCTCCCACGCACCGAGTCGGTTCGTATGGCGCTACGCGTTTTCAGGTTTCTACGCCGGTGCTGTACAGGGTGTTTGCTGGAAACAAGAAGACATGGTTGCCGGGCACCATTCAGCGCGTGCTCGGTAGCAATATGTATGTTGTACGTTCTTCCACAGGGTCGGAGCTGCGGCGCCACGCAAACCAATTGCGCCTGCACAGACCGCGCGATCCTGTCTCCGGTTTCTTGTTTCCAGACCCAGTTCACCGCCAGGGTGCACAGCCACATCGCTCGCCGCCGGGTCCAGCTTCCCCGGACTACGAGATCGTACCCATGGAGGTGGACGCACCTCCGCCGCAGTCGTCGCCGCCGCTGTCGCCGCCGCAGATGAAAGCGTCACCGAGAGGGACTCCGGGACCGTGCGGGCCCCTCCAGCTTGGGCTACGCACCTCAGAAGAAGATGACCTGGTCAATCTGGGCGGAAGCGTGCGCCCTTCCCCAGGTTTCGTCGGGTTTCCTGGAGGATCTCAAGGCGCATGCCGGGGCGCGGACGGCGTCTCGATCCCGGCCTCTGCTACGACGCCCGTCCCACCAGTAACGCCGCCGCCCAGGCCCTCCTCCTAGTGCCGTCGCCGTGGCCCTCAGCCCTACGCCACGACGGCGCGGCGGTTTGGGGGGGAGGGGTGTGGTGTCGCACAAGTACAAAGTGCGCGCCACCTACTTTCGCCGCGCGCCGCCATGCACACACGGCGCGGAGTTCTCACGACAGCCACGAGCGCCCTCTGCTGCCTCCCCGCTCGTGGCCACCACGGGAAGACATCGGTCACTTCGGACTGAGATAGCAACGAGTTAGGACCTTCGTAATCAGATAGGCACGAGTGAAGACTTTGCTATCGTACAGGCACTAGGCAGGCCTCTAACAACTATGTATCAACGTTCTGCAGTACTATGTAAAAGTTAAGTATTGTTACATTCTGTGCAATATATGTCTCTTTCTAATTTACTCGAGTGTTTTTAGTTTCTGGCTGCTCCCCTCCGTACCTGCACCAGCGTGCTATCTATATTACTGTGTCGGTCTCATTCACCCGGCCACCGACACCTACGACGAGGCTGGGACACAAAAGCGGCGACGAAGTTGGGACACAAAAATTTGTACATAGCAACGGTCCCAAAATATTCGGACGTGATATTCGTATGCCGGCGACCGACACGGCGTAACAACAAACAGCCGCGTAGCAGTATTGGCAACGTAGCCGCTAGCTGTGAGAGTCGTTCTTTCGGCGGCTCGACTATAGTTCAGTACGCACTGAACAGCCAGAGAGACTCCTACACCTGCCTAAAGCCGTCCTCACACGGGACGAGTTGTCCCACCGTGGCACATGCCAGACGCGCTGTTCTTGTAGTCTTCAGTCCGCAGAAAAAAAAAAAATGTTCAAATTCCTTGCTGTCTCCATTAGAGATTTATGAGACGTGGTCATACTTATCCACTTGGATAACCTTTAGAGTCTTGACCACTAATTTAAATTTATTGAGGCCTTACACGTTTCGACATTCCGTCATTATCGAAGGCATATCTTTTAAATCTTATTAAGAAGTGAAACTAAACATTCCTTTTAAATAATGACTGTCAAAGACATATGTCAAAAATAAAATAAATTTAAAATTTAAAATTGACCATCCTACAGGGATGTTCTTGGGGAATTTTAAATTTATTTTATTTTTGACATATGTCAAGTGCACTTGACCATCCTACAGGGATGTTCTGGGGGAATTTTAAATTTATTTTATTTTTGACATATGTCTTTGACAGTCATTTTTTTTAAAAGGAATGTTTAGTTTCACTTCTTAATAAGTTTTAAAAGATATGCCTTCGATAATGACGGAATGTCGAAACGCGTAAGGCCTCAATAAATTTAAATTAGTGGTCCAGACTCTAAAGTTTATCCAAGTGCAAATGTTCAAATGTTTGTCAAGCTTATGGGACTTAACTACGGGGTCATCAGTTCCTAAACTTACAAACTACTTATGGCCGAGGGGACTAAGGCGCTCCAGTCACGGTCTTCACGGCCACTACGGTCGCGGGTTCGAATCCCCCCCTCGGGCATGGATATTTGTGCCGTCCTAGCTCGTAAGTAGTTCATAAGTAGTTTGTAAGTTTACGGACTGATGACCCCATAGTCAAGTCCCATAGACTATACAAACATACAAACTACTTATCAACTACCTAATACTAAGGACGGCACACATATCCTTGCCCGAGGGGGGATTCGAACCCCCGACCATAGTGGCCGTGCAGACCGTGACTGGAGCGCCTCAGTCCCCTCGGCCACCGCGGCCGGCCCAGTCCGCAGACTGGTTTCATAACATCGGATAACCTTGCGGATAACATTGGAAGTTCACTGAGGCTTTTTGCGGATGATGCTGTAGTATATAGAGAGGTTGTAACAATGGAAAATTGTATTGTGATGCAGGAGAATCTGCATAGAATTGACGCATGGTGCGGGGAATGGCAATCAAATCTCAATGTAGACAAGTGTAATGTGCTGCGAATACACAGAAATAAAGATCCTTTATCATTTAGCTACACTACAGCAGGGCAGCAACTGGAAGCAGTTAATTCCATAAAGTATCTGGGAGTAGTCATTAGGAGGGATTTAAAATGGAACGACCATATAAAATCAATCGTCGGTAAAGCAGATGCCAGACTTAGATTCATTGGAAGAATACTAAGGAAATGCAGTCCGAAAACGAAGGAAGTAGGTTACAGTACACTTGTTCGCCCACAGATCGAATACTGCTCACCGGTGTGGGATCCGTACTAGGTGGGATTGATAGAGGAGGTAGAGAAAATCCAATGGAAAGCAGCGCGCTTCGTTACAGGATCATTTGGTAACCGTGAAAGCGTTACGGAGATGATCGATAAACTCCAGTGGAAGACTCTGCAGGAGAGAAGCTCTGTCGCTCGGTACGGGCTTTTGTCGAAGTTTCGAGAACATACCTTTACCGAGGAGTCTAGCAGTATATTGCTCCCTCCTACGTATATCTCGCGAAGAGACCGTGAGGATAAAATCAGAGAGATTAGAACCCACACAGAGGCATACCGACGATCCTTCTTTCCGCGAACAATACGTGGCTGGAATAGGAGGGAAAATCGATTGTGGTACTCAAGGTACCCTCCGCCACACACCGTCAGGTGGCTTGCGGAGTATGGTTGTAGATCTAGATGTAGATGCAGCTCTCCACGCTACCCTGTCCTGTGCAAGTCTCTTCATCTGAGAATACGTTCGGCAACCTACATCCTTTTGAACCTGCTTACTATATTGATCCATTGATCTCCCTCTACAATTTTTACCCCAAACGCTTCATCCTAATGCTAAGTTGACATTTCCTTGATGTCTCAGAATGTGTCCAACCAATCTATCCCTTCTCTTAGTCAGGATATGCCAGAAACTCCTTTTCTCCCCGATTCGGTTAAGCACCTCCTTATTAGTTACGTGATCTACCCAACTCATTTTCATCATTCGTATGTAGCACCACATTTCAAAAGCTTCTATCATCTTTTTATCTGAACTACTTATCGTCCACGTTTCACTCCCATACAGTGCTGCACTCCAGACAAATGCTTTCAGAAAGGACTTCCTAACATTTAAATTAATATTGGATGTTAACAAGTTTCGCTTCTTTAGAAACGCTTTTCTTCCCATAGCCATTCTGCATTTTATATCTTCTTTACTTCGGCCATCAGAAGTTATCTTACTACCCAAATAACAAAATTATTCTACTACTTTTATCTTCTCATTACGTAATCTAATTCCTACAGCATCGCCTGATTTTCTGACATTACATTCCATTACCTTCGTTTTACTCTTGTTAATGTTCATCTTATAACTTCCTTTTAAGACACTGTCCACTCCATGCAATTGCTCTTCCAGATCTTCTGCGGTCTCTGACAGAATTACTATGTCATCGGCAAACCGCAATGATTTTAATTCTTCCCCCTGCACTTTAATACCCTCTCCAAATTTTTCCTTCCATTACTTCACTGACTGCTCAATGTACAGATTGGACAACTTTGGGGAAAGGCTACAACCCTGTCTTACTACCTTCCCAACCTCTGCGTCCCTTTCTTGCTCTTCGACTCTAATAACCACTGTCTGGTTTTTGTACAAATTGTAAATAACCTTACGCTCTCTATGTTTTACTCCTGCTTGCTTCAGAACTTGAAACAGTTTATTCCAATCAGCATTGTCAAAAGCCTTCTCCAAATCGACAAACGCTAAAAACGTAGGTCTCCCTTTCCTTAGCCTATCTCCTAAGATAAGTTGTAATGTGAGTATTGCCTCCCGTGTTCCTACATTTCTCTTAAATCCAAACTGATCCTCCCAGAGGCTGGATTCCACAAGTTTTTCCATTCGTCTTTTAATTTACCTATATAAGCGTGAAAGTCCAGGTTCGATTCCCGGTCGATCCCATATTTTAATTCAATGCTTCAGATTTATCATTAACGTCTTTGACATATTTTAGACGAAAATCCATGCCAGGGAGTATATATTTGTATACACCTATACTCTGTTCACCGAAACGAGAAAGGTACTGTAAACATACTGCATCGCGTGACCAGGGGTGGTCAAAACAGGGTCGCTCGCTCCGTTTCGCTGCGTCCGTCTCAGGTATAAGGTCGTCGTGTGTTTTGTTAGGCTATAAAGCAGTGCTATTAAAAGCCAAACACTTAAATTTCATTTCTTTTAATCTATATATACAAAAGAAAGTCGTGTTCGTTACACTATTTATAACTAAAGAACGTCTGCACCGATTTGGAACAAAATTGGTGGGGAGGTAGCTTAGAAGCAGGAGACGGACATAGGATACTTTTTGTTCCTTTTGACCGCGTATTATATCAGAATTTGAGAAAAACTGAAAGTACCCTTGCAGCTGGGATCATTTTCTCGATTCTCCAACAATCATATTATTCATTCGCTACTCGCCTGGCGACCAAATACGCTGTAACAGAACGAGCAAATACGCCAAGGAGGTTAGAATAAAGGGAGATGGCGTTATGCACACAAGGTTAAAACTGTCAGACAGATTTAACAGGAAGCGTTGTTTCTTTACAAGCCCCTCTGTATTAGTCTTACCTCCATCACGTTATCGGTGGTGATCATATCTTCGTAGCATTGTAAAGCTAGAATTGATGTTATTTTGTGGTATTTTTGAGTGTTACAAACAAATTAAGTACAGATACTGGTTTTTTAGAACTATGCCTCCATTGCGTCGGCGTAATATCGGTCGGCGTACGTGCAACGCGATCTTACTACGTGATCATAGTCAATGAGACCGACGAAGATCGTACACAGCGCTTGGAGGTAAATCCAAAAGAAATTCTCAAGCGCGATCCGTTGTTACTCTGAAACAAAGGGTGCAGTCGAGTTCGACTCCGTCAGTTGCAATTTACGCACGAAATAATTTGGGTCGTCGACAAAACAGACGGCTACGCATGGCAATTATAATTGAACGTTTGGGGTACAGATACAATCCAGCAGTCGATTACGCAGCGGATGCATCAGTTGGCTTCGGAAAAAACTGTCGCCATCTAAAATTTCATTGGCTATCTCAAGCTTTGTCACGATTGGTCGGCTTCATTTCCACGATCCAACAGCTGTTGCCAACATAGCTATACCACACATGTGTCGCGGATTGTAAAATTTTACCGGTATGTAGCAATGTTGTTAATCGTGTTTCAATTAGATGCCGAATAAGACGCATAGTACCTATATTGAAACAGCAGAAAAAGACTCAAAATAGATAACTACATATCTACGGCAACAGTCCGACCCACCTACCTTTTTCATCTTACATCCCTTAACTAAGTATACTGCCGTATCTGTCGTGGGCGCTTTGTTTCTAATAAAACCCCGTGTCCGGAACGTACGATTTTTATGCAGGATGGCGCTCCACCCCATATTGCTAGACGCGTGAAAGATCTCTTGCGCGCGTCGTTTGGTGATGATCGTGTGCTCAGCCGCCACTTTCCTCATGCTTGGCCTCCCAGGTCCCCAGACCTCAGTTCGTGCGATTATTGCCTTTAGGGTTACCTGAAGTCGCAAGTGTATCGTGATCGACCGACATCTCTAGGGATGCTGAAAGACATCCGACGCCAATGCCTCACCATAACTCCGGACATGCTTTACAGTGCTGTTCACAACATTATTCTTCGACTAAAGCTACTGTTGAGGAGGATGGTGAAAATATTGAGCATTTCCTGTAAAGAACATCGTCTTTGCTTTTTCTTAATTTGTTATGCTAATTATTGCTTTCCTGATCAGATGTAGCGCCATCCGTCATACATGTTTTGAACTTCCTTTTTTTGTTATAATAAAAGCCCATGTCTTTCCAAGCAAGTGTATCAATTTATACCTCTTTATCTACATTACTCCGTTATTTATTAAGTTTTCAATTTTATACTGACTTTTTGATCACGCGGTACATTGATTGTTACGTACAGTGTTTATGAGATCACGTTCTTAGTTCTTCTTCTTGGAAGGAAGAAAGTGGAATAGCTTTTAGTTATATCATCCATTACGTTTATGAAACTCTTAAAGAAATTCATTGCCACTGTCTCCGCTTTTTCATTCAATGAGGTGTCTTCATACTTCCTATTGTGTGTGAGTATAGTTCTTCAGACAGGTTGAATTTGTGGCAATTGTTAATTTTGTGCAGTGCTGTTGTTCAATGTCATCAAAGGGATGTAGTTGGATGAAAAGTACACATACGGTTGTAGATTCTGTTACGGTAGGGCTTAAGTGTATAATCTCGTGTACTGTCCTAGCAAAGCGCTCCTCGACAGATACGGCAGTAAGTTTGACTGATGAGCGGATTACGGGTGCCGACGGATCGCCACCAATACCAGCCATTTAAGCCCGTCTCCCTCATACAGGCATCCCCGGCACAAGTCACGGCCGATGGCGAAGATTTAACTCGTCATGTGTTGGCAGTACACAGGCTCCTACCACAAACAAAGATCGCACGCGTGGGATTAAGTGCCAGATAGACAGACTACAGCAGTTGGCGCTGGCGATGTAAAATCGAGGTGGGACATGAATACGGAACCGGCGGCCTTGCCGCAGTGGATACGCCGCTTGCCGCAAGGTATACGAAGTTAAGCACCGTCGAGCTCGGTTAGTAGTTGGATGGGTTACCGCCCGGCTCTGCCGAGGTCTTGCAGGTAAAATTTCCGTTATGTTTGTGACAGCGGCGAAGAAAATTATCTCCTTTTCTTTTTTCACGATTAACCCTGTTCGGTAAAGAAACGAAACTGGCCACCTAGAACTGCCATTCCCAGAAGGGGAACATGTTGTATTTCTTTGTTATTATCTTCCTATGTACTTTCTAGTTTTATGATTGTTTATTCAGTTACTACTATTTTTTTCCACCTCCCGTACCGGCAGTCAGCGGCACCATATGATAGCACTAGAAGCTCGCCGATGAAGGCAAACTTGCAGAGTGTAAGGACCGGGTGTAGGAAAGAAGGGAGCCCCGTAAAAATTAAAAAAAGAAAAAGCGCGGTTGGCAAGCAGGGTGCACTTAGCCCTTGTGAAGACAACTGAGGAGCTACTCTGCTGAATTTTATTTGCAGCTGAATGGAATGTACAGTGTGCTGAAAGGTGCATATAAGATGAACATTAACAAGAGCAAAACTAGGGTAATGGAGTGCAGTCCAAGAAAATCAGCTGATGCTGAAGGAATTAGATTAGGTAACGAAACAATAAAGGAGGTAGATGAGTTTTGTTACTTGGGCAGCAAAATAACAAATGATGGTCGCAGTACAGAGGATATAAAATGCAGAATGGCAATGGGTAGAAAAGCGTTCTTGAAAAAGAGAAATTTGTTAACATCGAATATCGATTTAAGCCTAAGGAAGTCCTTTCTGAAGGCATTTGTGTGGAGTGTTGCCTTGTATGGGAGTGAGACATGAACGATAAACAGTGCGGACAGGAAGAGGATAGAGGCTTTTGAAATGTCGTGCTACAGAAGAATTCTGAAGATTAGGTGGGTGGATCGCGTAACTAATCAGAAAGTACTGAACAGAATTGGGGAGAAAAGGAATTTCTGGCATACCTTGACTAAAAGAAGGGACCGATTGGCAGCACACACTCTTATTCATCAAGAAATTGTGAATTTAGCATTCAAGGGAAGTGTGTGGGGTAAAATCCGCTGAGGAAGACTAAGAGATGGATACAGTAAGCAGATTCAGACAGATGTAGGTTGCCGTTCTTATGTGGAGTTGAAGAGGCTTGCTAAGGATAGGGTATTGTGGAGAGCTGCATCAAACCAGTCTCCTGAGTGAAGACCACATCAACAACATTACTCATTATTTGTTTATAATTAAAATATCAAATTCTGCTTGTTATAAACATTGCATTTTATCAAACTGATAAATATTTAATACAAAATAATCTGTTGGTTTCAACATTGATTTTATTAATTACTCCATTGAATCATATACGTAATTATAAACAATTTTTATACTACCACTTTTAAAGTTAATGAAAGTAGCAATAATTTTAATTAATCAGTACAAATTACTTTAAAAAAACTACGAGGCGCGTCCAGAAAGTAAGTTCCGTTTGGTTATATAAAACGGGTACAGATACAGAAAAAATACTGAAAATATTGTTTGTACAAAAATCTACAACTCTTAAACTACTTTTTTACATGGCTTCCGAAATTTTGTAGGCAATTGTCATAGCGTGGCACAAGTTTCTGTATGCCTTCTTCATAGAAGGTTGCCGCCTGTGTATTCAGCCATGTGGTAGTAAGTTCTTTCAGCTCGTCATCGTTTAGGTGTAAGAAGAGGATTTCCATCAAAAGGTGGTGTTTGTTTCCACGATAGTGCCCGACCTCATGTGGCGAATGTGACCAAACAACTCTTACGGGAATTTCACTGGGACGTGTTTGATCATCATCCGTACAGCCCGGGCCTCGCTCCTAGCCACTTTCACCTCTTCTTACACCTAAAAAATCTGTCCTTTGTGGTCAACACTTCAACGATGATGACGAGCTGAAAGAACAAGCTACCACATGGCTCAATACACAGGCGGCAACCTTCTATGAAGAAGGCATACAGAAACTTTTGCCACGTTATGACAAGTGCCTACAAAATTTCGGCAGCTATGTAGAAGAGTAGTTTAACAATTGTAGATTTTTGTACAGTAAATATTTTCTCTGTATCTTTACACGTTTGTTTTATATAACCAAACGGAACTTACTTTCTGGACGTACCTCGCATTTAGCTGGGAAGAATTCTATATTTAAAATACATCTGCCTTTCTTCTTTTTACATGATAGTGAAGGTAGAATATTAAATGTAAAAATCGATGGCTATGTTCTACACTACCGCGACTGGCGACTGTCAGCTAAAAAAAAAAAAAAAAAAAAAAAAAAAAAAAAAAAAAAAACCTTTTCCGTTCATAATATCTTATAACAACACAAACGTTTCTGTTAATCACATGAATAACATTAACACTGTATTTAAACACACTGTGCAACGTGCAAGTTTTCCCAAACTCAGTACAGCGCTACGTAAGACAAAGAGTTGGCCTTTGTTATGACTCCTCTTGGCAGGCAGCGCGCTGTATCTAGGTGGCGTTGGCAGTAGCCGGCTGCCCTTGTGGCAACGGTGTACCGCTATGTGACAAACGTCAACAAGCAAGTCGTTTTAATCGGATTACAGTTATTTTACTTCAGGTAGTTGTTATGTACTCCGTAAGTTCGTCTCTTTTGTACGGGTTCTTAACGGCAGTATCGCAAAAGTGCTGAACTCTCGCACCAACGCTCCAAATGCATCAGAAACCCCATCTCTCCATCCAAGAAGGTTCCAACTTTTGTTCTAAATTGCTCGCCTTAGCTTTATTAGATTGGCTGCACGGTAAGTACACTGCCTCGAAATAAAATAATCACTTGTTGTTCCACTCTGATGATGCGCTAACCGCGCAAATGCGTAATTGGATAAAATTAAAACAAACAAGGTTGAAACACCAGCCATTACACTGAATTATAATAAACAAATTAAAATTGTAAATAAATTCAAATATCTTGGAGAGGTTATAAGTTGGAATTCAAATGAGAAAATGTCAATAGAAAGCAGAACAACTAAACTGAAACAAGCGCAACGTATCACCTGGCCAACATACAAGAAGAAATGTCTCTCGATAAATGCAAAACTGAAACTGTACCTCTCCGTTATTAAACCTGAAGCAACCTATGCTAGTGAAACACTGTTCAACAAGGACACCAAATCAACAACAAACAAACTACAGAAAGCAGACAGAAGAATCCTTAGAACTATAATAAACAAAAAATACCAGGTTGTATACCAAGAAACTGAGTTAATAATTGACACAATGCGGAAAAGGAGAGTTGTTTTTTTCTGTCACATTTCCAGACTACCAGAAACCAGGCTACTGAACGAACTGTTCGGCTACTTTTGGAAAAGTAAGACCAAGAACAGCTGGTTCAAAGAAGTTCAAGATGATTTAGATGAGTTAGGCTTGACAATGAAACAAATTGAAGGCAGAGAAGAGACGAAGATTCTGAAACTTAGTGACACGAGATTTAAATTAAAGACATTTACACGCAAAAAATACACCATAACAGATGAAGAAAGGGCAGCCAGGTTGGAAAGGATGACGAAGTTTTGGCAGCAGAAGAGGAAATTCAAATCTACAACTTTTTATCGCTGACAACGATGGCAAAATAATCAAAAGAAAAAAGTTTCTCGCTTACTACTTTTCCGCTGTTCGTGAAGTAAAGCGACGGCATTCGGTATGGTGTTACAATTTATAATTTGTACACTACAAATTGTAGCCGCTGGAAATTTTAGAGACAGTATACGCACATATAGGTGAATGTACCTTCTAAATTGTATCACAGTACGACACGTAGTTCATGAGACATGACCACATAAACAATAATGTTCATGAAAAAAACCCATCACGCACCAAGTTTTAATGTATTACTTCTTTACTACGGATTGTATTCGCAACAAATTTTACAGACATACAGCGCTTATATAAATGAATATATACCTACAAAATTATACAATTTGCAACATATAACTCAATAATATGAGCTCGTACGCATTTTATATGTCAACTGCACTTATAGCTCTGTACATTATTCGAGACAGCCTTATTTCTTATTTATTCTCCGACAAATATAGCAATTTTTTAGGGAAAGGAAATGGACAGAGAGAGAAGGGATAGGAGGAGTAATATCTCAAGGCAGGAATAAATAAATAAACACCCGGGCAAAGCCGGGTTTTCAGCTAGTCTTTATATATAAAACAGAGTGGTCGGATGTTTGTGTGTACATAATGCATACAAATCTACAGTTTTCTTCCAATGTTTATATAATTTTGCACACGTAATGTTCAATCAATGACGACGGTCGCACCAAGTGTTAGGATCATGTAGAACACATTGTACACGAAATATTACGTCATAAACAATGAGATGAACAAAAAACTGCTGCATCAAACAGTGTTGCACATTTCCTCCTAAACCACAGGATGGATTTCAACCAAATGTGGATTCACATATTCCTTAGCGTGAGGTAACAATGCTGTCAGGATAAGAACCACAGACGATACATGGTTCAGGAGATGCGTCATAAACAATATAGTTGCAAGAAACTGCCACATAATGCGACGAGACTTTATTCACACACTGTATAACAATAACAGTACTTAGCGACCTGCAACCAACTTTAAACATAATTTCAGACCTTTAATGAACTTTTTCTCGTTGACGTTGAAAGGAAAAAAGTTTCTCGCTTACTACTTTTCAATTGTTCATGGACTAAAATTACGGCATTTGGTATGATGTTACAATGTATAATTTCTACACTACACATTGTAGCTGCAGGAAATTTTACAGATAGTATACACATATATAGCTGAATGTACCTTCTAAATTGTATCACAGTATGACACACAGTTCATGTGATATGAGCACATGAACAGTAACGTTCATAGAAAACCGCCCCATCACGCACCAAGTTTTAATCTATTACTTCGTAACTACTAATTGTATTACCAACAGATTTTGCAGACGAACAGCACTTATAAAAAATCAATATACAGGGTGTTACAAAAAGGTACGGCCAAACTTTCAGGAAACATTCCTCACACAAAAAAAAGAACATATGTTATGTGGACATGTGTCCGGAAACGCTTAATTTCCATGTTAGAGCTCATTTTAGTATTACGGATGAGGATTCATTCCAACGTGATCAAATTGTAAATTTTCACAATCAAGATGTGTGGGTTGACGAGAATCCGCACGCAATTGTGCAATCATGTCATCAACACAGATTTTCTGTGAACGTTTGGGCAGGAATTGTTGGTGATGTCTTGATTGGGCCTTATGATCTTCCATCTACGCTCACTGGAGCACGTCATCATGAATTAATACGGGATACTCTACCTGTGCTGCTAGAACATGTGCCTTTATAAGTACGACACAACATGTGGTTCATGCACGATGGAGCTCCTGCACATTTCAGTCGACGTGTTCGTACGCTTTATTTCTTATACATTCTTCGATAAATAGCGTATAACATGTTTTTAGAAAAAAAAAAGAGATGAATAGAGAGAGAAGGGATAAGAGAAGTACTCACTCAAGGCAGCAATAAATAAATAGTGACAAAAGATATTGGTATCACACTTGGTAAATGCATTTTTTTTTATTTTTTTTTATTTTTTTTTTTTTTTTTTTTTTTTTTTTTTTACAAGTTTCAGAATGTTGAAATGTTTGTAAATCTATCGGACCAAACTGCGTGGTCGTCAGTCCGTAGCTTACGAACTACTTAAACCTAGGTAAACTAACCTAAGGACAAACACACACACCCATGCCCCAGGGAGGACTCGAACCTCCGACAGCGAGCAACCGCGCGCTCCGCAGTGAGGCGCCTTAGACAGCTCGGCTACTCCACAGAGACTTATTTGATTCATTTAGCTCTGTTGCTGCACCAGGAACGACCGTGGAATGGAATGAATTGACCTTCTCAACAGCTCAGGGCTTGACAAAATCACCATCAGGAAATTTTACCCGAGAGCACCGGCGACACACGGCAGTATGGCCTCCCAAAGATCCACAAGCAGAACGTTTCACTACGTCCTACATTAAACACTATAAATTCTCCGACGTATGGGGTAGCCAAGTATTTAGCACAGCTTGTCACGTACCCTCTTATCTTATTTCTGTCGTTCTTTTTGTTCTTTACAGTTTAACCTCCTTTTTTCTCTTACCACTGGGTGGGCCTACCCAAGCGCTGTTAAACTGACAGCAAGGGTTTCCATACACAGTGTGAAATGGGCTTGGTAATTTCGCGTAGGCTTTATCCTGAGCATGAATCTGTACTGGTTCACACTTATATCGGTCTATGTTCACATGAACATACCGGCTTGATTAAACTTGATAAATGAAAATGGCGTGCAACGCATAACGCATTTTTTTGTTTAGAATTAACGGAACCAGTACACATCCACCTCAAGAAAGGATACGTCTAGTTTTAAACCCCAGGGTAAGTTCGAACAAATACCAATTTCAATCCTCATAATGATTGTGAGATTCCTTTGTTTTCCGTCCAAAATGGACAGCATTCAAGGAGACACTGAGGGGTAAATCAGTTATTCTGACACAAAATTTAATCATAAAGGGTTTATTTTACCTAATCATTACAGGAAGTAGTATGTATTGAAATTAGTTGATTTTGAATGGTAAAGAAACAGTTTAATTCCCTTATAATAAAACACTGTGACCCAAATATTACTTCAAAAAACCAATTTGACATTTTTCTTTTGACACAATTTACTATAAACATTGCTCAACTGGCCTCCTACTGCATTTAACTACTATGTACACTATTCAATGTCACACATGGTGGGTGAGGAGGGGGGTAGGAAATCTGCACACAAACGGACATAAAACATGCAAATCACTCACTGCATGATTTGTGCAAAGCTCTATACATATACTACTCAAACTAATCCTGCTGGTCGAACAGTAAGTGGGCTTGTGGACGCAATATACAGAACAAAATTTACGATTACTTTAAAAAAGGATGGCCCGATATTCTCACCTTTAACATCTGAATAGTTACTTGTAATTGTCGCACACTTGTAAAGAACAATCGGAAGCACTTGTAGGTGCATAACCACCAAACAAGTATGAAGAAAATGGGGCCACCAGCTCAACACAATGAAATACAAATACAATTCACTGAGAAATACGAAAACTCACTCCTAAATTTACCTAAAGACATTTTAATGAATCAAATTTCACTTCCCCACTTATGACTTTAATTATCTCTAGTGCCGCGTTTCTAACCACATTCTGGAGAATTTTGCGCAGCAAGCAGCACCAGCGTCCGCACATCTCGATGGTCTCCTTCCAACTCCCCTAAAGATGGCTTCCCTCTACCTCAACCGTCCGCCAATTCGAACCACGCCAAGAAGACGCGCCCTGATTGGCGGAGGCAGGTGCAGCCGACTGGGCACCTTCCTTTTACTTGTTCGCGAATCCACCTCCTACCATCGACCAGCAGCAAAGCCTGCTAACCTCTTTGCACCCCTAGCTGCCTACACAAAAAGCGAAAAACTCACAAACTACCGCCACCATCATGCTAAAGTACCCCTACTGGTTAAACTATGCTCAACCATTCCTTCGCTCACGCTGTGATGGGAAACATGGGAGTTTGACATGAATAATAAGAAAAGGGAAAACACAGACTCGCCATCTCTGCTTCTACTTCTTTGCCCTTGCCAGTCGGCCATGAAACCACATGATAATGCTCAAGTTGAATCAATTTATATTGAAGATAGCAAACATTACTAGTACAAGTGAGAAAAAACATGAGCAAGGTAAGAGAAATTGGCAAAATCGATTAGGTGGAAGAATGAGGCGGAATGACAGTAACGTCTCAAGCTGTTTAAACCTCTCGTGGGGCATTGCCCCCATCACGTCAAGAACTCAACAGAATTTATTAAGGTACTCGAAGAGTTGCGTCTGGAAGAGGAGAATCTACTGGTCAGCTTTGATGTCATCTCTCTGTTCACCCGGGTACTGCTGGACGAGTTCTTAGCCCTGCTGGATGATCACTTCCATGAGGAGGCACTCAAACTCTTTCGTCACGTGTTAACCACAACATACTTCAAATGTGGAAAATTTTATGTGGAAATAGAGGGTGTTGCCATGGGATCCCCTTTGGCCGGCCGCGGTGGCCGAGGGGACCGAGGCGCTTCAGTCACGGTTTGCACGGCCGCTACGGTCGGGGGTTCGAATCCCCCCTCGGCCGTCTTTAGGATTAGCTAGTTCATAAGTAGTTTGTAAGTTTAGGGGCTGATGACCCCATAGTTAAGTCCCATAAGCTGTACAAACATTTGATTTGGATCCCCTTTGGCCGGCCGCGGTGGCCGAGGGGACTGAGGCGCTTCAGTCACGGTCAGCACGGCCACTACAGTCGGGGGTTCGAATCCCCCCTTGGGCATGGATATTTGTGCCGTCCTTAGTTGTAGGTAGTTCATAAGTAGTTTGTAAGTTTAGGGACTGATGACCCCTTAAGCTTAACAAACATTTGAACATTTTTTGATCCCCTTTGGCTCCTGGTATTGCCAATTTATACACGGAACATTTTGAAGATGTGGCTCTGAACACCGCCCGACATAAGCCAAAGGTGTTCTATAGATATGTGGATGACACGTTTGTTGTGTCGCCTCATGGCAGAGAGAGCCTGCAGGAATTCCTGACCCATCTTAATGGCATAAATGACAACATCAAACTTACCATGGAGGTAGAAGAGAATTGATGTCTTCTCTTCTTGGATATTTTCATAAGGAAGAATCCTGACGGTACGTTGGGGCACTCGGTGTATAGGAAGAAGACACTACAGACCTATATCTGAATGTGTTGCCACCATCCAGCGCAACGCAACTCTATACTAGACACACTTGTCCTAAGAGCCAGGTCCATATGTGACAGCGAGAGCCTACAGCGTGAGTTAGCACATCAGCAAGAAACGTTCCGAAAAAACGGCTACACCGAGACACAAATTAGACGCGCCCTTTTATAGACAAGAGGCGAGAGGAGATACCAGACGAAGACCAAGAAGAAGGAAGAGAGAAACGTGTGGTGTTTCTGCCGTATATTGGACCAACGACAGCGAAGATCTTTAGAATTCTAAAGAAGCATGAAGTTACGACCTACTTTCGCGCACCGCGAAAAGTTAAAGGCATCCTCGGCTCGACCAAGGACCGGCTAGGGATGCAGACGCCGGGCATCTATAGCATCGAATACTAATGCGGTATGGAATATATCGGGCAGACGCAACGTTGTATCTCCCAACGCCTGACCGAACATATCAGTAACGTGCGACTAGGACAGGCAAACAAGTCCGCGGTAGCAGCATTTTAGAAGGGCGCACGTTCGAATTCGAAAAAAAAAAAAAAAAAAAAAAAAAAAAAAAAAAAAAAAAAAAAAACGGAAGTTGTACAGTGCCAGTGGTTTCTGGGACTCAATTTTAAAGAGGCAGTGGAGAAACGTTTACAAAGCAACTTGGTAAACCGGGACACGGGCTTTCAGTTCTGGCAGCGTGGAATCCCACAATTGACAAAATTGGTCAGGAACGCTTCGACACGCGGCAGCGCCTTCCTGAGGAATCCGACTGGCCACCGGCCGGCGCGCTGCGCATTCTTCGGAAGGAGGCTGATTGGCTGGACGCTAGTGGTGACCAGCCACAATATAAGGTGTGCGACATACAACATCCCGCCTTCGAGCAGGCAATGCGGGCACTGGAAACAAGGGAATTCCTTGGGGCAGTGTTCCTTGACGTCTCCCACGCGTTCGACTCCGTCTGGCACCACGGACTCGTGTACAAACTCTTTGTGCACGGAATTCCGACGTCTCATGGGAGACTGTTGCAGTCTTACCTGTCTGAACGAACCTTCCATGTGAGAGCAGAAGACGGTACATCGACGGAAAGGCAGATACGTGCAGGAGTGCCGCAGGGGTCGGTGCTCGGCCCCCTGCTGTACTCGTTGTACACTGCCGACGCACCTCGGGTACCACGCGTAGAATTGGCGCTCTACGCCGACGATACAGCGCTGTTTACCCGCAGCATGAACGCGCACACGATGAGACGCCGCCTGCAAGCTGGAAGCGACGTCCTGGGGGCATGGGCCACTAAGTGGCGGTTGAAATTCAACGCCGCGAAAAGCCAGGCAGTCGTCTTCACTAGAAGACGAGTGCCTATAGGGCTACCGCCGATCGAGATTTTGGGGCTGTCATCCCCTGGAGCACGGCGGCGAAATACCTAGGGGTTACCCTAGATCAAAGGCTCACCTGGAAACATCACGTCAGTGATGTAAGACAGAGGGCCATTGGGCGATTACGCGTAATCTACCCGCTGCTCAACCCGCAGTCGTCGCTGCCGCCGCAACATGGGATCACGATGTACCTGTCACTGGTTCGCCCAGTGCTCGAGTACGCGTCCCCAGTATTGGGAAACGCCGCAGACCTCCACATCGAGTCGCTGCAGAGGGTCCAGAACCGCGCCCTGAAGACTGCCCTGCATCTTCCGAAGCGGTACCCCACCGCCCAGCTTCATGACGAAGTCGGCATTCTGCCACTCCGGAAGAGGTTCCGCGCCACCGCCAAGAAGTTCTACGAGAAGTCGCAGCAGTCCCAAAACCGACTCGTCCGGGACCTTGGGACACAACAACACTTCAGGCCAACGATGCGTTGGCCTGACCTGCTACGAGATTGATCTTATAATCTCGTAGCAACTGTGGAAGAAACCACACCGTCATTATCTGACACCCTAAGACCCTTCCTCCAGTCAGGCCACTAATTTGTCTTTCATATGTTCCAGGTACCGCAGGAACAGCAGTTAATGCTTGGCCTGCAACCCATCGGACCAAGGTCGAGGTCCGTCAAGAGAAGCGTGAGCGTGAACATCCAGAAGCTCACGTGGCAGCCTCACATAAGGGACATAAGGGGTAAGGCATTGGGCAGATTGATAGCCCTTTACCCGATTCTCAATCTTCAATCGAAGCTCCCCCCCCCCCAACACGGGATCACAATGTACATAGCAACAGTACGACCCATGCTAGAATATGGAGCCATAGTGTTTGGAAACGCTGCCCCCACTCTCATCAAGTTACTACAAACAGTGCAAAATCGCGCACTGAAAACAGCCTTAAGGCTCCCAATGGACTACCCGACAAGGCAACTACATGAGGACGCGGGAATCCAGACGCTGCACCAGAGATTTAAAAAATTAGCCAGAGACTTCTATGACACAATTGAGAAATTTCAAAACAGGCTAATTAAAGCACTGGGCAAGCCAGTGCACCATAGGCCAACGACGCGCTGGCCTGATAAGCTGAGAGAGGAAGACTAGTCACATCTCCACCCAGCCCGTTATGTTATACACACACATACACAACAACAATGAGAAATACCCAAAACAACACCAAAGGACACTTCACAAAGACAGGTACTCTATTAAACACAAAAGACAGGAACTGCAGGAACAACTACACAAGCTTAAACTGCACATTGTCGCTTAATGCAGCAGTTTTCCGCGTACCTCATTGTTCATGACGTCATATCTCGTGAACTATGTCTCGTACGTGATTCTTACACTTACGGCGACCGTCCTCGTGGATTGAAGCTTACGTGTACAAAATTTCATAAAGATTGGAACAAAACTGTAGATTTGTATGCAACACGTACACACAAACAAACAAACCTACGGACACACTGCTTTATACAGGGTGTCTCACCTAAGAGTCGTCAGACGCATTTTCTCTGGTGTTTTGAGCAGATATTTGCAATTTCGTTTTTGATATGTTTCCCGTCACGAACGAAAAGATTTTTGAAGAGAAGTCTTTTGTGCTTAATCGATAGAGCAGTTCCAAATTAGTCTAGTGTGATATTCGATTTATCGAAATGTCTTAAAACACGACAATTGACCAGTACTCCGGAAGCGGCTTTATAGCGCTTCCACAAGGCGCCGGCCGCGGTGACCGAGGGGACTGAGGCGCTCCAGTCACGGTCTGCACGGCCACTACGGTCGGGGGTTCGAATCCCCCCTCGGGCAGGGATATTTGTTCCGTCCTTAGTGTTAGCTAGTTCATAAATAGTTTGTAAGTTTAGGGACTGATGACCTCGTAGTTAAGTCCCATAGACTATACAAACATTTTTTAACTGCACAAACGCCAATCCAAGATACTGGCAGTCGCAGTAACATCCCGTCACGTCGCCAGAAGATGATGAGCACGAAGCTCATGGAAACGTTGCGACAAGGCGACGCCATCACCCCGCTGATCACCCGAGAAGACTTCATTAATGGAATACGCCGAGAAAGTCTACAATCGCATATATGAAATGAAATGTTTCAAAAGACGAAATACCAGCGGTCCAGATACTGTGCCCTGAGGTAGTTATGAATTTTTTGTCGTTGTCCAAATACCGCGACGACGGACGTCGAGTCACTTCGCCGGCACCACCGCGGCCGAGACGAGCGTCTCGTTTTAATAGCCGAGCCGGGTCCAGACCCCGCCTTATCGGCAGCGGCTGACACGGGCCGTGACGCGCGACACGCCGCCATATCGCCGTCCCTCCCCCCAGGGACACACGCGTCACCCCAGGGGTCTGCCGGCCGCTACCTGTGCCCTAGCGGACAGAGGAATCCTTTTAATTGCGTCTCCAGGCCTGAGCAGGCGGCGGACAGCGTCGTAGCGGCGCCCAGGATCACAACCCTAAGCCCGTGTAGCGGCCAGATTACCACGTGTCCCATGATCGCCTCCACGATCCCGCCCTCGTGGACGACGACGTCAACACGTCCGCAGGGGCGCCCTCAAAACAGTTTCACTTCGAAATAGAAACGTCAACAGAATCAACAAACAAGTCAGCAGGGCACAGCCCGTCTCAGTGGCCCAGTCGTCTAAGAAGACGAGCGGGCCAATAATGATGATGTTTCATAGATGATCCTGTATTCAAATATTATCAACTAGCTTATATGCCCGTCCTTCGCAACGGTTGTTAACGAAGGACCTGTGTGTATCGTGGTTTTTTAGGGTTTTGGACCTAGGTCAACAAACAAAATCCTTGTTGGATCGCTCTATCAATAAACTCAGTTCTCTTAGCCAAAATATCGAAAACCATTTTCATACAAAAAGTGAAATTAAAGCAACGACGTAAAATCAATGTTGTGTTCATCAAGTTAAGACTGCAGTGTGTAATTGTATGTTTGGCGTGAACTTCTGTGAAGACTGCTATCGATGAGATGAGAAATAGTAATAATGTGTCTTTATTCTCAATTTTGTTACACATTGCAACAGCAGTGCCGAAAGCGGCTGACAAATTACATTTCTGAAAATGATATTGGATAAGTGCGAATATTGATGTGTAACAGTTTTCACAAATATCTTCTTGCATAGGAATTTGGAATGAATTGTAAGACTGTGTGAATCATGAGACTCTATACAAAAGAGTTTCGCGTGAAAGTGCTGGTAATAATGAGATATGACAACAACGGATGTATCTGATTCGGTAAAATTTTACTTTCTATCCTGGCGGCCTCGTGTTTTTATGTTGGCAACGTATAAAATCGTTGCAAAGATGACCGAACCACTTAGAGTGTAGATAAATACTGCTGTTCCTGCTGTATGCTCGATTTCACGACAAAATATTTGCGTGTCAACAAAATATTTGCGTGTCACGCGATTGGCTTGTGACGACGTCACATGATTCTCGTTATTCAACATCTGTTGCCAACATTATCACAGGAAGCCGCCGGGATATGCGTAGGACTACGTCGCATAGTTTTTCTTGACCCAGCTGTCAAACGATAACACCTTTTACAGCAGAGAGTGTCGCGGCTATATGTATCAGAGATCGCTGATTAGCACAGACCAGTGAGCTTACTGGCACAGGCATATCAATATCTATGGCCTAAGAGACATTCATTAATGTATGTATGTGTTTCCACCACGCTTCCACGACAGTGATCAATGTTCCACGAGTATTTTTATCTTTGAGTCTATCTGGATTTTTATCTTTGTTTTGTGTCTCTGTTCATAGTCGGTAATGTGTGGTTGATGGAAACATGTGATCTATTTTTAAAAAAAATTGCGTATTTGATATTCCTCGTCGTCATGAAAGTCTGAAAGGACCACACTGCCTGACGATTGAAAGAATAAACAGATTTTGACTCGTAGCGAAAAGTTCGTAAGTTATAGGGTATATAGCTTTTCCTAAGAGTATTTATTGCATGTTTTGCGAATTTTTGCTCGTCACACTCACCCACTGCCACGCACCCCAACCAAACTCCCTTACTAACATCATTAGACCAAGGGCTATCTACCACCACAACCACGAGTGGGTGGCAGTATGTGGTCATGGAGAAAAGTCTGTCAGCACGTACACACACAAGCCTTTTGTATATAGATATAGATTATCTCGAAGAGAATGATCTTACGGGTATGCTGCCGAGTGAAGTTCTCGACAACCGCCGATGTTTCGGCTGGACGACAAGCTGCCCGAGGTGGAGTAGCCGAGCGGTCTAAGGCGCCTCGCTGCGGACCGCGCGGTTACTCGCCGTCGGACGTTGGAGTCCTCCCTGGAGCATGGGTGTGTGTGTGTTGTCCTTAGGTTAGTTTACCTGGGTTTAAGTAGTTTGTAAGCTACGGACTGATGACCACGCAGTTTGGTCTGATAGATTTACAAACATGTGAACATTTTGAGGACATCCTGCCATTTTCAAGGCACAACTGCACTCAAGGAAGCAATGTGCAAGCGTATTTAATTCCTCGGTTTGTGAAGGGTAAAAAAGGAAGATAACATACACAGTACAAGTCACTGCAGAGTCAACACAAACAAAGATGACCAAACATCAAAAATATCGACAGTAACTGTTAATCAACAGCTGAGGCAGCATTAATTTTGTCGCTCTGTTTTTTTGACGAGAGACAGTGTAGGCTTCCAAGCAGAATTTAAACAAAAACCACCATAAGATTACCTGACATAGTCTGGTCTGGAGGCCATCCAATTGTTTTATAGTTTTCAAAAAGTCAAGCCAAGATAGCACACTAAAATTCAGAGCTGACACCTAATTTCTTAAGATGACCAGATTATAACATATATGTGACCAGATGATGGTGACACAGTGCACCGAAACCGGTCGTCATTTAATATATTGCTAGTGTGCGATCTTGGCTTGAGATTTTGAAAACTAAAAACCACCATCTCTATTTATAAGGTCTATTGCTAGTTTAATTTCAAAAGCTTCCTTAATAACACTACCCCAATAGATGGAAGTGCATACCAGAATCTCCGTGTTGTATTCCATAGGATGACCGGTGCCAAGACAGTTTTCTGCAATAGCGGATTTCTTTGACTGTCTTAAGCGCGTGTAACGTTTATGTTCAATACACCGGTCTTCCACAGTCCTGATTGTCTGACCAATATATGACATGCCACAGCTGCAAAGAATACGATGTACACCTGCCTTACGCAAGCCAAGATCATCCTTTACGGACCCCAACAGCACCTTTATCTTACAATGTGTTCGAAAAACACATTTCACATCATATTTCCGCAAATTCATTTAGCCGGAAAAAGTTAAGGTTTCACAACAAGGATTTAGAAAATATCGTTCATGTGAAAAACAAATAGTTCTTTACTCACACGAAGCAATGAGTGCTATCGACAAGAGTTTGCAAATCGATTCCGTATTTCCTGATTTACAGAAGGCTTTTGACACCGTACCTCACAAACGGCTTTTAATCAAATTGCGTGGTTATGGTATATCGACCCAAATTTCCGACTGGATACGGAATTTCCTGTCAGAGAGGACACAGTTCGTCGTAATCGATACCCGTTAAACTTTGTTTACAAGATAAATCAATCAAAAGGCAACGCCGCAAACTCCACAAAATACCTATAAATTACTATTACTTCAGGCTTAAGCTGGAAAGAATACGTAGATAATGTGGGAAAGGCGAACCAGAGACTGTGTTTTATTGGCAGAACCCTTAAAAGATGCAAAAGAACTAATAAAGAGACTGCATACACTACGCTAGTCCGTCCTTTTTTAATTATTTTTGCCCAGTGTGGAATCCTTATCAGGTAGGTTTGACGGAGGACATCGAAAGAGTCCAAAGAAGGAAAGCTCGTTTTTTATTGTCACGATACAGGGGAGACAATGTCATGGAAATGATACAGGATCTGGGATGGAAATCATTACAACAACAGCGCTTATCGCTGCGGCGTGGGCTACTTACGAAACTACAATCGCCGACATTCTCCTCCGAATGCAAAAATATGTTGTCGACTCACACTTACATAGGTAGAAATAATCATCAGATAAAATACGAGAAATCAAAGCTGAAACGGAGAGATTAAAGTGTTCTTTCTTCCCGCGCGCTATTCGAGAATGGAATGGGAGATCAATAGTATAAAGGAGGTTCGATGAAGCCGTCTGCAAGTCACTTAAATATGATTTGCAGAGTATCCATGAAGATGTAGATGTAGATAATGCCTGCACCAGACACTTGTTGTCTTATATAGGCGTTGCCGACCGCAGCGCCTTGTTCTGAAAGTTTAGATATCTCTGTTTTTGTATATGTATTCGTATAACAGTTTCTTTGGGTCTTCATGGTATGTCTGTGAGCTCCAGTCTGACATTTGAGTCGTCCCTTTAAAAAAATAATAACAATATAGTTTTCTGTTCTGCAGGACCTAATTGAAGAGCAAGACTCCAAGGTCATGCAACATGTCAGTAGACATCATCATCACCATCATCACCAGAGACTGATTACTCGTTTCTGCGTTCAGTCTGGAGCATAGCCCCTCACTAATAAAACTCCTCCATGATCCCCTATTCAAGGTTAACATTGATGCCTCGTCTAATGTTAAACCTTTTACTTCAAAATCATTCTTAGCCGTATCTAAGTACTTTCTCCTTGGTCTACCTCGACTTCTCTTACCTCCCACTAATATTAATAGAAGTATAATTACATAAAATTACGTGTGAAATATTCCAAAATTAGTATATCTACCCGAAGTGTCGTAATGAAATACTAGATTTTTACTGTTTTAATTTATTTGCTGAGATCACATAAGATATGTAACATCACGATTACTTTCGTATTTTAAAGTACCTTTTAATTATGTAAGCAATGTACTGATTTACTTTCTAAATCGAAATATAGTGTCTGTAAAACTCTTTTCAACTTCAATCATCTTTAACGAAATAGAGCTGACCGATCACGTCTCAATATGGTATCGAACAGTTCAGTTAGGAGTTGAGGTCTTATGGGCTGTCATAAGCTCTACAAAATATTTTTGCCAGTCTTATATGAACGAAAACTGTATTTGGTGCATCTGAAAAAGGATTCCCCCCGGTGGATCTAGTTTGTTAGATACAGGCTACCTCTGACGTAGCGTTTAATCGTTAAATTATCAGCGATTCAGTTGTGAATTCCAAACTTCTCAATGCCTATTTATTTTATATTTTGTGTTTGCATATGTACAAATGTAATATCTTATACGTTACTAGTTATAGAGGATAGGGAGACATTATGTGACGTGGTAGTAATTTGAGACATCCTCTTGTGTCTCACAATTTTGAGAAGAGTGTGTTGGTCACTATGCTGCAATGAAGATCAGGGTCCACCATGCCAATGTTGGGAACAAACGGGCAGTCGAGCCAAACTTCCTTATAATCAAAACCAATGGCCTATCTGTCTTGATATGCAAATATTTAACTCTTTGCTTGGACATCAAAGCGGATACTCAAAATTCCCTTGCTTTACTTCCACGTGGAACAGCAGAGAAAAACATTATCACTGGGAAAAACCTAAATCCTTTTGAATCTCCTTACTGTATTCGTCCTTCGAACTCCGACTTTCACCTAATACATTTTATTCCAACGCTAATTAATGAATTTTTGATGTCTCACAATGTGCCCCATAACCTATCTCTTCTTTTAGTCGGGATATGGCAGAAACTTCTTTTCTCCTCAATTCTGTTGAGCACCTCCGCAATAGTTACGTGATCTTCCCAACTAATCTTCGTAATTTGTCTGTAGCACCACATTTCAAAAGCTTCTGTCATCTCTTTGTATGAACTCCTTTCGTCCACGTTTCACTTCCATACAATGCTACACTCCAGACAAATGCTTCCTGAAAGGACTTCATAACATGTAAACTAATATTTCTCTTCTTTAGAAACGCTTTTCTTCCCAATGGCCATTTCTGCATTTTATATCTTCCTTTATTCGACCATCAGAAGTTATTTTGGTACAAAAATAACAAAACTCATCCACTACTTTTATTGTCTCATTACCTAATCTAATTTTTTAAGCATCGCCTGATTTTCTGGCCCTACATTCCATTACCGTTGTTTTACTTTCGTTAATGTTCATGTTATACCCTCCTTTCAATACACTGTCCATTCCGTTCAGTTGTTCTGCCAGGTCCTTTGCTGAATCCTAAAAGTACCATTAGTCGACAGGGACAAAATCATTCCTCCACCACTTCATATCAAACTAGGTCTAATGAAGCAATTTGTTAAAGCATTGGGCAAAAATAGTGACGGTTTCAAATACTTTTTTGAATACAGACGTTTAAACAATTAACTTATGTGCCACTGTCGCTATATTACATATAATAGTTCTTTATTTTGTACAAAATAAAGACATATTATAATTAATATAGCGACTGCAGCTCATAAGTACATTGTGACCACAAAGGTTTTCTCGGCGTAATAACTGTTTGTAATCTTCTCGGGTTTGCAGCCGGATACTAAAGTCAACTATATTTTTTACATGTCTTATATATATATATATATATATATATATATATATATATATATATATATATATATATATAAACACCTTTGGAGTCGCACTCCTTATAGACAATGTATGACAATGTTTGTAATATGTATGCAAATAATTCCGTGGACTCAGTTATGAAAAATAGTGATATATTCGAATTGAGGGACATAAAGCTACCCTCAATTCGTTGTCTATTAATTGGCAACAAAATGACTGTTGACCAATCTAATCTTAAGGCATATACCCTTCTCATTTAACATTTTCCCGATGGAGCTATTTTTCTTTATTTAAGAAATTTTATGCTTGTATTTCTTTTTTTTTTTTTTATTTCTTTTATTGATCTATATATTTTTTGCTACTTTCACCAACAAGGCTAGAGTTTCGTTGAAGAGAAACTCTACTCAATTTAATCTTCTTCTTCTTTGGTTATCAAGCTGTAACTTGGTTTGCAGCAATTCTCCATAGTGTATGGTTGCTTGTCATTTGTCTAATGTCTCTGTAGCTATTACAGTGTTCATATCGCCCCTTATTTGTCTCATATACTCCAGCCTGAGTCTTTCTCTACAATTCACTCCATCCACGAATCTGTCCAAGATGATTTTTAGCAACCCTTCGTGCCTCAAGGCACGACCAATTCAGATATTGCGCCATTTTCGCAAATTTCTTCTCAGAGACAACCCCTCACGTGTTCGTTTGTTACTTTATCAACCCAGCTTATCTTCAACATTCTGCGGCAGTGATTTTCAACGTGTGGAGGGGGGGGAGGCATCGTCATCACAGGAGGAAATAGTTGCACCATCAAACAAGCAGACCAGTGGATGTGAATAGTAGGTGTTCCGTAATGCGAAAACATATGCCTAAGAAAAGTGAAATGTATTTTATATGAAAACTAGCTGGAAACCCGCCGTTGCCCTGGTATTTGTCTATTTATCCCTGCAATTTATCATTTGTGTAAGGGCTGTATGTCTGTAAAATCTCTTAGCAATACAATTAGTAGTCAAGAAGTCAAGAAGTTAACTATATATCGTACGTGATTGATACAGCTACGGCGACCGTCCTCATGGATTGAAGTTTATGTGCAGAAAATTTCATAACTGGAACAAAACTGTAGATTTGTATGCAACACGTGCACACGAACATACGGACACACTGTTTTATATATTAGATAGATTACGCGACTCCTTGTTGATCGTAAACTCTTAGTTGAATAGAAGAAAAATTGTTTTATAATAAACTAGCTGAAAACCCGGCGTTGCCCGGGTATTTATTTATTTATTCCTGCCATTTTTCAGGTATGTATTCATTTGTATAAGGGCTGTAAGTCTGTAAAATCTCTTGGGAATAAAATTGGTAGTAAAGAAATAGAAGTTTAAAACTTGGTGCGTGATGGGGGCAGCTTTTCACGAACGTTACTGTTTCTGTGCTTATATCTCACGAATTACATGTCGTACTAAAATGTTCAAATGTTTGTTAAGCTTATGGGACTTAACTACGGCGTCATCTGTCCCTAAACTTACAAACTACTTATGAACTAGCTAACACTAAGGACGGCACAAATATCCATGCCCGAGGGGGGATTCGAACCCCCGACCGTAGTGGCCGTGCAGACCGTGACTGGAGCGCCTCAGTCCCCTCGGCCACCGCGGCCGTCCATGTCGTACTGTGATACAATTTAGAAGGTACACACAACTATATGCGTGTATACTGTCTGTAAAATTTCCCGCGGCTACAATATGTAGTGTAGAAAATTGGCAATTGACACTAAATAAAAAAAGTGTGAAGTAATACACATGACCACTAAAAGAAATCCACTGAACTTCAATTACGCGATAAATCAGTCAAACCTTAAGATCGTAAATTCTACCAAATACCTAGGAGTTACAATTACGAACAACTTCGACTGGAGAGAACAAATAGAAAATATTGTGGGGAAGGCGAACCAAAGGTTACGTTTCATTGGCAGAACGCTTCGAAGATGCACCAGCTCCACCAAAGAGACTGCCTACATCACACTTGTGCGTCCTCTCCTGGAGTACTGTTGCCCCTTGTGGGACCCTCACCAGGTGAGACTGACGGAAGACATTGAGAAGGTTCAGAGAAGGGCAGCTCGTTTTGTTTTATCACGTTACGGGGGGGGGGGGGGAGGGGGAAGCGTCACGGAAATGTTGCAAGAATTGAGGTGGAAATCATTAAAAGAAAGACGTTATTCATTGCGGCGTGATCTGTTTGCGAAGTTTCAATCACCGACTTTTACTTCTGAATGTGAAAATATTTTGCTAGCACCCACCTACTTAGGGAGACATGACCATCCCAATAAAATAAGAGAAATCAGATCGAAAACGGAACGATTTAGGTGTTCTTTCTTCCCGCGAGCTATTAGAGAATGGAACGGTAGAGAAAAGTTATGAAAGTGGTTAATGAACCCTCTGCGAGTCACTTAAATGTGATTTGCAGAGTATCTATGTAGGTGTAGATATAGATGTAGAAATCATAAATTGTAATGTCATACCGAATGCCGTAGTTTTAGTCCATGAAGAGCGGAACGTTACTGTTTATGTGCTCATATCTCATGAACTGCGTATCGTAATGTGATACAATTTAGAAGGTACATTCAACTATATGTGTGTATCCTGTCTGTAAAATTTCCTGCGGCTACAATTTGTAGTGTTCAAATTATAAATTGTAACGTCATACCGAGAGCCGTAGTTTTACTCCATAAACAGCGGAAAAGTAGTAAGCGAGAAACTTTTTTCCTTTCATCATTTTACTATGGTTGCCAGGGAGAAAAAGTTTAATAAAGGTTGGAAATTATGTTTAAAGTTTGTTGCAAGTCGCTAAGTACTGTCATTCTCATACAGTGTATTTCTAAAGTCTCGCCGCATTATATGTCATTTTTTGCGATTTCTGTTGGTTATGACGTAATATCTTTTGAACCATGTGCCGTATGTGATTCTTAACCATGCAGCAATTGTTACCTCACCTAAGGAACGTGTGTATCAAATTTGGTTTAAATCGGTCCAATGGTTTAGGAGAAAATGAGCAGCATTGTCGCAAAATGCAGCAGTTTTTCACGCAGCTCATTGTTTATGACGTCATATCTCGTGAACTATATATCGTACGTCATTCTTACATTTACGGCGACCGTCCTCATGGATTGAAGCTTACGTGTACAAAATTTCATCAATATTGGAACAAAACTGTAGATTTGTCTGCAACACGTACAAATATACGGACACTCTGCTTTATATATTAGATACACCGTGTTAACCATGAGTGACCTAGAAACTGCTCTCAGGTATCATGTGATAGATTAAGCTTATATTATACAGTAAGTAAATTTGAGAAATTAGATTGTTTACAAATTGACTATACAGTGCGACTTTTCTCAACGAGCATAATTCGCTTTTGAGCTTTACCTGCAATGTGAAACCTCGTTATCCAACATATGAGTAGCCTATTATCAAAGACGGACATCTGTCGTTTGCCAGAAACTGAGATAAACGTCATTTTCTATTGCGAAACGTAGAGCTAATATATTTATAAGCTGAAAAATGTTCAAATGTTAATAAAGCTTAAGGTACTTAACTGTGGGGTCATCAGTCCCTAAATTTACAAACTACTTATAAACTACGTTATACTAAAGACGGCACAAACATCCATGCCCGAGGGGGGATTCGAACTCCCGACGGCGGAAGGCCGCGCACACCGCAACACGGCACTCCAGCACACACGGCTAATCCGCCACGGCTTATAAGCTGATTTGAGCATTATCAACTTTAATACTCGAGGATTTGTACCTGGAAGTGGCTAATATCAATTTGAGTACTCAAGCACCTTCAAACTGTGTTTGAAAATACAGATGTCCGTCTTTGAAACCAAAACGTGTAGGTGTCCGCTTTTGATGTGAATACGCTTTCAGGTGTCCGTTTTCGATACACAGAGATTCGCTTACTGCTGACGAGAATCTTTTACAGGTGTATAATCTGGGAAATTATAGAAATATCAACATAAAGTGGAAAATATTTAATTCTGAACTCTATTACATATTGGAAAAAGGAAAAACTACAATAATCATAATAATCTTTTTAATTTTGTATAGAAAATGAAATGTTATGGCACTGAATCTCTAAAATTATTAGCATAAGGTCTGTTGAAACTGTCCCAGATTTTTCCTTAAACATCCTCACGTTATTTCTGACATCGAACTTCTTTCCAACAAGTGATAATTTCGTACAACACACCTTACAATAGAACTGTTTAGTTTACAAGGTAGTCTTATCTTTGTTCCTTCTCCAATTTTCAGGTTGTCTCAACCGTTTCCTAGCTTTTCCTTCGGACGCTGGCAATATGTTCCATTTCACTCGCCTTAAGATGGTTATTAGTAAAAATACTATAAAAAATTACTGAAAAACTTACGAACGGGCTAATACGTCTTAGTACCTGGCACATACTGTCGCCATGTCTGATTCTCAAGTCCATGTGATCATATACTGTGTTTCCATCGGTGCACACTGCTTCATTGAACAAGTGTCCGATTTTGATATCAAGCTCTTATGTAGGTGTCAGCTTTTGATGTGAACAGTCAAATTTGACGTGTGATCTATCAAATTTACGGCAATTTTTGGAAAAAAACGGATTTCACCAATGAAAAGAGCGGAAAAACTTCCTCTAGGATCTACTGGTAACTAAATTTCGACCATTAGGTCAGATGTCCAGGTTTGATATTAGGATACTCTTATATCTTCCTGTCGGAATTCATGTAACAACAGAATGCGTTCCATTCATAAAAATGGCCTAAAAAGGTTGGGAAACACTGTTCTACCACATATTTATTATTATTATTATTTTTTTTTTTTTTTTTTTTTTTTTTTTTTGCCAGTGTTTAAATTAGGCCGTCAGAGAATGCTGGCATCGTTTGTGAGAAAAAAAAATCGCACTGGCGTGTTTTACGGCCCACTTAAGATTTGTAGTATTATAAGTTTTTGCAAACACTTTGGACCAAAATAATAATCTAAATAATTAATTAATTAATTAATAAGAGTGTCTGAAACCCTTTCAGGAAAAAAAATTCAGATAGTGACGGGTTTTGTTGAACCACTGACCTTCAGCCTTTCAGTCTAACACATTCCCCACTATGCTACGGCCAAAACTTGGCAGTTGCGTTCTTTAATCGCATACTATTCATGGCTGTTGTTAACTGATGCTAATATGGTAATTGTAGACACTAGATTATCATTTATCGTACGAAGAACGACGTGTTTGTATTAATTCTTCAGTGCGCTATTGCTTTGAAATGACAACGTGTAAGTTAAAATAACAAAATCATTAAATACACAACGCAAGATGGCGTATGTCAGAGAGAGTTCTGGTCGAGGAGTATCACGTGACTTCTGCGAATGGCTGATTTTCGTTAATTCAGTGAAGGGTGTCAAAACTCTGTTTTTTTGCAAATATCTCTCAAAAAAAAAAAAAAAAAAACAACAACAATAACATAAGGGAACAAAGTTGTAGAGAATTTTCTCCTCTACAAATTCGGTTACTCAGATGAACGGTTTATATGTAATTAAAAATACATTACAAACGGCCTTTTTTGGTATTAGTAAGGTATTTCTTGTCCGAAATGTTTGAAAAAGCGAGGTTCTGGTCACTGGTAGCCAACAATTATGTCTGTAAAATTTGGTGCCGGTGGGTTGAACGGTTCGACATAAAAAGTGGGAACACGTTACAGCCAGACAGACATCCTCAAATCGCCGTTATTTTTGCAAATATCTCTGCAAAGATGTAAGATATGAAAAAAAAAAAAAAAAAAAAAAAAAAAAAAAAAAAAAAAAAAAAAAACATAATACAGCGAAGTTCTAGAGAATTTTCCCCTCTACCAATTAGGTTATTCAATACTCGTAGCCGGCAGCGGTGGCCGAGGGGACTGATGCGCTCCAGTCACGGTCTGCACGGCCACTACGGTCGGGGGTTCGAATCCCCCATCGGGCATGGATATTTGTGCCGTCCTTAGTATTAGCTAGTTCATAGGTAGTTTGTAAGTTTAGGGATTGATGACCCCGTAGTTAAGTCCCATAAGATCTACATTTGAACAATTTTCGTATAAGATGAATGGTTCGTTTGGAATTACAATTATGTTACATACGGCTTTTTTTGCTTTTACTACCGTATATTTTTTTTTTTTCGAAAAATTTGAAAAAGGGAGGTTCCCGTCTCTGTCGCCCTACAATCATGTCTGTAAAATTTGGTGCTGATCGGTTGAACGGTTCGTCTTAAAAACGGGGAACACGTTACAGACAGACAGATATACATCTCAAAATAGCCGTGATTTTTGCAAATATCTCATAAACGATCCGAGATGTGAAAAAAAAAAAAAACATAAGAGAGCAAAGTTGTAGAGAATTTCTTCTCTACAAATTCGGTTATTCAATTCTCCTGTCAGATGAATAGTTGAGCTTTTTTTTTTTTTTTTTTTTTTTTTCACTTAAATTTCGAGCTGTCAAAAGACGATCGCAAAGGCCCAGTTTTAGTGTTACTACCGTAGCCTAACTTGGGCCAAAGACATAAGGGAGGTAAGTTGTAGTGAATTTTCTCCTCCACAAATTCGGTTATTCAATTTTCGTGTCAGATGAATAGTTAAGCCGTTCTTTTAATTTAAATTTCGAGCTGTCAAAAGACGATCGCAAAGGCGCACTTTTAGTGTTCCTACCGTAACCTAAAGTGGGCCAATATAGGAGGTGTTACTGGTAATGGGCGCGGCGAGGTGTGTCAGGAAGTGTGAGCGCCAGTCAGCCAGTCGGCCAGGAGCAGGTCGAGCTCAGTTCGGTTGAGTTGAGTTGAGCAGGCGAGAAGCCGGCCCCCCGGTGCGTTCCCACGCCGCGGCCTGGCGCCAGGTATTATATACCTAGGCACAGGTACGGGCGGCCGGCCTGGCTCCGGTGTCGCCTTCTGCCGGCTCGCTGCGCAGGTCGTGTGCCTGTCCTGTCCTCTCCTCTGCTCTACTCTCCTCTCCTCTACTCTCCTCTCCTCTCCTCTGCTCTCCTCTCCTCTCCTCTCCTCTCCTCTACTCTCCTCTGCACCGCGGTGGTCCACGCCCACTGCAGCCACCTGTCACAGACCGCCCCAGCGAGCTGCGTCCCGCGTAAACAGTGGCTGACGAGCACGCCAAAAATAGCACTGAAGTGTTCAACCGCCCCCTTTACGGTTTCCTTCAGTTTGATGATTTCTGGAAATATTTCGTCAAAAAATTGCCGAGGTGGGGTGGCTTGCGTGCCTCAACGATACAGATAGCCGTACCGTAGGTGCAACCACAGCGGAGGGGTATCTGTGGAGAGGCCAGACAAACGTGTGGTTCCTGAAGAGGGGCAGCAGACTTTTCAGTCGTTACAGGGGCAACAGTCTGGATGATTGACTGTGCTGGCCTTGTAACATCAGCTAATGTGGCTTTGCCACACAGCTACTGCGAACGGCTGAAAGCAAGGGGAAACTACAGCCGTTACTTTTCCCGAGGACATGCAGCTCTACTGTATGAACATATGATGATGGCATCCTCTCGGGTAAAATATTCCGGAGGTAAAATAGTCCCCCATTCGGATCTCCGGGCGGGGACTACTCAGGAGGATGTTGTCATCAGGAAAGACAATACTGGCATTCTACGGATCGGAGCGTGGAATGTTAGATCCCTTAATCGGGTAGGAAAATTAGAAAATTTAAAAAGGGAAATGGATAGGTTGAGGTTAGATATAGTGGGGATTAGTGAAGTTCGGTGGCAGGTTGAACAGGATTTCTGGTCAGGTGAGTACAGGATTATAAATACAAAATCAGTTGGGGGTATCACAGGAGTAGGACTGATAATGAATAAGAAAATAGGAATGTGGGTAAACTACTATGAGCAGCACAGTGATCGCATTATCATTGTCAAGATAGATACGAAGCCAATACCGACAACAGTAGTACAGGTTTATATGCCAACTAGCTCTGCTGATGATGAGGAGATCGAATAAATATATGAGGAGCTAAAGGAAATTATTCAGACAGTTAAGGGAGAGGAAAACTTAATTGTGATGGGAGAGTGGAATTCGGTTGTAGGAAAAGGAAGGAAAAATAGTAGGTGAATATGGACTGGGCAGGAGGAATGAAAGAGGAAGTCGCCTGGTAGAATTTTGCACGGAACATATATATATATATATATATATATATATATATATATATATATATATATATATATATTCCTTACGATGAAGTTGTTTGCGGTACTCAGGGCGCACAGCAAGTCTACACTTTTCTCAAATGTACCGTGTTTTCCGCCGGCAGTCCCGACTCCCGACCATGACACCACTGGGCAATGGGATCACGTGATTGGCTAGCCAGTGTTATACCCCATCGAAGCGTGATTCGTTGTGTACCGAATGACAGGCTTGTTTCCTGTGTACGGACAACAATTTGCTTTCATCTGAAGGCCTACCTCTACTCTCTCTTGTACGAGGGTAACTCAATTATTAGCCGCAATTTAGTTATATTTTTGTTTATGTTGGTAGTACTGTCGTTTTATGTTGGTGACGCATGCTTTATTTGTTGTTATATCATTGCAATTTTCAAGCTGCTACGTTAGTTTCGTTGTCGCTGCCGTGCTGTTAATCATGGCTGCTCCGCTATTTGCACCAAAGAAGAGCAACGTTGACTGATATGTTTTTTGTGGGCGGAAGGTATATCAGGGGCCGAAATTCATAGAAGACTTTCAGTACAGTACGGGAGCAGTCGTTTGCCACAACGAAGTGTGTACGAGTGGATTGAAAAATACCGAAATGGTCGCACGAGTGTTAAGTACGATGAAGGAGCCGGACGACCGTTTACCGCCACAAATGAAGAAACCACTGAGCGATCTCGTGAAATGATTCTCTTGGACAGACGATTAACTATTGATGAAGTGGCTCATCGTCTTCAAATTAGTCATGGTTCTGCCTACGAAATTATTCACAACAGACTTGGGTTTCGTAAAGTTTGTGCAAGATGGGTCCTAAAACAATTCACACAGTTCCATAAGCAAACGCGCCTCGACATCTGCAAAAGACATTTGGATCGCTATGGGAACGAAGGGGACAACTTCTTAGACATAATCATTACTGGTGACGAAACATGGATCCATCATTACGAGCCGGAGAGTAAACGGCAGAGTATGGAATGGAAACATCCAAATTCGGCGTGCAAGAAAAAGTTCGAAACCCAACTGTCCGTAGGAAAACTGATGCTTACGGTTTTTTGGGATGCACGACGTTCTGTACTGGAACATTATGGTGAAAGGGACACAACAATAAACAGTGTATGTTACAGTGAGATGCTTACTGACAGGCTAAAGCCTGCAATTCGAAGCAAACGCCGAGGATTGCTGTCAGAAGGTAATGTGTTGTTGCACGACAATGCCCATCCGCATACTGCTGTCCACACTGCTGAAACGCTCCAGAAACTCAAATTCGAAGCACCGGATCATCCTCCATTAAGTCCCGATCTTACACCTTCTGACTATCATTTGTTTGGTCCACTCAAACAGGCATTAAGGGCCGTCGATTTGACTTGGACTAAGCAGTGAAGGAAGCGGTGCATTCCTGGCTCGCAGCTCAACCGAAAACCTTCTTTTATGAGGACATAAGGAAGCATGTAGAGCGATGGACGAAGTGCACTGAAAAGCAAGGCGACTATGTCGAAAAATGATGTTCTTGTATTTTATTACAATAAAATTTTATAACTACTTTGCGTATAATAATTGACTTACCCCCGTAGATTTACACGGACTCACGGAAACCCACTTTCACATTTTCTCAAATTTTCCGGTTGGTTTTCCAAAACAATGGAACGAAATCTGTTTAAGAAACTTCCCAATGTAATTTTGTGCAGGTGTACTAAATTTCACGTTATTTGGTTGACTGGATCTTGAGTTATAATAGAACAGACAGACAACAAATTCGTCTTCTAGAGATACCGCCATGAATGATCATTTAGTAAAATGTTCAAATGTCTGTAAATCTATCGGACCAAACTGCGTGGTCATCAGTCCGTAGCTTACAAACTACTTAAACCTAGGTAAACTAACCTAAGGACATCACACACACCCATGCCCCAGGGAGGACTCGAACCTCCACGGCGAGCAACCGCGCGCTCCTCAGCGAGGCGCTTTAGACCGCTCGGCTACTCCACTTTACTTTTTCTGATTCGATTTCGTGAAATAAAGCCTTTCTGTACCCGCTAGATACCCTCACGTTTCCTGTGAAAAACTCCTGACAATTCTTCTGTTAGTTTAGGAGATGAAAGAGAAAGACAGACATGACGGTTGTCGATGAAAAAACGTTGAATTGTGATGTTCTTCGTTCCGTGACCCGATTTTTATGAAACTAAGTTTATATGTTATCCCAAGGTACGATAAAGTTACCTGTGAAAACACCATGCGAATTGGTGAAGTAGTTTTGGAGAAGTGGTTTCTAATAGATGAACAGACACACACGACGGTCTATGAAAATACTTCGTGATTCTATTTTGATGAAATCATGCCTAGATCCTAAATTTAAAAAAAAAATTGATATGCATTTTAATATGCACCTAGTAACTTAGTAAGTAGTAATAAGTTTTGTGTCCTTTAAAATGTAAATATTTTTAAGATAATGGTTTTTCCTGACCAGTTCCACATCCACAAGGGCAATTACATTTGGGGTCTGTGTAAGGTACATGAACACATATGCTCTCTTTTTGTAAGTATATATTGTGTATTTTGTTCTGGCATCTTCTACATCCAAGAGGATTCCATCAATTTGGGGAACGAAAAGTACATCTAATCTAATCTCTTCGCTAATGTCTCCTGTGAAAACCGCATGTAGATTCGTCCAGTAGTTTTTGAAGATTGAAGCGAACAGCGACAGGCCTACATTTACAGTCTTATTATTAGTATAGATATGTTGTACAATTGTAAAATTTTGCAGGAATATATTCATTTGTGTAAGTGCTTTATGTCGGTAAAATCTGTTGCGAATTTGGTTATTAGTAAAGAAGTAATAGATTAAAACGTGATTCGTGATGGAGCGGTTTTTCATGAACGTTACTCTTTACGTCCTCATATCTCATGAACTACGTGTCGTACTGTGATACAATTTCGAAGCTAGATTCATCTGTATATGTGTAGACTGCCTGTAAAATTTCATGTGGCTACAAATTGTAGTTTACAAATTATAAATTGTAACGTGATACCGAATGCCGTAATTTTACTTAATAAACAGCGCAAAAGTAGTAAGCGAGAAACTTTTTCCTTTCATTATTTTACAGTGGCTATCAGCGAAAGAAAGGTTAATGAAGTTTTGAAATTATGTTTAAATTTATTACAAGTCGCTAAGTACTGTCATTCTCATACAGTGTATTCATAAAGTCTCGTCGCATTATGCGGCAGTCTCTTGCAACTCTTATTGTTTATGAAGTTATATCTCTTGAACTATATGTCGTACGTGGTTCGTACTCATACAGCAATTGTTATCTCTACCAAATCTGGTTGAAATCGGTCCAGTGGTTTAGGAGGAAATGTGCAGCATTGTCGTTTGACACAGCAGTTTTTTACGCATCTCATTGTTTACGACGTCATACCTCCTTATGTATGTGTCATAGACGATTCTTTCCCCGACAGCGATTGTTGCCTGAAGTAAGGAACATGTGTATCAAGTTTGGCTGAAATCTGTCCAGTAGTTTAGGAAGATATGTGTAACACACAAACACACATACAGCCTATTTTATAAGATGTAAGATTACGTTGTTTCGGCATCTGTCATAATCAAATCTAAAATCCTCTGAACTTGCACATTAATGTTCAGTGTCAATAATAAAATATCTACCTAGGCAGTTGACGTACTAGGTAGATATTTCATCAATGACGCTGAATTTTACTGTGCAAGTTCAGAGGTTTTTAGATCTTACGATGGCAGATGCCGGCTTTTATTCTTATTCATCAGATGTAATATGAGACAAAATGTAAGTGTCCTCATTTGAGGACGCGAAGTATGAGAGCATTAAATATAAAAATACACAAATTAAAACATCTTAGTTTGCAAGATAGTCAAGCAAGCTGCCAGCTGTCATGTTTTAATTTGTGTATTTTTATATTTAGAGTAAGTACTATGTTGCACGTATTATTTAACGTCCATTTTTTAAGTAAGATGACCAACTTATAAAATGTGATATGGTCAGATGATGGTGGCAAAGTCCTCCAAAACCGGGTCATTAAATAAATATTTCGCTATCTTGGCGTTTCACTTTCGAAGAATATTAATTATATGGGGTTGTGGATTCGCCTAGATTCAAAACACGTATCATTTTCATACCCAAACTACTTTCGTCGGCGATCCCTCCACCCTCAGTGGGTTTTTGTATTTAATCTTTCATCATTAGGTTATTTACACTTCCATACTGCAGTTTTCCTTTTGTACAGCATGTGTTGTTCGTTGGTGAGCTTCATAGACCTTTCTCGCGTCACAAGGGAACATATTCCACCTCTGGCAGTTGTTTCAATTGCAACATGACATGCTGTACGCTCCATAGAAGGAAAAATTGTGGAAGTGCAAATAGCGTAATGATGAAGATTAGATTAAAAAAAATACCACTGAGGATAATGGGGTTTCCGTCGAAATTATGAGTATGAAAATAATAAGTATTTTGCATTAAGGCGGATGCACAGCCCCATATTTGTAACGCAAACACGGTCCAATTAGAAGATTTTCTAATCACAATGAATATTAATTATATTCTGCCGCTCATTTGTTTGTTATGGGAACTGGACTACATCTACATCTAGATGGGATACTCTGCAAATCACATTTAAGTACCTGGCAGAGGGTTCATCGAACCACTGTTATAATATTTTATCTTCCATTCCATTCGTGAATAGCGCGCGGGAAGAAGGAACAACTGAATCTCTCCGTTCGGGCTCTGATTTATCGTATTTTATTCTAATGATCATTTCTACCTATGTAAGTGGGACTCAAAAATATATTTTCGCATTCGGAGAAGAATGTTGGCGATTGTAGTTTCGTAAGTAGACCACGCCGCAGAGATAAGCGCCGTTTTGCAATGATTCCCTTCCCAGATCCTGTATCATTTCCGTAACGCTGTCTCCCCTGTATCGTGACAATACGAAGCGAGCTGCACTTCTTTGGACTCTTTCGATGTGCTCCGTCAAATCCACCTGATAAGGATCCCACACTGGGCAGCAATACTCCAAAAAAGGATGGACAAGCGTAGTGTATGCAGTTTCTGTAGTAGTTCTGTTGCATCTTTTAAGGGTTCAGCCAATAAAACGCAGTCTCTGGTTCGCCTTTCCCACGACATTATCTACGTGTTCTTTCCCCTTTTAATTCAGAAGTAATTGTAATTCCTGGGTATTTTGTGGAGTTTACGGCCTTCACATTTGATTGATTTATCATGTAAACAAAGTTTAACGGGTATCTTTTCGTATTTATGAGGACGACTTCACACTTCTCATTATTTAGTCAACTGCTAATTCTTACACCATACAGATATCTTATTCAAATCGTTCTGCAGTTGGTTTTGATCTTCAGATGATTTTACTAGACGGTAAATGACGACGTCGTCTGCTACTTAGTTTTCCCCTAAATAGTTTATGTAAACAAGGAACAGCAGAGGACCAATAACACTACCCTGTGGAACGCCCGATATCACCTCTGTTTTAATCGATGCCTTACCATCGATTACTACGAACTGTGTAACTCTGACAGGAAATACCCTATCCAGTCGCAATTTTGGGGCGATATACCGTAACCACGCAATTTGATTAAAACCCATTTGTGAGGTACGGTGTCAAAAGCCAAGGAATACGGAACCAATTTACGAACCCTTGTCGATAGCACACATCACTTCGTGTGAGTAAAGAGCTAGTTGTGTTTCGCATGAACGATTTTTTCTAAATCCATGTTGACCTTGGGCCAATAGATCATTTTGTCCGAGATAATTCATCATATTTTAATACAGGATATGTTCCAAAACCCTGCTGCAAATTGACGTGAATGAAATAGGTCTGTAATTTGGTGGGTTACTCCTACTGTCTTTATTAAATATCGGTTTGACCTGGGCAACTTTCCAATCTTTTGGTTCAGATCCTTCTTGAGAAAGCGGTTGTATATGGCTGTTAAGTAAGGAGCTATCGCTTCAGCATAAATAGATAGAAATCTAATAGGTATACAGTCCGGACCAGAAGACTTGTTCTTGTTAAGTGATTTAAGTTACTTCGCTACTCCGAGGATATCTACTTCTACATTACTCATTACGGCCTCTGTCCGTAATTTGAAATCTGGGATATTCATTTCTTCTTTGGTGAATGAGTTTCTAAAAGCTATGTTTAGTAACTCTGCTTTAGCAGCGCTGTCATCGGCAGGTTCGTCATTACTATCATGTAGTGAGGGTATTTTTTGTGTTTTGCCCCTAGTATATTTAATATATGACCAATATCTCTTAGGGCTTTCAGTCAAATTTCGAGAAAGAGTTTCGTTGTGATAAGTATTGTAGGCATCTCGCATTGAAGTCCTTGCTAAATTTCGAGCTTCTGTGTTGGATCGCCAATCCTGGGGATGTTTATATTTAGCATGCATTTTCCGTTGCTTCTGAATCAGTGCGCTGACCTGTTTTGTGTGCCAAGGAGGATCACCTCCATCTTTTATTAATTTATTTGGTGTAAAACTGTCCATTACTGTCGATAACTGTTCTTTGAATTTGAACCACATCTGGTCGACATCTTCATTTAGTGTTAGACGAGTGGAAGGTATCTTTCAAGAAGCAATGTATTTTATTTCTATCTGCTTTCCGGAGCAAATACACATTTTGTTTATTTTTGGTAATTTTTTTTATTTTTTTTTATGGAAAGGTCTCGGTTTTTTTTTTTTTTTTTTTTTTTTTTTTTTGTTAGGGGACCCCCGATGGCAAATATAACAAAATGACTGTTACCTGACCGTAATTATTCCACTGGTGGAAAAAAGGGCGTATTCCACGCCATACAAACAAGAGACGTTACAACACTACCTGTTGGAGCGGGAAGTGAAATATAACTTTGGAACTTTCGATATTCAGTTTCGCTACGACAGTCTTGTGTTCACTAATATCTTTATCCGTTTTGATGCTCGTTATGAGCTCAGGATTGTTTGTTGCTAAGAGATCAAGTGTGTTTTGACATCCATTTACAATTCTAGTTGCCTCATGAACTAACTGTTTGAAGTAATTCTTAGAGAATGCGTTGAGTACAATTTCACACGATGTTTTATGCGTACCTCCTGATTTGAAAATGTAATTTCGCCAACAGATTGAGGGTAAATTAAAATCTCCGCCTATACGTTTTTGAAATTTGACTCAGGTTTTCTTTGAACCTATCTGTTAGTGTATCGTCAGAGTCGGGAGGCCGGTAAAAGGAACCGATTATTAACTTCTTACGATTTTCAGGTACAACCTCTACCCATAATAACTTGCATGAAATATCAACTTCAACTTCGCTACACGAAATACTATTTTTGACGGCGACAAACACGCCCCCACCTATTTTGTTTAATCTATCCTTTCTGAACACAGTTAGATCTTTTGCAAATACTTCTGCTGAAGTTATTTCCGGCTTGAGCCAACTTTCACTGCCTATAATGATTTGTGTTTCGGTGCTTTCTATTCATTGCTGCCGGCCGCGGTGGCCGAGGGGACTGAGGCACTCCAGTCACTGTCTGCACGCCCACTACGGTCGGGGGTTCGAATCCCCCTCGGTCATGGATATTTGTGTCGTCGTTAGTATAAGCTAGTTCATAAGTAAGGGACTGATGACCCCGTAGTTAAGTCCCATAAGCTTAACAAACATTTGATTTTATTCATTGCTAGGAATTCTGGTACTTTCCCGACACAGCTACGACAATTTGCAACTGTTGTTCCTAGATCACCTGCACACAGCAGTTGTGATCTCGCCACGGGCTGCGTGTGTCCCGATTAAGTTCGCACGTTGCACAGTACACCTCCGAATGAGTCGCCATCTCGGAAGCACCCTCTGCCGCGCACTTACCGGCGATTCGCGGAGTATCGATTGAGCAGTGTGTGCCCGCCATTGAGGTAGCTGAAGACGTACGCTGCCGGTGAGGGAGTTCCCGGCGATACTAGAGGAAGAGAGCGCCATTGAGCGGCCACTGCGTCTGGCCTGTGCCCTGGCGCGGCGTCTTCATTGTGAGGGGGGACTCTCACACACAGATGGACGCTGGACCAGCGGGCGGTCGGCAGGTGACAATGGAGGCGAGGCCCGGCAGCCGCGAGCCACAAAGGCCTGACTGCTGTCTGAGGACACACGGACACTGCACCTGACAGCTCCGGCCGACTGCTGTCGCGTCTGCCGGCGGGAGCGCCTGGAATGCGGACGTCCACTGCTGGTCTGACGTCTCCACTCTGTAGCAACCACACACCGTGTCCAGCAGTCAAGGACCGGAGAGGGCACAGATACGCTCCCTGCAAGACGCCTGCCGCTTTGCCGGTCGGCAGAATCTGCCGATAACGGAGCCACTGCGAACACAACCAAGTCACCGCGATCGAATCGATGAGGTGACTGCACAGACTGTCTTAAACCACCACTCCCTCCACAAGTAGGGTTGCCAGACTGAACTCGAGGCAGGCCCGGAGACCAGACGTGCCCCCATCCCCCTTGGCCAATGACTCACCCCCCCCCCCCCCCCCCAACTGCGACCATCGACCATCTCGCCCCCCCCCCCCCCCCGCAACCAGTATTACACGTGAATTCTAAAAGGAAAAAAAAAAATGCCTAATGAAAACAGGCCATTTTGCTTTAATTAGCTTAGTAGCTTCTCTTTAGCATAAGGCAGAAGCACATTTTTTACTAATGCCTCGCTTTTTGTTCGGCCGCATCTTACTTTCGTTGCCACTGAGGAATCTCTGAAAACATAAGGATATAGCTTATTACCACAATATTGAGAATTGTAAGAATGGTGGCGTTTCACACCGTGGTAAGTCAAAGTTAATTCCGTTGCAGTGACTTTGTCGTCTTCTGCAGAAAATTGTTTCAGCAAGAATTTAAGAAGCGACTGGTTCTTCTTTTGTATGGTAATATTCGCTTTGTGTCTTTCTGATTGTAAATGTTTATTCACAGCTTTCACTCCATCGTACTTAACAGTAAATGAGATATTGCATATTCTGCACTTACACATACACTCATCAGTATCGACTTTTTGTAGCCACTCTTTATAATTTTCTTCCTGCAACCATTCTTTACGGAAAGAACTTAGATATCGTCTCTTCATTTCACTGTTATTACTCACTAATATGAGTTAATGTAAGCTTGTCTGTTCACAAGCGATCCGAGTATTCCAAAAATTGCCGATAAACTGATAACAAACAATGATCGAACGAACACAAATAAAAGACGTCGCCAGTTGACACGTTGCCGCAACAGTGTTTGCTTAATAATGCGCTAGCCGATTACTACCGACGCAACAATGAAAAATTTTCAGAGGAAGAATAGAAAAGTAGCGTTTGTTACAATAAGAAATTGACATTTATATAAAGTTATTCATAATTACTAGAGAGGAGCCGGCCGGAATGGCCGAGCGCACTGAGGCGTCTTGCCACGGTGCGCGAGGCTGCTCCCGCCAGAGGTTCGAATCCACCCCCCCCCCCCTTAGTTTAAGTTACGTTAAGTATGAAAATATGATGATGGCATCCTCTCGGGTAAAATATTCCGGAGGTAAAATAGTCCCCCATTCGGATCTCCGGGCGGGGACTACTCAGGAGGATGTGATCATCAGGAAAGACAATTCTGGCATTCTACGGGTCGGAGCGTGGAATGTTAGATCCCTTAATCGAGTAGGAAAATTAGAAAATTTAAAAAGAGAAATGGATAGGTTGAAGTTGGATATAGTGGGGATTAGTGAAGTTCGGTGGCAGGATGAACAGGATTTCTGGTCAGGTGAGTAGAGGATTATAAATACAAAATCAGTTGGGGGTATCACAGGAGTAGGACTGATAATGAATAAGAAAATAGGAATGCGGGTAAACTACTATGAGCAGCACAGTGATCGCATTATCATTGTCAAGATAGATACGAAGCCAACACCGACAACAGTAGTACAGGTTTATATGCCAACTAGCTCTGCCGATGATGAGGATATAGAAGAAATATATGAGGAGCTAAAGGAAATTATTCAGACCGTTAAGGGAGAGGAAAACTTAATTGTGATGGGAGACTGGAATTCGGTAGTAGGAAAAGGAAGAGAAGGAAAAATAGTAGGTGAATATGGACTGGGCAGAAGGAATGAAAGAGGAAGTCGCCTGGTAGAATTTTGCACGGAACATGATTTAATCGTAACAAACACGTGGTTTAAGAATCACAAAAGAAGGTTGTATACTTGGAAGAGACCAGGAGACACTGGAAGGTATCAGATAGATTTTATAATGGTAAAATATAGATTCCGGAACCAGGTTATAAACTGCAAGACTACCCAGGGGCAGATATAGACTCTGACCATAACTTGTTAGTCATGAACTGTAGTCTGAAACTGAAAAAACTGCAGAAAGGTAGGAAAATAAGGAGATGGGACCTAGATAAATTGAAGGAACGTGAAGTTCTGGTGAATTTCAGAGGGAGATTTAGGCAACAATTGACAGAAACAGGGGGAAATAAAACAGTAGAAGAGGAATGGGTAGCATTGAGAGATGAAATAGTGAAGGCAGCAGAGGACAAAATAGGTAGAAAGGCAAGACCTGCAAAAAATCCTTGGATAACACAGGAGATACTAAATTTAATTGATGAAAGGAGAAAATATAAAAATGCAGTAAATGAAACAGGCAAAATGGAGTACAGACGACTAAGAAATGAGATTGATAGGAAGTGCAAAATGGCTAAGCAGGAGTGGCTAGAAGCCAAATGCAAATCTGTAGAAGAATGTATAAGAAGGGGAAAAGTAGATACCGCCTACAGGAAAATCAAAGAGACATTTGGGGACAAGAAAAGCAATTCTACGAATATCAAGGACTCAGATGGGAAACCAGTTCTCAGCAAAGAAGGGAAAGCTGAAAGGTGGAAAGAGTACATAGAGCAGCTCTACAAAGGAAATGAACTTCGAGACAATATTGTACGAAGGGAAGAGGAAGTAGATCAAGATGAAATAGGAGATACTATACTCAGAGATGAATTTGACAGAGCCTTGAAAGACCTAGGCAGGAACAAGGCCCCAGGAGTAGATGATATACCCTCAGAGCTACTAAAGTCTCTGGGAGAGCCAGCCATGACAAGACTATTTGAACTGGTGTGTAGGATATATGAGACAGGCGAAATGCCCTCAGACTTTAAGAAAAATGTAATAATCCCCATTCCAAAGAAAACAGGTGCAGACAGGTGTGAAAATTACAGAACCATCAGTTTGATAAGTCATGGTTGCAAAATTTTAACACGAATTATCTACAGGAGAATGGAAAAGCTGGTAGAAGCTGACCTAGGGGAAGATCAGTTTGGATTCAGAAGGAACGTAGGAACCCGGGAGGCAATACTCACTTTACGTCTTATCTTAGAAGATAGATTAAGGAAAGGCAAATCTACATTTTTAGCCTTTGTAGATTTGGAGAAAGCGTTTGACAATGTTGACTGGACTACACTCTTTCAAATTCTGAAGTCAGCAGGGGTACAATACAGGGAAAGGAGAGTTATCTACAACCTCTACAAAAGCCAGACCGCAGTTATTAGACTCGAAGGGCATGAAAGGGAAGCATCAGTTGGGAAAGGAGTAAGACAGGGTTGTAGCCTTTCTCCGATGTTATTCAATTTGTACATTGAGCAGGCGATGAAGGAAAGCAAGGAAAATTTTGGAATAGGGATTAAAGTTCAGGGGGAAGAAATAAAAACATTGCGTTTTGCTGATGACATTGTAATTCTGTCACAGACAGCAAAGGACCTGGAAGAGCAGTTGAATGGAATGGACAGTGTGTTGAAGAGAGCGTACAAAATGAACATTAACAAGAGCAAAACAAAAATAATGGAATGCGGTCTTAGAAAATCAGGCGATGCTGAAGGAATTAGATTAGGTAACGAAACAATGAAGGTGGTAGATGAGTTTTGTTACTTAGGTAGTAAAATAACATGCGATGGTCGCAGTACAGAGGATATAAAATGCAGAATGGCAATGGGAAGAAAAGCATTTTTGAAAAAGAGAAATTTGCTAACATCGAATATTAATTTAAGTGTAAGGAAGTCTTTTCTGAAGGCATTTGTGTGGAGTGTTGCCTTGTATGGGAGTGAGACATGGACGATAAACAGTGCGGACAGGAAGAGAATAGAGGCTTTTGAAATGTGGTGCTACAGAAGAATGCTGAAGATTAGGTGGGTAGATCGCATAACTAATGAAGAGGTACTGAACAGAATTGGTGAGAAAAGGAATTTTTGGCATACCCTAACTAAAAGAAGGGATCGCTTGGTAGGACACATTCTTAGACATCGAGGAATCGTAAATATAGCATTGGAGGGAAGTGTGTGGGGTAAAAATCGCAGAGGGAGGCCAAGAGACGCGTATAGTAAGCAGATTCAAGTGGATATGGGTTGCCGTTCTTATGAGGAGATGAAAAGGTTTGCTCAGGATAGAGTAGGGTGGAGAGCTGCATCAAACCAGTCTCCGGACTGAAGACCATAACAACAACAACAAGTTCGATGCAGATCGTCGCTAAATGAGCATAGTACTTAAAAAGCGTCGTGAAAAAAAGAAAAAAAAAGTTAAGATGAAGGTTACATTGAAGCCCGGAGATGAGATCATTGGCCCGTAGACCCGGAGAATTCATTCCAAACCCGGGCACTCCGAGCGGCGCCCGGAGATCTGGCAACCCTATCCACAACAGGATCTGCAATTCTGCCTCATGGTATGTATCAATGTTGCCCCGCCAATATCGGAATTGTACCCCAGCAATAAACGTCAATGGGAACGATATCGCTATGTTCCTCAGGTACAGGTCATATAGATATCAAATAATAAATTAATGTCCAGAGACATACTTTATCTATATACAGAGCGTCCGACACAAATGTTTCACCCCAGATATGTCTGAAACTACAAGAGATATTGAAAAACCACTTTCAGGGTCATGAACATACGGCAGGGGCTTATGAAAGTAGGTTCTATGTGACAGTCTAGAACGTAAAAAAGTATTATTTTCAGCGCAAATTTATGTTTTTTAATGGATATCACATATTATTTCTTAAGCAATCAATGGCATGGAAAATCATAAAAAGAATGGCGTCGGTTGCATCGCGCTGTGTGAATTACATCCGGAGAAATTGCGAAGCGAAGTTGACGTTTGAAACAAACAGCTAACGCGTGTCCTCATGTGTTTCAAACGTCAACTTCGCTTCGCAATTTCTCCGGATGTAATTCACACAGCGCGATGCAACCGACGTCATTCTTTTTGTGATTTTCCATGCCATTGATTGCTTAAGAAATAATATGTGATATCCATTAAAAAACATAAATTTGCGCTGGAAATAATACTTTTTTACATTCTAGACTGTCACATAGTACCTACTTTCATAAGCCCCTGCCGTACGTTCATGACCGTCAAAGTGGTTTTTCAATATCTCTTGTAGTTTCAGATATCTGGGGTGAAACAGTTGAGTCGGACGCCCTGTATATAAAAAATGAATGTTTGTCTGTGTGCCATTTGTGAGTTCATAAACCATTCATTCGATTGCAATGAAACTCTGGTGAACTGTTCAACGTACGCGCACGAAGGTTCCTGACCCAAAAACAAAACGGCACAACACGTACTTCAAGAGATATGACGTCATAAATAATGAGAGGCCACCGCGTGAGAATACCCAGATTTATGCGTCAATTCTTCAAAAATGGGAGTAGTTACGGACCTTGAACAATGTTTGCATGTAATTTCGGACGTTTACAAAACGTTTTGTACCTGAACACCCCCCCCCCCCCCCCGAAACACACACACAAAATGATGAACGAATAGAAGTCTACCGCTCATAACAGGTTCGCTGTAGATGCCGTAAAACTGTCGCATCAGGCATGACCTTGTATCAAATAAAGTTAGCATTACAGATTTGCATGTTACTATTTATTTTTGTCTGTAAGTCTCCCTTAACTCTCTTGCATTCAAAATTAAGCAATCTGTTTTCTTAATCACTGTCTATATAAAAACGAAAGGGCATTCACTCACTTACTGACTAAACAAGAAATGTCGAAAACTACTGCAGCTATGAAGCTGGAATTTAGCAGGAATATAGTTTATCGGTAGAAAACGTCAGCTAAGAAGGTATTTTGTGATAGGTACATGGCGGAACATAACCTCTCCCACAGAATCACGAAATCTACAGTTTTACGATCTTTACGAACTTTCGCACGCTTCACCTTGAAAACAAGATCACCGTCTACCTTAACTTTCATACGGTGCATTGGGGAGGGTACTTTTCAATGTAAAAATGGATCCCTAAATATCTTGTTCGCGCCATAACTTGAGAGCGGCTCTACCGATTTCACAGACCCTTTTTTTTCTCAGAATAAGGGTTGTATGAAATAATACTGGAATATTTGAGAACAACAAAGTGCGTTGTTCAATGAGACCCTGCGAGTCTATTGCATAGAAATCTATAATTTTGTTCCGATATTGATGAAATTTTGCTCACTCTACCTTAAAAACGAGAGGAATGCCACTGTGTGTATAAAATTTCGGTCGTTGCGTAGTGGAGGGTACGTAACATACAGAATTTTACAGAATACATAGTTTTGCTCCAATATTTATGAATTTTTAAGCACATGACCTTTAAACCAAGTGGAAGATCACTGGGTTCACAAATGTTTGTTTGGTATATAACGGTACCCTGCAGGTAACTTTTCCGAGAGAGAGTGAAAGGTGGAAATGAACAGAGAGATGGGAGAGAAAGAGGTGGATGCAGAGAGGGGGTGAAGGGGAGGGGAGGTGAACTACGAGAGTGTAGGATAAATAAACACCCCGGCAACGACGGGTTTATATATATATAAATCAAAGATATTATGTAGAAAGGAGAGACATTGAATTATAATTTGGGTCGCAGCTGGAATGGTTCTCATTCACATTCGTTGCTGGTGTGCTATTCCGCTATTGGAGGGACTCGGGAATGTTAATTTGTATTTATATAGAGGAACACGAGGCAGAATTGAACTTTCTGTCGGCCGCAGTGGAGTGGCCGAGCGCACTGAGGCACTATGCTCCGATGCGCGAGGCCGCTCCCCGTCAGGAGTTCGAAACCCCCCTGGGACATGGATGGTTGTGCTGTCTTCAGTATAAGTTCATAAGTAGTTTGTAAGTTTAGGGACTGATGACCCCGCAGTTAAGTCCCATAAGCTTAACAAACATTTGAACATTTAAGTCCCATAAGCTTACAAACATTTGAACATTTGATTGAAGTTTGTCCCCACTGACAGCTGGCCTGGAAATTCCTTAGTGTGTTCACATTTAGGTGCCTGGCAGAGGGTTCACCAAACCGCTTTGACGATATTTCTCTTCCTTCCATTCTCTAATAGCGCATGGGGAAAAAGAAACAACTATCTTATTTCTTTTATGACATCACTCCAAAAATATTCAAATGTTTGTAAATCTATGGGACTTGATTATTACGCTTATCAGCCCAAAGGCTTACAAACTACTTAAACTAAATAAAGGACATACAAACACACACACACACACACACACACACACACACACACACACACGTGCTAGAGTGAGGACTTGTTCCTCCGACGATGACCAACCGCGCGTTCCACAACAAGGCGCCTTGAAACGCTCGGCAACTCCACCGCGGCTACGATATGACTTCTCTTATTTTGAAAATAAGACGTTTCACTTTGGCAGGCGATATGAAATATTTATTTAAAAAATCGGACTGACGTGTTTTACGGCCCACTCTAGATTTGTAGTTTTATAAGCATTTGCAAACATTTTGGCTCTAAATAATAATCTAAATAACAAAAAAATAAATAATAAGAGTGTCTGAAACCGTTTCAGGTAAAAAAATAAAGAAATAAAATGGTAGTGGCGGGTTCCGAACCACCAACCTTCAGCGTCATAGTCAAACGGGTCGCCCACTACGCTACGGCTATCGTTTAAGAGGTAACACTATTGATGGCCGTTGTTAACTGATGCTAATATGGCTTTTGTAGACACTAGATTATCATTTATCGTACGAATAACGACGTGTTTTTGCTGATTCTTTAGTGCGCCATAGCTTTGAAATGACAACGTGAAAGTTACGGTAAGAAAATCATCAAATACGCAACGCAAGATGGCGTATGCCAGAGACAGTTCTGGGCGTAGAATGTCACGTGACATCTCCGAATGGCTGGTTTTCGTTAATTCAATGGAGTGTGACAAAACTCCGTTATTTTTGCAAATAAGTCTCAAACGATACAAGATATGAAAAAGAAAACATAAGGGAACTAAGCTGTAGAGAATTTTCTCCTCTACCAATTAGGTTATTCAATTTTCGTGTCAGATGAACGGTTCGTTTGCAATTACGATTATATTACAAACTGCTTTTTTTGGTATTAATAACGTGTTTCTTATCCGAAATATTTGAAAAAGCGAGTTTCTGATCTCTGGTAGCCAACAATCATGTCTGTAAAATTTGGTGCTGATCGGCTGAACGCTTCGTCTTAAAAACAGGGAACACGTTACGGACAGGCAGACAGATAGACATCCCAAAATCGCCGTTATTTTTGCAAATATCTCTAAAACGATACGAGATATGAAAAGAAACATAAGAGAGCAAAGTTGTAGAGAATTTTCTCCTCTACAAATTCCGTAATTCAATTATTTTCAAAATGGTAAGAATCAAATTTGTGGAGAATTTTGTGCTCTTTGAAAAAGTACGTAGACGTAAAAGTTCTAGGATCACAAAAACGGAGATATTTAGAAAAACTGAAAAAAGTCCAAAATCTTCGATGTTTTTTGACTGCAGAAAGTTTTCCCAGGAGAAATTTTGTGAGCAAAATTTGGTTTTCTAATCTTTCTAATATAATAATGAGTTTAAAATGTTCTATCGCAACTTTTGCAAGGTATAGGCGTTTTGGCCCACTTTAGGTTACGGTAGTAACACTAAAAGTGGGCCTTTGCTATCGTCTTTTGACAGCTCGAAATTTAAATGAAAATAATGGCTTAACTATTCATCTGACACGAAAATTGAATAACCGAATTTTTTTTTCATTTAAAAAAATCTCGTAGCGTTTCAAAGATATTTGCAAAAATAACGGCGATTTTGGGATGTATGTCTGTGTGTCCGTCTGCCTGTCTGTCCGTAACGTGTTCCCTGTTTTTAAGACGAACCGTTCAACAGATCATCACCAATTTTTACAGACATGCTTGTAGGCCACCAGAGACCAGAACCTCCCTCTTTCAAATTTTTCGGAAAAAAATACGGTAGTAATACCAAAAAAAGCCGTTTGTAATATAATTGTAATTGCAAATGAACCGTTCATCTGACACGAAAATTCAATAACCCAATTGGTAGAGGAGAAAATTCTCTACAACTTAGCTCCCTTATGTTTCTTTTCATATCTCGTATCGTTTGAGACATATTTGCAAAAGTAACGGAGATTTGACACCCTCCATTGAATTAACGAAAACCAGCCGTTCGGAGATGTCACCTGACATTCCTCGCCCAGAACTCTCTCTGGCATACACCATCTTGCGTTGTGTATTTGATGATTTTCTTATTGTAACTTACATGTTGTCATTTGAAAGCAATGGCGTACTGAAGAATTGACAAAAACACATCGTTCTTCGTACTATAAATGATAATCTAGTATCTACAAATGCCATATTAGCATCATTTAACAAAGGCTATGAATAGTATGAGATTAAAGGATTCCTCTATTGATTGATAGTCGTAGCGTAGTGGGCAAGGCGTTGTGGTTGGGAACCCGCCACTACCTTTTTTTTTTTTTTTTTTTTCCCTAAAAAAGTAATGTAATGTTTGTAGAGTCTATGGGACTTAACTACGGGGTCATCAGTCCCTAAACTTACAAACTACTTATGAACTAGCTACAACTAAGGACGGCACAAATATCCATGCCCGAGGGGGATTCGAACCCCCGACCGTAGTGGCCGTGCAGACCGTGACTGAAGCGCCTCAGTCCCCTCGGCCACCGCGGCCGGCTCCTAAAAAAAAAAGAGTTTCAGACACTTATTAATTAATTTTTTATTATTTAGATTATTATTATGGTCGAAAATGTTTGCAAAAACGTATAAAACTACAAATCTGAAGTTGGTCGTAAAACATGTCTGTGCCATTTTTTTCCTGACATAACGTGTAGGCTTTCACGGCCGGCGTCTTCAGTAATTAAAACTTCCGGGCTGAGAGGCCGTGGTCGAACAGTAGAAATTTCTTCCCCTGACGTTTCGTTGCCGGCTGCGGGCAACATCTTCTGAGGTGAGTCGACGACTGGCTGCTGGGCCGTGGAGATCCTGCATATATAGAGGGCGCCACCACTCGTCACGTGATGTCAACAGTAAAACTATCTCTGGCTGGCGTCATTACTCTCGATCAAAGGTAATCGATTGTCACATCTTTGGTACAAAGTAGACCGCCATATCTTCTCTAGCTTCAAGCCTTCTTCCTTCCTGTTAAAATTATTGCGGTGTTTAAAAATCTCTATAGCCTCTCTATTCATACGTGCATAATAATGCGATGTCTTAGCTAGCACGCTTGTCTCACTAAATTTTATTTTGTGGTCACCGTTTTAAAAAACACGTTCCGCTACAGCCGATTTGTCCGTGTGTCCCAGTCGACAGTTCCTCTTGTGTTCCGTTAGGTGAGTATTGACACTTCTTTTTGTTGTTCCAATATAAATCTTCCCATAACTACATGGAATCTTACACACACCCGGAGTAGCCAAAGGGTGTCGCACATCTTTCGTTGATCGTAAGTATTCACTGATGTTTTTGGTGGGTTTGAATATTGTTTCGACTCTAAACTTGGCCAGTACATTCCCAATGCCGTCCGTGATATTGTGGATGAATGGGAGAAACACTTTCCCCGCCAAAGGTTGTTGTTGTTGGACGTTAGCAGACATTCGTCTTCTGGGCTGGAGTGCTCGATCTATCTCCTTATCACTGTATCCGTTTTTCTGAAATGAGATTCGTAAATGATCGATTTCCTCCACGGCCCAGCAGCCAGTCGTCGACTCACTTCGGAAGATGTTGCCCGCAGCCGGCAACGAAACGTCAGGGGAAGAAATTTCTACTGTTCGACTCGGCCTCTCAGCCAGGAAGTTTTAATTACTGTTTTTTCTGACAGTTTGACTGGGCGAAAGTGACCGAAAACTTTTGTGGCAGCATAATTCACCTCAATCTTTTCAGGCACTGGCGCCTAATTAGCCCTGGAAACTACGTATACTAATTAGCACTTAAGTGTTTTAATTATTGGGTTTGCCAGAGCCATCCCGACCGTTCCCGAAAATATGTTTCGACCGACCGTTCCAGGGTTAGGGGCCAGCTGTTGCAAATGTTTGTAAATATATCGGACCAAACGGCGTGCTCAACAGTCCGTAGCTTACAAACTACGTAAACAAAGTTAAACTAACCTAAAGACAAACACACACACCCATGTCCCAGGAAGGACTCGAACCTCCACGGCGACCAACCGCGCGCTTCGCAGCGAGACGCTTTAGACCGCTCGGCTACTCCACCGCGGCAAGCTGTCTTATGATGTTAAATTCAGTGGTTCTGTCTTTTTCGTTCATTGGCACTTTGAAGGTACTATCGAATAAATAGCGTAGGGGAGGAAGTTTTTGGCCATTAGAGTGACAAGAGCTATTATGTATTAGAATGTCGGTTGTTGGATATAATTAAGACTCTCATTAATGTTTTTCCTCCGTCTTTTTTTAACTTTGTTAGTTTTGGCCCACTTTTGGTTACGGTAGTAACACTAAAAGTGGGCTATTCCGATCGTCTTTTGACAGCTCGAAATTTAAATGAAAATAACATGAAAATAACATGAAAATTGAATAATCGAATGTGTATAGGATAAAATTCTCTACAACTTTGCTCTCTTATGTTTTTTTTCATATATCTTATCGTTTTAGAGATATTTCCAAAAATAACGGCGATTTTGGGATGCCTGTCTGTCTGTCCGTAACGTGTTCCCTGTTTTTAAGACGAAGCGTTCAACCGATCAGCACCAAATTTTACAGACATGATTCTAGGTCGCCAGAGACCAGAACCTCTATTTTTCAAATTTTTCTGACAAAAATTAGGCAGTAAAACCAAAAAAATCCGTTTGTTATATAATTGTAATTGCCAACGAACTGTTCATCTGACACGAAATTTGAATAATGTAATTGCTAGAGGAGAAAATTCTCTACAACTTAGCTCCCTTATGTTATTTTCATATCTCGTATCGTTTGAGAGATATTTGCAAAAATAACGGAGATTTGACACCCTCCACTGAATTAACCAAAACCAGCCGTCCGGAGATGTCACGCGACATTCCTCGCGTATTTGATGATTTTTCTTATTGTAGCTTACACGTTGTCATTTCAAAGCAACGGCACACTGAGGAATTAACAATAACACATCGTTGTTCGTGCGATAAATCATAATCTAGTGTCTACAAATGCCATATTAGCATCAGTTAACAACGGCCATCAATAGTATGAGATTGAAGGACTCCTCTATTGATTGATAGCCGTAGCAGCCGGGCGCCGTGGCTCAGCGCGCCCGGTCAGAGGGCTGAACGCTCTCTGTAATAAAAAAAGCTGAGCCAAAGAACACGTAGAACCAAAACGAACAAACACGATCAGCGTCCGGAAGGACAAGAACTACCCATAGAGCAAGTAGAAAAATAGCGTAGTGGGCAAGGCGTTGGACTATGACGCTAAAGTTCGGTGGTTCGGAACCCGCCACTACCTAATTTTTTTCTAATACGGTTTCAGACACTCTTATTAACTGCTTTTTTATTACTTAGATTATTATTTTTGTCCAAAATGTTTGCAAAAACTTATAAAACTACAAATATGAAGTGGACGATTTTTTTTATTTTTATTTTTTTTTTTTCTGACGTTTTGGCTGCGCTAAAGAAAAGCAGTCAATAATCCGAAGATTGGTTTGAACACCCCAGTGCTTTACTAGGCATGGTCCTGTTTTGAGGTGGTATGCCGTTGCCTTCCTCCGACCTTCGAACTGACTTACCCAGCCAGTTACAGGGGGACCTACAGTTTAACGTGGATTCCGAACCACGGTGATACTCGTTATTTTTCACATCAGCAATGCTACCAGAGGTGAAAGAAGTGGACAGTGACAGATAAAAAAGCCGGCCGCGGTGGCCGAGGGGACTGAGGCACTCCAGTCACGGTCTGCACCGCCACTACGGTTGGGGGTTCGAATCCTGCCTCGGGCGTGGATATTTGTGCCGTCCTTAGTGTTAGCTAGTTCATAAGTAGTTTGTAAGTTTAGGGACTGATGACCCCGTAGATAAGTCCCATAAACTATACAAACATTTGAAACAAACAGATAAAAATACTAGGACCTGGCGGGGATCGAACCCGTGACCTTTGGATTTGTAGTCTGGCGCTCTACGACTGTGCAACCAAAAAGTAACCTAATAATTTTGTGGCAGCATAATTCACCTCAATCTGTTCAGGCATTGTCGCCTAAGTAAAACTAGCCCTGGAAACAAGGTATACTGATTGGCACTTGTCATGTTTTAATTATTGGGTTTCGCAGAGCTATCCCGACCGGTTCCGCAAAATATGATTCGACCGACCGTTCCAGGGTTAAGGGCCAGCTGTTGCAAATGTTGAAATGTTTGTAAATCTTTCGGACCAAACTGCGCGGTCATCAGTCCGTAGCTTACAAACTACTTAAACCTAGGTAAACTAACCTAATGACAAACACACACACCCATGCCCCAGGAAGGACTCGAACCCTCGACGGCGAGCAACCGCGCGCTTCGCAGCGAGGTGCCTTAGACCGCTCGGCTACTCCACCGCGGCACAGCTGTTGCGGAATGCCGTTTGGGAAGGTCGTGGGCCATCTCGCCTCTCGACGCAGGAGTCGGTACGTCTGAGCCTGGAGCTTTAGTCGGCTCTGGTGCGTGCGCTGGCGACGCCAGCCGTCGCGTGCGACTGCGACACGCAGCGGCCTTTATCAGCTGAGCGCCGCCCGCCTAGCCTCGCCTCGCGTGCCGCCCCCGCCGCCCCCGGCGCGTCACGCCACGTCACGCCGCCCCCGCCCCCGCCGCCCCCGCGGCTACGCACGCTGCGATAGCGCCGCCTCTTGGCCGCCCCCGCCGCAGTGGCCGGAATTACCCTAAAAGCCGCGCCCAGATTAGCCGACAGCCGCCAGGCGGCAGCACTATCGCCGCCGACATCAGCTCCGACCGCCTCTTACCTCCCCGGGTACGACGCCGTCGTCTCAACCAGTGCAAAAACGTCTACTTCTTTAGCAGGAGACCACCTTTTCTATTTTGTGCTGGTTACAAAAAATGCGAAATCCTAGCATCATTTTTAATATCCGTAAAAATCTACTTAACCTTTTTATTATTATTATATTTTTTTAATTATTATTATTATTAAGATTTTCCTCATTACAGAGGTTTTCCTCCTATAAATTAATGAAATGCAGCAACCAGTTGCTTGTGGTTATTTATTTTTAACTTTAACGACCGGTTTCGGGCGCTTCAGTTCCCTTCTCCTGGTCTCTATACAGACAAACAAGTGCATTGGTATACAATAAGGCTATAGAACGTATAAAAGTCGGTTACAGAAATTTGAAGTAGTTTCCAACCAAATAGATTGTAATAAAGATAAGTTCATATTTGATAAAATTAACGCTTACATTTTTGTACTGTTGCTTAATAAATATACATGCTCGTGGTGGAATCAACGCTAAGTGCTAAGATTATGGAATGAATAACTATCAGCTGCTAACAAAATGTCTATGGATGAGGGTTATAGTAAAAGAGTAACGATAAATAAGAGAAAAAAAGGCTATGGGAAACCTTCTACATAATAATTCGCCCAGAAATGAATACACCTACTACATAATGTTTTGCACTAATTATCTATATCTATAAATGTGAATGTCTGTTCCGTGTACGTTTATCACGTCTGATCCACAAGAGATAAAGAGCTAAAAATTTGTACAGTTACTAAACTCTACCCGGGGAAGGCTTTGGTCACGGTTTTATGGCGATCGGATACCTATTTATCTATATAAATGTGAATGTCTGTTCGGTGCACGCTTATCACGTCCGAACGACAATACGCAGAGACTTAATTATTTGTACAGTTACTAATTTATACATGAGAAAGGTTTTATGCACGGTTTTATAGCGATCTGATACATATTTATTAATTTGTAGAATATAACGCGAAATGCGGAACAATAATTACTCTTTGAAAATTATATTTACTCTTTGAAAATGGTTTTATTGGTTGCATTGTTCCTTGACGGTTGATAATGATAAAAGGGCGGAGTACCTATATTAGGATGGAAAGTTATCGGTGTATATAAAATTCTACGTTTGTGTGTGTGTATGTGTGTGTGTGTGTGTGTAAGTGTGTGTGTGTGTGTGTGTGTGTGTGTGTGTGTTAATATTTCGCTCTGCAGCGAAAACTACAGAACGCAAACGAATGGTCTGTGTGTAATTGTTGTCCGAAGTCTCCCGTTGTACACCATAGCAATCCCATGCCGATAGCTATAAGGGTGTGGAAGATATATATGGTGGTTGAAAGTCGTCAAATTATAAAAAAAAGTCGGACTGAAGGCCAGCGATGACGTTTGCGACTGTATAGCAAGGAGGTTACATACAAATAAACGTGATGCCACAGACCATATGTTTGGTCTATGCATTCTACAATGTCTTCAGCTCGAATATTACACTACTGAAAGGTAGCTTATCTATCATAATCAACCAACACGCAAGCGGAGCCGCGGTTTTAAGCTAGTTCACTATATTTCTCCAGGTGTCTCGATCTTGTGTGTCTTCTTCTGCGCCCAGTCTACTCATTGTGAGCTGCACATTTTGGATCCTAAGAAACTACAAGCTTTAGAGATGGATTTCTGGAGAAAATCTGCCAGAATTTCAGGAAAGAAAAAAGAAGAAACGCCGAAGTAATAAAGAGGATGGAAATAATAGAAAGAATAGATGAGGTGATGGATAGAAAGAAATTACGGTGGTACGGGCATGTAAGAAGAATGGAGGACACCAGAATATTATTATTATAATTATTATTATTTAGCGTATGGCAGTTTCACACATAAAAAATGTTCAAATGTTTGTAGAGCTTATGGGGCTTAACTACGGAGTCATCAGTCCCTAAACTACTTATGAACTAATGATTTTGTAGGCGTCATCAGCCTCAGTCATATAACATTTTTCAAAAGAGCTGACCGCCATTTGACTGAAAGCTTTGTTTATTGTCACTACCTGGTTTCGGCCTTAGGCCATTTTCAAGTGCTGTGATAAAAGTTGTCAGATTGGTTTCCTTAAGTCATAATAATAAAAACAGTAAAAATATTCGGAATTCATGTCGGAATTATAAAATGGGTGACACATTTGTCCCTGCATGTTAATTTAAAATACGAGATACGTCCAGAAAGTAAGTTCCGTTTGGTTATGTAAAACAAACATGTAGAGATACAGAAAAAAAATTATTGTACAAAAATCTACAACTGTTAAACTACTTTTCTAGATAGCTGCCGAAATTTTGTAGGCACTTGCCATAGCATGACACAAGTTTCTGTATGCCTTCTTCATAGAAGGTTGCCGCCCGTGTATTCAGCCATGTGGTAGCATGTTCTCTCTCTCAGCTCGTCATCGTTGAAGTGTTGACAGGACAAATTTTAGGTGTAAAAAGAGGATTTCCATCAAAAGGCGGTGTTTGTTTCCACGATAGTGCTCGACCACATGTGGCGAATGTGACCAAAAAACTCTTACGGGAATTTCACTGGGACGTGTTTGATCATCATCCGTACAGCCCGGGCCTCGCTCCTAGCCACTTTCACCTCTTCTTACTCCTAAAAATCTGACCTTGGTGGTCAACACTTCAACGATGATGACGAGCTGAAAGAACAAGCCACCACATGGCTGAATACACAGGCGGCAACCTTCTATGAAGAAGGCATACAGAAACTTGTGTCACGCTATGACAAGTGTCTACGAAATTTCGGCAGCTATGTAGAAAAGTAGTTTAACAGTTGTAGATTTTTGTACAATAAATATTTTTACTGTATTTGTACATGTTTGTTTTATATAACCAAACGGAACTTACTTCTTAGACGTACCTCGTAATAAAATAGGTATGTGTTCACCATAACATCACAAAGGTCTCTGTGATGTTATGGTGAACACATACCTATTATATTATTTTACATTAAGATGCGGGGGATAAAGCAGAAATTGCGCTCTTTTGATTTCTTAAGCAGTGTGATTCCAGGACAATGATGCTACCGACCGCTGTCGCTGGAGCGCGCTGCGGTCTGCGTGTAGCTCGCTGAGACACACGTCACGCCTCGTATGCTCAAGTCGCGCCGTCTCCGAGCGTTCAGCCGCACGGTGGACTCGCCACGCTGACCACACACGTTCACACACACGCGCCGTGTGCCGACGGCTTAAGAGTGCACGCAGGATTATTGGCCGGTAGATGCGCAGACGGCTGAGTAAGAGTAGGGGTAGCTTAGTGGTGGGGATAGCGGCCAGAATGGTGAAGGGAAGTGTCCAGCGCTGAAAGGGAAGCGAAGTACTGCTCTGAGCTGAAGCCTAGGTTACACAACCTGCCAGAGTTCTGTAAATTCTCACTGCTGTACCTAACCATACCTGCAAAAATAGTTTTTTCCATTAAAATTCCTACACCAAAAAGATGACGTGCTACAGACGCAAAATTTAACCGATGCTGTGATTACCTTTTCAGAGCATTCACACAAGGTTGGCGTCAGTGGCGACACCTACAACGTACTGACATGAGGAAAGTTTCCAACCGATTTCTCATACATAAACAGCAGCTGACTGGCGTTGCCTGGTGAAATGTTGTTCTGATGCCTCGTGTAAGGAGGAGAAATGCGTACCATCACGTTTCCGACTTTGATAAAGGTCGGATTGTAGCCTATTGCGGTTGCGGTTTATCGTATCGCGACATTGGTGCGATTGGTCGCGATCCAATGACGGTTAGCAGAATATGGAATCAGTGGGTTCCGGAGGGCAATATGGAACGCCGTGCTGGATCCCAACAGCCTCGTATCACTAGCAGTCGAGATGACAGGCATCTTATCCGCATGGCTGTAACGGATCGTGCAGCCACGTCTCGATCCCTGAGTCTACAGATGGGGACGTTTGCAAGACAACAACCATCGGCAGAAAACAGTTCGACGACGTTTGCAGCAGCATGGACTATCAGCTCGGAGACCATGGCTGCGGTTACCCTTTGTGAGGATACAGGGTTTTAGGTTAGTAACCTCTTTTGGTTGATGTGCAGCGAGAGCTGCTGGCAATAATGCTTCGGTTGGAATGTTCTTTGTTTGTTGGCCGGTGTGCGGCAGTCTCCCGCCGACCGCAGAGCAAGGCAGTACGGTAGCATGTCGCCAGTGAGTTCGTAACCTGCGTTTAGTGGTGGCTAAAGTTTTTGCCATTCCGTCGTATCGCATACGGGTTGCAGTTGCATATTGAAATATTTCAGTGTGGACTTGTAGACATTCATCGTATTGGCACGCGGTTATTAAATCAGTGTGTTTAAAGGGAAGAGTTTTTAACATTTGTCGTTCCATAATAAAGGAAGTTAACAAAGTTTACTGTTATGGATCAACCTAGTAATTGTCCGCATCCCATACCGTCAAATCATTGGCACAATTATTAAATGATTAAGCATAAAATAGAATGTAACGGCAACTTCGCCCATCGAGGATAAGGTGGACGCAGCAGTGACGTTACACCTTGACGCTGCGTCACAGACAGGAGCGCCTGCGATGGTGTACGCAACGACGGATTTGGGTGTACGAATGGCAAAACGTCATTTTTTCGGATGAATCCAGGTTCTGCTTACAGCATGATGATGGTCGCATCCGTGTTTGATGACATCGCGCTGAACATACATTGGAAGCGCGTATTCGTCATCGCCATACTGGCGTATCACCCGGCGTGATGTTATGGGATGCCATTGGTTACACATCTCGGTCACCTCTTGTTCGCATCGACGGAACTTTGAACAGTGGCCGTTACATTTCAGATGTGTTACAATCCGTGTTTCCACCCTTCATTCGATCTCTGCAAAGCCCTACATTTCAGTAGGATAATGCACCACCGCATGTTGCAGGTCCTGTATGGGCCTTTCTGGATACGGAATATGTTCGACTGCTGTCCTGGCCAGCACATTCTCCAGATCTCTCACCAATTGAAAACATGTGGTCAATGGTGGCCGAGCAACTGGCTCGTCACAATACGCCAGTCACTACTCTTGATGAACTGTGGTATCGTGTTGAAGCTGCATGGGCATCTGTACCTGTACACGCCATCCAAGCTCTGCTTGACTCAATGCCCAGGCTTATCAAGGCTGTTATTACGGCCAGAGGTGGTTGTTCTATGTGCTGATTTCTCAGGATCTATGCACTCAAATTGCGTGAAAATGTAATTACATGTCAGTTCTAGTATATTTGTCCGATGAATACCCGATTATCATCTGCATTTCTTCAGTAAATATTTAACACAATGTCATTAATATTTTATTATTTTTATCATTTTATTAGCAGTACCTGTCTTACTTCTAAATACATGTATCTTAAAGTGTTAGTTATTGTAACATTTGCGATACAGGATATGGACTGATTTGTTAGTATTACTGGTGTGCATGCAGGAAGTATGGTGTTTTTGTTTAACTCGCAAATAGAAAAATATTTTCATTGCGCTTCAATTTACTGCCGTCATCTTGATAGAGCTTAAACCTTCAGTCAGAAATAATACTAAATCAAACACTTGCAATACTAAACGCGTTAATAAAACCGATGGTATTATAGAATGTGTTTAAATTTAAAAGAAAACTCACTTTCTCCTGTTCTACAGTATTGTAGACCAGAAAACTTAAACGTTTTTTTAGCCTTTAACCACATTGATACCTTACAGTCTGCAGAACTACCTGTACTTATCAGTTATCTGCGTGTACTTTAATCAGATGTTGCGCTTTTGAAAGTGGCGCCTTCATTACTTAATCTATCTGTCTACTCATTGGGTATGCGAAATGCTAATGTAGCTAGGGACTTTGACTTTCCTAATACAGCGTCGTAGCTCTTCACAGACCGACCAATCAAAGACTATCGTCGTCAACTAATAGTGAAGTAATACTGTAAAAAATGTAACTTACGTTTTCTGATTTACTATCATTATTAACAACCTTCCGTAACATATAAAAAATTACGAATAACGAAAAAAACACATGTACTTTTTGTAAAAATTACCATTAGATATTACAATTGTGTAAGTGTTCGAACAGAAAGGAAAAAAATAAAGAAAACTTCCCATGACAGGATTCTAACCACCGACCCCAGGCTTGGAAGGCTAGAACGCTACCACCTTTATTTCATATTTTTTTCTGCCTAATTACTATATCCCACAAAACTAAACATCTCGTCTGCCAAAAGAATAAAAATTAATAAATATAAAAAAAGGTCTAGTACCAACGCGACTTTTACCCTAAACTAAATCAAGGATGAAACTAGGGGAAAGGTAAAGAAATAATGTGTTCATTTATTGAAACTTCATGGCTTTTGTTTTAAATACAAATAAACAACAGAAGAAACAAAAAGGCCCATCCTAACCGTTGTGTTTTGAAGTCTTACTGATTTCTTTTAATTATAAATAAAATTAAAAAAGAGTTATTTATTTATTTTTCTTTGAACGTAAGGAAGGTATTTAAGGAGAATTTCAGAACAGTCCGGAGCCTTAGCCGTCTTCTAAGGACAACACACACACGTCCATGCCCGAGAGAGGAATCGAACCTACGAACGGAAGCAACCAAGCACTCCGCAGCTAGACGCCTTAGAGCGCTCGGTCACTCCTCCACGGCTGTCTAGAAACGCACCTGCAATAAGACTACGTGCGTTAAATTTCGTACTTTAGACACACACCATACGAGGGGCGTGTGAAACGTACGTGCAAAGTGCGAGAGATGGCACTACCGTCGTGTGTCGCGGTCTTATTTAGTTAGTAACATCTCTGGAAAGAACGCACCCAAGTTTCAACCATATTGGTCTATTTCTTTGTGTTTGGCATTCGTGTGAATTAAGGAATTCGAGCGATTGTCAAAGAATGGACGAAAAATGTTGTGCCGTAAAGTCAGCGCCACACGCCAGACGAAAGAGAACGATCGTGTAGGAGGCAGCGATCGACCGAAAGCCAATCGCAAGCAGGCGCCGCGCATCCTGGAGGGGAAGGAGGAACCAAAGATGCGCGCCCTCTACAAAGTGGCTGTGTCTAGGCCGACACACGTCTAGACGGCCCGGCAGTTACTAGTCAGGAATACATCAGTTACTAGTGAGCACTTGCACAGTTACTATGCAGAACTCAGGCAGTTACTAGGCAGCTACGACGACAGAAGTAGGACAGTACTAGGCCAGAACGCGGCTACGAACTTAGCAGACACTAGGTCACAGCGCATCATACGGACGACGCCACGAGAAGCAAGAAGAAAGATGAAACAGACTTATGTTCTTAAGTTGAGTATTATCAGTTCCAGTCAATAAATATCTTGTAATACTAACTATATCAATGTTTTAGATGTCAAAGGATCCTGCACCAATACCTTTTCTAAGAACTAGACCGGGACGAGTATACAACAAAAGGGGATGAGGTCACAACAAAAAAGATTTTCGTGTGGTAATTAAACATTAATTTATGAAAGGTAAGACTCCTTGGGAGACTAAAGAGAAGCTTCATAAACATTATGTTGACTCTGAAGCTTAGATTAGCACAATTTATAAGTAGTTTCAAAATTTTGGGAGTGGTCATATGGGCAAAAGTGACGCTGAACGTTCTGGACGCCCTGTGGAGGCTACGACTCCAGAAGTCATTGATATAATTCATGATATGGTGAGGGATGACAGAAGAGTTAATTAAGGTGCGTGAGATTGCTAGTGCTATGGGCATCTCGAATGAAATGGTACATCATATTTTGCATAAACATTTGGACATCAGAAAGATAGCCGCAAGTTGGGTGCTCACGCTTGACCAAAAACGGAATCGTGTGAAGTGTTGCAAGGAAGGTTTGCAGCTGTTCGGGAAGAATCGGCAGGACTTTAAGCGTCGTGTCGTCACTGTGGATGAAACATGGATACATTGCTATACTCCTGAGACGAAAGTACAATCTAAACAATGGGTTACCAAGGGAGAATCCGCACCAAAAAAAAGGGCGAAGACCGGTCCTTCGGTCGGAAAGGTTATGCCGACGATCTTTTGGGATTCACAAGGGAGAATCCTCATCGTCTATCTGGAACAGGGTAAAACTATTACAGGTGCATATTATTCATCGTTATTGGACTGTTTGAAAACCGAACTGCAAGAAAAACGCCGGCGATTGGCCCACAAAAGTCCTTTTTCCATCACGACAATGCACCAGCACACTCCTCAGCAATTGTGGTCCCAAAGTTGTTCGAAACAGGATTCCAACTCGATTCGCATCGCATATATTATCCAGACTTTCTTGGAGCACCGTTTGTTCCCCAATGTGAAGAAATGGCGGGCGGAACGAAGATTTCATTGAAACGAGGAGGTAATTGCAGAAACTAAAGAAAGCCCTTTCTACACGGGAAGTGAGAGCTTACGAGATTACCCATGATGCACCGGTCACGCCGGCCGCGTACAGTGTAGACGCGTCCACTTGCACAAGATGCTCGCATACGATCGCTAGCAGGCGGAACAGGGTGGATCCTATTCTCACGCGTATGGAAGTGCTTCGCGCATGCGCAGACTACCGAATGGGGAACCCAGCCGACAAACGAAGCCAAGTCGCGAATTTGTTTGAGAATGTATACTTGTCTCCTGCTCAGACGAACGTAGGTTTTCGACTCAGTCGTAAGTTTTTTAGGATTTGATACTATAGAGGAAATGCATTAAAAATATCATATATCATGTGTACAATTTTTATTGAATACAGAGATATAGCTGTTAATATGAAATCCAAACAAACGTGGAGCAAATGTAAATGAAGACATTTTCACTAATTTATCCGTCGGTTCTTGGTAGTAGGACAACACACTGACTTCATAGTGGAATTTTGTGTATGTTCAACACGTTCATTTCCACTTAGTTACCCGGTTTTTAGCTTACTAGGACATATTCAGACTTTAAAGTACGTCGAAAACCGGTTGTTTAAATAAAAATCAATATGGTGATCTACCAAGAACCGACGAAAGATTCAGTCAGAAAACCCAAATTTGCATGTCCTTTAAATTTGTTGTACGTTCCAAGAGCTGTATCTCTGTAGCCATTAAAAACTGGACACACGTTATATGAAATTTTAACTGCGTTTATTACCATCTTCTCAAATATTTGCTGTTTTTCCTGAAACATTCTGTAGTTAATAGATAAAATATTTGTTTTTGGTGAGGATTATTTGAAGCTTTATCACAGTTAAAGGTCTGTGTATTGACAACTGAGCTTCTTCATCATATACATAGGTGCTTCAAACTGCAGGGGCTGGAAGTATGTAGTCGCATTTTATAATGAGGACGGTAATACATTGGAGCGACGTAGGTGTAGTTACGCATGAACTGCACGACAACAGTTTCACAGTGGCAGTCACAACGGAAATAAATCTTTTAATCATCGGAATATATCATGCAGTTTAGAAAAGTGAACTCGGTGATTCATTTGCTATAATTTGACAAGAAACCAAGTAGACGTGTGAAGCAGACGACTCGACAAATGCGTACCGTTCGAACGCTTCTTTGTAGTTCGATGGTTTATCGCAAGGGGCGCTGCAGCTGACAATGGCTTCCTTGTGCGTGTTGCACGTCTCGTATGGAAATGGCTTAATAGCTCTTTCGCAGGCTTGGACAATTCCTATTATTCGGAAGGGATTAACAAATTAGAACAGCGTGGGACGAAGTGTATAAGTGTAAAAGGAGACTATGTCTAAAATAAATTGGTTTTCCCCAAACACTTTAGTAGTTTTTTGGGACACTTTAGGTTACGGTAATAACACTAAAAGTGGGTCTTTGCGATCATCTTTTTACAGATCGAAATTTAAATGAAAATAACGGCTTAACCATTCATCTGACACGAAAATGAAATAACCGAATTTATAGAGGAGAAAATTCGCTACAACTTTGCTCTCTTATTTTTTTTCATATCTCGTATCGTTTCAGAGATATTTACATTAATAACGGCGATTTTGGGATGTATGTCTGTCTGTCCCGTAACGTGTTGCCTGTTTTTAAGACGAACCGTGCAACCGATCAGCAGCAAATTTTACAGACGTGATTGTAGGCCGCCAGAGATCAGAACCTCCCTTATTTTTCGGACAAAAAATACGGCAGTAATACAAAATCGATTTGACGATGTCTGTCTGGCTGTAACGTGTTCCCACTTTTTAGGTCGAACCGTTCAACCGATCGGCACCAAATTTTACAGACATAATTGTTGGCTACCAGAGACCAGAACCTCGCTTTTTCAAATATTTCGGACAAGAAATACGTTAGTAATACAAAAAAAGCCGATTATAATGTAATTTTAATAGCAAATAAACCGTTCACCTGACGCGAAAATTGAATAACCGAATTTGTAGAGGAGAAAATTCTCCACAACTTTGTTCCTTTATGTTTTTTTTTTTTTTTTTTTTTATTTTTTTTTTCATATCTCGTATCGTTTGAGAGATATTTACGAAACTAACGGAGTTTTGACACCCTCCATTGAATTAACGAAAACCAGCCGTTCGCAGATGTCACGTGACATTCCTCGCGCAGAACTCTCTCTGGCATACGCCACCTTGCGTTGCGTATTTGGTGATTTTCTTATTGTAACTTACACGTTGTCATTTTAAAGCAATGGCGCACTAAAGAATTAACAAAAACACATCGTTATTCGTACGATAAATGATAATCTAATGCCTAAAAATGCCTTATTAGCATCAGTTAACAACAGCAATTAACAGTATGAGATTAAAGAACGCAACTTGTAATTGTTAGCTGCAGGGTAGTGGGCAATGCGTTGTTGTTTGACGCTGAAGATCAGTGGTTCGGAACCCGCTACTACATAATTTTTTTCTCTGTCTTAAAAAGGTTTCAGACACTTTTGTTATTTGATTCTTTATTATTTAGATTATTATTTAGGTCCAAAATGTTTGCGAAAACTTATGAAACTACAAATCTAAAGTGGACCGTAAAACACGTCAGTGAGATTTTTTTTTTTTTTTCAGGGACTTTTCAAACGCGCCTCGTATACCACAACATTGTTTCCCTGTTTCTTGCGTTATTGTAGTCGCGCAGGAGTCGCTCTGAGAGAAACGTCGCTGAAGATCAGTGGTTCGGAACTCGCTACTACATATTTTGTTTCCCTTAAAAAGGGTTCAGACACTTTTGTTAATTGATTTTTTATTATTTAGGTTATTATTTTGGTCCAAAATGTTTGCAAAAATTTATAAAAGTACAAATCTAAAGTTTGTCGTAAAATACATCAGTTCGATGTTTTTTTTTTTTTGTTTTTTTTTGTTTTTTGTTTTTTTTTTTTTTTTAATTTTTGCATGGACTCTTAAAACGCCGCTCGTATACCACAGCATTGGTTGCCTGTGTCTTGCGTTATTACAGTCGCGCTGGAGTCGCGTTGAGAGAAACGTCCATGGCCCGCCCGGCTAGGCCCAGCTTGGCCTTGGTGTAGCGGGCGCCACCGCCGTGTCCGTGGCTGGGACTGCGATAAATAATCCATTAAGGCCCACTCGTGGCGTGCCGTGGCGTGCCGGTTTGATTAGCACTGCCGGCCGCTATCACGGGGACACATCTAGCTGGGGAGGGTGGCGTTGGCGCCTGCTACGTCACTGGCCAGGTGCCACTCGTCGCCATGGCGACCGACAACAGCCGCGGGGCACTCGTCCTCAACTACGAACTGACACACATATCTTAGCTAAATTCAACACTGGACACAAAAAATGTTCGTGATGGTACAGGGTGCCACTGGTTACACGTCTCGGTCTCCTCATGTTCGCATCGACGGCACTTTGAACTGTGGCCGTTACATTTCAGATGTGTTACGACCCGTGGCTCTATCTTTCATTCGATCCCTGCAAAATCCTACATTTCAGCAGGATAATGCACAACCCCATGTTGCAAGTCCTGTACGTGCCTTCCTGGTTACAAGAAATGTTCGACTGCTGCTCTGGCCAGCACATTCTCCAGATCTCTCACCGATTGAAAACTTCTGGTCAGTGGTGGCCGAGCAACTGTCTCGTCACAATACGCCAGTCACTACTCTTGATGAACTGTGCTATCGTGTTGAAGCTGCATGGGCATCTGTACCTGAACACGCCATCCAAGCTCTGTTTGACTCAATGCCCAGTCGTATCAAGGCCGGTATTACGGCCAGAGGTGGTTGTTCTGGGTACTGATTTCTCACGATCTATGCACCCAAATTGCGCGAAAATGCATGCAGGTCCTTTGCTGTCTCTGACAGAATTACTATGTCATCGGCAAACAGCAAAGTTTTTATTTATTCTGCCTGAACTTTAATTCCCTCTCAAAATTTCTCATTGCTTTCCTTCTCAGCTTGCTCGATGTGAAGACTTGAAAACATTGGAGAGAGGCTACAAACCTGTCTTACTCCCTTCGCAACCACTGATTCCGTGTCATGCTCTTCGCTCCCTATATTTTATCCCTACCTTCAGAATTGGAAAGAGTGTATTTCAGTGAACATTGTCAAAGGCTTTCTCCAGATCTACAAATGCTAAAAACGTAGGTTTGTCTTTCCTTAATCTGTCTACTAAGTAATAATGTATCGCCTCCAGTGTTTCTAAATTTCTCCTAAATCCAAACTGATCTTACCCAAGCTTATCCAGAAGAATTCCATGATCAACACAATCAAAAAATTTGCGACAGTGTTGCACGGTACACGCTCTACTCAGGACATGTGTAACTGTGCGAGGATGCAGGTGAGAAGCAGTGTAAGACTAACAAACTGGATACCAGCGCAAGTTGGTTTGCATCAATGGTCTGCGTTGAGCCCATACATCTTCAATATGGCCCTCGATTTGTTGTCGGAATAGGTTAGAGAGCAAGCCGTTTGGTGTATGATGTTGAAAGATGATTTAGCGTTACGTAGCACCAAAAAGGATGAGCTGGAAATGAGACTGGAGGTCTGGAGAAAAGCTTTGGAAGATTTTGACTGATTCTCCCGTCGGTTTAGTGGAACATCATCATACTGAATTGAAAATCGCAATTTTGAATATGTTCCACAAGTTCCGTTGGTTCTTGGTGGGACATCATGTTGAATTAAACTTGTGATTCAAATTTGTGATTTTTTAATTCAGCTTTGGGAGAAAACGGAGTACATGTGCCCAGGAGGACAAGGGGAAGAAACAATCCAGTTGGTTGGGTAAGACTTGAAGAAAGTCGATACTGTTAACTAGTTGTGATAAACAGCGTCCACCGATGGCAATTCTGACATGACGAAGCCTAGAGTGCGTGTGCGATGGATGAAGTAGAAAACGTCAGGTGTATTGTGTGACAGAAGAATAAACCCGAAGAGCAAAGGAATGGTGTATAAGTAAGTAGTGAGAGCTGCAATGACTTATGGAGCAGAGTCGCGGGCACCGAATAAGATACATGGTAAGGCAATGGAAGGCTTGAGAAGAATTTGTGTCGCCACCATAGAATATAGGATCAGAAATGGGAGAATAAGAGGCAGTTTTAAAGTGACGGAGCTGTCAGAAACGGTTCATGAGAGAAGATTACGATGGTATGGACATTTCATGAGAAGGGACGACGCTTATGTTGGCAAGAGAATGGCAAGACTGGTAGCGGAGGGAGATGGAGGAAGAGGTAGACCGAGGGTAAGATGCTGGAGGGACTGTGTAGGTGAAAATTTCAGGTGGTAACATCTGAGGGAAGAGGACGTGCGAAACCGAGGGAAATGGAGAAGATTTGCCAGAAACTTCGATCCCACTTCAATGGGAAAAGACGAAGGACAAGAAGAAGAAAAGCCTTTGAGAGAACTCTTCTTTCTTAATTGTCGCTTGGGCCTTGGAGACCTACGCGTTCTCCACATTCCTCTTCCAGTTCTCCGTTCCATGCTTTTGCAGTCCATTCCCATTTTCTCAGGACCATGGTCACCCCATCACCCTCAACTTTGACTGGAGAGAACACATAGAAAATATTGTGGGGAAGGCGAACCAAAGGTTACGTTTCATCGGCAGAACGCTTCGAAGATGCACCAGCTCCACCAAAGAGACTGCCTACATCACACTTGTGCGTCCTCTCTTGGAGTACTGTTGCCCCTTGTGGGACCCTCACCAGGTGGGACTGACGGAAGATATTGAGAAGGTTCAGAGAAGGGCAGCTCGTTTTGTTTTATCACGTTACGGGGGGGAAAGCGTCACGGAAATGTTGCACGAATTGGGGTGGAAATCATTAAAAGAAAGACGTTATTCATTGCGGCGTGATCTGTTTGCGAAGTTTCAATCACCGACTTTTAGTTCTGAATGTGAAAATATTTTGCTAGCACCCACCTACTTAGGGAGACATGACCATCCCAATAAAATAAGAGAAGTCAGATCGAAAACGGAACGATTTAGGTGTTCTTTCTTTCCGCGCGCTATTAGAGATTGGAACGGTAGAGAAAAGTTATGAAGGTGGTTAATGAACCCTCTGCCAGGCACTTAAATGTGATTTGCAGAGTATCGATGTAGATGTAGATGTAGATGTCACCCTTCCATCTAGTACGGGCCTTCCTCTCTTCCGTCTTCCTACCATGGACTCAGAGAATGCAACTATAGCTAGTCGATCCTCCTCCATCTTAATGAGAGGTCCGGACCACATCACTCCTCTTCATCCTTCGATTGATATTAGGCTGTTGATATGGCTCTGTTCCTCGTTTTTTAGTATCATCCACTGCCGTGTATCTGGGTCTCCCTTGGGGCCAAACATTTTCCGTAATGTTTTCTTATCGTAAAGCTTCTGACCTGAATATAGCTACTGGCAGAATTACGCTCTGGTATAAGTCTGAAGTTTCTCAAAATAGCGCTACTACGTAACACATCTCATATGCCAAAAAAGCTATATTCGCTGCTGCTAGTCTGGCTTGAATTCAAATTTCCATTTTATTCTGTTCACTGATGTGGCTTCCCAGATATTTGAAGGTGTTTACTCTTTTAAAAGTGATATCATTAACTGTCATAGGACTGCCATCATTAGATGCCTTGCTGTTTTGTAGTTACGTATTTACATAAGACATTTTTCGCGGCTTAACTCGAATGAATACACGCTCTAATAAAAAAAAAAGTAAAATAAAATAAAAGAAAAAAAATCGCACTGACTTGTCCTACGGCCCACTTTAGATTTGTAGTTTTATAAGTTTTTGCAAACATTTTGGACCTAAATAACAAAAGATGAATTAATAAGAGTGTCTGAAACCCTTTTAAAAAAAAAATAGGTACTGGCGGGTTTCGAACCATTGACCTGCAGCATCACAGTCAAACACATTCCCCACCACGCTACGGCTAACAGTTAGGAATTGCGTTCTTTAATCTCATACTATTGATGGCTGTTGTTAACTGATGCTAATATGGCATTCGTAGACACTAGATTATCATTTATCGTACGAAGAATGACGTCTATTTGTTAATTCTTCAGTGCGCCATTGCTTTGAAATGACAACGTGTAAGTTACAATAAGGAAATCATCAAATACGCAACGCAAGATGGCGTATGCCAGAGACAAGTCTGGGAGAGGAATGTCACGTGACTTCTGCGAACGGCTGGTTTTCGTTAATTTAATGGAGGGTGTCAAAACACCATTATTTTTGCAAATATCTCTCAAACGATACGAGATATGGAAAAAAAAGAAAAAAAAAAAAACCATAAGAGAGCAAAGTTGTAGAGAATTTTCTCCTCTACAAGTTCGTTTATTCAATTTTCGCGTCAGATGAACGGTTTACTTGTAATTAAAATTACATTATAAACGGCTTTTTTTGGTATTACTAACGTATTTCTTGTCAGAAATATTTCAAAAAGCGAGGTTCTAGTCTCTAGTAGCCAACAATTATGTTTGTAAAATTTAGTACCGATCGGTTGAACGGTTAGAACTAAGAAGTGGGAACACGTTACAGCCAGACAAACATCGTCAAATCGCCGTTATTTTTACAAATATCTCTGCAACGATGCAAGATATGAAAAAATTATAATAGAGCGTAGTTGTAGAGAATTTACCCCTCTACCAATTACGTTATTCAATTTTCGTGTCAGATGAACGGTTCGTTTGCAATTACAATTATATTACAAACGGCTTTTTTGGTATTACTACCGTATTTTTTGTCTGAAAAATTTGAAAAAGGGAGGTCCTGGTCTCTGGCAGCCTACAATTATATGTGCAAAATGTGGTGCTGATCGGTTCGTCTTAAAAACAGGGAACACCTTACGGACGGACAGACAGACATACATCCCAAAATAGCCGTTATTTTTGTAAATATCTGTGAAACGATACGAGATATGAAAAAAACATAACAGAGCAAAGTTGTAGAGAATTTTCTCCTCTACAAATTTGGTTATTCAGTTTTCGTGTCAGATGCATGGTTAAGCCGCTATTTTCATTTAAATTTCGAGCTGTCAAAAGACGATCGCAAAGGCCCACTTTTAGTGTTACTACCGAAACCTAAAGTGGGCCAAAAAAAAGGAGTCTTACGACTTTTAAAGTTCACATGGAAGTTCGCCACCATAATGGCCGCAGAGGCAATCTTCAATTTCCCCGCTGTTCGCAGTCGGCCGCTTACGGCATTGTTGGGGCTTAGTCTTTACTTTGCAATAGGTTTCCTCCTGTCACTGGCGTTATCTTTCCAGGAGGTTGAGAGAGGACAGCTATAATAAAATAAAATACTTCTCCTCAACTTCGACTGACGTATATAGTGCTATTTTGTCATACAAGTGCGCAAAATGTTAACTGTGTCGCGTTCGGGCGCTCTGTTTGTTTACGTTCGGCGCGGCGTCCCGCACACGGCGCATTCGACTCGCGCCTCGCGATTGGCACTGCCGGACCGCGCATGCGCAGAAGCGCTACCGGCGGCGGCGTGCCATGGTGGCCGGGCGCCGCGTGACTCGCCAGTCTGCCGCGTGGAGCGCTCGCGTCGCCACCTGTCCGCGGACTTCCGCTGGGGCGCCCGTTCCTGCTGCGGCCCTGGACGCGTTTAACCTGTCGAGGCGAGACTCGGCTAATGCGCCCCAGTTAACCCACTCGCTTTCGCGTTCTCTCTCGAAGCAGACCGCTCGAGGCGCTACGATGTCATCGTCGAGAGGTCATCGCAAACTATAACGACAGTAGCTACGACTACAACAACTCATTCCTTTCTCTGCCTCTTCTTTTCTAACGCGATCAACACCGAATCGTGGCAACAATCTGCTGCGGACAACAGCTTCTCATGCTGCCGTTACAAACTGCGTTACGAGTGCACTGTCAAAATACCCAGTTCGTTCTAGAAGATGTGAGACCATTCCTAAACTGACAGCGGTGTCGTGGCTGTACGCCTGTTGATGTAAACTTGCCAAGTGGCCCAAAATTTCGGGCGACTTGTTCCTCTGCTGAGCTTCCACGTCATCAGTGGGGGCGTGGTACCGCGGCGAGTTGTCAGCTGAGCAGCCGTGGACAGCCAGAGAGCACGTGTAAACACCGCGACCCCGCGCAGAAGGTAAGTCGCTACACTCAAGCTTTCGTCCAGGCCCTAAACGTTAAATAAAAACAATTGATAGTTAATAAGAAGAGGCATTAAATTTGTGGCGCAGCTGGGATCCAAAGACATTCTGCTTACTAAGCAATCACTGTAACCAATTTTTTTCTAATTTTTCTTTTTGTCGAAATTTTTACTTTTTTAAAACCTACAAAAAATAGAAAAAAGGCTGCTCCAAATCGGCCAATAAAAGAAAGGAAAGGATGCAAATGGGTTCATTTATTATTATTATTATTAGGTCTATTATTAGTCGCAAAGCATCTGTAAATGAGACCGCGTATAAAACCTTGAGTATTGCTCATGTTAAGATTACCTGACATCGTTTGATCTGGAGGCGATCAATTCGTTTTACAGTTTCCAAATGATAAGCCAAGATCGCAAACTACCAATTTATTAAGTGACGACCGGTTTCGGTGCACTGTGTCACCATAAATAATCTGGTCATCTTGTTAAAAAATTGGATATAAAATACGAAGTGCAATATTGCACTAAAAACATGACAGCTAACACAATTTTGTAAGCTGTCATGTTTTTAACTTAAGTATTTTTCTGACTAAGTGCAATGTTGCACTTCTTATTTTATATCCAATTTTTTTAACAAAATGACCAGATTATAATATATATACATGACCAGATTATGGTGACACCGTGCATCGAAACCGGTCGTCACTTAATAAATTCTTAGTTTGCGATCTTGGCTTATCATTTCGAAACTATTGCTCAAGTGTTTGGGACACGCAGCAGATGTGTTTAAAGGAAGACATAGAAGCAGTTCAGTTGTCCTCGACGGCGAGTGTTCATCAGAGACGAGTGTATGGTCAGGCGTGCCCCAAGGGAGTTTGATAGGACCGCTATTATTTTCTATGTATATAAATGATCTGATGAAAACAGAGTAAGTTGTCATTTACGGCTGTTTGCTGATGATGCTGTGGTGTATGGGAGGGTGTCGTCTGTAACTGACTGTAATAGCATACAGGATGACTTAGACAAAATTTCTAGTTGGTGCGAAGAATGGCAGCTAGCTCTCAATGTAGAAAAATGTAAGGTGATGCGCATTAGTACGACAAACAATCCCCAAGTGTTAGAATACAGCATTATTAGTGCGCTTCTTGATGCTGTCGCGTCGTTCAAATATCTAGGCGTAACATTTCAGAGCAATATGAAATGGAACGAACATGTAAGGACAGTTGTGAGTAAGGCGGACAGCCGACTTCGGTTTATTGGGAGAATTTTGGGAAGATGTACTTCATCTGTAAAGGAGACCGCGTATCAAACGCTTGTACGACAACGTCTTAAGTATTGTTCAAGTGTTTGGGACCCGCAGCAGAACAGTTTAAAGGAAGACATAGAAGCGGTTCAGAGGCCAGCAGCTAGGTTTGTTACTGGTAGATTCGAACAATGCGCGAGTGTCACGGAAATTCTCCGGCAACTCAATTGGGGTTCGCTGGAGGAAAGACGACGTTCTTTTCGTGAAATTCTGTCGAGGAAATTTAGAGGGCCGGAATTTGAAGCTTAGTACAATCTTGCTGCCACCTACTTACATTTCGCGTAGTGATCACAAAGACAAGAGAAATTAGGGCATTCTTTTTTTTCCTCGTTCTATTTGGGAGCGGAATAGGAAAGGAAACGCCTCGTAGTGGTACAGTGTACCTTCCGCCACGCACCTTACGGTGGATTGCGAAGTATGTATGTAGATGTAGACGAAGAAAGCTCCCAGAGTGGAAGACGCTAAGTAAAGATCTTTCAGTTTCAATTCTTCTGGTTCCCTTTATTTGCCCATGAGTTTTTCATTATTTGCGACAATGTAGCTCTTCTTTCTTCGCTCCATTTTGTTCCGGTTTCATTAAAATTTTGTTTAACTTCCCATTTTTCTACTTTTATTCTAAAAATTTTCTTTGCATCTGTATCTTCTTTGGTGATTTTGGCTAATTCCAAGTTTTCATTTTTTAATATTTTGGATCCATTTTTCTCCATTAGCAAGGGAACCTACGTATTTTACAATTCTTTTTGTTAGTCTGTGTTCGTGAAGCCCCTTTATACGGTCATAAAATTTGAGGCGTCTTTTCCTGATGTCTGTCTCTATGTTAGAATATTCTCCAATTTTGGATGTTTTCTGTATTCTATATCCATTCTCGAACCATCTTGGTCCCAAAGTTTTTCTAATTATTAATCCTTCTTCTTTATTTAGATTTTCTATGTCAGTTTTCCTGATTTCCTTTTTGGATTCATTTATTATAAACCATTTTTTTTTTTTTTTTTTTACTTTTGAATATATAGAGCGTCTTGGTGTCAGGGTCTACAGGTCGTCTTAAACCACTGACCCACAAATCAACTGTCTTAATGTACCTCTCTCCCCACAACAAAAACTCTCAATTTTGCTTCATATTTCCTTATGTAATACGAATCATCAGTGTTGGCGAACAATCCCCGGTACCTATAATGTTGTTGTGGCTGAGTGGTAAAAGTGCTTGTTTACAAAGCAGGAGAGCCCAGTTTCTAATCCTTTTATAAGAAGTAAAATCATTTAGCATCCATAATGTCCGACTTTAACATAATGCAAGTATTAAATACTTTTGCCATAGACGGTGACGCCAAAACGTAAAACAAAGAAAATATTGGCTGTTTACATTGAATAATTGTCTGTTAAAGAAACATCATCGATGCATTTACCAAAAAGTGTTGTTGTAGGCGTAATCAATAGTCTGTATGTATTTTTAGCTGTGTATAATCTTACTGAAAGTAGATTTGCACCAGAAATGACGAACTTGCTAACAAACTCGATCAAGAGCAGTGTGAATAATATTTCCATTGATAATAACATTCATAAGCTTCGAGAAGTGAAAGATTCGTAGTGCAACACAGACAGTTATGATCTGTAATTCTGTTTTGCTTGTAAAAATAATTCACAATACTTGCCATTTGGTCACATGTAAAACGGTAATCGCCGCATTAACACCAGTAATACGGATTAGTTACGTTCGCTTGCCTACTACAAGGGTAATAGGAATACGAGAAGTAGTTTTATTGTTAAAATCAACACTTGATTTCACCTGTAAATGAGAAAAAAAATGTTGCTCGTAGTGATGAAACTCATTCACGTGACGGGGGAATTTTAGATTTTGGTTTTTGGTTTCAAATCATAACACGGAGGAGACAGGAAGATGCGCAGTCTATCTTTGGTCTATGAATCAAATCGTCCTTCTCAAGATTTGATTCTATTCAAATGTTCAAATGTTTGTTAAGCTTATGGGACTTAACTGAGGGGTCATCAGTCCCTAAACTTACAAACTACTTATGAACTAACTTATACTAAAGACAACATAAACATCCATGCCCGAGGGAGGATTAGACAACCCGAGGGGAACGGCCTGGCGCATCGGAGCATAGCGCCTCAGTACGCTCGGCCACTCCGCCGTGGCTTTGATTCTGTTTCGAGTGATTATGCTTTGAATAAAAGGGGGAACACTGGGGGTTAACATTCTGCTGACAGCGGAGAGGCGTAGCTCACAGTGGAATTGTTTGGGTAAGGATGGGGAAGGAAATCTGCCGTGCCCTTTCAAAGGAAATATCCCGCCATTTGCCTGCAGTGATTTAGGGAAATCACGGAAAACCTAAACCTGAACGACCTGAGATGGATTCGAACCACCGTCCTCCCGAATACGAGTCCAGTGTGCTACCACTGCGCCAACCCGCTCGATCGCTTCACATAAAAACCATTTCTCGAGTAATGGTGTAAATTCAAAAACAGTGTTCAAGCTATTATTATATATTCGGGCACAAAGAACTCTGTTGTTGTTGTGGTCTTCAGTCCGGAGACTGGTTTGATGCAGCTCTCCACAATACCCTATCCTGAGCAAGCCTCTTCGTCTCCTCATAAGAACGGCAACCTACATCTGTCTGAATCTGCTTACTGTATCCATCTCTTGGTCTTCCTCTGCGGTTTTTACCCTACACACTTCCCTCCAAAGCTAAATTCACAATTCCTTTTAGTCAAGGTATGTCAGAAATTCCGTTTCTCCCCAATTCTGTTCAGTACCTCCTCATTAGTTAGGCGATCCACCCACCTAATCTTCAGCATTCTTCTGTAGCACCACATTTCAAGACCCTCTATCCTCTTCCAGTCCGCACTGTTTATCGTCCATGTTTCACTCCCCTACAAGGCAACAATCCATACAAATGCCTTCAGAAAGGACTTCCCTAGGTTTAAATCAATATTCGATGTTAACAAATTCCTCTTTTTCAAGAACGCTTTTCTACCCATTGCTATTCTGCATTTTATATCCTCTGTACTGCGGCCATCATTTGTTATTTTACTACCCAAGTAACAAAACTCATCTACCTCCTTTATTGTTTCATTACCTAATCTAATTTCTTCAGCATAAAAATCAAATGCTTGTAAAGTCTATGGGACTTAACTACGGGGTCATCAGTCCCTAAACTTACAAACTTCTTACAAACTACCTAATACTGAGGACGGCACCAATATCCATGCCCGAGGGGGGATTCGAACCCCCGACCGTAGTGGCCGTGCAGACCGTGACTGGAGCGCCTCAGTCCCCTCGGCCACCGCGGCCGGCTCCTTCAGCATCACCCGATTTTCTGAGACTGCACTCCATTACCCTAGTTTTACTCTTGTTAATGTTCATCTTATATGCACCTTTCAGCACACTGTCCATTCCGTTCAACTGCTCTTCCAGGTCTTTTGCTATCTCTGACTATGTCGTCGGCGAAACGCAATGTTTGTAATTCTTCACCCTGAACTTTAATTCCTTCTCCAAATTTCTCCTGGCTTTCCTAAGACCTTTAAATGTAAAGCAGTGTGTCCGTACGTTTGTGTGTAGGCCTACATATTGCATACAAATCTACAGTTTTGTTCCAGTCTTTTTCAAATTTTGTACACGTGAGCTTCAGTGTTATGAGGACGGTCGCCGTAAGTGTAAGAATCACGTACAACACGTAGTTCGCAAGATATGACGTCATAAACAATGAGATGCGCGGAAAACTGGGGCATTAAGCGACAATACTGATAATTTTATACTAAACCACTGGAACGATTTCAACCAAATCTGGTACACATATTCCTTACGTGACATAACAATTGCTGTAGGAGTACGAACCACATACGACTCTTGGTTCAGGAGCTATAACGTCATAAACTATAAGTGTTGCAAGAAACTGCCACATAATGCGACGAAACTTTATAAATACACTATATGAGAATGACAGTACATCTACATCTACAACCATCCTCCGCAAGCCACCTGACGGTGTGTGGCGGAGGGTACCTTGAGTACCACTATCGGTTCTCCTTCCTATTTCAGTCCCGTATTGTTCGCGGAAAGAAAGATTGTCGGTATGCCTCTGTGTGGGCTCTAATCTCTCTGATTTTATCTTCATGATCTCTTCGCTAGATATAAGTAGGAGGGAGCAATATACTGCTAGATTTATCGGTAAAGGTATTTTCTTGAAACTTCGATACAAGCCCGTATCGAGCGACAGAGCGTCTTTCCTTCAGTCTTCCACTGGAGTTTACCGATCATCTCCATAACGCTTTCACAATTACCAACGCTGTAACGAAGCACAATCATTCGCACAATCAATAGAACAGGCTCTGCTAACGGTATACTACGCCTTCTGGAAACGGGATCTATACAACGCTGGTGTGGTTTTCAACGTGACCCAGCGTTTCTAAATTTATAGTTTTTTTCTGATATTAATGAAATTTTGCACACTCTACCTCAAAAACAAGAGAAATGTCGCTGTCTGCATAAAATTTCGTTCGGTGCATGGTGGAGTGTACTTACGGAATTTTACATAATGCATAGTTCTGCTCCAATCTTTATTAATATTTGCACCCGTGACCCTTAAAGCAAGAGGAAGATCACTGGGTACAGAAATGTTTTATGTGGTACACGACAGAGTGTAGGATAAACAAACACCCGGGCAACGCCGGGTTTACAGCTAGTTGAACATAAAGAGATACATGCTTCAACTTTTTTGCTAGACGCAGCTTCTGGAAGAATCAAAGTTGACCATGGAAAATCGCGTTTTCAAGGCTATGCATCGAAAAATCTTTTAAAGATAGGCATTTTTACCAGTATATACGGGTCCAAAGTCAAGGACGATCGAGTAATTAACGTTTTTGTGTTTCCACGTTGTAGCTTGGGTGCTCTTAGTAAACATGAGAGAATTTACGAACGCAGTCACCGGTCCAGGGATTGGACTAAGTAACCATGGATCCGCGTAAGAATCTGTATCATGCCAGTTTTTGCGATGTATTTAATAATATCCTCATATTTGTAACTCCTTTTCTTGCCTTACTTTTAAGTAGCATCGGGAAGTGTGATAAATATTCAATTAAGTGTAGGCCTATAACCTGTTTTATTTGTGATACACAGTGCAAAAACATTAAAAATAAGTAATAAAAAAGAATAAAAAAACTATATTATTACGTAATTCTAGTAACTGGCCACTTTATTCGTCAGCGTTCTCACAGAAACGTCAACTACTCGAACGGCCTTAACTTTTCACCCGCAGTAAAAAAATTAGATCTTTCGATGTATAGCATCGAACACGCGATTTTCCATCAACAACTTAGACCTTGAAGTTTTCAAAAACTTCCGAATATCTAGCAAGAAAGCGAAACACGTGTCTCTTTATATTAAATATAGAACCTCATAGAAATCAGCGTGTTGTACAAATATGTAGTACATGTGAGGAATTGTAGAAAAAATATAAGTTTATGCAGATTAATGAGATAAACAAGCCCATAATGTTCGAATACAGGTTTAGCAGGCCGCGGCGAAGTGGCCGAGCGCATTGAGGCGCTATGCTGCGATGCGCTAGGCTGTTCCCCTTCTACATCTACATCTACATAGATACTCTGCAAATCACATTTAAGTGCCTGGCAGAGGGTTCATTAACCACTTTCATAACTTTTCTCTACCGTTCCATTCTCTAATAGCGCGCGGGAAGAAAGAACACCTAAGTCGTTCCCTTTTTATCTAATTTCTCTTCTTTATTGGGATGGTCATGTCTCCCTAAGTAGGTGGATGCTAGAAAAATATTTCCACATTCAGAAGTAAAAGTCGGTGATTGAAACTTCGCGAACAGATCACGCCGCAATGAATAACGTCTTTCTTTTAATGATTTCCACCCCAATTCTTGCAACATTTCCGTGACGCTTCCCCCCCCCCCCCCCGTAACGTGATAAAACAAAACGAGCTGCCCTTCTCTGAACCTTCTCAATGTCTTCCGTCAGTCCCACCTGGTGAGGGTCCCACAAGGGGCAACAGTACTCCAGGAGAGGACGCACAAGTGTGATGTAGGTAGTCTCTTTCGTGGAGCTGGTGCATCTTCGAAGCGTTCTGCCGATGATACGTAACCTTTGGTTCGCCTTCCCCACAATATTTTCAATGTGTTCTCTCCAGTCAAGTTGTTCGTAATTGTAACTCCTAGGTATTTGCTAGAATCTACGACCTTAAGTTTTGACTGATTTATCGCGTAATTAAAGTTCAGCGGATTTCTTTTAGTGGTGATGTGTATTACTTCACACTTTTCTTTATTTAGTGTCAATTGCCAATTTTCGCACCATGCAGAAATTTTGTCTAAATCGCTTTGCAGTTGCTTTTGATCCTCAATCGACTTCACTAACCGATAAACGACAGCATCATCCGCGAACAATCTAAGAGAGCTATTCAGATTGTCTCCTCAATCGTTTACAAAACGAGGACCCCTTACGGGGTTCGAATCGCTCCTAGGACATGGATGTTTGTGCTGTGTTTAGTATAAGTTAGTCTATAAGTAGTTTGTAGGTTTAGGGACTGATGACCCCGCAGCTAAGTCGCTTAAGCTTGACAAACATTTGAACATTTTTTTGTTTGGTAGGGTGCTACTTAAAACAATCACGTCGATGTAAATTCTACGTGAAACGTTGCAGAGCGGTATGAAAGGGAACAGACAAGTAAGGAAAGTCGTGGAGAAAGCGGATTGTACGGTTTATCGGAAGATTTTAGTGACATAGAGGTCATCTGCAAAGAAGATGCGTATAAAACGCTTGAGCGACCCTGTTTTTAGTGATGTTCAGTGTTTGTGATTCGAAACAGGTCGATTCAGAGGAAGACACAGAAGCAATTCAGAGGCGGGGGCTAGCTTTGTTATGGTGGGTTCCATCTATGCGCGACTGTTACTGAACTGCTCCGGGAACCCAAATGGGAGTCGCTAGAGGCAAGACGATGTTCTTTTGGAATAGCACTGTTGAGGAAACTTAGATGGCCGGAATTTAAATAGGGCTCCATAACGATACTATTGCTGCCAACAAACATTTCCCGTAAGGTACAGAATTGTAAGAGAAAATAGATCGCTTTGCAGTTGCTTTTGATCCTCTGTTGACTTCACTAACCGATAAACGACAGCATCATCCACGAACAGTCTAAGGGAGCTATTCAGATTGTCTCCTGAATCATTATAAAAACGAGGAAGAGTAGAAAGGGGGCATACAACATTCATTTTTTGTCCTCGTTCTGCTTCGTAGTGGAGCAGAGAGGTAAATGGCTAGTAGTAGTACACCGAGAGTGAAAAAAATTGCCCGGCTCGATTAATTTAGATTAGAAAAAGACTACTGCGCATGCCAACGTACGCAAGTGCCTGTGTTCCTGACTTTGCCGACTGTGGAGCGTCGACTGCTGTTAACATCAGCAAATAGAACCAATGTAATAGTTAGGATACTGGGTACGTGGAGATTCACTGCGGTTAAACAAAACGCAATATTGCTTATGAAAATCGTTATTAGAGCTCGTTTGTATGGTAGAAATAGACTACTGGCCATTAAAATTGCTACACCAAGAAGAAATGCAGATGATAAAGGGGTGTCGATTGGACAAATATATTGTACTATAACTGATATGTGATTACTTTTTCACGCAATTTGGGTGCATAGATCCTGAGAAATCAGTAGTTAAAACAACGTAATAACGGCCTTGATACGCCTGGGCATTGAGTCAAACAGAGCTCGGATAGCGTGTACAGGCACAGATGTCCATGCAGCTTAAACACGATACCACAGATTCATCAAGAGTAGTGACTGACGTATTGTGACGAGCCAGTTGCTCGACCACGCTTTCAATTCGTGAGAGATCTGGAGAATGTGCTAGCCAGGGCAGCAGTCGAACATTTTCCGTATCCAGAAAGTCCCGTACAGGACCTGCAACATGCAGTCGTGCATTATCCTGCTGAAATGTAGGGTTTCGCATGTAACGACCACTGTTCAAAGTGCCATCGAAGCGAACAACAGGTGACCGAGACGTGCAACCAATGGCAACCCATACCATCACGCCGGGTGATACGCCAGTAAGGCGATGACGAATACATGCTTCGAATGTGCGTTCTCCGCTATATCGCCAAACTCGGATGCGACCATCATGATGCTGTAAACAGAACCTGGATACATCCGAGAAAATGACGTTTTGCCATTCGTGCACCCAGGTTCGTCGTTGCGCACACCATCGCAGGCGCTCCTGTCTGTGATGCAGCGTCAAGGGTAACGGCAGCCATGGTCTCCGAGCTGATAGTCCATGCTGCTGCAAGCGTCGTCGAACTGTTCGTGCAGATGGTTGTTGTCTTGCAAACGTCCCCATCTGTTGACTTAGGGATCGAGACGTGGCTGCACGATCCGTTACTGTCATGCGGATAAGATGCCTGTCATCTCGACTGCTAGTGATACGAGGCCGTTAGGATCCAGCACGGCGTTCCGTATTGCCCTCCTGAACAATCATTGGATCGCCACTGGCTACAAAGTCGGAAACGGTGCACCCACATCTGTACACGTAATATTTTAAACCTTAATTCGCTCTATAGTTTATCAGAAGATACCTTTTTATAAAAGTAATAAAGTAAAACTATTGAAAATGGATGTATTTATAGTTACTTGGAGAAATTTGTTAATATCGAATATTAATTAAATCGTAAGGAAGTCCTTTTTCAAGGCATTTGTGTAGAGTGTTGCCTTGTATGGAAGTGAAATATGGACGATAAACAGTGCGGACAGGAAGAGGATAGAGGCTTTTGAAATGTGGTGCTACAGACGAATGCTGAAGATTAGGTGGGTGGATCGCGTAACTAATGAGGAGGTACTGACAGAATTGGGGAGAAAAGAAATTTCTGACATACCTTGACTAAAAGAAGGGATCGATTGGTAGGACACATTCTTAGACATCAAGGAATTGTGAATTTAGCGTTGGAGAGAAGTTTGTGTGTTAAATATCGCAGTTGGAGCCCACGAGATGAATACAGTAAGCAGATTCAAATGAATGTAGGGTGCCGTTCTTATGTGGAGATGAAGAGGCTTGCTCAGGATAGAGTATGCTGGAGAGCTACATCAAAACAGTCTCCGAACTGAAGACCCGAACAACATGCATTGAATTACGGTTTAAAATCCAATCTGTACAAATTGAAAAAAAAAGAGCGCGCTTAGATTCCAACGCTCGAATTAACGTTCATAAACATTCTGTCAGTGAAGTACATGTGAAAACCTGCTTGTTGTAATTACACCGACGTCGAGTTTTTACATTCGAACCGTTTCTACGTGTTCGAAAAAGGATTTTCACAAGAAATGTTACAGTGAATTAAATTGCAATGAATCCCGTCATATACAGTATCGTAACTACTATATTGCTTCTATTTGCAGATGTAAACACTAAGCTTGATCTGAACAGACCGCTAGAGTTGGAAAACACTGGCACTTCTGAAGTATTTCTTGGTCTCTAAATTATTGAGGCCCGACAATATTTTTCCCTGTTATTGTAAAATGTACTCTCTGCTATGCACCTAGCTGGTTTGTGTGGTACGCGTTAGATATAGTCACTCGTGGCTTTACCGGATCGTTGTTCGTTGGCTCTTGAAGTTCTCGCAGGTCGGCGTTCTCGGTCATGACTGGCTGAAATTTCATGCGGCAAAACTAGCCTATTACCAATAACGTTGGCGAGACGTAGAATTGCGGTTCATTGACAATATGTTAGATTCGAAGGTGGGACGTACACGAAAATCAAGTACAAATATAACCTGTTACAAAATCCACAATTTTTTTAGTTACATAAATGAAATTATGCACAATGGTTGATGGTAGTTCAAAGCATCTACTGAAATTCTTTTGTAATTTTAAATGAATTAAAAAAAAAAATCGGTAGTTTTTAAGTTTATGAACTCATGATTCACAATGGTACCATTTACTAAGAAAATTTCTACGAAATTGCGTTGAACTTTTGGCATTATAATCTCAACCATCATATAAAAATACCCACAGAATTATTGACACTGGTATTGCCTGTGGTCGAAAATCGACCAATTGTGTTTACAATGGTCACTGGGGGTAAAATTTTACGTATCATGTCGGCGGCCTCGCGTGATTATGTTGGCAACATCAACAACACGATAGAAAATCTTTGCCCATTTATTTGAACCACATAGAATGACTCAATTAGTGTATCGTACAGACCATGAAGTAAACAAATAATGCTGTTCCTGCCTTATGGTTGGCAGGTTCTTCTATGTACCCTCGTCCGCTCAGTAAAAATAATTGCCCTCGTAAAGCGAAGATTCAATGAGAAAACATCAGCGTTGTCAAGCGATTGGCTAAAATGAAGACTGACAGGATTCTCACTATTCAGCATATGTTTATCTTTTACGTGTTAAGGAAAATGCCCGACACAATAACAACAAATGAAAACGGAAGTATATACTTCTCATGCTATTTTCGAATTATATAACTTTCATTAGCCTAATATTTGAAATGGAACTACAATTTCGTTGTTCGTGTAGTTATACAACGCCAATAAATAATGTTATTTCTATACTGCGATATTCAGAATTCCAGAGCTGACAACATGTCGACTAAGTAGTTCCACCCGTGCACCGCTACATGCCTCTCCCGGCGCATCATCATTTATATCGACACTCATATGAAAACATCCATTTCCTTTAACCACTCTTAATCACTGCGAAAATGAAGCATTTGAACGGCACAAGAAAGTAAGTTGGGAGCACTCCATGTTTTGATATTCACTTATTTTAATACGTTATTTTAATACTGCAGATGCGCTGCATTACAGCGTCTTTGGTCGAGGCGAATAGCCAATCAGTGAGCTGATTATTGAAGAATGTAGATAGGAAAATGTCTACTTCCTTTTACCACTTTTAATTGCTAAATGCACACATAATATTTAGATTCGTGAAATCTACGACAAAAAATCTTTCGAACTGTGTAACTTTCATTGGCCTTCTTTTACGAATAAATTAGTAATCTGTACCACAATTTTCGTGTTAGCGTAATTATTTAATGATTTAACGAAGTTTTAGGTTTAATTATTTTTAATTGAAACACTACACATAGAAATTCTGCTTTCTTTATTCTCTATCTTGACGTACATGAGTGATATTAAGTATTCACTCTCTGTATACATGTTTCTTATATATAATGCAAAAGAAATGCCAAAAATTACAGTCAAATCTTTCCTTGTTTTGGAGAAAAATGTACCTGAATACTGAAATGGTAGTTCTGAAAAAAATGCATTTCAAAGTTACACAAGCTTTGTCGTTACCATTCCTACCTTTGAAAGCCTCCAGATCTGTAGTGAATGTCCTCATTTCCTTCAAGACTTCTCTTCTGGATTCTTCTTTTCTGTCTTGTTTGCTCTGCAAGTTATTCAATGGATTTATTAGCTGCTAGTATACGTTGAGTGTCAATCCTCATCAATATGTCGCGAGTGAAAACTCCGAGCTTGAAGCCCATTCTCTACAAGACTCTTATCCTCTCTGAGCTGCCAACATTAAAGACAATACCTGCATCAAAAAGTGCAATATTAACTATCTTGGATGAGAAAAATGTAATTATGGGGCAACGTTTTCAGATGAGAGCCTTCAGAGACTAATTAGGATTCTGCGTTTTGCCATGAACACATTTCTTGGGAGGGCTGTTATTCCACACCTTCCTTGATGTAGTAAACAGACATTCTCTGCATTCTGACTGCACCCCATTGAAAAGAAAACGCCACATAAACAGATATACGAGAGAATTAACAACAAGGAAGAAGACGTGGCTCTGTACAAGTTATTCTTTTCGCATTTAGAAGCGGAATTGGAACGTAACATTTGGTAATTGAAATTTAAATACCATGCAGTAAATGAAGAGCCATTACAAAATTTTCGCGATTTTTGTTATTTTCGTGTACGTCCCCCCTTAATGCCAAATTGACCCCATTAATAGCCAGCGTAAAAAAAACTCATTAATTACAATCACTACAACCCAGTACGCACATTCCATACGTCAACAATATATATATATATATATATATATATATATATATATATATATATATATGGCGTCTGTTCCGGAAGAACAGACGCCACTTCTGATCCTGCCCAATCGCAGTTGAAGTCATATATTCTATGAATATTAAATAAAAATATAGACAGTTCGAGTGTGGAATACAAAAGTGCGAGGTGTACAATTAGTGTGGCGCGAATATTAATAGTCCACTCATAATACTGTAACACTTTCTACACGACTAACACTGAAGAACTTTTACTATAATGGTTCATAATCGGAAATGAGAATGACGTGGATTGTTCCTCCGTTCAGACACGTTACAATACTCATTTACATGGGGCGAAAGCATCCTACTTATATCATCCACACAATGACACTGAAAATTACTTGCTGTTAATTAGGTAAATTAAACTCATTTCAATGAAAAAGTAAAAAGTTACCCTCAACAAGCTATAGTAAAAGGTAGCGTAAATAATACTGAGTAAATTGATGTACAAATCTCGTTTATGTCAATAGTATTTCATTTACATATCTAATTAATTGGGTTCGTCAACGATAATTTCGTATGAAATGTAATTATACGGAAACTTTGTTAATATCAATTGTGAAACATAATAATACCTACTGTAATATTACGAGAAAGGATTTTTTTATCAGAGATACTAATTAGCCTAGCCGCGGCGGAGTGGCCAAGCGCATTGAGGCGCTATACTCCGATGAGCGAGGCCGTTACCCGTCGGGGGTTCGAATCCCCCCCTCGGGCATGGATGTTTGTGTCGTCTTTAGTATAAGGTAGTTCGTAAGTAGTTTGTAAGTTTAGGGGATGATGACCCCGCAGTTAAGTCCCATAAGCTTCACAAACATTTGGACTAATTAGCCTAATGTATGACCTACAACAATACGCCTCTTGCATTAAATAATTAATATTTGCTAATTAAACAAACTTCTGCGACGTTAAATAATAGAAAAAATCTTCAGCTTGTCACGTTAGAAAAAAAGAATAACACAAGTTGTGGCAAAGGAAATGATAATAGAGTATTTACAGTCTCATCTATTATTATCCAACACTGGTAAGAGTGGTTCAGTAATGCAAGCAGATGTGAATAAATTCCAACATACTTCGTGTGAAGTAATACACATCACCACTAAAAGAAATCAGCTGAACTTCAATTACGCGATAAATCAGTCAAACCTGAAGGTCGTAAATTCTACTAAATACCTAGGAGTTACAATTACGAACAACTTAGACTCGAGAGAACACATAGAAAATATTGTGGGGGAAGGTGAATCAAAGGTTACGTTTCATCGGCAGAACGCTTCGAAGATGCACCAGCTCCACGAAAGAGACTGCCTACATCACACTTGTACGTCCTCTCCTGGAGTACTGTTGCCCCTTGTGGGACCCTCACCAGGTGGGACTGACGGAAGACATTGAGAAGGTTCAGAGAAGGGCAGCTCGTTTTGTTTTATCACGTTACGGAGAGGGGGGGAAGCGTCACGGAAATGTTACAAGAATTGGGGTGGAAATCATTAAAAGAAAGACGTTATTCATTGCGGCGTGATCTGTTCGCGAAGTTTCAATCACCGACTTTTACTTCTGAATGTGGAAATATTTTGCTAGCACCCACCTACTTAGGGAGACATGACCAACCCAATAAATAAGAGAAATTAGATAAAAAGGGGACGACTTAGGGGTTCTTTCTTCCCGCGCGCTATTAGAGAATGGAACGGTAGAGAAAGGTTATGAAAGTGGTTAATGGACCCTCTGCCAGGTACTCAAGTGTGATTTGCAGAGTATCTATGTAGATTTAGATGTACATACTATTCCTACACGACTTGTAACAGAGCGCCCTACAGAAAGGTGCTATTCCGGCTTCCGACAGATGGACACTTTAACGGCGCTACATAGCGTACGGAGTTTCTCGTGTAACACGATGTCTATGGCAATGCTTTTCCCTCATGGCGACACCCTTTTATAGCTTACAATTTTGCGCAACACCCTCTTCACTAATATAAATACATAAGGTAGAATTTATGTGATTCTAGCGGGGGGCTTAATGTAGTTTGTAAACGAAACTGAAATCCTCGTACGCATTGACATGTTTAATGTTGATCCTGACTGCAGCAATTACGTACACTCATCGCAAGAAAAGGAAACATTAGAAACTACGGAGATGTACAACAGAGTAACACCGCAGACAACAATGCCTAACTCACACAATAATACTTGCTTCTTCTACATGCGACCTGACTTCCGAAACACGAAAATTGAATTTCGGAAACCGTTCTTCGCTGTCGTGTGTACATGTCAGGGACAGATATGGTTTTGCTATATCGATTGAAAACGGCATCTGGAAATTAGCTGCTCGGATTTTTTATTTAGACAGTGCAGTGACTGTTCCCTTTCAGTTCAATATTATCAGATTATTTTCAGAAATAAAGAGGATGTATTTATGACAAGTGATGAATTATTATTTAAGTTCTATTGTTAGGTTCTTGCTTCACCACGACCTCGAAGTCCCGACATATTCGGAAAAATGGATAAATATTTGTGACAAAAATATGAATGTCATTTCTGGACCCAGAATCTGTTACATACAGGAAACAGAGAAAAAAAATATTAATGCATACCAGGGTTCGAACCAACGATCACTGCATTTAAAATAGGCCTACTACTCTCCGTTAATCACCCGGCCATACTCCATACTAAACATCGTACTGAATAGCTTTACTCAGTGGACAGTTGTGACTGCTTTTACAATCTGTGACTGCTTTTACAGCTACCGATGGTGACGTGGCTTTGATAAATCCATTAAAAAAACGCACAGGAGCAGCTTTTTGAGAAGGAAAGCAGACTACAGTGAAGGTTCGTTCAAGCAGCTGCCAGTTCCAGCAAACTGCGCATGGGAAGAGCTGTTATCGAGTATCAGCAACAGCTCTGCGCATGCGCAGTTTTGCTGGAATCTGACAACTGGCAGCTGCTTGAACGAAGCCTGATTTTGTACTGCTGCTGAAGCAGAGCTGCCGCCTAGCGGCTAAGCAAGCAATTAATGTGCACCGATCATACTTTAATACGTGACCTGTGGTGCTCTGAATGAAGAGAAGGATGATTAGATGCAGGCGAGACTTCAGGGTAGTATGAAAAGAAGGATATATTGTGTTATGACAAGTTTTTTTTTTTTTTTTTTAATTTTTTTTTTTTTTTTTTTTTTTTTTTTTTTTTTTTTTTTTTTTTTTTGCCCACTTTAGGTTAGGGTAGTAACACTAAAAGTGGGCCTTTGCGATCGTGTTTTGACGGCTCGAAATTTAAATGGAAATAACGACTTAACTATTAATCTGACACGAAAATTGAATACCCTAATTTGTAGAGGAGAAAGTTCTCTACAACTTTGCTCTCTTATGTTTTTTTTTTCATATCTCGTATCGTTTCAGAGATATTTGCAAAAATAACGGAGATTTTGGGATGTATGTCTGTCGTAACGTGTTTCCTGTTTTTAAGACGAACCGTTCAACCGATCAGCACCAAATTTTACAGACATAATTGTAGGCCGCCAGAGACCAGAACCTCCCTTTCTCAAATTTTTAGGACAAAAAATACGGTAGTAATACCAAAAAAAGCTGTTTGTAATATAATTGTAATTGCAAACGAACCGTTCATCTGACACGAAAATTGAATAACCTAATTGGTAGAGGGACAATTCTCTACAACTTCGCTCTACTATGTTTTTTTCATATTTTGCATCGTTGCAGAGATATTTGTAAAAATAACGGCGATTTGACGACGTCTGTCTGGCTGTAACGTGTTCTCATTTTTTAGGTCGAACCGTTCAACCGATCGGCACCAAATTTTAGAGACATAATTGTTGGATACCAGAGACCAGAACCTCGCTTTTTGAATTATTTCGGACAAAAAATACGTTAGTAATACAAAAAAAGGTGTTTGTAATGTATTTTTAATTGCAAATAAACCGTTCATCTGACGTGAAAATTTAATAAACGAATTTGTAGAGGAGAAAATTCTGTACAACTTTGTTCCCATTTTTTTTTTTTTTTTTTTTTTTTCATATCTCGTATCGTTTGAGAGATATCTGCAAAAATAACGAGTTTGAATTAAATTAACGAAAACCAGCCGTTCGCAGATGTCACGTGACATTCCTCGCCCAGAACTCTCTCTGGCATATACACCATCTTGCGTTGCGTATTTGATGATTTTCTTATTGTAGCTTACACGTTGTTATTTCAAAGCAATGGCGCACTGAAGAATTAACAAATACACGACGTTCTTCGTACGATAAATGATAATCTAGGGTCTGCAAAAGCGATATTAGGATCAGTTAACAACGGTCATCAATAGTATGAGATTAATGAAGGAAAGTCCTACTTACTAGCCATACTGTCATCCACCGTGTGGTAGGCTGCTCCAAAATAGCGGATCTGTGGAAATGGATCAAGTTTAAATCGGCAGGATTGCTGTCTCTGAGTGCCAGCGACATCAACACAAAGAGACTGGTGTACATGGATGTAAAGGCTTTCCCAGTGTCCAAGACCAGAACCCTAACTTGGTTCATACATTCGTTCATCAACTACGCCCTTGCGGGAGGTGGATCTGTGAGCGACTTTCGACAATACATCCTCCGTGCAAGAAGAGAAATCCTCAACGATCCATGGAAAACAGAAAAATTTTCGCCGTTCATTCACTTTTTGTAAGACAACTTGTTTCACAAAATTGTAACTATATGTAAATACATTTTGTAAATAAAGTACTCCTTTCAAAAAAAAAAAAAAAAAATATATATATCCCTACAACTTTGTTCCGTTATGGTTTTTTTTTTGCAAAAATAACGGAGTTTTCACACCCTTCATTGAATTAACGAATACCAGCCGTTCGCAGATGGCAAGTGACATTCCTCGCCCAAATGGCGTATTAGCTTCAGGTAACAACGGCCATCAATAGTATCAGATTAAATAATACCCATCCTCTCTGATAATCGTAGCGTAGTGGGCAACGCGTTGGACTGTGATGGTGAAGGTCACTGGTTCGGAACCCGGCACTGACTACAGTTTTTTTTCCTAAAAGGTTTTCAGACACTCTTATTAATTAATTTTTTATTATTTAGATTATTATTTTGTTCCAAAATGTTTGCAAAAACTTATAAAACTACAAATCCAAAGTGGGCCGTAAAACACGTCAGTGCGATTTTTTGTTTAGAGTCTAAATTTTTTAGTCTCGCGACACCCTTGATACTACTACGTATCACCCCAGGGTGTCGCGACACCCAGTTTGGAAAGATCTATTCTATGGATTTCTGAGGAACTAACAGCCTTTAATGAGTAGTAGACTTCTGATTCATCAACGGCGGTGATGAGCTTGCGTGATGCTACTGGAATGTAAACAGAATTTCCCAGGTGTACAATATGATTGCAGACGGCACCAGCACCTTGTCAGGTATCTCCAGATAGGACTGCGATGGGGGCAAAAACACGCCCCCGGTGTTACCGGTCGCTTAGAATAATTAATATTTCGCGTGTGGCAGGTTGATTGCGGAAAGGCTACCACTAGCCGTGTGTACGTGTGTGTGTGTGTGAGAAAGAGGTAGCTTGTTCGTGCGCGCTGACCTTTTTATATACAATTAGTCCACTTCGAGGTAATGATCAGAGGTCCCCAGATTAAAGATCAGCAGGGACGAATGCGTGGGAGAAAATGCGATGTCTGGGGAAGACTGACAGCATGCGAAGTAGAGTAACACGAAAATAATAGCGAAAAAAGAAGTAAAAAAGGAAAATAGGTAACAGCAATGGCAGGGCAGAGTGAAAAAAAAATTAGACGGGGAGCTGTCGTGGCAAAGTAGCTGGCGTGATGTGGGATGCTTATCAGCAAATGACCCTCTCTCTGCGACAGGAGGGGGGGGGGGAGAAGGGGAGTTAATAAAGAGGTATTTGGCTGCAGGTGTAGGGGAGGGGCGGGAAAGGGGGGGGGGGGGAACTACGAAACAAGCAACGTTTTTCGTGAGCGACTCCGCGTCGCCATTATTCAAATTACTCGTAATTATTTTCTTTCTGTGCCACGCCACGGACGGCGACGGGGAAGCAACATCGTGTGAATTACGAAGCATAGTCCAACGCGGGCTTATTAGTAGCACTGCGTCATCGAGCGAGCGTTTAAACAGGCCAGATTCTGGGGCGCGAATTTTTTTTTTTTTTTTTTTTTTTTTTTTTTTTTTTTTTTTTTTTTTTTTTTTTACGAGCAATGGAAGAGCCTCGTCGTGGAGGAACAGCCTTTTCCTTTGGTTCTTTTTTATTTTTTTTCCTCTCTTTTTTTCTTTGATTTTCTCTTCTTTCTTGTTTTATTTATTTATTTAATTTACTTCAAATTAACCAAAAACCATAGACTGGTGTAACCCAAATACTGGTTTTCAGGGCTGTTCCCAGGACGTATATTTCCACATCCTGCAGGGACCGCCTTTTTTAAACAACGCTTTAATGTGTTGAACCCAAGATAATTCAAATATAACAACAAAAAAAGGAAGGAAAAGAAATTATTCACCAATTACAGCAATCTCAAATAAAACTACCACACCCAGGTGCCCACTGCTGGAGGAGGGGAAATGGAAGAGAAATGTTAAACATTTGACATACATAACACAATTAAATGAGGCTCTGAGCTCTAAACATGTGATACACATAAAACAATTAAATGAGGCTGTAAGCCAGATTTGGGATAGACGTTAGCTAGCACCATCTGACGACTATAGCCACTGCTACAGCTAGTTTCAAAATTGACATCATTTGACTTTATGATTTTGACTGTAAACAAATTTATTAATAGGTCATCAATTTTATAAAAAATATTTTAAAACAGTTACTATATTTTAAGACACCAATTAGTACACATTTTTACCACCAATTATATATAAAAAGTAAACAAGACTCATTAATACAGAACAGTTTAAAAGTGCCTATCAGAATTATAATAAAACGTAACTATTTCTACCATAAACATATGTCACATAAATTTGTTTTTTATATGAAAATTTAAAGAGGGCGCCTTTATCGCAAATGACGCATGCTGACGTCAACTGTGTAAGGGCCACTGTGGTCGGGGGTTCGAATCCCCCCTCGGGCATGGATATTTGTGCCGTCCTAGTTCGTAAGTAGTTCATACGTAGTTTGTAACTTTAGGGACTGATGACCCCGTAGTTAAGTCCCATAAGCTGTACAAACATTTGAACATTTTTTGATAGCCGTGCACAAGTGCCACCGACAATAAATTTGCAAATTGTTGCTGGTAACTGCCATGGGACCTTAACTTGTGGTGTGTGTTCCACAGATAGGACATGAATTTGACCACGTCCATCAGTTGAAGTTCTATAATGGTATAGGACATACGTCCCAGCAACCAAATGGTGCCGCGATGGAGTAGCCGAGCGGTCTAAAGCGCCTCGCTGCGGAGCGCGCGGTTGCTCGCTGTGGAGGTTCGAGTCCTCCCTGGGGCATGGGTGTGTTTGTATTGTCCTTAGGTTACTTTACCTAGGTTTAAGCAGTTTGTAAGCTACGGACTGATGACCACGCAGTTTCGTCCGATAGATTTACAAACATTTGAACAATTTATTAAACTAAACAGTTCAAATGTTCAAATGTTTGTTAAGCTTAAAGGACTTAACTACGGGGTCATCAGTCCCTAAACTTACAAACTAGTTATGAACTACCTACAACTAAGGACGGCACAAATATCCATGCCCGAGGAGGGATTCGAACGCCCCGACCGTAGTGGCCGTGCAGACCGTGACTGAAGTGCCTCAGTTCCCTGGGCCACCGCGGACGGCGGGAAACAGTTGTAGAGGCAAGAGTACGCAAGGAGACTGTGGTGTGTGAAGATCAGTTTGGGTGCATGCCTGGAAGAGGAACGACTGATGCAATACATGCTTTAAGGCAGATAGTGGAGAGACACCGGGAGATGCAAGCCAATTTACATATGGCTAAAATTGATTTGGAGACAGCTAATGACAGAGTCCCAAGGGACGAAATAATTATGGAGAAGCATGGGAGAGCAGTGCGTGCCAGAGAAGTATGTGAGGTTAGTGAAGGAAATGTACAGAGGAACAATGACACAGGTGAGAAGTAGTGTGAGCATGACAAATAAGTCCCCTGTAAAAGTGGGGTTACACCGAGGGTCTGCGCTTAGCCCTTACCTCTTTGTCGCGATTATGGATGGGCTGGTGAAAGATGTGAAAAAGGAAGCGCCATGGAATATGATGATTGCGGATGATGTGGTTCTTTGCGAGCAGAGCATCGATAGACCCGAAGAAAAGCTGTAGGATTGGAGGAAGGCACTAGAAGAAAGAGGGATGAAAATTAGCAGGACGAAATCAGAATATTTAGCACTGAAGGATGGGCAGATAAGGTCTTGCAAGATCCAGGAGGAGGAACTGGAATCGGTCTGTAAGTTTAAATACCTGGGGTCGTACATACAGAGGGACGGAGGACTGGAAAGCGAGGTACAGCACCGAATAAACTGTGGTTGGATCAGCTGGAGGAAAATGAGCGGAGTTTTGTATGACAAGAAGGTGAGTAACGGGTTGAAAGGGAAAGTGTACAAGTCTGTGGTAAGGCCTGCTATGATATACGGGGCAGAGACATGGCCAATCACAGTAGCCCAGGAAAGGAAGATGGAAGTAGCAGAAATGAGGATGCTGAAGTGGATGTGTGGGGTAACAAGACAGGACAGAATTAGGGATGAATTTGTTAAAGTGGGACCTATGGGGAAAAAGATACAAGAGAGTAGACTAAGGTGGTATGGACACTTGAAGAGAAAAGGGAAAGAGTATATCGGAAACAGAGTTGAAGATATAAAGGTTGAAGGAGTGAGAAGGAGAGGAAGTCCGAAGATGATGTGGAAGGATAAGATAGCGGGGGACCTAAGGGAGAAAGGATGGAAGAAGGAAGAAGCAGTGAATAGAGTGTTATGGAGGAGAAGGATCCAGAGAGCAACGCCGATCCTACTTGACGTGGGACAAAACTACGATTAAGAAGAAGAAGACACAATGAGTCCCAGGATCTTTCGCTCCTCGACTACACGATACCACGGTGTCAAGACCGCAGTGTCCAATTGGAATCATGACAGTTTCGATGTATACGAGGTCTATTAACACAAACTATTTTATACTTTGGGCACCCACAGCTGAAATACATTATTGTTAAAAAAAATGTTGAAATGTTTGTAAATCTATCGGACTCAACTGCTGGGTTATTATTCCGTAGCTTACAAACTTCTTAAACTAAGGTAAACTAACCTAAACAAACACCCATGTCCGAGGGGGGACTCGAACCTCCGATGGCGAACGGACGCACGCACCGCAGCACGGCTCCCCAGTGTGCACGGCTAATCCGCCGCGGTCATTATTGTTAAGAAATCCAGAAGGTAACAGAGACAATTATGACAGGATTCTTTTCAATGAATTTTCACAATCCACCTGATCTGTCTTTTATACCTTCATTAGGTCACTGCCGATTTCTCAACGTTAAAGGTGCAACTTCAATTATCTTCCTTAGTAATGAGGTGGGAAGACATTACGACGTTCCAATATTCACGTAGGGAGGCCGAGTTTTCTGGGGCTCCTACTTATTCTCAGAAGGTAAATACCTTTGTGTGTGACATCATTAAGTGGACGTCTATGGAGCTGAAGTCGCTGTTGATTAAACCAAGTTGACTTCCTAAAATACGTTATTAAATTGTACGTTGGGAGCTGATTATAGTTAAACTGTTTAAGGATTTGCCACATACACACACACACAGTAACACGTCCAACGGACCTTAGTTACCGCTTAGCAATCGAGTATGTGACAACTGCTTAAACAATTAGCGAAGCCACGATGCCGGATTTTGACTGCAACATGGGCGCATACTTGAAGTACATCAGTTTTCCTTCACTGCCGCAGCACAGTGGTATGGTGACCAGTATGGGAAATTTTCCTTAGTGACACGATCTTAAAGGACGGCAATACGTATTCAAGACTATTGCACTTATGAATCTGTTGAATAATAGTATTTGTTAACTAGAATACCTTTAGTAGTTTTTAACGACAATAATACTTTTATGTCCAACGCGCACCTAATGCTCACTAAATTCTTAATACTTTCGATAGATAAAAATACAGACTTTCGATTACAGACCGATTCTGATTTTTGTTAAGAGTTTTAACCAGATGTGATGTGAACCTAATGGTACAACCCATTCTTACTTCAGATTCAGTGATATACAACACGCTCCCAACGTTCAGTCTAATAAAGCAACTTGGTTTAATCAACACTGACTTCAACCCTATAGAAGTGCACTCAATGACGTCACACCCAAACCTATATACTTTTTAAGAAGTCTAAGTAGGGCCCCACAAATCTCTTCACCCAATATGAATACCATCTGGTACGGATCCCACATCGGTGAGCAGTATTCAAGCTGTGGGCGAACAAGTGTACTGTAACCTACTTCCTTTGTTTTCGGACTGCATTTCCTTAGTATTCTTCCAATGAATCTAAGTCTGGCATCTGCTTTACCGACGATTGATTTTATATGGTCGTTCCATTTTAAATCCCTCCTAATGACTACTCCCAGATACTTTATGGAATTAACTGCTTCCAGTTGCTGCCCTGCTATAGTGTAGCTAAACGATAAAGGATCTTTCTTTCTGTGTATTCGCAGCACATTACACTTGTCTACATTGAGATTTAATTGCCATTCCCTGCACCTACAACAGCATCGTCCGCAAAAAGCCTCAGTGAACTTCCGATGTTATCCGCAAGGTCATTTATATATATCGTGAACAGCAACGGACCCACGACACTCCCCTGTGGCACACCTGACATAACTCCTACTTCAGAAGACTTCTCTCCATTGAGAATGACCTGCTACTTTCTGTTATCTAGGAATTCCTCAATCCAATCACACAATTGGTCTGATAGACCATATGCTCTTACTTTGTTCATTAAACGCTTGTGGGGAACTGTATCAAACGCCTTGCAAAAGTCGAGAAACACAGCATCTACCTGAGAACCCGTGTCTATGGCCCTCTGAGTCTCGTGGACGAATAGTGCGAGCTGGGTTTCACACGAACGCCTTTCTCGAAACCCATGCTGTTTCCTACAAAGCAGATTCCTAGTCTCGAGAAATGTCATTATATTCGAACATAATACACGTTCCAAAATTGTACAACTCACCGACGTTAGAGATATAAGCCTATAGTTCTGCACATCTGTTCGACGACCCTTTTTGAAAACGGGGATGACCTGTGCCATTTTCCAATCTTTCGGAACGATATGCTGTTCTAGAGACCTACGATACACCACTGCGAGAAGGGGGGCCAGTTCCTTCGCGTACTCTGTGTAAAAACGAACTGGTATCCCATCAGGCCCTGCGGCCTTTCCTCTTTTGAAAGATTTTAATTGTTTTTCTATCCCTATGTCAGTTATTTCGATATCTGCCATTTTTTAATCTGTGCGGCAATCTAGGGAAGGAACTACAGTGCAATCTTCCTCTGCGAAACAGCTTTGGAAAAATACATTTAGTAATTCTGCCTTTAGAGTGTCATCCTCTGTTTCAATGCCATTTACGTCACAGAGTGTCTGGAAACTTTGTTTTGATCCACCTACCGCTTTGACATAAGACCAAAATTTTGGCCGAGGTGACTGAGGCGCTCCAGTCACGGTCAGCACGGCCACTACGGTCGGGGGTTCGAATCCCCCCTCGGGCATGGATATTTGTGCCGTCCTAGTTCGTAAGTAGTTCATAAGTAGTTTGTAAGTTTAGGGACTGATGACCCCGTAGTTAAGTCCCATAAGCTTAACAAACATTTGAACATTTTTTTTAGACCAAAATTTCTTAGGATTTTCAGCCAAGTCAGTGCAAAGAACTGTACTTTCGAATTCGTTGAACGCTACATTTCGCTTCGTGTAATTTTTGTTTGTGGTGTCGCACAAGTACAAAGTGCGCGCCACCTACTTTCGCCGCGCGCCGCCATGCACACACGGCGCGGCGTTCTCACGACAGCCACGAGCGCCCTCTGCTGCAACCCCGCTCGTGGCCACCACGGAAAGACATCAGTCACTTGGGACTGAGTTAGCGACCAGTTAGGACCTTCGTAATCAGATAGGCACCAGTGAAGACTTTGCTATCGTACAGGCACTAGGCAGGCCTCTAACAACTATGTATCAACATTCTGCAGTACTATGTAAAAGTTAAGTATTGTTACATTCTGTGCAATATATATCTCTTTCTAATTTACTCGAGTGTTTATAGTTTCTGGCTGCTCCCCTCCGTACCTGCATCAGCGTGCTGTCTTTGTTCCTGTGTCGGTCTCGTTCCACTCGGCCACCGACACCTACGACGAGGCTGGGACACAAAAGCGACGACGAAGTTGGGACACAAAAGCTTTGGCTACGTTTATGTTTGCAGTGAAGTTCCCTTTGCTTCCGTAGCAGCTTTCTAATTCGGTTGTTAAAGCCAGACATTTTATGTTGATGGTTTTGTTTTTGTGTTTTCCCATCGTTATCCCATTGACTCCTTTGCCCCATGTCCTGATTATTTTCTCTAAAACTGCGTTAAATAAAATGGGTGATAGGCCATCTCCCTGTCTCACCCCTGTCTTGAAGTCGAATGGTTCTGAGATTATTATTATTATTCTCGTGTCAGAAACATGCATATTCACACAGTTATTAACACTGTTATGCACATTATTTTACATGTGACCAAAACTTGGACACTTCCATTGCCTGACAAACATCGTCTTCCGTGCAGGTGGTTCGACACAGTCGACATTGCAGCATATGTCTCGAGGTCTGCTCTACTCCACACACTACGGTATCTTCCTCAGTGTAGCCCCATCTTGCCAACTCTGGATATACCCGCTCCAGATCTCAACCTATTCAATGACTTCCATTTCATCCTTCCCTTGTCGTGACCAGGTGGCAAAGTTTCAGATACTCTTTTCCACCCAGGTGGTAAAGTGGCCTTGGCTTTCCACAACTGTAAACCGGCTTTTTCATCTGTGGTTGTAAGTAATATTGATGTTCTCAAGAAACTCTTCCGGGGCTTAAGTCTTTGCACATGCACCTCACGTCCTGTTCCACTATATTCCGTTCCTTGCTCGCTATTATTTCTCTTTGAACAGAAGATGGTGCTATTCCTGGAAGGTGGTGAAGCCACTCGATTTTAAATACCGTAATTCCGCAAGTGTCATTAAGAGATCTATCTACCTCTTTGGAATGAGTTGCGTTATACCAAACGGGGCAGGCGTACGCAGCAGTAGAATAACACATTGTCATTGCAGAAGTTCTGATGGTTCCAGGTTGGCTACACCATTGTGGACCGCCCATATTTCTACGGAGATTATTCCTTGTGGAAAATTTCGAATATAAGCAGTACACCACAGTGCAGGTTGAAACTTCCTGGCAGATTAAAATTATGTGCCGGAACCGGTATTCGAACCTGGGACCGTTGCCTTTCTGCAGAACTACTGCGAAGTTGGGAAAGTAGGAGGCGAGGTACTGGCGGAAGTAAAGTTGTGAGGACGGACCGTGAAGCGTGCCCGGATAGCTCAGTTGTAGAGCGTTTGCCCGCTAAAGGGAAAGGTCCCAGGTTCGAATCTCGGTTCCGGCACACGATTTTAATCTGCCAGGAAGTATCATATCAGCGCACACTCCGCTGCAGAGTGAAAGTTTCATTCTACAGTGCCATTACATTTTGGTCGTAATTTCTGTACGTGCATTGGTACCGAAACTGATCTATGTTCTATTGCCTATCAGCTGTGACAAGCGTAATCCCTTTCCTAGCTCTCTTGACTGATTTACTAACTTTGATAGTATGACGACATGATCATGACTAACAACTGTGTCTACAGTGATATCAACGACAAGGCATGTCCGTTTCTGCGTATGGTTTCTAAATATTTCCACTGCGTGTGCGCTGTCAATTTAACTACTCAAGACAGTTTTCAGAAAACGTGTTCAATTCTAGTCCACAAAACTGCTTCTCTATATCACCTATAGTAAAGCCATAGACCTACCCTGCCAATAATGCATAGACCTCCTTCGAGGACTTCAGAACTGTGATGTTGGAACCGGGGGTAAAAATATCCAACCACTGAATTCTCCTAGACCCTCACCAATGAAGGCTAAGCAAATATTCCAGTATTCGAACCACGAACAACTGCTAATGCGCATAATTTAGAAGCATATATCAGTGGAGTAGTAGTAAAAGGTAAAGTAGTCAACAATCCGAAGATTGGTTTGAACACCGCAGTGCTTTACTAGGCATGGTCCTGTTTGGAGGTGGTATGCCGTTGCCTTCCTCCGACCTTTGAACTGACTTACCCAGCCAGTTATAGGGGGACCTACGGTTTAACGTGGATTCCGAACCACAGTGCTACTCGGTATTTTTACACAAAAGCAATATTGCCAGAGATGAAAGAAGTGGAAAGTGACAGATAAAAATCCTAGGACTTGGCGGGAATCGAACCCGCAAACTTTAGCAACAAAAATGACAAAAAGAAGTCTTCTGCTCCAGAGTGGATGCCAATTACATCTACATACATACTCCGCAATCCACCGTAAGGTGCGTGGCGGAGGGTACACTGCACCACTACTAGGCACTTCCTTTCCTATTCCATTCCTAAAAAGAACAAGGAAAAAAAGAATGCCTATATGCCTCCGTACGAGCCCTAATTTCTCTTACCTTGTCTTTGTGATCATTACAGGACGTCTTATTTCCTCCAGCGATCCTCATTTGAGTTCCTGGAGCATTTCCGTGACACTCGCGCATCGGTCGAACCTACCAGTAACAAACCTAACTGCTCGCCTCTGAACTGCTTCTATGTCTTCCTTTAAACTGATCTGCTGCGGGTCCCAAACACTTGAGCAATACTCAAGACGTGGTCGTACAAGCGTTTTATACGCGGTCTCCTTTACAGATGAAGTACATTTTCCCAAAACTCTCCCAATAAACCGAAGTCGGCTGTCCGCCTTACTCACAGCTGTCCTGACATGTTCGTTTCATTTCATATCGCTCTACAATGTGAAAGACGGCTGTCCCTTTCAGTCATTAATTTTTTAAGAAATGGAACAAAACGTATTCTTGCTCTTTTCCATGTCCATAAGACTCTGTCTATTGTATATTTGAACAAAAATAAAAGTTTTATTTCTTTGTTAAAAATATAAAAATTGTCAAATAAATTGGACACTAGGTCACTATTGCAGTTAATAATGTTAAATAAGAAGTCAGTTATACATGTCACTCCCTATTTATTAGGAAACTTTTATCGTAAAGCGAAATTTGTGCAAAATTCGTAAATTAATACATGAGATAATTTCAACAAATGACATCATGTATGACGCACTCCGCAACGGGTCCACCATGTTCACTGTTTATCATTGCAGCACGCCATGCTGGTGACAGATGGCAGCAAGAAGCATGAAACTAAAAGAGACAGATGTCCAGTAAACAGGCTAATTGGTCTTGTTCTAAAATTAATACAAAGTTGGTGTCCATTACAATGGACACTATGTCTGAAAGGGTTAACTTTGTAAATTATCTAAGTTCACTAGACGGCCTTTTGTTTGCTAAACGAGAACCCTTCTCGTTCGGAGCCATGAGGCATAGCATTTCATTTCATGTTTTTAGATGTTCGTTTCTGTAATATTGCTAGGATTTTACTATGCTAATAATTTATCATTGTGTCTATGAATTTGGCAAGATGAACGGTTTCTCCATGATGCCACTGTCCCTGTGAGAATGTGTACTTGCTTTATTCTGTTTGTGCATGTATGAGAATCTTCTAGCATGGGAGTCTGAGTGTGTGCATGAGAATTTTCGTCTTCGGCTGCTGGCTGCTCGCTACTAGTGTTTCTCTGGCTTCATATCGATAGGTAGTCGTTACCAACCTCTGCTTTTGATACTACCAAAAAGGTTCCTCCACCCTTTGGTTACAAGTTGGGTTGGCAATGCCCGGTAGCGATCCTCGGTTGGATGCGCGAGTTTAGGCTCCCCCACCACAGCGGTTTTTCCAGGGGTTTTTAGCGATTTCCGGTGGATTTCCGATGGTGGGGAGCTGGTGGGCCGACGGACATTCTGTGGCTGCGCTTCGACCTGGTAAGACGTTCTGATTTTCTTTCCTCCCTTGAGATGGTAGCGATTCAATGTCTAGTTTGTTAGACTTCAGAACTTAGGTTCATTTTTCGGGACAAGTTTCTCCGATCATGTACGGAAATGTATTCAATTTCATTTCGGTGATTTCACATAGGTAAATGTGGTGAATATGCAACTAATTCAGTTTGATAACGGCTGGGAATCGGTAACCTGTGTGAGACTAGCTGGTGGTGTATGAACTCTGTTTAATTTCTTTCTAGCTTTGTGGAACACAACTAATATGCGGGAATATTTTTATTCTGTGTGGTGCATGTGAAATATTCTTTTCCGTTTTCTCCTTCCGTGAGTGATATGTACTCCATGTGGTGTGTTCTTAGAACACTGTCTTCAGTTACCCCTGTGTCTGTTCCTATGCCCTTCAGGCAAGAAATTATGTATGTATCTTTCTGATTTCCCTTAGTATCTCGCAATCTCCTCTCCGTCTATTTTAAATTGCTGTTTCGTTTCCAAACTTTTACTTTGCTTTCAGACTCCATCAGTAAATTCTCTTCTAGCCTTGTACGACCCCCTTTATTAGCTTGCTTATGAAACACTACGTATTTCTAGGGGCTGCATGCCGTATTTATTGGTTGATTTACTCCGACTTTGAATTTATTCCATTTTTGTAGACTGGACTTCGTCCCTCCGTGTAAAACCTGCCCAATCGTGTATAACTGTATTTCCTTAGCTTTCTTATAATCTCCTACGCATTTCTAAGGGTTGCATACCGTAGCTATTTTTCTTTATTTTTCCGAAATTGAATTTTCGTATTTTTACTGATATTCGGAACCACGTGGCCAAAAACTCCGGCTTCAAGAGTTTATAGCTAGTCACTCGAGTTCTCGCCACTGCTCACACACCAGTGCCTTCCTATTGTGTATTCTTGCTTCGTTATCTGTGATTCCGCTGGTTTTTGTTGTAATGAATGCGATCTTTAAGCACTTCGCCTTCAGTGGGGTGCAAATATGTAATGTAGCAGACACGTGCCATGTGTCTCAATAATTCTACATACTCACAGTTTGATTGAATGAAATTTAATCTCGCTGTTATCGCGTACCATCTCAAGTAAAGAAAGACAGACCAGAGCGACCTACGAAGTTTATTTTCTCTGGTGTTGTGTGGATGGGCAGGCTGGCAGCAGCCTACTACTCTGCTCTTCAGCCAGAAAGATACAGTGATCGGACAAGAAGTTTAAAAAAATCATAGAAACAGACACAATAGATGCACAATTTTAAAATATAACTATGATTAATATCGGCGTATAATATACAATGAAGGAAGAGATGTTAAAAGAAACATGTTGTTGTTTTTGTTGTGGTCTTCAGTCCGGAGACTGGTTTGAAGCAGCTCTCCACAATACCCTATCCTGAGCAAGCCTCTTCAGCCGAAATCACTGCTATGAGGGCGTGTGTGGAGGAGAATTTGCGTAGGTGCTACAAAGGTCGTAGCATCTATATCTATTCAGACAGCTAGGCAGCCCTGAGATCACTGGCAGCTCCTGGAACAAGGTCTAAAATTGTTGCAGAATGTCACAGGGTTCTGGTGGAGCTAGGGGAAAGCAATAGAGTAAACCTATTGTGAGTCCCTGTCCACTCGGGGATCAGTGGCAACGAACATGCCGACAGATTAGCCAGGATGGGGGCGGAGGCTCCATTTATTGGATCGGAACCTGTCCTGACAATCACCGAGGCAATGATCAAATTGGAGCTACGTAACTGGCTCAGAAGGCAGCACGTAGAATATTGGACCAAAATCCATCAACAAAAACATGGCAAGGTAATTATGCCAAGGCCATGTTTTAAAAGAAGCTCTGCAATCCTGGGCCTGAACAGGAGAGAGATTAGACTCATGGTTGGGTTGCTGACAGGTCATGGGAATTTCAAAAAACACCTACATACAATGGGAATAGTAGAAGGATCTGTGATGACGGTGATGAAACTGCATCACATCTAATCTTCGAATGCATTGCATTGGGGAGTAAAGGGCACAGAACATTTGGGACAACCAGACCCGAAGAAATTGTTTCTAATAAAGAACTGGTAAAGGGACTCCTTGCACTGTTAAAAAGCATTGGTTGGCTTTACTAGATATACAGGGAGCGATACCGACAATAAACTTAGTTTCGGTGCGGGCAGTGGCGGGTAGAACCAAGACTGTTTTGGCTTCCCTGAGAAAATCAATCAATCAAGCCTCTTCCACTCCACATTAGAACTGCAACCCACATCCGTCTGAATCTGCTTACTCTATCCATCTCTTGACAAGACACATATTCAGTATTAAAAACTGTCACGATGGCTAAAAACATATTAGATCATATCGACGAGCCCTGAGATACTGGTAAAAGCACATGGCAACACGCTGTTCTGCCTGTTCAGCCATTGCTACACTGTTAAAATCACATGAAGTACCTAAGGCGTCAGATGGGGGGGGGGGGGGTAAAGCGGTAGGGGAGGAGGGAGGGAGGAAAAGGTGGGATGCGAGAAGGAAGGGAGAGCCAAGCGAGAGAGGGGGAGGAAGAGGGGGGCGATCATATACGGGGAAGCATTAAGGTTGATGGGAAGGATAGATTTCGAGATGGAGGGTCTCATCCAGGAGACGAAACTGATGGAAGTTACCGTCTTAGAGGATGTGGAGAGTGTGGAGGTAAGGAGGGATAACTTGATAATGGCGTGGCAAATGTCTCAGAATTAATAGAAGATGGGAAACGAGAGGGTGTTAGGACTCTACCTTTGGGAGATGTAGCAGGGATGGCGGTTATTTCTGAAACAACCGGTTTTTGGTTATACCGGTTCTTTTAATCTCCAGTTTAACCGCATTGTAAAAAATGCTCTAAATAACCGGTTTTTTAAATAACCGGTTTTCGGTTTTTTATTGCTATTATTACCAGTAGAGTTCGACCGAAACATATTTTGCGGCCGAAACAGAAACCGTAATCGAATTTTCGGTTCTTCTAGTTTCGGCCGAAACCGAAACTTACGAAATTTAGTTAAAATTTAGGTAAATTTACGTTATACGACAAATCACTAGTCTTTCCATATTTGCAAGATCCCATCCCAATACTACGCCTTCTTGAGTGTGTTTAAGCCTAGCCAGGAGTCTGTAGAAGACGATATACGAAGCATACACGATTTACTGGCCTACTAGTTCCATTCGGCAGTTGCGAATATTGAGCCAACCACTCATATATATAAGATGTAGAGAGTGTGGCTGTGCTCCAGGCATTTGAGTAGATGTGGAAAAGGAATTAGATCATATAGAATACACGTGGGGGAAGATAGGCAGATATGGTGAGTGAGGCAGAGGATGTTGGACTCAAGAATCTGGAGGGGAAACCCGAGCAAGGTGACGCATTAAGGATCAGTAGGTGTAGTGTATGGTGGAGAGGTTAAGTCCCCATGTCTGTCCAGAAAGGAGCTTTAGAAGGATGAGGTGGGAGAGGGCTTTTTAATGGACAGTTTGCAGTTTCCAGGAAAGGGAGTGGTCACGTGTGAGGTCAAGGTATTGGAAGGTTTTGGTTTGCAGGATTAGACTGTCATGGAGAGTTAGGGACATGTATCAGTGGCAGAAGGAGCGGTTGGTGTGACCTATGATGATTTCCTGGGATTTGGTATGATTGACAATAAGGAGCCACTGGTTACAATGGAGAATTTGGAGAGGTGAGATTGGAGTAGGTATTGGAAGCGAGCGAGTGATGGGGCTAGGACTAGGAAGGCAATGTTGTCAGCATGCTGAAGGAGATGGACAGGACGCTGGGGGTGTGGCATGTGTGCCAATAGAGGGGAGAGGATGATCCTGGGACACCCAGGTGGAGGGGTAAAACAAACAAGATTTGGAGGTTGACAGTGACATAGAACGGGCGGCAGGAGAGAAATAAATCAATGGATCAGACATAATTAATAGTGCGTTTGTTTGGAGCTTGAGAAGGAGACAGGAAGGCCATACTCGGTCGGGGCCTTCTCAATGTTGAGGGAGACAAAAATGGCGTCAGAACAGGAATTGATCTGGATGGGTAGGAGATGAGTGTGATGGAGGAGTTGGTGATCAAGAGAGAGCGATGGACAGAAGCCACATTAAGAGAGGGGAAGGAGCTGGTGTTCACAGAGATGTTCAAATGTTCAATGTTTGTATAGCTTATGGGACTTAACTACGGGGTCATCAGTCCCTAAACTTACAAACTACTTATGAACTAACTAATACTAAGGACGGCACAGATATCCATGCCCGAGGGGGGATTCGAACCCCCGACCGTAGTGGCCGTGCAGACCGTTACTGGAGCGCATCAGTCCCCTTGGCCACCGCGGCCGGCGTACAGAGATGTCGGTGGGCACATCGAGAGAGGATAGTTTGCAGAACCTTGTTGAACACCAAGGTGACGCTGATGAGAGGGAAGGACAAGAGCATCGGAGGGTGGTTTGCCAGATTTAGGGCACAGGGAAAAAGCCAATGTAGAGGATGACGTTGTAGAGGGTGGCAGGGGTAGTGTGTAATGAGAAGGGGCGGAAAGCAAAGTACCTGTACGTTAGGCGATCGTTTTGCACATAGTATAGATTGGATGTCAAGGACGCTGTTGAGTGTGTTGTTCTTATGGCGTGGTATAAGTACTGGAAGCCAGGGGCGAGCGAAGGGACAGAGATTTTGGTACGTTCGAGGACATGAGGGAAAAAGTAATCAACCTGAGGATTATTTTTAACAACGTTGTCAGAATAGAGGATGTATTTGGTATGATTAATATTACAAAAAACAGTCTTGATCGCAAAAATTAACAGTTTCTATATACCGGTTTCGACCTGATGTAGGTCATCTTCGGAATAACAAGTAGCCCATGTGGCCAGTGCTGGACTCGGCTGGTTTGGGCTGTCCTGGGCTACCTGTTATTGCGAAGATGACCTACATCAGGTCGTAACCGGTAAATAGAAACTGTTAATTTTGCGATAAAGACTGTTTTTTGTAATATTAACCTGAGGATTATCAGCGACAGAAAATACTTTGCGAAAGTTGGTGGCGTCATTGGTGTTTTGAGGGAGAGGAAAGTCATTGTGGAGGAGTGGGTAATGGGGAGCGGAGCAACTGCCTCTAAGGCGGTGGTAGGCCTGCCAGTACTTGGAGGAATTCAAAGTGAATGATGCATTTAGATGGGTGCATGTCTGACACCAGTCCCGAGGTCTTTTCGTGTTCAAAACTTGGAGACACCGGTGGCAGAAGAGTGTCAGGTCAGCAAGAAGAAGCGGTACAGTCGACGGGATTCGTGGAGGAGACGTATGGCCTGTGGAGGGAGGGTAGGTCAGTGCGTGTGGATGGCTTTGGTAGGTATATGGGCTTGGACAGTGTCAGCAACAGTCTGGTGCGAGAACGATGCGGTGTGGTCAAATTGGCAGGGGTGTGGAGGCGGCTGGAACGACAGTAGGCATCCCAGTCGGTGCGGGAGTATTCATGGGCAATCTTGGGAGGGTGTTCAGGGCTGGAAGAGTGGTCATGGGGTTGACAGTTGGGAGAACTTGGGCATAGGCACTGCCAATGAGGTCAAGGAGGTCCCCCTCTAGGCGGCCCTGGTTGGGAGAAACTAGGACGACTTGAGGGTGGTGTTAATCTTGAGGCATGTGGGTTTCGGAATGCTGTGTCGCCCCTAAGCAAGGAGTTCGGTGACGGGGTGGAATGAAAGGTTAAGGTTGGCGACAACCACATAGGTTGTGAAGGAAAGGTCAATGTGGGAGAGGAAATCATAGGGAAGGGGGGAATGCTGCGGATGTAGATGTTGGCGAGGGTGAGGGACGGGAGAAAGAGGCTAAGATGTTCAGTAGGATCATCAGGAAAGTTTGTGACCAGACAGGATGATGGCAGGGGTCGCCAATCGCTACTCCACCTCGAGCAAGGGGCGGGGAAGGAGGTAAGGAGTGGTGGTGATGGAAAGGCGGTGTTGGAGGAAGGTTTCATTGAGGAGAAAGTCGTTCACGCAGTGGTGGAAGAGGGTATGCATGAAGAGGAGTTTGTTCGCGGGGAGGGAGCGAATGTTGTGGTAGAGGAGGGTGTAGGAGTGGAAGGGGGATGCGAATGAGGGAGGGGGCGATGGGAAAAGGGTTACGGACGTGCTTTATAAGAGGGTAACGTTGCTGAAAATTGTTTTGACACTGTGAGCACATTAAAAATTGCAGCAGAGAAATATATCACCGTCTGGCTTAGGTAACTGCCTTCAAATATCTGAAAATCAAATTTAAGTGGCTGCCAAACGGTTCATTAACCACTTTCATAACCCTTGTCTCTCGTTTGATTTTCTAATAGCGCGGGAAGAAGATCACCTAAATTGTTCCGTTTTCGATCTGATTTCTCTTATTTTATTGGGAACGTCATGTCTCCCTGTGTAAGTGGGTACTAGCAAAATATTTTCACATTCGGAAATAAAAGACGGTGATTGAAATTTCGCAAATAGATCTCGCCGCAAGGAATAACGTCTTTCTTTTAATGATTTACACCTCAAATCGTGCAACATTTCCGTGACGCTTTCCCCCAAAACGAGCTGCCCTTCTTTGAACCTGCTCAATGTCTTCCGTCAGTCCTACCTGCTGAGGGTCCCACAAGGGGCAACAGTACTCCAGGAGAGGACGCACAAGTGTGATGTAGGCAGTCTCTTTGGCGGAGCTGGTGCATCTTTGAAGCGTTCTGCCTTCTTCCCCAAAATATTTTCTATGTGTTCTCTCCAGTCTAAGTTGTTCGTAATTGTAAATCCTAGGTATTTGGTAGAATTTACGACCTTAAGGTTGGACTGATTTATCGCGTAATTGAAGTTCAGCGGATTTCTTTTAGTGGTCATGTGTATTACTTCACACTTTTCATTATTTAGTGTTAATTGCCAATTTTCACACTATGTAGAAATTTTGTGTAAATCGCTTTGCAGTTGCTTTTGATCGTGTGTTAACATCACTGACCGATAAACGACAGCATCATTCGCGAACAGTCTAAGGGAGCTATTCAGATTGTCCCCTAAATCGTTTATAAACACTAGGACGAATAGGGGACCCATAACGCTTTCCTGAGTAATATTGTTATACAATGGACGAGCAGAAACATTTGGCAAAATAGAATGTTGCACTCGATTTGTAGATTATTGAAATGGAGGCAGATTGCTTAACGCCAGTCAGACTTGTTTGCAGCGGAAAATGAAACTTTCAAATGTTTGTAAAGCTATCAGTCCTAATTGGAGTGGTCATCAGTCCCTAGAATTATAAACTACGTGATCTTAATCTAACTTAAGTCCACACACGCCACTACAACGCCAGAGGTAAAAGGTGGATAGAGAGTCTAATAAAAGTAACTGAAAAGTTTTTTGTAAGTTATCTGTCCGTTTAACACTTTCTCTGACACTTTCCTTAGGAGGTGTTACCACCACAATCGTACCAATGACGCAAGGTTTAGTTACGTAGCACTGGACGTGAGGGCCGAAGAACTGCATGCATCTTCAGTGCGGGCAGTTAATGTTGCCCACTAACCTGGCTTCTTCTTTTCCGTTGTTGTCCCCACGCAGAAGCAGTGCACAGGTCGCTGATTCTTGTATCTTGAACTGAAGTGTCGTGGAAATTTAAAAACTGTGGCTACTTTTCAAATAAGAAGGGATGCCAGTTGTTCAATAATATTTATTCATATGTCGTAAAATAACAAGCGACGTATGTAATACTGCCCATGATCCTAGTTCAGTTGAATTCTAATCACAGTAGTTGAAAACTATAAAGTTTGAAGTGGCTAAAAGACTGTTTTAAGAGCGCGATTACCATAGTGTTGTTAACGTGAGAGTCGTCTGTGCTTGACTGCCTGCAACTGGCCAGTGCTGCTCGCGCCTACCAACAATTTTGGCTTCTTTCTAGAACTTCTACATTCAACTGCATTTATCAACTAGAGCATAATTACATAAACATACTATAATAAAGCTTCAAGTAAACACATTAATTACACACTCACGTTATGTACAATAGTTTATCTAATACTAGCTGTAAACCCGCCGTTGCCCGTGTATTTATTTATTCTACATTCTCGTAGTCCACATGCCCTTCCCTCCCCTCTCTGCATCCATCTCTTTCTCTCCCATCTCTCTGTTCGTTATCATCTTTCCCTCTCTCGGCAACGTTTTCTGCAAGGTACCCTCTGTGATCTACCTTACATTTATGTACCCAGTGATCTTCCTCTTGATTTAAAGGTCATGTGTGCAAAATGTCCTGAAGAGCGGAGCAAAACTATACATTTTGTCAAAGTCCGTAAGTTGAGGACGCTCCACCATTTACCGAACGAAAGTTTATACAGACAGTGACATTCCTCTTGTTTTTAAGGTAGAGAGTGCAAAATTTCATCTATATCGGAACAAAACTATAGATCTGTATGAAACAGAAGCCGGAATATTTTACCCGAGAGGATGTCATCATCATATGTTCATACAGTAGAGCTGCATGTCCTCGGGAAAAGTAACGGCTGTAGTTTCCCCTTGCTTTCAGCCGTTCGCAGTAACTGTGTGGCAAAGCCACATCAGCTGATGTTACAAGGCCAGCTCAGTCAATCATCCAGGCTGTTGCCCCTGTAACTACTGAAAAGGCTGCTGCCCCTCTTCAGGAACCACACGTTTGTCTGGCCTCTCCACAGATACCCCTCCGCTGTGGTTGCACCTACGGTATGGCTATTTGTATCGTTGAGGTACGCTAGCCACCCCATCTCATCAATGTTTGTGGGGGTGGGGATGCTATTACTGCCTGAAAATTTGAATACTCTAGTCGGTTTCTGAGATTTAGGAAAAAAATGCAACAAAAAATGTAAATTTTCAGGAACGGCTTCCAAAGTTTCAAAAGACTGTAACTCACTTATTGTATTCACTTAAAACTGGCGGGATGAGATGCCGTGGTCCATAAATAAAACTTTCCCCCTGACGTTTCGCCTTCGATTGCAGAAGGCATCCTCAGAGGTAAAAGGGCGTACTGCCGGTGTGCAGTGTGTTGTAAGGTGGCTACTGAATGGAAATTTCCTACTTTAACTTTAGGGATTATATATGTTGGCAACAACATATATATAAACATCTTTGTTGGGTCCGCAAGGATTATCTTTGGCGACAAGTAGGCGGGGTTTGCTGACTGTAGCCGCGAGGAGTCGGAGAGTAGTAGCAGAGCGTGGCGGCTGCACTGGAGCTCGCGGTGGACACAGCCCGCAGTTCTTCACGATGCTGACAATTTTCTGGTCATTCACTTTAAATGTTTTTCGCATTGCGCAAGGTCGCTCATGTCGTTTTATTTTATCTTATATCACTTTCCATTCAGTAGGAACCTATACACAATCTTGATTAATTCGTGGCTCGTCACTGTAATTATTTTAGTAACATAGATAGGGCATTAACCAAACATAATAATAAAAAAGCAGTTCCCATTCACTTTTTGACATTTTGATTTTTATAATTAATCCTTTCCTGAGGGTAGGGCTGCATCCCTGTTTTAGGAACTGCCTCATTGCACAACTTCGCCATAATATGCACATTCTTCATTTTTTTATAGTTTCTGTTACTTGTGTCGAATTCGCTGATTGCTAATTTTCTAAATTTCTTTAATTCAGATTTATTCAGTTTGATTGGTTTAATTTTGTTTGTGATTATTCTTGATGCTGTAAATTATTGTAAGTTAATGGTAATTAACTACATTGTAGCAAGTGGGTAACATGAACGATATGAAGTGAAGAATGCGTGTTGGTGTGAAACGAGGTTTTGTGTACCAAGGGGGATCGCCTCCTTCTTTTATTAATGTATTTGGTATAAAACTGTCAATTGCTGTCGATACCACTTCTTTGAATTTGAGCCACGTCTTGTCTACACCTACGTTTAGTGTTAGTAACGAGTGGAAGTTGTCTTTCAAGAAGCAGTGTATTTTATTTCTATCTACTTTCCTGAACAAATGTACTTTTCGATTTTTTTTTTTTTTTTTTTTTGTAACTTTGGGACTTTCTATCTTCAATTTCGCTACGACAGCTCTGTGTTCACTAATACCTGTATCCGTTTTGATGCTCATTATGAGCTCAGGATTATTTGTTGCTAAGAGATCAAGTGTGTTTTCACATCCATTTACAATTCTAGTTGGCTCATGAACTAATTGTTCGAAGTAATTCTCAGAGAATGCGTTGAGTACATTTTCCCACGATGTTTCACGCTTACCTCCTGATTTGAAAATATAATTTCGCCAACAGATCGAGGGTACCAAGATATTTATTAACGTATGCGTAAAAGTTTACGTCTAGCATATGGAACGGCGGTAGTCACCCATTATGAGGACGCAACAGGCGGACGTGATGGTGGTTAAGTGATTGTATCATAGCATCTGTTTAAAGGGTTTTAGGAAATAATCTACTTACATGGTGCATTTGTTCAATAGTTTTACTTACCGCATCGGCCATCAAAGATCATTAGAAGGACACTACCATACCATAACACACCACTGCATTACTTAAGCTTACTGCCAGTTTTCAGAACATTCTAGGCTACTGTTGATCAACAGAACAATTTCACATTATTGTCTTACTGAAAGATGAAATGTACCGTAATAATTATAAAGAGAGTCTCTAAATAATACCTCTTCATATGCAAGTGTTTTCGTGATCCTTTTTTTCATGTTTTTCGTTAAACAGTTCCGAAATGCTATCTCTTCCGGTACTGTAAGAATTAAAATCAACAGAATCTTCTTTCCATGCCTGCACTTTCTAGGCCATAGTAACTTTATTCGTTCTTTTGGCCCACTTTAGGTAGTAACACTAAAAGTGGGCCTTTGCGATCGTCTTTTTGACAGCTCGAAATTTAAATGAAAATAACGGCTTAACTATTCATCCGACACGAAAATTGAATAACCTAAGTTGTAGAGGAAAAAATTCTCTACAACCTTGCTCTGTTGTGTTTTTTCATATCTCGTAGCGTTTCAAAGATATTTGCAAAAATAACGGCTATTTTGGGATGTATCTGTGTCTGTCTGTCTGTCCGTAAAGTGTTCCCTGTTTTTAAGACGAACCGTTCAACCGATCAGCACCAAATTTTACAGACATATTTGTAGACCGCCAGAGACCAGAACCTCACATTTTCAAATTTTTCGGACCAAAAATACGATAGTTATACCTAAAAAAGCCGTTTGTAATATAATTGTAATTGCAAACGAACCGTTCATCTGATACGAAATTTGAATAATCTAATTGGTAGAGGAGAAAATTCTCTACAACTTAGTTCCCTTATGTTCTTTTCATATCTCGTATCGTTTGAGACATATTTGCAAAAACAACGGAGATTTGACACCCTCCATTGAATTAACGAAAACCAGCCGTTCGCAGATGTCACGCGACATTCCTCGCCCAGAACTCTCTGTGGCATACGCCATCTTGCGCGTATTTGATGATTTTCTTATCGTAACTTTCACGTTATCATTTCAAAGCAATGGCGCACTGAAGAATTAACAAAAACACATCGTACTTCGTACGATAAATGATAATCTAGTGTCTACAAATGCCATATTAGCATCAGTTAACAACGGCCATCAATAGTGTGAGATTATAGGACTCATCTTCTGATTCATAGCCGTACCGTAGTGGGGAAGGCAATAAACTATGATGCTAAAGGTCTGTATGTCGGAACCCGTCACTACCTAATTTCTTTTTTTCCTAAAAGGGTTATTAATTAATTTTTTTATTATTTAGATTATTAGCCGGCCGCGGTGGCCGAGGGGACTGAGGCGCTCCAGTCACGGTCTGCACGGCCACTACGGTCGGGGGTTCGAATCCCCCCTCGGGCATGGATATTTGTGCCATCCTTAGTTGTAGCTAGTTCATAAGTAGTTTGTAAGTTTAGGGACTGATGATCCCGTGTTAAGCTATACAAACATTTGAACATTTTTAGATTATTATTTTGGTCCAAAATGTCTGCAAAAACTTATAAAACTACAAATCTAAAGTGGGCCGTAAAACACGTCAGTGCGATTTTTTCCCCTTTCTAATGTGTCCTCATATCGCACCAATACGATTTCCGGAATAAATTTTTCTTGTTGGAAGAAGTTTAAATACAGCATTTTTTCCCCTTCTTTACAACATGAAAGCTTCGATAACAAATATTGTGTATCGATTAATATCTGCGGTTAAGGCGTAGCAACAATGTCGATAGCCGATATTAGCAATGTTACCGTGCAGACTCAAACCAAAGTTGAAAGTGTAGTTTTACGCAATCAAGGTAGGGTAAGGTGGTACAAATTCGATATAGGTACAACTCCGATCAACAGAAGTTTTCGCGCCATTTGCCAGTCTCGTAGTGTGCATTGTAGAGTAGCAGGTTTCTACAGCTCCTCCTGTCTTTTCCAAGAATACACCGCTTTGTGCTAACGAGAGATAATTTTTTTCCCGTTAGGAGGTAAGTGAACATACTTAGTCTAACGAGCTCTTATAAATTTTCCATTTAAGGGTGATTAGATTCTCTACCCAAATGTTTGGTAGCTACAACGAAGTATGCGTTGGTGCCTGACGGAAAATGTGCTTTTTATGTGGAAGATGCCCTTAGTCAAAATTCTACTAGGAAGTGATCACAATTTTACCTAGTGTGGTAACAATTTCGATCGATTTTTCTCAATTGTGTAACTTTTTTTGTTCTATACCGACATTTGTAATTGTCTAATATTTGTGTTACGTATTAGTTAAATATCCAAGAACAAGTGCTGTAATTAAAATTACATCTTTTCTCAATATATTTCCAGTTACAATAACATTTGTCCGAAATGATCGAAATTGTACCACCTTACCCTAGTTTTCGTAAAATAACTTTTTTAAATTTTTTCACACATAACGTCAGTGCCGAATGCTCAACATGCTTACGCTTGTATATTTCGGTTTGTATATTTTGTTAACAATATATATCTTAGTGAATATCCTACAATTATTGTGGTTAATAATAGACCAGTTATTATATGATCATGAAAGAATGATAATTGTTCTATTAGTGGTGAGGCTCCATCTTGTATTGATAAATTTGATCATGTTGCCATATTTTCTAATAAAAGGTCAAACCTTTATTTTTAGAACTTAAATCTAGTACATTAATCTGCCATATTAGAATATATAAATTATTGGCAGTTCTCAGTAGCTATGTTTTGCTTATACCTATAATAAAAACACAGTAAGTACATAAAACATAACAATCTAATTACGTTTTATTCTGTTCCCGATTACTAAAGTTCAGTTATGTTACCAGAACCGCCATGACAGCGTAAGCCTTCACTTGGTGGGAGATAATAAATGTTCCTGTTAAAGTATCTACTGATGATGAGCCTGAAGTGGACCGAAAACTAGTTCTCGAGTAAAAAACTCATCCATAAAACCGCCCGTTTACGCTACAGCTGCAGTTCGCCACCAACATGGTTATTTCGAAAAATAAATAAATAAACCTTGTGTAATCTCTATAAATAAATTTGTGCGTATTTTAATCCTCTTTGCGTTCCTAAACAATTCAGCCAATTCCTATGAAACTGTGGTGTGTTGTTGCAAACTAACGACGTACCTTACAGTGGAGAATTAATAAGGAAAAATGTTGTTTTTATCGTGAGTTGCAAGCGTTACTTCAGAATCAGATAAATCTTCGTTAGTATTCATGAGCAGATGGTAAGACCCTACAGGTGTACCGGAATTCACGATCACTGTGTTCTGAAGAAGTGTCAGAGACGTATTACTGGCTGTCATCGAGTACGATAGATATATAGCATTCCTCGCTCCATAGTTTCGAGGTTGGATTTGTTGAGCTGTATGATTGTGAATACCCAGGGGAGGCGCCTGCAATGATTTAAACTGCCCTGGAATGTTTATTGATGCAGTACTTTTTTTGCTATTTGGTACATCGACACGAAGATATGGTACAGTGGATCTGTTTATTTTAATGGCCCTTTCCCTTGCCGTTTCTTCACGCTCCTCAATGACGTGTTAAATAACTCTGCACACCTCAAGGTTTTTTTGTTTTGTTTCGTTGTCCTTTACAACTGGGTTTGCCACACTTTTTAGGATCGCGACTGTCTTCGAAGAAATAATATTCAGACCACACTGCTCCCTTCCCCAAAGCCATAACGCTACATTACTTTGATCTCAATGACAAGTTCCCCGTCGGGGGTTCGAATCCCCCCTCGAGCATGGATATTTGTGCCGTCTGAAGTATAAGTTAGTTGATAAGTAGTTTGTAGGTTTAGGGACTGATGACCCCGCAGTTAAGTCCCATAAGATTCACAAACAGGTGAACACCAATGACAAGCAATTTATTTATTTATTTATTTTTTTTATTTTTTTATATCACTTTCTTGTAAAACATAAGGTACAGTTCAGAGAATGAATCCTATTGTATTTTTCGATACGGAACACATTATTGTTCCTTTACAAGATTTTCACGGCCCCACAAATGAAGAGAAAAGTATTTTGCTTAATTAGTGTTTCTTATTTCAGTTAAGAGTCAATGTTGTTGTTGTTGTTGTGATCTTCAGTCCGGAGACTGGTTTGATGCAGCTCTCCACAATACCCTATCCTGAGCAAGCCTTTTCAACTCCACATAAGAACGGCAACCTACATCTGTCTGAATCTGCTTACTGTATCCATCTCTTGGTCTTCCTCTGCGGTTTTTACCCCACACACTTCCCTCCAACGCTAAATTCACAATTCCTTGATGTCTAAGAATGTGCCCTACCAATCTATCCCTTCTTTTAGTCAAGGTATGCCAGAAATTTCTTTTCTCCCCAATTCTGTTCAGTACCTCCTCATTAGTTACGCGATCCACCCACCTAATATTCAGCATTCTTCTGTAGCACCATATTTCAAAAGCCTCAATCCTCTTCCTGTCCGCACTGTTTATCGTCCATGTTTCACTCCCATACAAGACAACACTCCATACAAATGCCTTCAGAAAGGACTTCCTTAGGCTTAAATCAATGTTCGATGTTAACAAATTTCTCTTTTTCAAGAACGCTTTTCTACCCATTGCCATTCTGCATTTTATATCCTCCGTACTGTGACCATAATTTGTTATTTTACTGCCCAAGTAACAAAACTCATCTACCTCCTTTATTGCTTCGTTACCTAATCTAATTCCTTTAGCATCACCTGATTTTCTTAGATTGTATTCATTTTCCTAGTTATGCTCTTGTTAATGTTCATCTTATATGCACCTTTCAGCACACTGTCCATTCCGTTCAATTGCTCTTCCAGATCCTTTGCTGTATCTGACAGAATTACTATGTCGTCAGCAAAACGCAATGTTTTTAATTCTTCCCCCTGAACTTTAATTCCTTCTCCAAATTTCTCCTTGCTTCCTTTTATAGCATGCTCTATGTACAAATTGAATAACATTGGAGAAAGGCTACAACCCTGTCTTCCTCCCTTTCCAAACACTGCATCCCTTCCATGCCCTTCATCTCTGACAACCGCTGTCTGGTTTTTGTACAAGTTGTAAATAACCTTACGCTGCCTATATTTTACTCCTGTTTGCTCCAAAACTTGAAAGAGTTTATTCGAATCAACATTGTCAAAAGCCTTCTCCACATCTACAAAAGCTAGATATGTAGGTTTGCCTTTTCTTAATCTATCTTCTAGGGTAAGCCATAAAGTGAGTATTGCCTCCCGTGTTCCTACATTTCTCCTGAACCCAAACTGATCTTCTCCGAGGTCGGCTTAGCGGATTGTAATCGGAAGCAAGTTTCCACTGTGTAGTCAAATTGTAAAGAAGTAGTTTTTTTCTCGAATTCCCCATAATTACCCTAGTTATATTTATCTGTCGCTTGATTACTGAAAACAGTTTTAAGGGTGTGTTTATTCATAATTAATATCGCAAGTATTAATAAACAGTCTACGTTCTGAGTAGTTTACAGTTAATCTTAATGGGGACAGGACGGCAAACATGCTGACGTGAAGCAGGTGAGGCACATTTTAATATCCACTGTTTATACTTTTACAAATGAGTTCATGAAACTTTTGCAGCATGACCAGGGAGGATTCAGGATTGACACTCAAAGCGGGTGAACATTCAAAATCATGGCAAAATAAATTTATTTTACATTCAAAATTTCATCATTTTTTTCACATTGTTGCTACAGGTACATCTTTTTCATAATAAGAGAGATTCTTCGATGAATTTTGCACAGAATACAAACCATACTTACCTGTGTCCGAAAAGCTGGAATTTAATATGTTATGAACTGAATGGCCTGATACATTTTAAAATTCATATTTATAAAAACTTAAATTTTATAGTAAATTATCTGAATTGTTGTAACAGTTTTTAATGGGCTAGAAATATTCTAGAGTTCCACTCGCCTGAAAAAATGAAATTTCACTTGTAAAACAAATAAATAAATAAATAAAAAATGCCGGCCGCGGTGGCCGAGGGCACTGAGGCGCTCCAGTCACGGTCTGCACGGCCACTACGGTCAGGTAGTCGAATCCCCCCTCGGGCATGGATATTTGTGCCGTCCTTAGTATAAGGTAGTTCGTAAGTAGTTTGTAAGTTTAGGGACTGATGACCCCGTAGTTAAGTCCCTTAAGCTTAACAAACTTTTGAACATTTTTTGAAGTAAAAAATAAATAAATAAAATTATGTTTCTGAATTTCATGTGCTATGAGTGTGAATCCTGAATCCTTCCCAGTCATGCTGACAAAGTTCTTTTTCATTCCGTCGAGGAACTCCTAGAAAAGTTAAACAATGAAGCTAATTCATTTTTTTCTTTATTGGTTCTTTTCACTTTGTCTTAAGATTGTCGTGTGCAAAGGACTATCTAAAAATTTTCTATTACCATTCTTGTGTAACATTTAATGTATTGACTTATTCCATGACCATGGTGTCTCACTCCTCAATTGGGTCCTATGGAACAGAAAAAAACAATAAAAAATAAATAAATTTATTTATATGACAGTGGTGCCTCTCCTCCTCCAAGTCGAACCTTTGGACGTCCTACACCCTTAACGAGTAATTACGTAATTGTAATAGGCCTGGGTTTCAGTATTAAGGTAAGGCGGCCAAATTTTCAAACCCAATGCGGGACATTTCGAGGATGTGGAGGATAACTAAGATTTCGTGACTCGTTGCGCCAGTTATTCTAAAACTAGGAAAGAAATATAGACTAGCGGAGTAGGTCTACTCATTTACTTTTAAAGTAACATGTGTAACATTAGCGACATTTATTCGTAATCATCAGTATTTATTTACAGTTCATAAATATTTTCTCATGCTCCTATTTTGAATTTTAGAGTGTGACTTTTTTTTACATATTCTTTCTCCACTACGTTCTTCCGGTCACCTTCGTTATTTTTACTACTTTTATTTGTTCCAACTCTTACAGAATGCCGCGGTGGAGTAGCCGAGCGATCTAAAGCACCTCGCTGCGGAGCGCGCGATTGCTCGCCGTGGAGGTTCGAGTCCTCCCTGGGTGTGTGTGTTTTAGGGATGGGCAAGAAATCACGTACTCGTGAAAAATCACGGTGATTGAAAATTCACTGTTTTCACGGTCGCGGCGATCTGGAATCTGACCGTGATTTCAGTCACGGTCACGTTTGGGTAGCGACGAGCAGGAATAGCAGCGAACAGCAGTACAAACTACAAAGAGCCATCTGGTGGCCGAAATGAGTACTAAATGCAGCACCGAATAGCAGGTGTAGCAGCGAATAGCGGAAAAGCGAAGAGGAGGTGAGGGAAGAGGTGCAGCAAAGGCTAAAAGAGCCATCTGTGGGTCGAAATCTGTACTAATATCAATGCAGCAAATAGCGGGTATAGCAGCGAATCACCGATAAGCGAAGAACGGGTATAGCAGCGAATCACCGACTAGCGAAGAGCGGGTGTACCGGCTAAAAGCCGATTATGGACAGTGACCAGTTCGCATACACTTGTGCGTTTTTCCTAGAAAATCGCCAGGGCCCGGCAGGGAGGGTAAAAAACTGAAAAACACATTTCGTCCATTTCGCCGTTGGTCGTCTAAAAGTGTATATCTTGTTTCTGCCGAGATGAAGCGATCGAGGACGAGCGAGATGTGTCATTTCACCGCTCTTAATAGCGACTATGCGAAATGTAATTTGTGCGGCATGCAGTTGTCGCATAAAACTTATGGTGACAGAGCAATGTATGTTGCAATCACATTGTTTTATAAGTAATTAACTTTTGTCTCTACTCTATTTGTAAAACTGCTGTAATAATAGTAGGCGGTATGATGTTTTAATGCTTTGTTAGTGTGGAAAGGTAGACTCCTTCAGCACTGAGTATTGTTCTAGCAATAAAGAACGCAGTTGCGGCGTGCAGAGCAACAAGTAAGCTCTACGAACATTTGAAATGTGAGCGCTTGCACTCCGCTACGATGTTGGCAATACCACGTGGTAGCCAATCAGAGTCAGAGTTGTGAGCTCTCTGCAGCCGTTACCAATGCTTGAGCAACTGGAAAACACATGTGCATAAAATCATTCCCCATGGGACTTGCGCTGGAATACTGATATCAATTAATTGCTTCAATTATAGTAAAGATCTCAGCTTCTTATTTCATATGTAGGCATACATTTTGAGTTAAAAGTGTATGGCACTGGAAATGAAACTGCAGTAACTTTTTATTTATTTAAGCATCCAGTTAGCTGTGCATGATACATCTTAAAAACATATGGCACCTAACAGTAAAACTGATACTATACTACTGTATAGGCCAGTGTATTTAAATGACAGCACTCTCTAATAACTGTAGTATCAATTACACTAAAGAAACAAGTTATTAAAATTGAGGTCATATATTCATTGACAATGAAATAACACCTACCTTGCAAACAATTTTTACACTTACTAAGAATATTTACTATTCTTTCATTGTCTTAATGTGGTTAGAAAGTTTATTGTACAGTTATTTTAAACTATACTTACTATTGACTTATTTGTTGAGATTTACTTTTCTCGGTTCACAACATAACTTTCATAACAACAAAGAGACGATAAATTAGTTACTGGCGGATGAAACATTATAACAAAAGTATCTAACTCAATTTTTGTCAGTTCCATGGTAAATCATACAAGTCGCCGGAATCGCGGCGATTCAATCACGGAATAGCGAAAAGAGCAGAAATCACGGAATAGCGGAAAGAGCTGAAATCACGGAATAGCGGGAGGAGTAGAAATCGCGGAGGGATACATGTCGTGAAAACATCAAACAGTGATTCTAATCCGTGATTAATCACGGTTTAGAATCACGGTGATTTAAAAGTAGTAATCACGGAAATCACTGTTAGCGGAAAATCACAGTTTAGCCCATCTCTAGTGTGTTTGTCCTTAGGTTAGTTTACCTAGGTTTAAGTAGTTTGTAAGCTACGGACTGATGACCACGCAGTTTGGTCCGATAGATTTACAAACATTTGATTTGGCTTACAGAATCGTGCTGCACATATTTTGATAAGTAGCTTATTCCGCACAAAGAATTATATTTTGCAATAAACTCGAATTAAATGTGATAAAAACTAATATTTTTAAACCATTTGAACTACTCTGTTATAAAAGCTCATTCAATTTCCTCGTTGCATTCTCAGAATTTCACCACCTTTTTATTCCTGAAGGAAGTAAGATGAATGCTGATATTGTATTTGTATGTCAGATTTTAAATTCGTTTATTTAGACTGTGATAATATTACATCATGTTTGCCACCTTGAGGACCGAAAAATATTCCACTACTCTTGTCGAAACGTACTCAAGAAGGCACAGAAAATTAGCCAGAAACAGAATTTTTTTAGTAAGTCATCCTACCATTACTTAAAGCTTCCGGGCTGAGATGCCGTGGTCCATACATGAAACTTTCCCCTGACGTTTCGCCCTCGTCTTCGGAAGGCATCCTCATAGGTAAAGCGGCGTACTGCAGGGCGAAACGTCAGGGGAAAGTTTCATATATGGACCACGGCATCTCAGCCCGGAAGCTTTAAGTAATGACGACGCCTGCTGTGAAAGCCTTCAAACTATGATCATCCTATCATCAATTGCAGTACCAGCTTAAAATAAAAACAACTTCCACTGCTAGCGAATTAGTTATTTTGAAATAGTTCGATGATTTAAATCTTTATTTTATTTATTTATTTATTTATTTTTATTTAATGAAAGAAGGCGGTCATTTATTCGTAGATGATGCATTGTGAAGTTGACATGCAATCAGTATGACATAGCGTCCCGTACACAAACAGTTTTGGCTTGTGCTTTTAGACCAACATTATTAAAACTGCTGGAATGCGAGACTATTTTGCCATTTCGAGGGACATTTTCAGTAATTATCCCAATGCCGAGTAGCGAGTCCAAATGCAGGATTGTCCCGCAGAATCCGAGACGGTTGACCGCCTTATATTAAGAAACCCATAGTATTCAAACTTGAACATATGTGGTTGATTTCCTGTGCAAGTACTTTCTTGTGTCATGGAGAACACAGAGCAAGAATTGGACTTTCTTTCAGTTTGATATGTAATTCCTTTATAACTACGAGGCGCGTCCAAAAAAGTAAGTTCCGTTTGGTTATATAAAACGAACGGGTACAGATACAGAGAAAACATTGATTGTACAAAAATCTAAAACTGTTAAACTACTTTTCTACATAGCTTCCGAAATTTTGTAGGCAATTGTCATAGCATGGCAGAAGGTTTTATGTGCCTTTTTCATAGAATGTTACCGCCTGTGTATTCAACCATGTGGTAACATGTTCTCTCAGCTCGTCATCGTCGTTGAAGTGTTGTCCACCAAGGACAGATTTTAGGTGTAAGAAGAGGATTACTGTCAAAAGATTTTTTTATTTTCACGATAATGCCTGACCTCACACACCGAATGTGACCAAACAATTCTTACGGAAATTTCAATGGGATCTGTTTGATGATTCTCCATACAGCTCAGACCTCTCTCCTAGCGACTTTCATCTCTTCTTACACCTAAAATCTGCCCTTGGTGGTCAACACTTCAACGATGATAAAGAGCTGTTACCACATGGTAGAATACACAGGCGGCAACCTTCTGTGAAGGATGCGTGCAAAAACTTGTGACACGCTATGACAAGTGCCTACAAAATTTCGGCAGTTATGTGGAAAAGTAGTTTAAGAGTTGTAGAATTTTGTGCAATAAAAATTTCTTCTGTATCTGTGTATAATATCATTTTATTACCAAACGGATCTTACTTTCTGGACGCGCCTCGTATATTTCCAATCTTCTTTACCTTCGTTGACATCATTCGGAGACACCACTTCACTACATGCTACCTTTTCTTTTTCCATCGCAACTGTGTCTGCAATTTTGAGACCTGCCTATGAATCGTCACTATCCTGAACCTTACGTATAAATAAACAAGAACAAAATGCCTTGCACTCTAAAATAAATACATTAGGGCTTTGAACAACGTCGTCATATTCATTTGTCTAGTGTTTACACATCTATTCTGCTGTCAAGTGCTGATAACTCTTAACGTATTAGTTGTAGGCTCCATGTTTGATTAACATTGTTTTGGTGCATAGTTACGTCAGACTTTGTATAGCAGTATGGGCTATCGCATTTAAAACCTTCAACCGTTCATGTTGGAACTCCTTTATTGCTAGTTTCGTTAACTAATTGTAACCATTTAGATTATCCATTACGGATGTTTCAGAACCCGTGACTTATTTTCAATATGATTTAAGAAAACTGCTCCAGTCACTTTTTTTTAATGATATTTATTCCATGAACCGGTTTTCAAACCTTTTCAGGTTCATCATCAGATGGATCATGTTACAATAACATTTTAAGCGTCATGTTGGTTGGGCTCTGTGGTGGGAGGAAGGAAATCCAATATGACGCTTAAAATGATGTAACATGATCCATCTGATGATGAACCTGAAAAAGTTTGAAAACCGGTTCATGGAATAAATATCATTAAAAAAAAAAAAAAAGAACTGACTGGAGCAGTTTTCTTAAATCATAATTGTTACTAGTTTCAAACCCCGTTTAGTTGATTATTATAACGTAACCTTACTGTTACCTAATAGTGAAACTTCATTTAGGCAAGCATAAAAGCTGTGTCCATATACGAGCTCATGAATATGGACCCCGGTTTTGTGATAGTGGTCAACTCTTAGGGGATGAGTTATCGAAACAGGTAATAACGGATTTATTAAAACATTAACAGCTGAAGGTGTGTACTGGCCTATTCATAAGTAATTATACAGCCTTAGACCAAGCTAGACATAGAAAGACTTCCTGGACCTTGTCGTCGCGATTGTAGTTTGCCAGATGCCAGGCGACAGGAATCCTTTTTTTTTTTTTTTTTTTTTTTTTTTTTTTTTTTTTGGTTACGTGAAGCTGCGTGGCACTCGCTTTGTGAACTGAGTCTCGGACACTGCACGGCGAGTGTGGAAGCAGCGCCTTTGTCTAGCAGTTCGAGCTATTGCATTGAAAACCATTATGCAAAAAATAAATTAATCTGCAGTGTGCCGTCTTGTCCTGACCTGCGTCTATGTGTGCGCCTGCTCAATCGGATATAATCTTTGCCGCAAACATTAGGGGAGACCGGGGCACATTTTCCATAGGAGTAAGTTTTCCAACTCGTTTTAGTTTCGAAACATTCCGTTAGATGGTACCGCCGGCGATACTGTAGGAAGCAGCAACAAAGCACACTTCATTTACGAAAGCTTCAGTGTTGTACCAGTAATCACATTGCCGGCGGGACTGTTTTTGTCATTTTTGCGAAGGTGACTAAACTTTCACGGAAACTTAAAATAAACATACTAGCGTTAAGCTGCACGTACTAAAAGTCGGTTTCTTTCTTCACGTAACTGTGCATTTGTTTTGTAAATAGCTTCCACGTATAATCATGGACATAGTGTTATAGTCCCGAATATGGCGACGGGGCACGTTTTGCCAGAGCATACGGGGCACATATTCCTGCACGTGTCTCGTTGGAAAACGTGCCTCGGCCTAGAAAATCTGGTATTCTTCCTTTAAAAATGTATTTATTGTCTAATAAATTGTGGCAAATAGCCCTCTTTCAAATGGTTCATTGTAAAATGTGTTTTACAGACTTAAAATGGTCCGAAATTATACAGAGAAGACCGAGAGGGGCTCGTACACTCCTGAAGTAATAAATGCTGGTCTATTGAATTTAGAGGCTAGACCAATGTCAGAAAAGTATCCATGGACTTCAGTATTCCACACAGGACTCAGAACAATTACTGGTTGAAATTCCCTACTTTACAGACAGACCAGCTCCTACAAATTCTGAATGCCCTATCAGTCCCGGACTAGATCCAAACTTGCCAGAAAAAACGACTGATCACAGCCTCCATTCGAGCCCATCGAATTCATAAACTCCTACTACACCAATACATACCTTTCCTCTTGCTTGTCAAGAAGGCGTTCCATCTACATCCACAATATCTTGGCCAACACCAGAGAAGGCGGCGCCTAGGAAGCAAACACAACATGGAAGGAAAGAAAGTAAGTCAGCTGTATTGACTGATAGTCCAGTTAAAAAGAAGATGAAAAAATAAATTATCCATTTAAAGTATAATTGGAAAACCTGCCCCTGTACATTTTAAGTAAGCTGGAAAACTTGCCCTGCATACGGGGCAAATTTTCCAACGCAACATGGTCAGACAAAATCATTTTCTGCCAAGAAGGATATTTGCTATTTTCAAAAATATTTCTACAAGACTGTAGATAAAAGTATAAGAAATACAATGATCCGCTTCATTTAAAACTTCCGGGCTGATAAGCCGTGGTCGATTTACAAAACTTTCCCCTAACGTTTCATCTTCGGCTGCGGAAGACATCTTCAGAGGTAAGTGGCGAACTAAATCGACCACAGCTTATCAGCCCGGAAGTTTTAAATGAAGTTGACGCCGGCCGTGAAAGTTTGCATTGTATGAACAATGATTCGCTGTTTACATCAAAACTGATAAAAATCAAAAGACAAAAATTAAAAATATGAAAAGGTGGAAAACATGCCCCCGGTCTCCCCTACACCAGTTCACGGCGTGTGGATAAGACGGCCCGCCGTGCCGCGCGTCGCGGAACGGACTGTACCCGCCGGCCGGCCTGTGCTCGTCTGCGGCGTTGTAGCCGCGCGCAGCCTCCGGGCCCGCCTCATCCCGCGGGCGCCGGCCAATGGGAGGCCAGGTCGGCGCGGCCTGGCGCGCCATTGGCCGCCGCGGCCACGCTGGCCACGCCCCGCGCCGCGCCGCGCCCCCCACCACCGCCGCCGGCTGGGCGCGGACGGGCGCTGACGTCACGGCGCGGCGCGGCGCGCAGCCTCCTGGCTGCAGGAGAGGGGCGGGGTCAGTCGCGAGCTGCGATAGATCGAGTGTGAACGCGTGCCACGCGTCGACCGGGCAACGCCGAACACCGCTGCGACGACAACGCACGCTCAGGTAGGCTTCCAAGGGGCACGACGTCACAGCACACGATACTGCCGCCGCAAGACGCACATCGCTGATGTTCGCTTTCCGTTGCGCAGATAATCATTGCACAATGGCTGACGTAACTATATGGAAAAGAGACAAGTCTTCCCATTTCTTTTTTGCGCGGTGTGCAACGTTAAACGTGTGGTACGGTAACCGCGTTAAGTCGAATTCTTGAATAGCATAATGTCTTGGCCGTAAAAATTGTTATTTAAATGGCGCATTTCGCCAGAATTCACTTACAACATACAAGAAGTTGTAAACATGAAAAACCATTTTCTCTACCGAGCGAGGTGGCGAGGTGGCGCAGTGGTAACGCACTGAACTCGCATTCGGAAGGATGGTGGTTCAAATCCACCTCCGGCCATCCAGATTTAAATTTTCCGTGATTTTCCTAAATCACCCCAGGCAAATGCCGGGATGGTTCCTTTCAAAGGGCACGGCCGATTTCCTCCCACATCCTTCCCGGAAAATCCGAGCGTAAGCTCCGTCTCTAATGACCAAGCTGTCGACGGGACGCTAAACCCTAAGCTTCCTTCCTTCACTTAGAATTCCTTATTACAATTCCTTATTACCGATCTCAGCTTTGTTTGTAGCTAAAAGTTATATATATAATACTGTAAGTTGTTGTTCACTTTCCTTCGTTGTCAGATATCTGAAGATGCCCTAACTGGGCGAACTGCGTAATTTAAATAAAAAGTTTTGCCATTTTGTCAAAAACTGACATTTTGAGCCCGTGGTTGTGTATGAAATAGAGGGTGATTCTTATAAGAAAGAAGACAGCAACCAACCACTTTTGATCATGCTATCTATTAACTGAACAGAGCTGTTACCGGTTTCGAACCTTTCGGTTCATCTTCAGACGACTGTTCACGTCCACACAAATGTCACTTACATTTTTCTTTTATGAAGGTAATTTTTACCAAAGCAAGACTTATGGGTCTCGAGGAACTTTCTGCGATCGTCATATGAATAAAATCCTTGAATATCAGTCCCCAGATCGCTTTTATTTTGTAAAACATGACCGGTTTCGGGACAGCTGCCCATCTTCAGATAAAATTTTTAAAGTTACAGAGTAACCTGTCCTGTGATCAACGACTGTGAACATTCGTTCATTACAGGACAGATTACTCTGTAACTTTAAAAATTTTATCTGAAGATGGGCAGCTGTCCCGAAACCGGTCATGTTTTAGAAAATAAAAGTGACCTGGAGACTGATACTCAAGAATTTTATTTAAGATAATTTTTCTTGTGGTGAGAAGTCTTTGGTTGTGTGCTAAACCAAAGACTCTTCACCACAAGAAAAAATATCTGCAAAAAAGAAAAATGTAAGTGATATTTGTGTGGCCGTGAACAGCCGCCTGAAGACGAACCGAAAGGTTCGAAGCCAGTAACGGCGCTATTTAGTTGATAAATAGCATGACCAAAAGTGGTTGGTTGCTGTCTTCTTTATTATAAGAAAAAGTTTTGGAACCAAGATATTCTTTTATTCAAGAATATGGGAAAGATGGTTGTTTCTGCCTTGACCAAACACTATTCGTTTTTTATTAACCCAAAAACGTTTCGGAGAAGTTTCTTCATCACCAGGGGGATATACAGTTATTATTTCATCTTAACGAAACATTTTGTGTATATCGTCGCTGTCTGATATTTGTAGATTAGTAGTTTTAAATGCGATCTTCTAGTGGTTGTTTTTTTTTTTTTTTTTTTTTTTGAACAGCACATGAAGAAACACAGCGTTACAAATTGGTCAAAACATGAATTCAAGGAATCACAAAAATGACATAGGCCTACTGGATAGCATTTAAAACTAACTAGAGAACCCGTGCGAATACTTCGCGCCGATAGTGGAATTACAAAACAGTTGAGAGAAATGGAAGTAAAGTTGAATGTTCACGCATAGCTTTCTTCAGAATCAATCAGTGCAAATGTTTAAAAGCGCAAATGAAAGAGCTTGATCCGCTGAGTGTTGTTAGGTCAAAAAGAACTGCGTACCTTAATTAGAACCGAAGATATCGTAAAACAAACCGATTAAAATATTCAGTGTAAGGACAGAAGGATACCGCGTTTGACTAAAAATAAAGGATGGAGAGACTTAAGTTAGTTCTGGTATTAGTTGATGACAAATCTGTTAATGAATACCTTTCGTTTAATGCAAAAATGAAGGAAATCGGCCGCTTAGTTTGGTCTGGACGACTGACTTTAGATTCTTTTAATATAGGCCTATAAGATGTAGAAATATTAGACAGCCACAAAATACACAATATGTGGCTTTAAGATGCACAAAAAAAACCACTGACGATGGAAAAACTTCTCCGAAACATGTTTGGGTAAATAAAAACAAATTTTGTTTAATCAAGACAGAAACAACCATTCTTGCCATATATTAGGAAGCAAATACAGGCAAGAAGAGCTTGAACCACAAAACCGACGTAACTAAACTTAATCTTCTCCGCACAATACCTGCATTGAAAGTGCCTAGGTAGCGACGGTGTAGCTGTCGTTTTAAGACGTACGTCATTCTGTGAATACGCTATACAACGGTTGCCTAACCTCCATGATGTAATTTAGCTCTGTTGCGTAACCGTGATACATCTGCGTCGTTGGTACATATCTACTTCTGCATATGTACTCTGGAAATCTGCCTGACACATGGTTCGTCGAACGGCCTTCACAATATTTATAACCCGTATTATTCTGTAGTAGCGCGCGGGAGAAACGAATCCGATTTCTCTTCGAGGTATGACATTACGTACAGCACGACCATGACGATATACGTTTAACATTAAACTTCACCCCACGCTTAGATCCTGAAGATGACTGTTTCGAAACACGTCAGTAAGGGAACAGAAGCACCACCACCTGCAGCCTTTATATTTCTAGAGAGTCGTTAATAACACTGTTTCATATCTGAAACCGATTTCTGTTATTTTATTACGATGATCATGTCTGCCTAATTACGTGGGTGTTCAGCAAATATGTTAGAATTCGGAAGAGAAAGTTGATGAAAAAAAAAAGGTCGGAATTAGATCTCGCCACAAGGAATGACGCCTTTCTTTTAATGACTTCCACCTCAACTCGTGTATCATTTTTGTGATCTACGTCGCAATAGTACAAAATTAGCTGCCTTTCCCTAAACTACTTCTCCATGATCCGTCAGTCCCACAATGGCCAACAATACTTCGAAATAGGACAGACAAATGTAGTGTAGGTTATTTATTAATTTATTTCAACTGGCAAGGTTAGCGTCGTCGTACACTTCACCAGGAGTTCCATATAGTTTACAACTCCAATATTTTTTTAATACGTCGCGTTTTGCAGGTCTTAAATGTTCCAGGCAATACATTCTTATGTATTGCACCAAAGCTGTTTTATTTTTTTATTTTTTTTTTTATTTATTGAAATGCTGACTAGTTTCGGGCTTTGCTGATTTTCAATAAAAATATATGAAATGTATTTTCTGGAGTATTACAATAGTTATTATAAATCTAGAAAAATTAAAAGTTTCAAACACTACAGGTAACTGAAAAGGAATTGCACACTTTATATTCGCACGTAATAAATAGCAACCAAAAATCTCAGGTTTACAAAACGATACAATGGGCATGGGGTTAAGATTACAAGAGAGAGGGATGAGTAAGTGTAATAGTGCGCAGTTAAAGAAATATAACGGACGACCAGGTGGCGTGTTTTGTGGTGAATGAAATAGGAGAAAGAGAAGTAATGGAGAGAAGATCATTGGTTTTACTATTAGCTAAAGAGAGAGAGAAAGAAGGTTGACTTTATACATGAGATTTGGGTTGTAAGAGAAAGACAGAGAGAAGTGTTTCAACTTTTTCTTAAATGTAACAGTAAAGTCAATTGTGCGAAGAGAGCAGGGCAGATTTTTTCATAGGCGAATAGCAGTGACAGAATCGTTACATTTGTCATTAAAAAAAAAAAAAAAAAAAAAAAAAAAAAAAAAAAAAAAAAAAAAAAAAAAAGAAAAAAGATAGTAATCAAGGTGAGATATTGTTATCTACTCACCATATACCCATTTCTCTTCATACAGTGTATTTTGAGCAGCTCATGAAATGTACAAAGAATCTAACAGTTTAACTACAATAAAAACCTATTTTTAAATTCCAAGATATTACGTTTTCCCGCGATTCAAGTTACTTAATGTTACTTCCGTCTCTTCTGTCTGTCAGTTCCTTTTTTTACCATTAATGATTTCATACGGAAAACGTTCTCCACATTTCACACTTTTGAATCACTAACACAGCATTAACAACGACTTTCGCATCAGTTAATCTGGAAACTACTCTTTCGCCACATATGTTGCCAAAGTCATGGGATTATTTCCGTATCGTGTAGAGCGCATTTAAAACTGAACACATAAAAAATCTTGTGTTTGCAAAATAAATAAATAAATAAAAAACCGCATAACTTTATCTATCACAGCTGCATAGAAATGTACGCACACACACGAAAGCCGAAGGTTTATGTGTAACACAAAACACTTGGTTTGCTCAGAATGTAATTCATTTCGGATTCTGTGAGAAATATTGGTCGCATTTTTAGAGAACTTTAAATTTTGCCTCCCGTTTTGTCAAGTGACCGTACACTTAATCCCATAAATGATCAAAAGCAGTATTTGAAAGTTTCTTCTTAACCCTGTAACGCATAGTGAAGCTGATTAGCTACATTCCTTTTTTTTCGATTATCTCTCAAACTGATCAACATTTTACCACAAATTCATTTGTAGCTGCTTCTATACATAATGTTACACATTCAAGTAGATCGTCCTAGAAATTGTCAGTTGCAGAGTACAATGAATCTGTTAGCCAGTTCACAAGCTCTGATTCTTCTTGGTAAGGATGGGAAAGGAAATCGGCCGTGCCATTTCAAAGGAACCATCCCGACATTTACCTAGAGTGGTTTAGGGAAATCACGGGAAACCTGAATCTGGATGACCGGAGGTGGATTTGAACCACCGTCCTCCCGAATGAGAGTCCAGTGTCTTACCACTGCGCCACCGCGCTCGATAGAAGAGATACACAATTGGTTGTAGTACTGCACATTTCTAGATTTCTTACTGAATCTTAGTTGTTGAAACTGCAACTTCAGATACAGACTGAGCACAAAGTATTTTCTCGACAACAAATATTTGTTTCTATGAAGCTATGCTAGATAAAGTTACGAGGTTTATTGCAGACGTAAGGGTGTTTATTGCAAATTTAAAGTTTTTTTTATGGATACAATTTTAAATGTGGCGTATTAGATTTCCATAAGGAATCTAGACGACACAAAATTTCTCACCATTTCTTTGTCGACATTTCTGCCGAAACAGTCTGCACAACAACAAGTGGTGAACACTTTACCCTTAAACGTAACCCCAGAAAATAAGTGAAGTGTGGCTGTTTATGGTGAACAAAATGTTCAAATGTTTGTTAAGCTTATGGGACTTAACTACGGGGTCATCAGTCCCTAAACTTACAAACTACTTATGAACTACCTTATACTAAAGACGGCACAAATATCCATGCCCGAGGGGGGATTCGAACCCCCGTCCGTAGTGTCCGTGCAGACCGTGACTGAAGCGCCTCAGTCTCCTCGGCCATCGCGGCCGGCTATGGTGAACATGGTGTGCATCGTGTTGTACGACTCCAGATACCCATCTGCCCGGAAAGGATTCGTCCAAGAACTGGCCAGAAGGTAGCCTAACAATACCCAGCGTAATTGGGCAGTGTCTGCTTGATGTTTGAACTCTTGTGATCAGTGTTTATAGTTCTTTTTTTTATTGAAAAACACTTATTTTTGCCTAACATGTTTCACTAGGGTTCCAGCGTCATCAATGGGTCAATTATTCCATAATGTTACATGTTGTGGTACTTAAGTTTTCCTACATTTTTTGAGTTCGTCTTCCTTCCGATTTTGTCATTTGCAAATGTGAAAGTGTCTTTATTGGTTGATAGTGAAAGAAACAGCAATATTGGAACTCTACCCGTCACTGTTTATGAACTGTAAAAAACAAGGCGAAGGAAGATCTAGGTACTCCATAAAAAAGAAAAAAAAGAAAAAGGTGGTTCAAATCCACCTACGGCCATCCAGATTTAGGTTTTCCGTGATTTTCCTAAATCACTCTAGGCGAATTCCGGGATGGTTCCTTTGAAAGGGCACGGCCTATTTCCTTCCACATCCTTACCAAAACATTCCGAGTGTGAGCTCCTTCTCTAATGACCACGCTGTTGACGGGACGTTAAACTCCAAGTTTCCTTCCTTCAAGGGGGAAAAAGTAGGAAAACTAAAATACAATAACATACAAAAACAAGAAATAAAAGACAGACTGATGATTCAGCAACTGTAATGAAACTTGTTAGTCTAAAAACAGATATCACTCTTTTGCTCATGGCAGACGATTACAATACAAAACGAAATATGTACAGTATCTTTCTGATAAAACTTCCTGTGATTCAACATCCAGTAACAGAAGGGGAGTTTTAAATTTCTGACATGTTCACGTTCACTGATCCGTTAGTAGTATGCTACGTGTAAAAGAACGGATTACTAATAGGATTGCGCATTAACCCACACTAGAGCCACTTAAAAGATCCAGAGAATATAACTCAGACACAGAGCACAGTTTCCATTGTATCCACAAAACACTTTCCAAGCTGATACAAGAAACTGCGTAGTTCGCATTGTTCCTAAGAAACATTGTTATTATTTTATTTGATAGGCACACTATATGTACTGTATCTATGTCCTACGTCATCCCTTGAGGTAGAAATTATATTAGACATGAGACACCCGAAGTACTAATTAGTCGTTAGTGTGCTTCGAATATTATTAGAGCAACAATGTAATCACAGACACTTGAAAGAGTCTTACGAACCATCCCTTCACCAACTACCAATGTACGGCAATATTAATGATCAACCAACACATTTTTTTTCTGTTGTTGGTAGAATAAAACCGGTAGGCCTCAATAGACTTGTGGAAAATTATAAGAGAAAAAAGAACTAGAAACTGGCCAGGTAGTTATGTTAGATTATCACTTTCTAAGCATAAACTCTTTCAAGTTCTGAAGCAAGCAGGAGTAAAATATAGGGAGCGTAAGGTTATTTACAACTTGTACAAAAACCAGACAGCGGTTGTCAGAGTTGAAGGGCATGAAAGGGATGCAGTGGTTGGAAAGGGAGTAAGACAGGGTTGTAGCCTTTCTCCAATGTTATTCAATTGGTACATTGAGCAAGCTATAAAGGAAAGCAAGGAGAAATTTGGTGAAGGAATTAAAGTTCAGGGGGAAGAATTAAAAACATTACGTTTTGCCGACGACATAGTAATTCTGGCAGAGACAGCAAAGGACCTGGAAGAGCAGTTGAACGGAATGGACAGTGTGCTGAAAGGTGCATATAAGATGAACATTAACAAGAGCAAAACTAGGGTAATGGAGTGCAGTCTAAGAAAATCAGGTGATGCTGAAGGAATTAGATTAGGAAACGAAGCAATAAAGGAGGTAGATGAGTTCTGTTACTTGGGCAGTAAAATATCAAATGATGGTCGCAGTACAGAGGATATAAAATGCAGAATGGCAATGGGTAGAAAAGCGTTCTTGAAAAAGAGAAATTTGTTAACATCGAATATTGATTTAAGCCTAAGGAAGTCCTTTCTGAAGGCATTTGTATGGAGTGTTGCCTTGTACGGGAGTGAAACATGGACGATAAGCAGTGCGTACAGGAAGAGGATTGAGGCTTTTGAAATATGGTGCTACAGAAGAATGCTGAAGATTAGGTGGGTGGATGGCGTAACTAATGAGGAGGTACTGAACAGAATTGGGGAGAAAAGAAATTTCTGGCATACCTTGACTGAAAGAAGGGATAGATTGGTAAGGCACATTCTTAGACATCAAGGAATTGTGAATTTAGCATTGGAGGGAAGTGTGTGGGGTAAAAACCGCAGAGGAAGACCAAGAGATGGATACAGTAAGCAGATTCAGACAGATGTAGGTTGCCGTTCTTATGTGGAGATGAAGAGGCTTGCTCAGGTTAGGGTATTGTGGAGAGCTGCATCAAACCAGTCTCCGGACTGAAGACCACAACAACAACAACAAGCATCATTAATTGATAACATTATTGCCTACTTGTCGGTCGCAATATATACTCAATTACAAGGGTCATTTTTAAAGTAAGAACTGAAATGTAATGGAGTTAGACTTATGACGGCAAATTGTATCGCAAACTAGAGTATGCACTTTTTTCATTTTTCAACATTGTTATCATGCATAAATATTTGTCAAATCATGACACAGCTTTCGGATCCCATCGTCAAATAATTCTATCGCCAAATGTATTTTCTTTTTTTTCCGTAATGAAGTTTGCCAGTAATAATACGATCAACAATGATCTTGAAACTTTTAGAAGTTTCTAATGCAGTTTGTCAATACTGAAGCGCATCTTCTGATCTGGACTGCCTGGTGTCATGAATGAAGGACTTCATACAAGACGTTAATGAGGCAATTCGCCAAAACAGATGCTTCACTAAAGTCAAGCTGTATCAGAAATTTCGACAAGTTTCAAGATCAGTAGTTTATGACGTTGTTGCTGACAAATTTCACTACAAAAATAAATAAATACAAACGCTGGGGCTACGACCTAGAAAAAGTTTAAATGGTCATGGTGACTACTGAAAAGTGGAAAAATTGCGCATGCTGTAGTTTGTGATACAATTCCCTGTTTATAAATAAATTTTCTCTTACTCGGTTACAAATCGGTTGTCACTTTCGAAACGACCACCATACCTTAGTCCTAATAGTACAGTCTTCAGATTTCTCTTAACCACTGACAGACACTAACTTTACTTTTGTGTTCATCCCAATATCCGTTCACGTTCAGTGCCCATTCCTTGTCAAGACGCATCTCGTGCGGTAGGGACACTACAGCATAGGATCCATATTCATTTTTTATTATTTGTTTATATTTATCATGGTCCCCGCATGACCAAATTGAGCATCAAGACCTTATGATCACTGAACAAATCAGTACATCAAATTGGAACACAAATGTAGTAATGCATAGAACGATACGTATCCTACGCACACAACAGGCCTGAGTATAATGAAAAACAACAACGTAACACAGAAATTGGTTGATTTTTAAAAAAAAATTCCAGGAATTCCTCGACAAAATGGAGTCATCCTGTTCTCATACGATTCAGTGTTCTCCAAATCTTCCATCTTGCTGCATCGCCTCTGAGCATCTGTTCTGAGGCAGGACAGGGAGTCAACAATTACATTTTCTCTTGAGTGTAAAGTGACTTTTATGACAAAATTGCACTGGCGTGTTTTGCAGCCCACTTTGAGTTTTCCTGTAGCTTTAGGTTTAGTATTTTTTTTTTTTTCAAGTATTTCGGACAAAAATAATATCTATGCACTCAACATGTAACATTCTCTCTGATCATAGCCAAAATTATTCATATTTCTTTTTTTGTACTTTTACCTCTTTGAACTATCATTTCAATATAGTTTACATATTTTTATTATCATTTTCCGTTATAATATCATCGCCTGTCTTACGTATTAGTTTGTTCTCTTTTTCAATTTTATTTACGTAAAATCAACAAACAGTGTCAAATAGCTGTTTTTTTTTTCTACCATTGTTTTTCTCTTGTTAATGTTCATCTTATATACTCCTTTCAAGACACTGTCTATTCCGTTCAATAGCTCTTCCAGGACCTTTGTTGTCTACTGACAGAATTACTATATTATCGGCAAACCTCAAAGATTTTATTTCTTCTCCCTGAACTTTAATCACTTATTCAGTTTCTCGTTGCATTCCTCCTTAGTTTGCTCTTAAAAAGATATAAATGTAGGTATGAATCTCCTTAAACTATCTTTTAACACAAGTCGCAGAGTTGGTATTGCCTCATGCCAGATTTTGATGAAAATATATTTACTGTGTTCGTAGAAGTGAAGACGGAAGCATTCTGATGTATTTCAAAATTCTTTGTATTTTTTTCAATTCGAAAAAGATTAAACCGACCTTTTAAAATAAGATTCACCCTTCGTATATGCAAATGACATTACCCGTTTCGACTTAGTACAAAGTCATTATCAAGTGAACTTTTTAAAGTGAAAGAAAAAGCTGGAATCTACAAGATCAGTAAATTACAAATCAAACTAACTTGCATACACAACTATACGTCACAGGCCACCTCCCCGGCTAAGTTCTGTTCTGGAGTATGTAATATTTTGAAGAGCGTATCGTTGTATATTAGGAGTTAGTTGATTTGACGTTCATTTTCCTGATGGTTTGGTATCCCTTTTTCCTACCGTTTAACATTATCATCTGATGTTGACTTGGTAACACTGATTCCAAAATGAGTCTTTTAAAGATCTTGATGAAGAAAAGACTAAGGAATAAAACTGCCTAAGGTGTCTGAGTTCCTGTAAGGCAGTAGGCCGTTTGTAATTTTGTCTTGTGGCAAAAACTGAAGCATTATGGTGTGAAAGGCCTATTTAATAAGTAATAGTATGACGACTCCTTAATGGGTTGAGTGCCCAACCACTACAATATTATGATAATAATAATAAATTATAAATAATAATAAATTTTCATCTTGTTGGTAACATGTAAATATTTATTTTAAAAATCGTATTTCGATACGAGTTTAAACTTGTAACACACAGTAGATAAAACTTTTTATTTATACTTTCAACTGTAGAAAATTTTTTACACGGGCTACAAGTGTCCTCAGACTCGAAACTGCACTGATACTGTTCAATCATCGAAGGAAATTGATAGCAATATTTTTAAATAAATATTTTATATCATACCATCACGCTGAAAATTTGTTGTTATTAGTATCATTAAGTCACGTGGGTAACTCAAACTTGTTGCAGGTTACATACTTATAAACCATAAAATTAGTTACCAAGTGCTCGGCGTCATTGTTAGATCTATGGTGAACGTTATTATTATTTATTTTTGTGTAACTGGAAAATACTGAAGCATATTACATTGCTAGTTCTCTACGAATTCGGTTTATCGTTCATGTCGCGTACTTGCTGATGCAAGATATTACGCCACTTTCAACGTGTTTCGCTAGACTATCACGTTTAATTTTTTTCTACAAGACGATTAATAACACAATCTATTTTTTTCCTATGCAAAAATGAATCGCTTCGATAGAATCAAGGTGTTTGTTTCCTGTATTTGCAGATAAACGTGTTATCATCTAACAGTGGATCGTTGATAATCGATCCGCGTAATCTGAAATCAAAACTGTCGGTTATTCTTTTAGCAGAATGGTCTCTCTTCAATTCGAAAAAAAAGCCATCATTTTTTTTACCAATCGAAGACAATAATTTAGAACATTCTAACCTGCTTTGTATTTTCCCGTTGACATCTACTGAGATTTTTCTCGCATAAAATTTTGTGTGTATGATATCCACAACTAAAAGTTTTCATAATAACGACCGCTTCAATTATAAAGAAAGATTTATTCATTGCATGGCCGATTTGTGAATGTAAAAATGCCATTTCAGGTGCACAGAACTTTATTGTATTTGATCAAGCATAAAAGACTATAAAAACTAAAAAGGTATCGTAGTTAGTTAATCATAATAATTATTCATATAAAATACTTTTTTATGTGCCTGAATATGACATTTTTAACATCCCTAAACGCTTAGTGGATTGAGGATTTTTTTTTTTTTTTCATAGAAATAGCGGTAGATGAACCTTTGGGTGTTGAATTGGTCTTAATCTGAGCTTTTCCCTGCAATTTAACGCCTCAAAAATTATTCATTTCGTGTAATATTCGTGGTCCGTTCACTTTTGGCTACAATACTTCATTACCTTCCTTTAGCCATACTTTTCTATTCTACACATGAGTTGTACATTTTTGTCCGACATCTCCTTTCCTTCTTAATTGTCGTACCCATTCAAGTTGTATTTATTTGTTAGGAATACACCCTCTTTTAACAATTATTGACATTATATATTACAACTCACTTTCTCAGCCACATCTAATACAATTAATTTCCTGTGATCCTACAAAGATACGTCCAGGCCCCCTATCACGTATCCAAGTATTGCACCATTATACTCTGGACCATTGAAGAGCGTTGGAGCCAACATTTCTGTTCCAGTCCCGGTTTTATGTGCTGCATTTAGATTCTTAATTCAGTGATCTTTCCATCCGCACCACTTTCGATCGTAAGTTAACCTATTTGATATAGCTAAGTCTTTCAGCGTAATCCAGCAGTCTTAGACAGACTTGGGTATTGTATTCTTAAACATTTTTGGCGATTAGCTGGTTGTATTGAGTTACACACTATTAGAACAACTTAGGCGTGTCTGCAGTGCACACTTACGAGAAATAGAGACGAATATATACATCGAAATACGCTGTAATACTGACGTAATGTAGAAGTCACTAAACAGGAGGCGTTAACAATCGGAGTTAGAGAAATTTTGAAACTTCTCCGAGAGAGACAGAGGATACGAGATCCGTTCTTTTCTTTAAATTATTTTCGAAAAAAAAGTAGTTTTTATGGATCCTTCTTGGTAGAAAAAATCCATATTAAGGGTTGAAAACAAATAAACTGTTTTTGTTCTACTAATTTTTATTTATTCGGGACTACTTTCTGGCATATTAGGCCATAATCAGGAAACAACTGACTAGCGCCAACAACAAACGCTATTTCCTAGATTTCTAAATATTAGGCTGTACTCAAAGCGTTAGACAAACACATGGTCTTTGGTTACTACCTTAGTTGAGAAGTTTACACATTCTTCTCACGTTACATATGTTGTTCTATAAACTTCCTACTTATGATTATTAAGATTATTAACATTTGACTTATGGAAGGTCAAAATTATACACCGTTACTCAGGTTACCTAAAATACGTAATATTATTAGTGTTTTGTAATCAATGGTAAATTTTGTGGACTCATGACCTGCGTTTAGAACTGTCTAAATGAGCACTTGTTACTTTTGCTGCACATCACACGTTATGGTTTACATATTGCATTAATTTTGTATATGGTACATGTAATGAAATTACAATATAGTTTTACATTTTTATTGGTTTCCCGCTACGGTTTGTTGGGGCAAAGTGACTGTGTAGCAGTAATTGGTCGTTTATATTGTCTATGGTAATATACAAATGTAAATAAAATGAAAGTGTGATCGTTAATTTGTTCTGTGTCGCGGTAGGCCGAGCGGTCTAAAGCACCATGCTGCGGAACGCGCAAAATGTTTGTATAGGCTATGGGTCTTAACTACGGGGTCATCAGTCCCTAAACTTACAAACCACTTATGAACAAGCTACAACTAAGGACGGCACAAATATCCATGCCCGAGGGGGGATTCGAACCCCCGACCGTAGTGGCCGTGCAGACCGTGACTGGAGCGCCTCAGTCCCCTCGGCCACCGGAACGCGCAGTTGCTCGCCGTCGGGGTTCGAGTCCTCCCTCGGGAATGGGTGTCTGTGTTGTCTTTAGGTTTAAGTTACTTTAAGTAGTTTGTAAGCTTAGGGACTGATAACCGTAGACATTAAGTCCAATAATATTAACAACCATTTGAACATTTTATTTGTTCTGTGGTAGGTGGCCGATTGAATTGCATAATATGAAGCTTAATAGTGGGAATGTGCACTGTTGTAATATGTCATTTAGAACCAGATGGTTTTTTTATAGCTAGATGTTTTACTACCAGTACTTCTAACGGGTTCAGTTTTTCACCATTATTGGCTGTATGCAGTACTTCGGCGTGGACTTGAAGTCTTTCCTACCTCCAATATATGATCTGGAAATGTAATCTCCAGCTATGCTCGTGTTCGGTTAACCTAGTTTTATAGCCCTAGGTTAAATGAACATGAGCATACCTGGAGATTACTAGGCAGACTCTAGACTGCAGATCACACAACCGAGAGGCAGGTCAAAAGTAACTTTTTTTTTAACAACATCAGAGAAGAAATGGGCCTAAAATCACGTGGATAATTTAAGAGGTTGGCAATGGAGATATGGACGCTAAATAACCTTTATCTTATGATGATGATGATGCTACCTGTATTTAATAGTTTCTTTCTTAAGTCTTAACACTTCGAAAGAGCAGGGTAGGTAGGAATCTTAAGACATTAAACATCACTGCAGTAGCAGAAACTGTGCGAAAGTATTTACACAATAATTTTATGATGATGACACCATTAGTGGGTGTTGAAACCAGGTTAAAGGTTATGATATTCCTGTTGGAACCGATTGACTGCACAATTTATTATGTTCTTCCTTTCGTGCGGCTTCTGCAACCACAACCATGTCTAAAGTTTGCAATACAGTTTTTATCGGATTAATAAGAGATTTTCTACATTAGACAAACCGACAATACACCATTCAGAATAGAGTAACTTTCCAAAACGCGATTAGTCCACAAGTAAATATTTTACAGGACAAGCATAAAAAAACTAATTTTGACTAAAGTTGTGGAGTAAATTAGGATTTGTGTATGAGAAAGTAATAAACTTCAAGAAATTAGTAGAAAGGAATGAGTGATACAAATCTCACTCTTCATTTATATGCAGTGTTATCAACGGAATTTTTGAAATCTAAAGCCTTTTGTCGTCTTGCTCCAGTGGAATAGACATAATGTGTCTTGAAACAAAGTTACACAATCAAAAAACTAGAATCCACTCTTTGTCTTTTATTTACACCAATAAGACACAACACAGATAAAACAGGAACAAGTGTCAATTTTTCGTTGAAAGAAAACAATCAAAATTAGTCGTTTTATTGAATGGTTGCTTACTATTGCTGTTTGCATAGTGTCCACAAGACGGCTCAAACTCCAGTATTCCAGGGTCTTTATCACGTCACCTAAAAGATGTAAATAGTACACGTTTGATCAATCGTCCTTTTCATAAAGCCCTTTAATCGCTTCCTAGATCCAGAGGAGTCCTCTATACGTACAACGCCTGCCTTCCCTTAATTTTCCCTTCATTTTTCCCGACTATGTCTCGTAATCTCAAAGTGTTCCAAAAGAACCAATTCTCTAACCATATCCTGTATGTGAATACATTAGGTCTGCTGTACCAAACAACGGGTGACCGTTGTTTCTTTTCTTATTTTTTTTAATTATATAGCCGAAAAGTGTTCCAGTTCTCTTTACATATAAGACTGAAGAAACGCTGTTTGACCTATTAACTACTCTGAATTTTGGAACTTTATTTAGACACATTATTACGTTACCGCGAAATTATAATTTTCATTACTGAGGACATGGTGCCCTTGTAGTTCCAGTAGCCATTTATATAACTTTCAGTAGCATCTTTGTTATATTTAATATTGAAGAATTTTCGTGTTCTTGTATTTACATAAGGCCAAGAAATAACGTTATGTCGTTACTGCCTTAAGGCCTATTTTGATTTCCACTGCTGACAATATGTTCGACCTCCTAGTTCCGACCATTCTACCACTAGTTGGATCGCTCGCTAGACCTGTAGTTCTCGCGTCAATACCTTCATTACATAAGAAAACTTGTACTACCTTTATTCTCTCGTAATGGTTGCTTACACACATCATTTTTGTTTTGTACATTGAGCAACCTGCCAAGTAAAGCGAGGAGAAATTTGTAAAAGGGATTACATTTCAGAGCGAAGAAATAAAAACTATGCGGTTTGTCGATGACTTGTAATTTTGTCAGTGACAGCTAAGGACCTGGAGAAGATGGACATTAACAAGAGCAAAACAAGGGTAATGGTATGCAGTGTAGGAAAATCAGGCCCTGCTGAAGATATTAGATTATGTAACGAAACAATGAAGGTGGTAGATGACTTTTGTTACGTGGGCAGTAAAATAATAATCGACGGTCGAAGTACAGAGGATATAAAATGCAGATTGGCAATGCGAAGAAAAGCGTTTCTGGAAAAGAGAAATTTGTATTTGTGTGGAGTGTTGCCTTGTATAGGAGTGAAACATGGAAGATAAACAGTGCGGACAGGAAGAGGATAGCGGCTTTTGAAATGTGGTGCTACAGAAGAATGCTGAAGATTAGGTGAGTGGATCGTGTAACTAATGAAGAGGTACTGAACAGAATTGGCAAGAAAAGGAATTTCTGGCATTCCCTGACTCAAAGAAGGGATCGATTGATCGATTGGTAGGACACATTCTTAGACATCAAGGAATTGTAAAATTAAAATTGGTGGGAACTGTGGGAGTACAAATCGCAGAGGTAGACCAAAAACGAATACAGTAAGCAAATTAAGATGGATGTGGGTTGCTCAGGATAGAGTAGGGTGGAGAGCTGCATCAAACTAGTCTCCGGACTGAAGACAAGAACTACAATACGCCTATGGTCCAGACGCTATGGAATTATATAGGTTTCATTGGCCTCCTTGTGTAATTAATATTAAAAATCGATGCTTAAATTTTCGTGTCGGTATAATAATGATTTCCTACCCCATCGCTTTCGGCACACAAAGGTGCAATATTTTGCTCTCTGATGACCTGACGGTACCTTTTCCGTGCCAAAACCGGTCGTCCATAAAAATAAAAATAATTTTGCTATGTTGGATAAACAATATTTCGTCGTCATTGAAGTGGGAACGCTTCGCCGACCATGAACAAATTTATATATATATATATATATATATATATATATATATATATATATATATATATATATATATATATATATACGTCTTACCATCAACAGACACAAGTCCACTCTGAACCCTGAACATGGGAGCCAAATAAACTTATCATGGCCGACAAACCCGGAAATTTTAAGTGTCTTTCACGCCGGTCGTGAAGTTTACACCGTATGATCAAGCGAAAAATTTCTTTTATGTATTGCTTTGTCTAGAGACTCTATTGCCGTTCAGGCAGAAAATATCGTTATTATCAGGAGCAAAAAACATTAATAAATATATATATTTGGATGTGACTTGACTGTAAGAAACGCAATATCTTCAGAAAGAATTTTGCAAGACTAGCAGTTGTCTATTTTTCACATTTTCACTGCTCCGTTCTGCTAACGTAACTGGGGCTCAGCGTTCAGCCCGAGATCAACGCAGTGAGAGCTAGCTCTAAAGGTATAAGTCGCTGAAGTGACATACATGATAATTGAATCAATATTTTGACTGCGAATGAACCTGTTAGACAGCTGGACCTCAAGACATTTTATGAACCGACCATTCAAGTCTTTTTTTTTTCTGATGGTGTACAGACACTACCGCTCCTTTGACATTGCTTAATGCGAGGCTTTGCCGGATAAATACTTAAACTATTAGATATGCATCATTATCATCTTTTGCTGTATCTGCTTGGGAGCAGAATAGCTGATTGATTAGTATTCTCGTAATATTTGCCGGTATTACAGTTTCGCAACTGCTTTTAGTTTACGAAATAAATGAAGTTTAAAAACAAGGCTGGCCCCTGTGTTGATCCTTGTGGTGCTCTTACGTTCGCCGTTGTTCATGCCTGATGTTTTCAGTTAAGGAGGCCCTCTTCTATTTTGCTGTGGTGTTCTGGTTTAATCCATGGAAAAAGGAAGCCATTAATTCCAGAAAAAATTGTTCGCTAATTAGAATCAAAGGGTGTTCTGAAATCACAGAATACATTGACAGGACAATTGTCGGCCGCGGTGGCCGAGGGGACTGCGGCGCGCCAGTCACGATCTGCACGGCCACTACGGTCGGGGGTTCGAATCCCCCCTCGGGCATGGAAATTTGTGCCGTCGTTAGTGTTAGCTAGTTCATAAGTAGTTTGTAAGTTTAGGGACTGATGACCCCGTAGTTAAGTCCCATAAGCTATACAAACATTTGAACAGGACAATTTTTAATCCTAATAGCACTTCATTTGTCTCGTTTTGTGCTACTTTGTGTATAGAGAATGCTCTGTCTGGACTGGTATACTTCCCTTATATAATGAGTCTGCAACATTAAGCTTACGAACAAAGTATATTAACAAGTTTGCCCTGTGGTGATGAGACAAGGACACTGAAGGCAAATCCAACAGAAAAAATGTGCCACTCAACATGCACGTTTCCCAGCTAGACTGCGATTAACATACGGACAGTGCTCATAGAATCACGGCATTCATCGTCATCGGTAGATAAAAAGTGCATGAAAAATTTCAATGAAGAAACATCTAATATCTTCCGAAGTACGACGTGGTTTCCGCCTGAAAGATTTGGAAATACGACTTTAGAGATATTATCTGCTTGGCTACTTGCGTGGTCAAAACTTAACAACCATTCGAAATTCTGGCTCTGGCTAGATGAATCAGTTTGGAGGTGTAGGAAGAGGGACTAGGATTAGGCAGGTAAACTGTTAAAGACAGCTCAGTAAAAAAATTGTTATCGAACGGTTTTGTCGAAAATTATATGCTCAGAATACTTTCTTCGTCATGGAAGACGTTATTTATGAACATGTTTCGAGCTTCAATTTTGGTTTCCATATGTGAACAGCATGTCTTCTACGTTATCGCAACTATACTGCGGCTACCAAATAATACTCTATGGCATCGAATGTCTCTGTTATGACCTTCTTAGCCTCTGAAGACGTCCACAATCCTGATGGATGCTATGTGTAAAACAGCTAAAGCGCTTAGTCACACGAGACAATGATATCACACCCAAATCACTGCAGGACGTACTGTTGATTGTAATAAAAAGAAGCCAGTTTGCTTGACTATACTTCAAGAAAAGTGTATCGGATTTAATCCGAAATGAGCCTCTATTCCCATACTCATATGAGCCAGAACTTATCATACCTTATCTGCAAAGCAAAGTGTTTCTTGTTTATCACCAAGGGACATATGAGTTTCATCAAAGTTTATCAGAGCATAACCTAATTTTTAGAGCAAAGGAGTGATTGGAATAAGTCTCATTAATGAGAGCCCTGGTTTTTTTATCTGCTCTTTATATTTAACATGTTCCGCAGGTCTGAATTGAGTAGCAATGTTCGTGGAACGAGCAGTACGAAAATACTAACAAAGGAGTAGTACTGGATAAAGTGAAATGCATATCAACTCAATATGCCGTCAACTTGCAGTGTGAATGGATAAACATTTGAAATAGTTGGTAGCTTCAAGACCCAATTTTCAGCATTCTTCTATGGCACCACATTTCGAAAGCCTCTATCCTCTTCCTGTCTAAACTATCTGTCTTCCAAGTTTCACTGCCATACAAGGCAACACTCCACACAAATACCTTCAGAAAAGAATTCCTTACGCTTAATATTCGAAGTTAGCAGGTTTCTCTTTTTCAAAAATTCCTTTCTTCTCATTGCCATTCTGCGTTTTGTATCCTATGTACTGCGCCCGTCGTATGTTATTTTACTACCCAAGTAATAAAACTCGTCTACCACCTTTATTGTTTCGTTATGTAATCTAATTCCTTAGCATCGCCTAATTTTCTAAGACTGCATTCCGTAACCCTTGTTTTGTTCTTGTTAATGTTCATCTTATACGCTCCTTTCAGCACACTGTCCATGCCGTTCAACTGCGCAATGTTTTCATTTCTTCGCCCTGGACTTTAATTGCTCAATGTACCAACTGAATAACAACGGTGAAAGGCTGCAAGCCTTACTCCCTTCCCAGCTACTGCGTCCAATTATGTTCTTCAACTTTAATAACAGCAGTTTGGCTAATATACAAGTTGTAAATAACCTTTCATTCCATATATTTTACCCCTGCTGAATTCAGAATTTGAAAGAGTGTTTTCCAACCAACATTATCAAAAGCTTTTTTCAATACAAAAGCTAGAAATGTAGCTTTGCCTTTCCTTTATCTTCTAAGATAATCCGTAAATTGACTATCGTCTTCCGTAATCCTACATTTCTCCCGAATCCAATCATCCTCGAGGTCGGCTTCTATCAGGTTTTCATCCTTCTGTAAATAATTCGTGTTAAAATTCTGCAACTATGACTTGTTAAACTGATGGTTCTGAAATTGTCACATATGTCTGTTCCTGCAGGTGAAATAGTTTTGTCATGGCTGGCTCTCCCAGACTTCAGTAGTTCTGAGAGAATGTCGTCCACTCCAGGAGCCTTGTTTCGACTTAGGCCTTCAGTGCTTTGTCAAATTTTTCTCTCAGTACAGTATCTCCTACTTCATCTTCATCTACTTCCTCTTCCCTTCCTACAATATTATCTCGAAGTTAATTTCCTTTGTAGAGCCCCTCTACACACTATTTATAAAACTCTTATTCGACTGGTTCTCACTTACGCTTCGGAAACATGGCCCTTGACGGAAACTGATGCAAGGCTGTTCCTTGGATTTGAGGGGAAAGTTTTGAGGAAAATAATTGGCCGCCGGCCGCGGTGGCCGAGGGGACTGAGGCGCTCCAGTCACGGTCTGCACGGCCACTACGGTCGGGGGTTCGAATCCCCCCTCGGGCATGGATATTTGTGTCGTCCATAGGCTTAGCTAGTTCATAAGTAGTTTGTAAGTTTAGGGACTGATGACCTCGTAGTTAAGTCCCATAAGCTATACAAACATATGAACATTTTGAATAATTGGCCCTTTGTATGATGGAGAACAATGGAGGAAAAAGTACAATGCAGAGTTGTACACTATATATGCCGTTACTCCTCTAACAAATATCACACGATCGGGAAGGATAAGATGGGCAGGTCATTTGGTGAGAATGAAGGAGTCTGAGGTGACAAAGAAGATTCTCTATGGAAATCCAGGAGGACAAAGAGGTCGAGGTAGACCTCGAGCAAGATGGCTGGAAGGAGTGTAAAACGTAATTACTTTACAATTTTCAATCTACCGACTCAGTGCTTGTGGCGATTACGTGTTAACAGATCTCCACATCATCAGAGTTCAGAACAATGTCACCTGAATATCTCGTGGATGTATAAACCTCTTATAAAGCTGCATCTGCATTATCGGCTTACTGGAGTCCCTAGAATTCATTCATAAAACTTGAAGCTGGAGTAATATTCTCCATTTTATGTGTGCTTCAAATAAAAACAAGAACTCAGAGCAAACACCGAATATATATTAATAAAGCTGTTTAATTCGACGTAACAAATTGATGTTAACCTACAGTAAAACTCAGTTTTTACAATTTCTAACAAATAATTTGACGAAATCTGACATTTTGATTACATATAATGGGTATATGATTCGTGAGACTGAACAGTTCAAATTTCTAGGTGTCGTGGAAAGCCCATGTTCAGGATCTTGTTCCAAAACTAAATTCTGCTTTATTTACCATTAGAACAATATCTGAAATAAGTGATTTTTCAACACGGAAAGTAGTCTACTACGCTTACTTTCCCTCATTTATGACGTAAGGCTTAATTTTTGCGGTACTCGACTGATGAAAAAAGGATATTTTTGGCTCAGAAACGGGCGGTTCGTGAACGTCATGTCGACCCCTTTTCAGTAGTCTGAGAATTCTGACACTGGCGTCACAATACGTATTTTCTTTTGTCGTTTGTTGTTAATAATATCAGCTTATTCCCAAGAGTTAGTACCTTTTACTCAGTGAATACTAGACAGAAGTCGAATCTACATTTGCATCACACCACCTTGACATTTGTGCAGAAAGGTGTGCAGTATTCTGCAGCATCCATTTTCAATAAGCTGCCACAAGAACTGAAGAATCTTAGTACTAACCCACGCGCTTTCAAATCTAAATTGAAGAGTTACCCTATGGCTCACTCATTTTATTCTGTCCAGGAACTCCTAGAAAAGGTAAACAATTAGAAAAGTTTACATTAAAGCTAATTACTTTTTTCTCGTTTTTGATTCTTTCCACTTAGTCTGAAGATTGTCGTGTGCGTAGGACTCCTTAAAATTTTTATATTACCTTTCTTGTTTTAAACTTCATGTATTGACCTGTTCCATGACCATGGAGTCTTACTCCTTACAATGCTACCGCCTATAAGAATTGGTATAACCTACGGATAAAATTTATTCGAAATTCAAGATGGTGGAAAATGATAAAAAAATTGTTAAATGACTATACTTTTACTCATAACTTCAATTTAAAGGTTGTACATAGGGCGGCTAGTAGAATTATAAAAATTAGACTAGTCGATGCTGGTTCTGCAACACCAATCTGTCGACTATTCTGAAATTAAAATATCTTTTTATTGGTAACTTATTCCTAAAGTGATTTGGATCAGTTATAGTTGTTATGTCATGCACAATCGGAATACGTAAAATAATCAGGATTATGTTGCAACAATGTGAACAAAGAATAATGTTTATGTTCACTTATTGGAGTTCGAAAAGAAAAGAAAATGCGGCGGGATCGAATGATTGCAGGCTCTTCCGATACTGTGACTGTGAAGTAAGGAATTGCCGCTATTTACTGACGAATTTATGGAACCGATTGTAAATGATACTTTTTTTACCATAATGGTGTCCAAATCGCTATAAGATTAAGTTGTTGAACATTAACGCCATATGGACAGGGATAAAGCTGAAATGACTAAAAACATTTTAGTAAACTTTAACCCTACTTTATTCGTTATTTATCTCGAAAAACAAATTACATTAACAGTTGTAGAATTGAATGAGCAGGAACGCCTACGTCCTTCCAAGACAACGTTTCTAAAGACAATGAAAACAAGTGAACATCTTTCTTTTCTTTACAGATAGGAAATAATAAAGGCTTGATCAGTGAGGTATCTTTGCAGCGAGAAGAATGACGCTGACTTGCAGAAAAGTTATTACTACGACCTGCCCGTTGAATCTTGTATCGCTTCATCCTCAATTAGGTCCTGCGGAACAGAAAACCATATTATTATTACTATTATTAGATGTAGATTATCAGACTAATTAAGCTCTTCTTCCCAGTGATATTTGTCAGCTGAACTGCAACTTCGAATGAATAATTTTCATACGATATCTGCTCAAGCAATGAGCAAATTTACAACACAGATATTGTGATCTTCATTGCAATACCAGACGGCAGCACTTTTCCGGGACACTCCCAAAACGAAAGGAATTACAAAAATTAAACCTCTGTAGCAACTCCTTATATGAAGAAGGCTTGCGACTGATGACCGTAGCAATTTGGTCCAACAGGTTTACAAACAATATTTTATGGAACATTGGTCATGTGATAATTAAAATAGCGATCAAAAATCATGAATAATGTAATAATTTCAGCAGTCTAGATTGCAATACGATATATATTTTATTTTATGATGATGACTGGTTTCGATCAATAAAAATCATCCTCAAAAATGTTCAAATGTTTGTATAGCTTATGGGACTTAACTACGGGGTCATCAGTCCCTAAAAGTACAAACTACTTATCAACTAGCTTATCATAAGGACGGCACAAATATCCATGCCCGAGGGGGGATTCGAACCCTCAACCGTAGTGGCCGTGCAGACCGTGACTGGAGCGCCTCAGTCCCCTCGGCCACCGCGGCCGGCAAAATCATCCTCAAATCATGTCCTTGTATGTAGCCGGACTGAAGTACTGCTCCTCAAGAAACGGTCCAGCTACGCACAAGAACATGATCCGAGGATGTGGCTTTCTTGGCCGGAAGAACGCTTTGCGGTATTGTTCGGCCGCCTGAGTGTAAGTCTTTCTATTTGACGCCACGTGGGCGACTTACGTGCCATTGATGATGAGATGATGGTGATTAGGACAACACACAGCACCCAGTCTCCTGCCGGGAATCGAACCCGTGCCTCCTGCGTGGTAGTCAACGACGCTACCGCTGAGCTACGGAGGCGGACATCTGAGGATGATCTTTATTGGTCGAAACCGGTCATCGTAACAAAATAAAATAAATATCATATTGCGATCTAGACTGCTGGAATTATTATATTCAATTATATATATTTTTAACGAATTACAGCGTTCAAATGAATGAAATAAATCGCAATTTGCGATGTTATTGCTTCACTGTATTAGGTTTAGATGAAATACCAAGCTATGGCGAATGAAAATTTGTGCCCGGCCGGGATTCGAATCCGGGATCTCTTGCTTACTAGGCTGTGGTATAGGAAAGAGACAGCGTGGCGAATGGAGATTTGTGTGTGGCGGGAGACGTGCAGGGAAGAGTCCTCTGCAGTCGGGCTGGTCACTGTGACCTCGGTGGCGGAGTGGTCAACGCGACTGCCTACTAAGCAGGAGATCCCGGGTTCGAATCCCGGCAGGGCACAAATTTTCATTCGCCATAGTTTGGTATTTCATCTAAACCTAATACAGTGAAGCCATAACATCGCAAATTGCGATTTATTTCATTCAATTATTATATTACTCAGGTTTACAAACATGTCCAGACTTTTAAAAACGTTTTTTTCTGAATATATGAAAGAAATAGAAATCGGATACTTAATAGCTGAAACCCCAGCGGAACCTCGTGCATCTGCGAAGTATGGCGAAGAGTGGGCGGTAGTTCCGTACGTTATCCGCCCACCATATGGTTGGATAAACGTCACGGAAACGTCGTCCTGCGTTATCCGACAGCGGTCAATAAATCCTAAAAGTGCCGCGGATTATAGACCGAACGGGCACCAGATAATAGCGCCCTGTCCTGCTACGGGCGAACGCTGCTGTTCCAAGAGGTTCGCTAGCGAGAAAACTAGTAAAAAAAAGCCAGTAATCTCTTTTCTTCCTTAATCCTTTAATCAGAAAGTTTATTGTGCTTATGTTAGGGTGTATGTTTACGAGCCAGGAATAAGAAATTATTGTCCACTACCATTTTCTTTGTGAGAGTGTTGTATCGCAGTCCAATACAGACAGTCGCGAAACTATAGGGGGAAAAAATACATCAGGCTTGATTCCATGTTGGAATTGGTGCTCCACGACTGCATTTCATTTGTGGTAATTCTTTCAGCAATCAGTCGTAAAAAATATATATATTTTTTATTTGTTTGCAAATCTAGATTTCGACCACTGTGTGGTCATTATCAATGCTAAAATAAATACAAAAGAGCCAGTTAGAATAACATACATGTCACATTATAAGCCAATTGTACAAGTTTCAGTTAAAGTCAATGATAAAAATACATACCTTAAAACCAATTAAAATACTTAAAACATCTCGACCTCCATGTTGGAGGTTGCGTTTGTACTGACGCCGCTGTTACAATTCTTACACAGTTGACGTCAACTAAGGCGCCCTCTTTAAAGTTTCATATAAATAACAAATTTATATGAGGTATGTTTATGGTAGAAATAGTTACATTTTATTGTAATTTTAGTAGGCATTTTAACTTTAAACTGTCCTTTATTAATGAGTCTCGTTTACTGTTTATATATAATTGGTAGTTAAATGGGTACTAGTTGTTGTCTTACAATATATACAGCAACTGTTTTAAAATATTTTTTATGAAACTGATGACCTCTTAATAATTTTGTTCACAGTCAAAATCATAAAATCAATTGATGTTAATTTAAAAGTAGCTGTAGTAGTAAGTACAGTCGTCAGATGGTGCTAGCCAACGTCTATCCCAAAACTGGCTTAGAGCGTTTATATTATAAAACATGATTGTCTCTTAGGGTTTTCATTAAAACATGTAACAAATGTTGTAGTCTAGTGCTAAAAGTACTGTACATTCATACTGTATACATAAAAATATTTGATGTGTACAATATTTGTCACTATAGTTTAGCATTGATAATGACCACACAGTGGTCGAAATCTAGATTTGCAAACAAACAAAACGACTGATTGCTGAAAGAATTACCACAGAAAAAAATACAGCCGCGGCCGAGCGCTTTAAGGCGCTATGCTCCGATGCATGAGACCGTTCCCCGTCGGCGGTTCCAATCCCCCCTCGGGCACAGATGTTTGTGTTGTCTTTAGTATAAGCTATTTCATAAGTAAAGTTTAGGGACATATGACACCGTAGTCAAGTCCCATACGCTTAACAAACGCCGCGGCGGAGCGGCCGAGCGCATTGAGGCGCTATGCTACGATGCGCGAGGTCGTTCCCCGTCGGGGGTTCGAATGCCCCCCCCCCCCCCACCTCGAGCATGGATGTTTGTGCTTTCTTTAGTATAAGCTAGTTCATAAGTAGTTTGTAAGTTTATGGACTGATGACTCCGCAGTTAAGTCCCATAAGCTTAACAAAGATTTGAACATTTTTGAGCTTAGATTAGATTAGATTAGTTATTCGTTCCGTAGATCCATGTTGAGGGGATCTCGCGGATGTGGAACATGTCAAGAAACAAAAATTTACAAGTTGAATAATCCTCTTAAACTGATCTTTATTTGTAGCTAAATTTTTTATACCTGATGGTAAATTATTGAAAATGTGTGTTCCTGAGTAGTGGACCCCTTTTTGAACTAAAGTAAGTGCTTTTAAGTCCTTGCGTAGATCATTTTTATTCCTAGTATTATATGTATGAACTTAGCTGCTTGTTGGGAAAAGGGATATATTATTTATGACAAATTTCATTAAGGAATAAATATACTGAGAGGCAGTAATTAATAAACCCAGTTCTTTGAAGAGGCTTCTACAAGACGTCCGTGAATTTACTCCACAAATAATACGTATTACACGCTTTTGGACTCAGAAGACTCTTGACTGACTTGAAGAGTCAGCTAACATCTATAAAGTAAAACAGCATTTTGGCATTACTTAAAAGACATACACAATGCTGCAGACCCAAATGAAATGAAATTATTTGAACAACATTTGAAAAAATGCAGCTGAAGCGATACTAGCGCTCCCAGCGGCCAGTAGGGAGTAACAGAGGAATGACATGATACAAACTAGATTCCGACTAAAACATGATTAGTGGCCGAAACCGGGTCCTCTTCTAGTTCCGGCCGAAACTGTAACCGAAACTTGCGTAATAAAGTTAAAATTTCTGTGTATTTACTTGACACCACAAAACACTAGGTTTTTCCCCCACATTTTTGAAGATCCCCTCCCTGTACTAAGCCTTCTTGGGTGTGTTTAAAACCTAATCAAGACTCCGTGGGAAATGACATGGGAGGCGAACAGGTTTAGACAGATCGACGGTAGTTTTATTAAACTACTTCCAAATTGGATTCTTTTCTCCTCATTGTAATATTTTTTACGTAAAAAAAAAAAAAAAAAAAAAAAAAAAAAAAAATTAAAGGAACTTGGATAGTAAGTAAAGCGAATAGCGAACTCGCTACAGTTGAGTCTTTTATTTTTTTATTTGTTTTTTATTTTTTTTTATTATTATCATTATTTTTTTTATTTTTAATTTTCATTCCACTCCTTGAGGGAGTGGCGGGCCCATTGTCGAACATATAAGTTCGTTTAAGCCATGGAACAAACCTACTTTATGCTGAGATGACACTTTTTATTTCAAATTTAATAAGGAAACTTTCTTAATTTGTTTTTGTACTTTTTACTTAGTCTTCATCTTCTTGGGAGGTTACCCGCGTTTGATTATTACTGAGGAAAAACCTCCCTGATAAAACCTCAGTGCAGGTTTGATACTATTGTTTAATCAGTTTCCTCTTTTTGTAGTGTTAAATTTTTATAGAGATCCTGATCACCTAAAAGAAATTCCATGCTATTAATTTCTGGATATAACTTTTTTTTATCACACTCGGCGGTTAAGGATATTTATACATAGGAAATCTGAGTGTGATTGGACCTTGTAACAACAGGTCTGTTGTCTTTGAGTTGTTCACTAATCTAGTTGCTCCATAATTGCCTATCATTTTGATAAGCCTTTCCTCTAAAACTTCAATTTCAGCTATTTCATAAAGTTGATCTCTGCTGGTGCTTGGATCCGTAGTATTCTCCTTTCTGTACTAAAGATCTTTAAGGAATGTACTCCTGATGTTACCCAAATTGCTACAGCATAATCTAAAGTTGTTCTTATGTAGCTACAGTGTTGGTGTCAGTGCCCCTCTAATTCGGCCCTTTATTATTTTTAGCAGTCCAATTCTCTTTCTTGCTTTGGCAATTAAATCTGTATTTGTTTGTTTGTATGTTAAGGTGGAATCAAGAATGATACCGAGGTATTTGGCGGTATGTCTTGGTGCAATTTCTTTTCCCCATAAGGTAATACGTAGATCTTGTCTATTTTGTTGCTTATATTTCGTCAAGTTCTTATGATGGAATGGTATAAATTGAGTTTTTTTCTGCATTGCGGCGAATACGCCACTTGGCTAGCCAGGGTTCTAACGTGTGGATGTACTGCACTGCAAGTCGATGTAGTCCTTCTGCAGTTGCTGCATGACACCAACAGGCAGCATCATCACCATAGGCCTACAAAGCAAGATCTTCATTCCATTTAGAAGGCATGGGAATATCTGCCGTATATAATGAATATAATAGAGGGGAGAGTCTCGTAATTACGAGTTTCCCATAAATACGAGCGTCATAAAACAAAACAACAACTTCGGGTACATTCTGTCTTCACGAAAAAAGACACTCCACCAGTATAATGCGAAGTAAATAGTGATAAGACATTAAATTCTTTAGGAAGCCAATATAAATGACTATTTAAAAACTTTGTTTTAGAAAAGATCTTTCTCTTAACATGTATTTTTCAAGGTCGATTTTCTTCTTTTACACACGTAAATTTCGATAGTTCGAAGTGATCCCAGTCCCGTCCCAGCCGAATTAACGAGACTACTGTATAACTACAAGAAAAATACCACAGTCCTGAAAACCTTACTGAGTAAGATAGCCTATAGCATTTAGGCACACAATAGACATGCCAAATACGTACTACGAAACATCAGAGCCTCGACATGTCTACCACAATAGAAAATACACAGCCTTTACGATTTTGTTCTTGAGTGCGCTAGCTTTATATTGACATCTTCACTTCACAAAAAGCAGACAGCGGTTGTCAGAGTTGAAGGGCATTAAAGGGATGCAGAGGTTGGGAAGGGAGCAAGACAGTCTTGTAGCCTTTCTCCAATGTATTTCAATTTGTACATTGAGCAAGCTATAGAGGAAAGCAACGAGAAATTTGGATAAGGAATTAAAGTTCAAGGTGAAGAATTGAAAACATCGCGTTTTGCCGACGACATAGTAATTCTGTCACAGGCAGCAAAGGACCTGGAGGAGCAATTGAACGGAATGGACAGTGTGCTGAAAGGTGCATATAAGATGAACATTAACAAGAGCAAAACTAGGGTAATGGAGTACAGTCTTAGAAAATCATGTGATGCTGAAGGAATTAGATTAGGTAACGAAACAATAAAGGAGGTAGATGAGTTTTGTTAGTTGGGCAGTAAAATAACATATGACGGTCGCAGTACAGAGGATATAAAAAACAGAATGCCAATGCAAAGAAAAGCACTTTTGAAAAAAAGAAATTTGCTAATATCGATTATTAATTTAAGTGTAAGGAAGTCTTTTGTGAAGGCATTTGTGTGGAGTGTTGCCTTGTATGGAAGTGAAACATGGACAATAAATAGTGCGGACAGGAAGTAGAGGCTTTTGAAATGTGGTGCTACAGAAGAATTCTGGAGATTAGTGGGTTGATCGCGTAACTAATGAGGAGGTACTGAACAGAATTGGGCAGAAAAGGAATTTTTGGCATACCTTGACTAAAAGAAGGGATAGATTGGTAGGACACATTCTTAGACATGAAGAAATTGTGAATTTAGCGTTAGAGGGAAGTGTGTGGGGTAAAAACCGCAGAGGAAGACCAAGAGATGGATACAGTAAGCAGATTCAGACAGATGTAGGTTGCCGTTCTTATGTGGAGTTGAAGAGGCTTGCTCAGGATAGGGTATTGTGGAGAGCTGCATCAAACCAGTCTCCGGACTGAAGACCACAACAACAACAACTTCACTTCTGTTTAGGAAGTCGACAAATAACTTTACCCATCTCATTTTTAGCATTCCTGAATACATAGCAGCTTCAATCAGTGCCGCAGAAAGTATTTCGAAAACTGAAGTTACGCTTCCGATTAACAACATGACTGTTGTCATTATACATTTATACAAAGTGATCACGAAAAGGTGTGTAGCCGGCCCCTGTGGCCGAGGGGACTGAGGCGCTCCAGTCACAGTCTGCACGGCCACTGCGGTCGGGGGTTCGAATCCCCCCTCGGGCATGGATATTTGTGCCGTCCTAGTTCGTAAGTAGTTCATAAGTAGTTTGTAAGTTTAGGGACTGATGACCCCTTAGTTAAGTCCCATAAGCTTAACAAACATTTGAACATTTTTTTTGAAAAGGTGTGTACCACATGATCAGTGTTTTCAATACCCATATTAGTTATTGAAAAAAGCTCCTCGTTTTCAAGGAAACTCATTAATAAAACTTTATAGCATAAGAATATAACCCATTCCATTACGTACAATATTAAGTTAAATTTTTACTAACATAGTATACCACTATAAGGTACGATTTCTTAATATTGTGCTTAACAACAAAATACCCACAATTTTTAGGCGGGAGGAAAGACTGCTAGCAGTTAAACGGCACAGGGTCAGCTGAGGTAAAGCGTTGTTGTTGACTGAAATTAAAACTTTATGTTTTAATTATGTTTCTTCTGTATTTCCTCGTCACCAAACGTTGTGAATTTTCTAAAACGTCATTAAAGTAATATCACTGCATCTGTTGATGGTACTTTATAATAACAAAATGTCCGTGCCTCGTAATAAATACGGCTCAAAATAGCTGAGTCGTAATCGTATCGTAAAAAAACGTTTAAGTGCAGAAATGAATTGCAACCTGATGTGCTGAATTTGAAAAGAATCTGATTATGATTATATCATTATATAAATACGCTAACACGAAAATTGTGGTACAGATTACTAATTTATTCGTACAAGAAGGCCAATGAAAGTCGTAGATTTCACGAATATAAATATTATATGTGCATTTAGCCATTAAAAGTGGTAAAAGGAAGTACAAATTTTCCTATCTACAGCTTGGATCAAGTTCTACATTCTCCAACAATCAGCTCACTGACTGACTATTCGTTTCGACCAAAGATGCTGTAATGCAGCGCATCTGCAGTATTAAAATAACGTATTAAAATAAGTGAATGTCGAAACATGGAGTCCTCCCAACTCACTTTCTTGTGTCGTTCAAATGCTTCATTTTCGCAGTGATTAAGAGTGGTTAAAGGAAATGGATGTTTTCATATGAATGCCGATATAAAGGATGATGCGTCGGGAGAGGCATCTAGCGGTGCTCGGATGGAACTACGAAGTCGAGAATGCCGATATAAATGACGATGCGCCGGGAGAGGTATGTAGCGGTGAAGTCGATATGTTGTCAGCTCTGGAATTCTGAATATCGCAGTATCGAAATAACATTATTTCTTGGCGTTGTATAAATATACGAACACCAAAATTGTAGTACCATTTCAAATATTAGGCTAACAGTTATATAATTCGAAAATGGCATGAGAAGTATATATTTCCGTTTTTATTTGTTGTTATTGTGTCAGGCATTTTCCTTAACACGTAAAAGATACCGTTTCATACCTCCCAGTGCCGGTTAAATTTTACCCAATATCCCAGCGGCCTCCTATGATAATGTTGGCAGCAGATGCTGAATAGTGAGAATCCTGTGAGTCTTCATTTTAGCCAATCGCTTGACAACACTGATGTTTTCTCGTGGAATCTTTGCTTTACGAGGACAATTATTTTTACTGAGCGGGCGAGGGTACATACAAGAACCTGTCAACCATAAAGCATTATTTGTTTACTTCATTGTCTGTACGATACACTAATCGAGTCATTCTATGTGGTTCGAACAAATGGGCAAAGATTTTCTATCGTGTTGTTGATGTTGCCAGCATAATCACGCGAGGCCGCCGACATGATACGTAAAATTTTACCCCCAGTGACCATTGTAAACACAATTGGTCGATTTTCGACCACAGGCAATACTAGTTAAGAGTAAAAACAAGTCAACACCACATCCGTGTCCCAGTCATCTTAGACCAAGATGGATGATTAAAAAAGGTAAAGCAACAATCCGAAGATTGGTTTGAACACCACAATGCTTTACTAGGCATGGTCCTGTCTGGATGTGGTATGCCGTTGCCTTCCTCCGACTTTCGAACTGACTTACCCAGCCAGTTATAGTGGGACCTACAGTTTAACGTGGGTTCCGAACCACGGTGCTACTCGGTATTTTTCACATCATCATCATTGGCATAGTGACAGGTAAAAATCCTAGGCCCTGCCGGGGCTCGAAACCACGGCCTTTGGATTCAGAGTCTGGTACTTCGCCACCCTGTTACCGAGCCATACAAAGATCATCTGGAATATTTTATCACGTTGGGAGCTGTCACACAATTTTAATATTCAAAATTTATGTAAAGAATTGTTGGGTCACACATCTGTTGTCACCTACTCCACGTCCTCAACATTTTTACTTTCTTGCTGTATTTTTAAAAAATGACGTTTTACAACATGACAAGGCCTGAATAGTTCCCCTGCGATGTAAATGTTTTATCAAAATTATGTCTGAAGCCGACGGTTTACATCGTCGATAGTGGTCAAAAAAATAAATAATTACATGCGATTAAGACTTAAAAATCCATTACATCGTTCAAAACAATTATGGGATCAGGTGATATATCACACACAGTATACATACAGGATGTCCAGAAAAGGGCTCCGTGATTTCTAAATTAAATATCTCTAAAACATAGATCGATAGAGGAATGCAGCAAACGGTATGTTTATTGTGAAAGCTGTAAGAAGTTTATACAGCAGTTTGAAATAATAGTTACAAAAACTGCTAAAAGACGCTGTACAGCTCATATCAGCATACATAAGTGAAAGAATCGTATGAAAACACTCTTTGCAAACAATCACATCACAATGTTTTCAAAATGTTCACCATTGGCACTACAGAGGTAGCGCAAACGAAGAATCAAATTCGCCATCACATTTCGTAGTGTCTCAACCGAAATGGATTCACATGCCACAGAGATCGCCGATTCGAGCTCGTCCAGCGTGGCGGGATGCTTCGGGTAGACCACGTCTTTCACTGTGCCCCACAAAAAAAGTCACAGGGAGTCAAATCCGGCGAATATGGAGGCCAATCCATGCCTGCACCAGTAAATTTGGGATATTCCAAAGCAATGACTCGATTCCCGAAGTATTCCTAAAAAAAGCGGAACACTTGTTCGGTCCGATGTGGTCGCGATCCATCTTGCATAAACCATTCAGTACCTGGTCGATCCTCTAACGCTTGCTGTGTGGCGACAAATTGTTCCAAAATTGCAACGTAACGTGCACCAGTGACCGTTTCTCGAATGAAAAAAGGGCCAATAATGCTTCTGCTGCATACTGCAGCCCACACAGTAACTTTAGGAGACTACAGGAGTTTCGCTTCACACCAATATGGCTTTTCGGAACCCCAAAATCGCCAGTTCTGCTTATTCACGTATCCATTCAGGTGGAAGTGTGCTTCATCTGTAAACCATATGCATCCATTCTTCACTATCAACTATTGTGAGCATCTAATTAGCAAAGGCAACCCTTTTGTTGCACAGCTCGTACGGGTATGGCCTGGTGCGTTTGAATTTTGAATGGAAACATGTGAAGGCTCTTTCTCAGTATTTTCTGCGTGCTGAAACGCTTCAAACCGGTCTCAGATGTAATTCTACGGACGGATGACATTGGATTTCGCTGCATAATTCCAGAAACTGTGGCGATGTTTTCAAGCGTAACTGCGGTTTGCTTGCGGCCAACATGCTCCACTAGATCATCAGTTACGCTGCCTGTTCGTTGAAATTTTGCGAAGAGCATACTAATGGTTTTCGCATCGGGTCCTTTTGGAACATTAAATCGTGCTTGAAAACTTGGCCTTGTTGCCGTAGGACTCTCTTCCAACCTGTGGTACTCTAGCACCAGAAAAACGCGTTGTTCAATGGAGTACATGGTTTTAATCTCTTCGTTCAGTACACTAACCTCCTTTCACGTTTCAATAGTGTAACTGATCGCTCTGGGCTTCGTATCACTATTTATACTGGGCATTACGTATGACGATTACAGCACCATCTGTTAGCAGCTTTTGTAACTATTATTTCAAACTGCTGCATAAACTTCTTACAGCTTTCACAATAAACATACCGTTTACTGCATTCTTCTATCGATCTTTGTTTTCGAAATATTTATTTTGAAATCAGGAAGCCCTTTTCTGGACACCCTGTATGTTAAAGTATTGTATTCTGATATTTAGTTAGAACTTTAATTTGTGTGCGATACAGTACGATATCTTGCAATCTCAGCTCTTTAGTTGAGGTTTATATGGCGTTTACGTATAATGAGACAGCACTGAGCTACCATAATAGTGAAAAAACATTCTCGTTACCAGTCCGCTCTGCAGCACCTTTCTGTTATTAGCACTATTTCTACTGCCCTGATGTTGTTGTCTCCATTCCACAGAACCGCCAGAAAAACGACAAACCATTTTAGTTAATTTTGCCGACAGGGCCGGCGCAAGGCAGGTGTGACACGTGCGGCCGCACAGGGCGACGGTTTCCGAGGGACAGCAAGTCTGACGGCCCACTTTTTAAATTTTTTTTTAGAACAAACTCAACATTTATGCTCAAAATTCTTGCTATCCGTTTCTGAGTGATAGTCGGGACGTTTTGATTTTGAGCTGTGAAACACCTGTCTCCGCCTGCACGAACAACAAACTCAGACCGGCACTTTTGTTTGACAATACTACCCGCACACTATCACTTTGCCAACATTCATGTACTGTATACTGTTTTGAGTTGAATACATTTATCTGTTCACAACCACTGAATAATGTTTATTTACGTGAACTAAGTTCATGCCGCGCGGGATTAGCCGAGCGGTCTAAGGCGTTGCAGTTATGGACTGTGCGGCTGGTCCCGGCGGAGGTTCTACATCTACATCTACATACATACTCCGCAATTCACCGTAAGGTGCGTGGCGGAGGGTACACTGTACTACTACTAGGCATTTCCTTTCCTATTCCACTCCCAAATTGAACGAGGAAAAAAAGAATGCCTATATGCCTCCGTACGAGCCCTAATCTCTCTTATCTTGTCTTTGTGATCTTTACGCGAAATGTAAGTAGGCGGCAGCAAGATCATACTACACTCAGCTTCAGATTCCGGCCCTCTAAATTTACTTAACAGAAATTCACGAAAAGAACGTCGTCTTTCTTCCAGCCATCCCCAATTGAGTGGCCGGAGCAATTCCGTGACACTCGCGCATTGGTCGAACCTACCGGTAACAAACCTAGCTGCTCGCCTTCAAACCGATCTGCTGCGGGTCCCAAGTACTTGAGCAATACTCAAGACGTGGTCGTACAAGCGTTTTATACGCGGTCTCCTTTACAGGTGAAGTACATCTTCCCAAAATACTCCCAATAAACCGAAGTCGGCTGTCCGCCTTACTCACAACTGTCCTTACATGCTCGTTCCATTTCATATCGCTCTGCAATGTTGCGCCTAGATATTTGAACGACGCGACAGCATCAAGAAGCTCACTACTAATGCTGTATTCGAACATTATAGCACTGTTTTTTCTACTCATGCGCATCACCTTACATTTTTCTACATTGAGAGCTAGCTGCCATTCTTCGCACCAACTAGAAATTTTGTCTAAGTCATCCTGTATGCTATTACAGTCAGTTAAAGACGATACCCTCCCATACATCACAGCATCATCAGGAAACAGCAGTTATTCTGTCCATCAGATCATTTATATAGATAGAAAGTAACAGAGGTCCTATCACACTCCCCTGGGGCACGCCTGACGATACACTCGTCTCTGATGAACACTCGCCGTCGAGAACAACGTACTGCATTCTGTTACTTAGGAAGTCTTCCAGCCAGTCACAAATCTGTGAACCTATTCCATAAGTTCGTATCTTCGTTAGCAGTCTGCAGTGTGGCACCGCATCAAACGCCTTTTTGAAGTCGAGAAAAACACAATCCGCCTGTTGCCCTTCGTCCATGGCTCGCAAGATGTCATGTGAGAAAAGGGCAAGCTGAGTTTCACATGAACGATTTTTCCTAAACCCGTGCTGATTCATGGAAAGAAGCTTTTCCGTTTCAAGGAAATTTACTATATTCGAACTGAGAATATGCTCCAAAATTCTACATGAAACTGATGTCAACGATATTGGCCTGTAATTGTATGGGTCAGTTCTCTTTCCTTTCTTATACACGGGAGTTACCTGAGCTTTTTTCCAATCACTAGGAACTTTGCTCTGAATTAAAGATTCGCTATAAATGCAAGCTAAGTAGGGGGCCAACGCCGCAGAATAGTCTTTGTAAAACCGAACTGGTATTCCATCCGGACCAGCAGACTTTTTCGTATTTAGCTCTCTCAGCTGCTTCTCTACACCGGAAATACCTGTTGCTATGTCCCCCATTTCGGAATTAGTACGGTGATCAAATGATGATACATTTGTGCAGTCCTCCTGCGTGAAAGATTTCTTAAAGGTTAAATTTAGAACTTCAGCCTTCCGTTTGCTTTCTTCTATTACTGCCCCGGAATGATCAACTAGTGACTGGACAGTGGGCTTTGACCCGCTTATCGATTTTACATAGGACCAGAATTTTTTCGGGTTCTCGGAAAGATCTTTTGCTAAGGTATGGCTGTGATAATTATTGTATGCTTCACGCATCGATCATTTTATAGACGCACGAATCTCTACTAACTTTTGCCTGTCATCATTTGCGTGTTCTTTTTTGAATCTAGAGTGCAACAGCCTTTGCTTTCTGAACAGCTTTATAATATTATTATTATACCACGGTGGATCTTTTCCATCCTTAATCGTCTTTACTGGCACATATTTCTCTAACCCTTTATTAACAATGCACTTAAATTTAGTCCACAATTCCTCTACATCCATAGTCCCGGAATTAAACGATGCCCATTCATTTTCTAAGTGCGATCGTAACATTTGCTTGTAGGCTCTTCCCAACAAAAACACGCTCCTAGCCTTCTTGATTGGTTTATGAACTTTGGTCACCATCGACGCTATGACGATATCATGATCACTAATTCCTGTCTCTACACAGACATCCTTAATAAGATCAGGCCTGTTTGTGTCCTTCCTCGGAGATAGGTGTGTTTGTTTGTCCTTCGGATAATTTAGGTTGAGTAGTGTGTAAGCTTAGGGACTGATGACCTTAGCAGTTAAGTCCCATAATATTTCACACACATTTGAACATTTTTGTAAATTTACAAGGCTTATTGAAATTAGCTAGATTTCATAAAACATGTTTGACTTCATTTTTGAGCTGGTGCCCAGCGACTGTTTCGTACAAATCTGTACAGAATGTCACCAATCAGTCGCAATTTTTTGTTTTATTTTCCAGATCTACATAGATTTCGGGCACAGTGTGACTATTCCCAGTTCTTTGAGTTACGTTTACATCTATATCGTCATGTCGAACATAACTGTCAACATGGCCGTTTAGATGTAAACATAACTCAAAGCATTGAGAATAGCCACACTGTGCCCGAAATCTATGTAGATCTAGAAAATAAAAACAAAAATTGTGACTGATTTCTGATATTTACTACAAATTTTTTAAAACAAAATTCCGTAAACGTACTGTAAAAAAAATTAAAATAAAAAAAAATTTTAAAAACGGGGGGAGAGGGGGGGGCGCAATTAGCAGCTCGCACGGGGCAGCACTTGGGCTTGCGCCGGTCCTGTCTGCCGATGACAATACTTCAGAAGCAAGACATCTCAACTGTTTTGACCAGTGTAATTACTTGGCCATGACACGTACTGTGCGTCAGTCGGCGCGATCTTTCGGTGGCCCTGGGCGTGTTAGGCTCGTCACCCCTTGCCCGCCGGCCACGGAGCCCGCCCACAGATTTCACCGCCGCTCCATCAATCAAAGTATTACCGCACCGTTTAGCGCGCGGTCCAGCCAAACCGAGCGGAACACCGCCGTGTCTCCATTACTTTCAGCCAACTCCACCTCTCCGGCCCTAGCCAACTGTCTAATACTTCCTCCCTCAACTGTCTGTTTTTTGTTTTGTTTTGTTTTTTTGTTTTTTTGTTTACTTTGTTTGCTTAATGTGCCATTCAAAATACTACCGCTGTAAGTGGCATACATTTCTGCTCTTGACTCTAATTACATCCATTCATGAAACTTCCTGGCAGATTAAAATTGTGTGCCGGAACCGGGACTCGAACCTCGGACCTTTGCCTTTCGCGGGCAAGCGCACTACCGACTGTGCTATCCCGACACGACTCACGATGCCGCCTCACCACTTTACTTCCGCCAGTCGGTAGTGCGCTTACTTGCGAAAGGCAAAGGTCCCAGGTTCGAGTCCCGGTTCCAGAACACAATTTTAATCTGCCAGAAAGTTTCATATCAGCGCACACTTCGCTGCAGAGTGAAAGTTTCATTCTGGAAACATCCCTTAGGCTGTGGCTAAGCCATGTCTCCACCATATCCTTTCTTCCAGGAGTGCTAGTCTTGCATGGTTCACAGGAGAGCTTCTGTGAAGTTTGGAAAGCAGGAGGCGAGGTACTGGAGGAAGTAAAGTGGTGAGGCGGCATCGTGAGTCGTGTCGGGATAGCACAGTCGGTAGTGCACTTACCCGCGAAAGGCAAAGGTCCCAGGTTCGAGTCCCGGTTCCGGCACACAATTTTAATCTGCCAGGAAGTTTCATATCAGCGCACACTCCGCTGCAGAGTGAAAGTTTCATTCTCGATACATCCATTCATGTTTTGTAACAAACAGAAGCGGTCACGAGGCCACTTACGAGCGATGTTAGTTTAGGTTTTGAAGCTGAGTGTAGCGCGATCTTGCTGCCGCCTACTTACATTTCGCGTAAAGACAAGATAAGAGAAATTAGGGCTCGTACGGAGGCATGTAGGCATTCTTTTTTTTCCTCGTTCCATTTGGGAGTGGAATAGGAAAGAAAATGCTGCCTAGTAGTGGTACAGAGTACCCTCCGCCACGCACCTTACGGTGAATTGCGGAGTATGTATGTCTCTAGATGTAGATGTAGGTACTCGAGTCGGCCCTCTGCTGCCACAGCCCATGACAGCCATCGCACTAAAGTTTCAGCTCCAGTTGTCACAATAAAACAACGTCCGAACGACATGTTTCGGGCCTACATTAGCCGATTCTCAAGTTCTAAAAAGGAGAAAACCAAGGCAAATGTAAATTAAAACGAAAACACTGAAACATAAAATACGATACATGTCAATATAACCTAATGTGGTCCTCCTAGACAGGCTTACCTTGAGCCGGTCGCGGTGGCCGAGGGGACTGATGCGCTCCAGTCACGGTCTGCACGGCCACTACGGTCGGGGGATATTTCTGCCGTCCTTAGAATTAGCTAGTTCGTAAGTAGTTTGTAAGTTTAGGGACTGATGACCCCATAGTTAAGTCCCAAAAGCTATACAAACATTTGAACATTTTTAGCTTACCTTGAATTCTAAAACATATCTGCCCTAAGGCAACGTCAATCTTAAAATGTTTGCTGCGTATGCGCCATGTCAACAGATCAACATTCCTCGCCGTAAAACATGTTTCTACTTGGAGGCACAGTTGTGGACTGCTATCTGCTCTGCTATGTCAGAGATAGTCCAAACGCTACCCACTATCAAAGATAAACCTACCATATTCCTACTATTGAAAGTAAACCCGTCTAAAAACACAATTTAAAATGTATCTAAAAAACTTCTAACAGTAAATCAGCCAACCCCAACCCAAAGGAACCAAATGCGAGGGGAAGTTTCACTGTTTATCGAGAAGGGCATTACCAAAATGAGACCAGAAATGTCCTTTAGACAATTCCGTCTGTTCATTTAATATGCTATTACGTTCTTTTCTTAGCGCACAAAAAATTTCAACCTCCTCTAGGTTAGACAGCAACCATCCTTTATCCTCATAATGTATTGGCCTCACACTGTTGTTAATATTACCCAATGAATGCCGTTCATTTTTTAAGTGCTTCTCCACCGCCGAAGAGCCATTCTCAACGTTGTTATGCTCTTTAAATAGAATTTTAAAATTCCTACCAGTCTGTCCCACGTATTTCATTTCACAATCTAAACATTTCACTTCATAAACTCCCGCTTTTCCCGCCCAATCATCTCCTGAATCAATCTTGTGTTTCAACCTCTGTTCTAATTTGTTGTCTGTCCTAAAAGCTATTTTCACCCCTTCTTTGTTAAATAATTTAGCCACTTTATGTGAGATATTACCCCAAAATGGCATGACTCTATATTTCTGGGAAGTTTTCTCAATCTGTTTATTTTTGTGTCTCGTCGTCCTATCCAATTTATCTACTAACCCGGCCTCATTACAACCATATTGCGCCGCACTTTCCTAACGGAAATTTTCGTCGCCTCGCGGGAGTAGCCGAGCGGTCTGGAGCGCCACGTTACGGATTGCGAAGCCTCCCGCGTCGGAGGTTCGAATCCTCCCTCGGGCATGGATGTGTGTGTTGTCCATAGGTTAGTTTAACTTACAAGGAAATTACTTAGGCTCGAACAAACACATATACACCAAAATCGTATGAGAGATAATGTAAAGGTCCCTTATTGCACTAGTGATACTCCCGCATCTGCAAAACTCTGCAGTCGCCCATTAGAGGCACACGCAGAGACCTCTAATGGGCGACGGCGGAGTTTTGCAGATGCGGGAGTATCACTAGTGCAATGAGAGACCTACCTAACATACGATTTTGGTGTATTTCTGGATGTTCCAGCCTAATTAGTTGTTAGTTTAAGTAGCTAATGACCACGCAGTTGAATGCGATAGATTTACAAACAACATTAACCCTTTATTTGGCAATGTTGCTCTCAAGCAACATCGAAATTGCGCGTGGTTTTCTGAAACGTGTTTCGAGTCTCATCCTTGGATGGACAACAGTGTTTGGAAATGACATTTAAGCTATCGAATAAAGTAATGTTTCGTAGTCTTTTGCGAAAAGTTTAGCAATAAACTGAATCTTTAGCGAACACTCCAAGCATGTTACCGAGGTACATGTTTGTTTCAATTTTGTGATGATACTTTTCGTGATACATGGAAACTGCTTATGGCCGAGAGGACTGAGACGCTCCAGTCACGGTCTGCACTGCCACTACGGTCGGGGTTCGAATCCCCCCTCGGGCATGGATATTTGTGCCGTCCTTAGGATAAGCTAGTTGATAAGTAGTTTGTTAAGTCCCATAAGCTATACAAAAATTTGATTTGATTTGATTTGGAAAACTGCTTATAAAAGCGAAAGAGGAAACTTTGAAGTTTATTTTTTGTCAAAAATTGTTGATGGGTTCTTATATGGGAGACTGAAAATTGACTTATATTTATTGGGAAGAGGAGGCCTGGTAGACCACTACAAAATGGACAATACGTCCAAAAGGAGAATGGAACAGCATCTCCTGTACCAATGATGTACTGTTATTAATATTGCCCAACGAATGCCGTTCATTTTTTAGATGCTTCGCCACCGCCGAAGAGCCATTCTCAACGTTGTTACGCTCTTTAAATCGAATTTTAAAATTCCTACCAGTCTGTCCCACGTATTTCATTTCACAATCTAAACATTTCACTTCATAAACTCCCGCTTTCCGCGCCCAATCATCTCTTGAATTAAGCTTGTGTTTCAACCTCTGTTCTAATTTGTTGCCTGTCCTAAAAGCTATTTTCACCCCTTCTTTGTTAAATAATTTAGCCACTTTATGTGAGATATTACACCAAAATGGCATGACTCTATTTCTGGGAAGTTTTCTTAGTCTGTTTATTTTTGTGTCTCGTCGTCCTATCCAATTTATCTACTAACCCGGCCTCATTACAGCCATATTGCGCCTCACTTTCCTAACGGAAACTTTCGACGCCTCGCGGAAGTAGCCCAGCGGTGTGGAGCGCCACGTTACGGATCGCGAGGCCTCCCTCGTCAGAGGTTCGAATCCTCACGCGGGCATGAATGTTTGTGTTGTCCTTAGATTAGTTTTACTTAGTTTAAGTAGTTTGTAAGTCTAGGGACTAATGACCACGCAGCTGAATCCGATAGATTTACAATCAACATTAACCATTTATTTGGAAATGTTGCTCTCAAGCAACATCAAATCAAATCAAATGTTTGTAAATCTATCGGACCAAACTGCGTGGTCATCAGTCCGTAGCATACAAACTACTTAAACCTAGGTAAACTAACCTAAGGACATCACACACACCCATGCCCCAGGGAGGACTCGAACCTCCACGGCGAGCAACCGCGCGCTCCGCAGCGAGACGCTTTAGATCGCTCAGCTACTCCACCGCGGCTCAAGCAACATAAAAATTGCGCATGGTTTTCTGAAACGTGTTTCAAGTCTCATCCTTGGATGGGCAACAGTGCTTGAAACTAACATTTAAGCTCTCGAATAAAGTAATGTTTCGTAGTCTTTTGCGAAAAGTTTAGCAATAAACTTAAACTTTACCGGACGCTGCAAGCATATGTTACTGAGGTACATGTCTGTCTCAATTTTTTCGTGATACATGGAAAACTGTTTATAAAAGCGAAAGAGGAAACCTTGAAGTTTATTTTTTTGTCGAAAATTGTTGATGGGTTCTTATATGGGAGTCTGAAAATGGATTTATATTTATTGGGTAGAGGCGGCCTGTTAGACTATTACAAAATGGACAATAAGTCCAAAAGAAGAATGGAACAGCATATCCTGTACTAGTCAATGATGTACGGTATGACAGATATGACGATATGTCTTCACTTGAAAGATTACGGACCAAAAGTAATTTGGAAGTTTTGTCTTCAGAGGCACTTGACTGTAAAATGTGCAAATCATTCGATTGTTCTCAACTTTGCATCAAAAACGACTTCTTTTCACAAGTTTCATATGAAATAGTCCAAGATACAATAATTTCTGCAGTCGTAAGAACAACACTGTTGTATTGATACCGTACCACCATGCGAAGATTTTTGGCAATGTTAACTTACAAACCAGGAACTATATTTTGAAAAAAAAATTGTATAAATCTGTCACATGGCTGCACATTTAATTTAAGTAACGTAACACTTTTTCTTCTCGTGATTTCTCTGTGTGCGAAATAAGAGGCTAAACTTTCGTCATACGCCCTACTTTTTTCATGTGGTTACGTCACACAGTTAACAAGGAAAAAGCGAGCTCGTAGCTACAAATAAAAAAAGGTGTCAGTGTATAAACTGTTAACGTTAGAACGTTACACTCTATAAGATATTTAGGTTGATACCTGCCAAGTAGTTAAAAAATCATGATAGGTACATGCAAGGCTCAGAAGCGAAGCCATAGAGAAAAATACATTTATAAGAAGCTGTAGAACCTACTGAAACTTCCTGGCAGATTAAAATTGTGTGCTGGAACCGGGACTCGAACCTGGGACCTTTGCCTTTCGCCGGCAGGCGCTCTACAGACTGAGCTATCCCGACACGACTCACGATGCCGCCTCACAATTTTACTTCCGCCAGTACCTCGCCTCCTACTTCCCAAACTTCACAGAAGTTCTCCTGCGAAACTTACAAGACTAGCACTCCTGGAAGAAAGGATATAGTGGAGACATTGCTTAGCCACAGCCTGAGGGATGTTTCCAGAATGAATCGTGTCGGGATAGCTCAGTCGGTAGAGCGCTTGCCCGCGGAAGACAAAGGTCCCAGGTTCGAGTCCCGGTTCCGGTACACAATTTTAATCTGCCAGGAAGTTTCATATCAGCGCACACTTCGCTGCAGAGTGAAAGTTTCATTCTGGAAACATCCCTTAAGCTGTGGCTAAGCCATGTCTCCACCATATCCTTTCTTCCAGGAGTGCTAGTCCTGCATGTTCGCAGGAGAGCTTCTGTGAAGTTTGGAAAGTAGGAGGCGAGGTACTGGCGGAAGTAAAGTTGTGAGGCGGCATCGTGAGTCGTGTCGAGAGATCTCAGTCGGTAGAGCGCTTGCAGGCGAAAGACAAAGGTCGCAGGTTCGAGTCCCGGTTCCGGCACGCAATTTTAATCTGCCAGGAAGTTTCATATCAGCGCACACTGTGCTGCAGAGTGAAAGTTTCATTCTGTAGAGCCTACTGTCCGTGAAATAGGGAAAATATAAATGTTCGAAATCCTTAAAAAAAAAAAAAAAAAAAAAAAAAAAAAAAAAAAAAAAAGAAGAAAAATAGCAAGCAACGTGAAAAAGTAGGCATCGACTCCAGCCCGTGGAGACAGAAGGCGGAATGCAACTCAGTTGCAACTCGACGTCCAGGCAGCAACAGGACGTCTAATATTCACGCAAATAGTTCGAAATCGCCTTTGGGGATGTGGTTTCTGCACAAGGAGTCCCATTAAAACAACGACACCGTTCTCAATATCTGTTTGAGATTACTGCATTCACCAGTACCCCAAACACCCGGTAGTACGGACTAAGGTTGCTGGAGGTCTGGGGCGGTGGCGGAACGAAATGAGCTGCCCCCCACCCTTGGTCCACTATGTATTACTATAAAAAAGAATTTAAGGCTCCCTCAGGACGAGAGGCTCGGGACAGTCTCAGAAAATAGCTTTCGATTCTTGGAGGCCCCAGCAGAAAAGATGCCAAGTGCTATATACTAAAAAATAAATAAAAAAATATAAAAAAACACTTGCTTTCGAGGTATTTGGAGCCCCCCCCCTGCCCCCTCCCCCCTAGTCCGCCACTGAGTACGTCCTGTTGCATTGTTGCATGCCTGTATTCATCGAGGTGTATCGTCAAGGAAGTGTTGATCCAGATAGTCTCACTCCTCAACGGCGATTTGGTAGATCTTGTCGACCAAAAAGAGCTCTTTTCAATGTATCCCCGCCATTTTCGATAAGGTTCTTGTCTGAGGAACAAGCTGACCTTTCTAATATAACGATGTTGAGGATCGCATTCACAAGATGTGAAGCGCGAGAACTGTCGACTATTAAGACGAAGGCCTCACCGAAATGCTGCGGATATGGTCGCACTGTACATCGAAGGCCATCATCCCTGTACCGTACAGTCGTTTGACTGCCTTCTACCACCACTGCCGTACGGTGGCCCCACATAATGACACCACAAAACATCAGGGACCAACACTTAGCTGCACTTGGTTGCCGGTGTGTCTGAGACGTTGAGGCCGCCAAGGCAGTCTGGTTGAAGGCAGATGTCAGTCTCATCTCTGAATAGCTCATGATGCCCATTCTGACGAGTCCATTCGGCATGCTGATGTGCCCATCTGTACTGAGATGCATGGTGCCTAGGTGTCATAGATGGACCACGTCATGTGCCATGCCATGCAACCTATTACGTGCAGTTTGAGTCTAAAATCGCCAGCCATTGGCTGCTCGAGAATTATTATTCAGCATCGTGGCGTTCCCTTCACGGTTCCTCTGAGCTGATATACTTAAGTAGCGGTCTACATCTACATCTACATCTACATGAGATACTCTGCAAATCACATTTAAGTGACTGGCAGAGGGTTCATCGAACCACCGTTATACTTTTCATCTCCTATTCCATTCTCGAATAGCGCGCGGGAAGAAAGAACATCAGAATCTCTCAGTTCGAGCTCTGATTTCTCGTATTTTATTCTCATGATCATTTCTACCTATGTAGGTGGGAGTCAACAATATAAATTTAGCATTCGGAGGAGAATGTTGGCGATTGGAGTTTCGTAAGTAGACCTCGCCGCTGCTATAACCGCCGTTGTTGTAATGATACCCATCCCAGATCTTGTATCATTTCCGTGACACTGTCTCCCCTGTATCGTGTCAATAAGAAACGAGCTGCCCTTCTTTGGACTCTTTCGATGTCCTCCGTCAAGATCCCACACTGGGCAGCAATACTCCAAAAATGGACGGATAAGCGTAGTGTATGCAGTTTCTTTTGTAGTACTGTTGCACTTTTTAAGGGTTCTGCCAATAAAACTCACTCTCTGATTCGCCTTTCCCATGACATTATCTATGTGTTCTTTCCAGTTCTAACTGAAATAATAGTAATTCGTAGGTATTTTGATTGATTTATCGTGTAAACAAAGCTTAACTGATTTCTTTTCGTACTCATGTGGACGACTCATCATTTAGAGTCAATTGCCAATTTTTACACCATACTGATATCTTATTTAAATCGTTCTGCAGACTAGACGATAAATGACGGCGTCATCTGCAAACAACCTAAGAGAGCTGCTCAGATTTTCTCCAAAATCGTTTTTGTAGATGAGGAACAGCAGAGGACCAATAACACTACCATGTGGAACGCCGGATATCACCTCTGTTGTACTCGATGCCTTACCATCGATTAGTATGAACTGTGTCCTCTCTGACAGGAAATCCCATACCCAGTCACAATCTTGGGTAGACATTCCATAACCACGCAATTTGTTTAAAAGCCGTTTGCGAGGTACGGTGTCAAAAGCCTTCTGGAAATCAAGAAATACGGAATCGATTTGCGAACCCTTGTCGATAGCACCTATCATTTCGTGTGAATAAAGAGCTTAGTTGTGTTTCGCATGAACGATATTTTTTAAATCCTTTTTGACCTAGGGTCAATATTTCATTGTGTTCGATATAATTCATAATATTTGAATACAGGATATGTTCCAAAACCCTGCTGCAAATTGACGTCAATGGAATAGGGCTGTAGTTTAGTGGGTTACTCCTACTGCCTTTCTTGAATATAGGTGTGACCTGTGCAACTTTCCAATCTTTTGGTACAGATCCTTCTTTTGAGCGAGCTTTTGTATATGGCTGTTAAGTAAGGAGCTATCGCATCAGCATAATCACATAGGAATCTAGTGAGCATACAGTCCGGACCGGAAGACTTGCTCTTGTTAAGTTATTTCAGTTGCTTCACTACTCCGAAGATATCTACTTCTACGTTACTCATTCTGTCCTCTGTTCGTAATTCGAAGTCTGGAATATTGGTTTCGTTTTCTTTGGTGAATGAATTTCGAAAAGCTGTGTTTAGTAACTCTGCTTTAGTAGCGTTGTCATCGGCGGGATCAGTTGCTGTGGAAGTCTTTGGGCGGCTAGAGCGAGGGAAGTGATCGACAGTTCCTGTACCTCAGTAGCTTCTCTACGAACGAACAACATCGCTTTGGTTCACTGCAAGACGTCTGGGAACCTCCTTCCTGCCAGAATTGAAACAATCAAATTCTGTAATTAACCTGGGCATAGCATAACTACAGTCCCACACAAGCAGTGTACTTCTTTCCTGGGTTTATAACGCAGCACTGATCGGTTGTCTCACCTACTCAGTCACATTGTCATTGGTCATACATGATTGTTTACACCTTTGGGCCATAGCCATTTGATTGCCTTCTTCGATCACCAGTGGCGTACTGTGGCTCCACACAATGCTACCGCAAAACATCGGGGAAGCAAAATCTGCATGCTGCTCTACAAGTGGCATCTGTGGAACACCTAAGGAACTGTATTTTTCATGCAATGCACATATATTAAAATAATACGCTGCCCTAAAAAATAAAAGGATCAGGTGAGACATAATACGCCATTATTTATTTATTTACACGAATTGGCCAACTAAGAACCGCGTTACAAGTTTGGCCCACTTTAGGTTACGGTAGTAACACTAAAAGTGGGCCTTTGCGATCGTCTTTTGACAGCTCGAAATTTGAATGAAAGTAACGGATTAACCATTCATCTGACACGAAAATTGAGTAACCGAAGTTATAGAGGATAAAATTCTCTACAACTTTGCTCTCTTATGTTTTTTTCGTATATCGTATCGTTTCAGAGATATTTGCACAAATAACGACGATTTTGGGATGTATGTCTAGCTGTTCGTCTGTCTGTCTGTCCGTAACGTGTTCCTTGTTTTTAAGACGAATCGTTCAACCGATCAGCACCAAATTTTTGACAGACATAATTGTAAGCCATCAGAGACCAGAACCCCCTTTTTTCAAATTTTTCGGACAAAAACTACAGTAGTAATACAAAAAAAAAGCCGTTTATAATGTGATTGTAATTGCAAACTAACCATTCATCACGAAAATTGAATAATCTAATTGGTAGAGGGGAAAATTCTCTACAAATTCGCTCTATTGTGTTTTTTTTTTCATATCTTGCTTCGTTGCAGAGATATTTGCAAAAATAACGGCGATTTGACGATGTGTGTCTGGCTGTAACGTGTTCCCACTTTTTAGGTCGAACCGTTCAACCGATCGGCACCAAATTTTACAGACATAATTGGTGGCGACCAGAACCTCGCGTTTTGAAATACTTCGCACAAAAAATACGTTAGTAATTCCAAAAAAGGCCGTTTGGGATGTAATTTTAATTGCAAATAAACCTTTCATCTGACGCGAAAATTGAATAAACGAATTTGTAGAAGAGAAAAATCTCTAAAACTTTGTTCCCTTATGTTTTTTTCATATCTCGTATCGTTTGAAAGATATTTGCAAAAATAACGGAGTTTTGACACCCTCCTTTGAATTAACGAAAACCAGCCATTCGGAGATGTCACGTGACATTCCTTGCACGGAATTATGTCTGGCATAAGCCATCTTGTGTTGCGTATTTCATGATTCTCTTATTGTAACTTACACGTTGTCATTTCAAAGCAATGGCGCACTGAAGAATTAACAAAATAAATGATAATCCAGATACAAATGCCATATTAGCATCAGTTAACAACTGCCATCAGTAGTATGAAATTAAAAAACGAAAGTTCTCTTACCTGTAGCGTAGTAGGCAATGCGTTGGACTGTGACTCTGAAGGTTGGTGGTTCGAAACTCACCACTGCCAATTTTCTTTCCCTAAAAGGGTTTCAGACACACTTATTAATTATTTTTTTATTATTTAGACTTATTTTTGTCCAAAATGTTTGCAAAAACTTAAAAATCTACAAATCTAAAGTGGGCCGTAAAACACGTCAGTGCGATTTTTTTTTTATTTTTATTTTTTATTTTTTTTTATTTTTTTTTTCATATTCAGTTTCTTCTTTCTCTTCTCTAAGGCTGCTCTTCTGCCTGCTGCCATATTTGCCAGATGTTCAGCTGTCAGTTTCCTGTTGGTCTTCTTTCTTGGGGCCTCCTGAGAAACCTCGAATTCAGTTACTGCCTTTCTGTAACTATCCCTGTTCATCGCGTCCATTTCTGTGAGTCCAAGTTCCACGAGGTCTTTCTTTATTCCTTGCAACCAAAAGTTGGGTGTTTTCTTGTGTTGAATTATATTGAAGATTTTCTTCGTTAATCTGCTGTCACCCATTCTCACCAGATGACCGAAGAACATAAGCCTTCTCTTTCTCATTTCCGTTATGACTGGTTTAATAAATTGATAGACCTTCTCATTGTTCATATTTACCCATGTTTCGCCATTTTTTTTTCTTTTTTTATGTCCGCTTGAACTTTCCTCAGAATTACCCATTCCTTCCTCTCGAGCTCAAATGTTCAAATGTTTGTATAGTCTATGGGACTGAACTACGGGGTCATCAGTCCCTAAACTTACAAACTACTTATGAACTACTTACGAGCTAGAACGGCACAAATATCCATGCCCGAGGGGGGATTCGAACCCCCGACCGTAGTGGCCGTGCAGACCGTGACTGGAGCGCCTCAGTCCCCTCGGTCACCGCGGCCGGCTCTCGAGCTCATCTACCCGTCCTTTGTTCTTGAGGGAGAGTGTTTCTACTGTATATTGTACTTCTGTTCTTGACACTGTCTTGTAGTGTTATAACTTCGCATTTCGCTCCGCTGTATACGCTATATAAGTATGTTAAAATTCTTCTGAGCTATTTGCCGCGTCATGATAATAAAATCTTTCCAACGTTTCGGATCCGTTGCAGGATCCTTCCTCAGGAAATACTGACTTGTTTCCTCCTTGTGCTGGTCTTGTAAAGCGTGTACTGTCCTAACAGTTTAGTTTCGATTGGTGTTTGCATTGGTGTTTCTGATAGGTGAAAATAGAGGAAGAAACGCTTTATTGGAGTTTTCATCGGTGATTCCTATTGGTGGAAAACAGGAAGTGCTCTTGGCCATCAACGGCGGCTTAGTTTTTCTGGGTAGTGACGAAGTCGCCACGGTGCCAAAAAAGCCCGTCTGCGGCCTGAGGGCCCGTTGTTCCGGTCGCCGTGTTGTCAACACCGGAAGCTAAGACGGTGAGAGTTTGTGCCCGTCTTCTCTGTTCATGTTGTAGGGGAGTTTACTGATCTCGATTCCTTCACGAATTTTTGTCTTCGTTTTAAATGGCTGTTTCTAAGAGCACTTGTACTGTACGAGCCATAATTTCTCTTGTCTTTGTGATCTTTACCCGAAATGTAAGTAGGCGGCAGATATTTCTACACTCAGCTTCAAATTCCGGCCCTCTAAATTTTCTCACCTGAATTTCTGGGAAAGAACATCGTCTTTCCTCCAGCGAAATTCTGTAATTTTCAGATGCGTCAGCCTTGCTGCCATTGGAATTGAAATTATTACAGCAAAGCCGTCAGAATAATACTTTCATAGTTTTTCTCGACTTCAAAGAAGGGTTGGACGCGGTCCAACACTGCAGACTGCTAACGAAGATACGAGCTTATGGAATAGGTTCACAGATTTGTGACTGGCTGGAAGACTTCCTAAGTAATAGAACGCAGTACGTTGTTCTCGACGGCGAGTGTTCATCAGAGACGAGTGTATCGTCAGGCGTGCCCCAGGGCATTGTGATAGGACCGCTATTATTTTCTATCTATATAAATGATTTGATGGACAGAGTAACTTGTAATTTGCGGCTGTTTGCTGATGATGCTGTGGTGTACGGGAGGGTCTCGTCTTTAACTGACTGTGATAGCATACAGGATGACTTAGACAAAATTTTTAGTTGGTGCGAAGAATGGCAGCTAGCCCAAAACGTAGAAAAATGTAAGGTGATGCGCATGAGTAGAGAAAACAATCTCATAATATTAGAATACAGCATTAGTAGTGAGCTTGTTGATGCAGTCGCGTCGTTCAAATATCTAGGCGTAACACTGCAGAGCAATATGGAATGGATCGAACATGTAAGGGCAGTTGTAAGTAAGGCGGACGCCCGACTTCGGTTTATTGGGAGAATTTTTGGAAAATGTACTTCAGGAAACCGCGTATAAAACGCTTGTACGACCACGTCTTGAGCATTGCTCAAGTGTTTGCGACCCGCAGCAGATCAGTTTCAAGGAAGACATAGAAGCAGTTCAGAGGCGAGCAGCTAGGTTTATTACTGGTAGGTTGGACCAATGCGCGAGTGTCACGGAAATGCTCCGGCAACTCAATTGGGGTTCGCTGGAGGAAAGACGACGTTGTTTCCGTGAATTTCTGTTGAGGAAATTTAAAGGGCCGGAATTTGAAGCTGAGTGTAGTACGATCTTCCTGCAGCCTACTTAAATTTCGCGTAGTGGTCACAAAGACAAGATAAGAGAAAATAGGGCTCGTACGGAGGAGTGGAATAGGAAAGGAAATGCCTAGTAGTGGAACAGTGTACCCCCCGCCACGCACCTTACGGTGGCTTGCGGAGTATGCATGTAGATGTAGATGTAGAAGACTGGTTAAATGATGGTTGCAGTGTACCGTGCACCATTCAATGTTTCCTCTACGGTCACCAGAACGTCCAGCATATGGCTCCCCACACCATGATGCCACTGTCGCATACACTCCAGATTTTAGCTCTCCTCTGCACGACACCACACACGCGTACGACCATCACTGTCACCGAGGCAGCGACGACTCTCATCACTGAAGAGGACACGTCTCCATTCGTCCCTTCATAAAGCCTACAATAACACCATTGGAGGCAGGCTGAACGGTGTAGGGGCGTCAGCGGAGGACGCCCTAATTGCATGCAAATTCGTGCATCATGATGTGGGGTCATATCTTACACTGGCCGTTCGCGTCTAGTGATCGTCCCGAGAACATCGAACAGTGCACGGTACACTCAAACCATCCGCCCTGCCGCGGTGGAGTAGCCGAGCTGTCTAAAGCGTCTCGCTGCGGAGCGCGCGGTTGCTCGCCGTGGAGGTTCGAGTCCTCCCTGGGGCATGGGTGTGTGTGTTTGTCCTTAGGCTAGTTTACCTAGGTTTAAGTAGTTTGTAAGCTACGGACTGAGGACCACGCAGTTTGGTCCGATAGAAATACAAACATTTGAACAACCAACCCGCCTTGTTATCACGCATGCACCAACGAGGCGATATGCTTTTCCAACAGGACAATGCACATCCACATGTATCCCGTACCAACCAACGTTCTCTTCAAGTATACGTCAACTACCCTTGCCAGCACGTTCCCCAGATCTCTTCCTCATTGAGCGTGTTTGGGAACGTCATGTTGGGCGGTCTGTATGAGCGGCACGAAATGTGGTCCAACTGAGGTACCAGATCGAAACTTCATGGCAGACCATTCCACAAGACCACATTCGGCACCTCTACGATCGTCTCCATGGAAGAATTACGGCTTGCATTGCTGCAAAAGGAGGGTATGCACGGTACTAACATCGACATTTTGCACGCTCTGGTGGCTGTACTCATGTATGTATGGCTCTGCCTGTATGATCGTGTGTTGCATACATGCTCAAAAATGTTTCAATAAAATTTCAGTCTAACGCATCGACGATTTAATGGAGGTTTTTTTTTCCGGGAGTGTATGTCGTCTCACTCAAGGATGTAGACAAAGGGGGGTCTAACAGTTGGTTTTTCCCGCCTAACAGTTAGTGTTATACTGGAGTTCAATTAATATTGAACATAGACTTTGAAGTACCTCGCTTCAGAACCATTAGAAGATGGATGTATATATTTTATTGGTGACTAGTAATTTTATGTTTGGTGATACCTCAACCTGCAGGTACTCTTTTAGTATATAAAAAATGCCGTGAAGTTATGTAAATTACGACAGGTCTGAAGATGGCGTCGAGCACGCCAAAACCGGTAATATAATAAATGAAAAATGCGATCTTGGCTGCAAAATCATTATTAAATATGCAAGTTATTTATACTGATGCAAAAATTGATGCAGATTTTTCGAAACACCAAGCTACATTCGTGGCTGACAGGCAGTGAGCTCGGCGACATGCAACCGTGTCGTTGCCAGTGTTCAAACACAAAGGAACACTTCTTCTCATTCTGGTAATCTGACTTCGTTTGGAATAACAATTGAAGGTTGTGCTGGCGTATATTGAAACAATTTTTAAGAAATGGTTTTCCTCAATTTTGTAAATAAAATCTTGCAGTATTTATAAGAAGGTCTTACAAACGCAAACTATGTGCATAAAATATTTTAAAAAAATATATTAGTCTAAGTTTGTTTTTAGAATAAATGGAGAACATGAACCTTTGTAAATTTCTCTTTAACCATTCGGACCCCCCCTCCCCCTTTTGACAATATCCTGGTTACGTCACTGTCTCACTATCCTAAGATGAAGTTAGGAACTGACTCGCGTTACCGACAGGTCCAAGCAATGAGGACAGCGCGAGCTGCTTTGTGCGCACGGGGATAGTAAGGAGACGGGGAGGAGGTCCCGCCGGTAGCTGTCGGCCCTATCTAATCGAGACTCCCCGTTATCTGGTGCTGGCGTCTGTCCCCACGATACGCGGCGACGCGAGACCGCTCCTCCCGCGCCGGCCGCGCGATCCTCGCCTCCGCAGTCTGCAAAGCCGCTGCGCTGCCCGGTGTTTTCGCCAGCCTACAACCAAGTCACCGCCTTCTGTTGCAGGTGACCCAGTCCACGTCACCTCGCCGACCGATCGACGTTTCGGCCCGCGCAGGGACCTCGACTGTGCTGGTGTGGAGGACTGAAGCCTCTGAAAAGTGGCCGGCGTCCCACTTCACAGTGCGCGTCAAGTTCTGAAAGCGACCAAAAAATTCTGGAGTGTGTGAGTGATGTACAGTAACTGTGACTCCTAAGCGGTTCGTACACGATGTAACTGAAACAGTGCAGTCCGCAGTTCTTCAGAGATTTTTGTGCAGTATCAGCTAGTCGTTCTTATACCCCTGTGTGTGTGTGGTGCACATTTAGATAGTGACAGTGTGTGCTATGTGAATCCAAAAGGATCTGTGTTTTCCAGTAGTACTCGTCAGCTGTGAGGTGCCCGGATCTAATACAAAACAGCGAGAGGCTGTCGTGACTGTCGAACAGTGCATATTTTAGGGACGTGTGAATTCGACGCCCAGTGCAGTGTACAGCGCTAGCGAGGATGATGATGATGAATATGGGGATGTACGGCGTGTGCAACGACGGGTTCCATCACCACCACCACCAGGCCGCGGCGGCAGCGGCGGGGTCCGGCACGGTCCCCGCCGCCACCGCCACCCTCTACGGCGGCGAGGTGGCTTCCGGCCACCACCATCACCACCACCACCATCACCACGCCGCGCACCACCAGTACCACGCCACGGACGTGGCGGTGGCGGCGTACTCCGCCGACCACCAGGGCTTCTACACGCACGTGCACGCCGGGCCGGAGCCCGCTCCCGAGGACATCATCACCTCGGACAACGGGCTCAGCTACACCAACCTGGACTACGCGTCGGGCGCGGGCCCGCCGTTCCAGTACCCGGTGCACGCCGATCACCAGACGCCCCCCGTGCCGGACTCGGCGGTGTCCGTGACGGGCACGGTGGTGCACCAGCAGCCGGCCGACCCCCACCAGTCGGCGGTGACCTTCACCGCGGCCGGTGCTGCCACCTGGCCGGCCGCCTCGGAGGACTATCACCAGCACCACGGCCACGTGCACCACGCTCACCAGCACCAGGCGGCGCCGGTGGCGGAGTACCAGCCGCGCCTCTACAAAGAGGAGGCGCCGGCGCCGGCGGCCGCGCAGCACCAGCAGGCCTGCCTGCACCACCACCACTACCAGCCCTACCACCAGCAGCAGCATCACCAGCACCCCATGGTGCACCACGCGCACCACGCCATGCAGCCCCACCACCACCACCAACAACAGCAGCAGCCGCCGCAGCAGCAGCAGCCGCTGCAGCAGACTGTCGTGCCCACGTACAAGTGGATGCAGGTCAAGAGGAACGTGCCCAAACCGGCCGGTGAGTACACACTCCTCTCTATACCTAAACACTGTGCATGATTGAGATTACTCTAGCCTACTCTAGGAATTGGTATCGGACGCAGGGTATCAAATAACCTACAACAGGTCATCACTTATTAGACAGCAAAAATATAAATAATTTATCAGGTTACTTTCCGTCGTTTGTGCTCCACGACAGTGATATGTTTCCAACACTTCTATACATCTAAATCGTTTTCGAGCAGATCTATAATTTTTACCGCCTGGCGCCCCATGGATACCAGGGCTGGGATGCACCACAACCCTTGTACCCCCTGGTGAAGATGGCCCTGAGTATAGCGTTACTACCATTCACGATATTGTGAGGCATGGCAGAAATATATATTCAATCACCTGGTATGCTCGTCCCTGTATTCAGTGTAGATATTTTATGTTAGACATGAGCCCATACTGGATCTGCAGCTCAGTATGCTGTAAATAAATTATTTATCCAATACTCTGAGATTTTCAGCTATCAGTCGATCTTTTAAAAAATTCTTTATTGCAAATCATGATTTCGGCCAGTAACTTGCCATTATCAATGCTAAAAAGTACAAGAGAAACACACTGTTACTACATTAAATTGTTACATAAGTACCACTTCTGACATTATAACACACATAACAATGTTCTAATTAATCCTACATACCACGTATTCAATTGAAGATGTTATTAATATCGATAACTCATACCACCTAAGTATGACAACTGGACATTTTTACAGTTTCAAATTCTCACAAACACTATTTCAAAAATGAAAGTGGGTTACGTCATAGAACATCACTTGGGCATGTGCTGCCCTCTACAGTATAACGAAAATAATAGTTTTTATCAATGTAATAAATAAATGTAAACCATTTTTTATGCAACTGGTCGGCTGAAATTTTGTTGACTTTTGGATCGTGTTCCACGTTGGTGAACTGCAACAGTGTTTAAAATTTTTAAATGCTAGTTGATTCAAAATTACTTGCTGAAGATTTAGATTGTGAACATGGATTCAAAGAAACTTCTCGTCCACGTTGTCGAAAATGACACGCAGATAACAAAACTTCAGATGAGCCCATACTGGACCCCAAAACTAAGTTTAAAGTAAATTTTTATTTATTTATTTTCTCTTACTTGACACGGCGATCTTACAATTAAATGAAAGATTCCAAGTGTTCACAGAACACAACAATAGATTTTTGTTCTTGCAAATGATTGAAAGATGGAGGGAACTGGACAGACAGCAAAGAAAAACACAATATCCAAAGGAAAATTCAACATTTGTCGTAAATTTGTTTATTTATTATTATATGTCGATTTCGGCTATTGAATAGCCATCTTCAGAGCAACTTGCACAATCGACTAGAAACATCCATAGTGCAAAATTTTGCACTCCGGATAACATCACTTGTATCTGCTTGTAGCTATGCCTTGTGGCTGGGTCAGTAAAAATCAGTAATGTTTCTAGTAGACTGTGCAAGTTGCACTGAAGATGGATATTCAGTAGTTGAAATCGATCTGTAATAATAAATAAACAAATTTACGACCAATTTTGAATTTTCTTTGGGTAGTTATCATTTTATGGGTGTGGTGCACACTGCTCCTAATGGAGTCTTCATTTCGAAAAACGCAATATCACAACTTTGAACAAAAGTTATCACATGAAAATAGATAAGATATTAATGGAGAAAAGCTCTTCAATGAATTGGAATTGCTTCCTTTATTTTTCGTAAAGAAAATCACAACTTCATTTGAGGTGTTAAATTTTATTTCTTCAATAATTTAATGTCTACGTTCCAAAATGTTTCATAATCTTTGCGCACATATTTAAAACTTCTTGTGACAGTAGCAGAAGGCGAAAGGTCGTTTTCCAAACTGAAAATAATAAAAAAAATGCTATTTACGATCAACCACGACCCAAGATAGACTGACCAATTTGTTCATCATAAGTATTGAATAAGAAGTAGATTTCAAAACAGGTGATATCATTTAAAAAATCGATGTAAAAGACATAAAAACTGAATTCAGTGTCTCAAAATGTTTCTGTATTTTATGTGAGTATTAAAATAGTGTTTTTCATTTTTTCTCTTTTTTCCCTTCGGTGGCAAGAGTGGGGCCAGTAGTTGATTTTTCGTACTCCGGCGCCCAATATCATTAAGATGGCGCTGGCTATACTATTAAGTACTATGTTCACAAAGCCTGCTTGTCCTGGCTAATGTCTCAACCTAATGCAGCACAGAAATAATACTGAATCTTTATAAAACCTGGCGATGCAGAACCGCACAGAACTATGAAAAGGCGTGGACTAACAGTTTCTAATCATTGGGAGGTACACTTCCATTGGATCTGTCGATAGTCCGTCTCGATCGTATTGCAAGCTGTTGTAATTTCACTTGCTAGCACTGTAAATATCAGCGATCATGCCTTCACCTACATGTACACGTTATACTGTATTCGAAAATGATTTTGGTGTTACAAAGAACCACCTTCCAGCCACTGTGTGATACAATATCTTTTATATCTTTATACCAGGTAATAATCATCATTGCACATGTCATATGTGATACAAAAATTCGACAGTACCGTAGAGATGCTGTTATCCCATTATTTGTCGTAAGAGGGCTGTGTGGAGTCAAAAATCGTAGTTGTGCAGTAATTGCAAGACATCATTTTTCAACAACACAATGCGCCGTATGTTATGAAAGAACGGCAGCAATCATTCGCGAAACAATCAGATTTATAGTTTATCAATTTTGACGACATGATAACCATCATTGTTCAGGAGCTAAAATAACAAATAAAAACATGGGTCAACAGGTAACATACCTTACATTAGCAAGAAGACGCAATGTAATCATCACTGCATGCCTGATATGTGGTACAAAAATTTCGACGGTATCGTAGATGTGCTGTCGTCCCATGATCTGTGTGGAGTTAAAAATCTGTAGATGAGCAGTACGTGCAAAGACATCGTTTTTTAACAACACAGCGCGCAATATGTTAGGAAAGGAAGCCAACTATAAGTCGCTAAATACTCAGATTTATTGCAAATCTAATTCGGCTAGATCACAGGTATCATCATTACTGGAGCTAAAATAAAAACACAGATCAAGTCAAGTAACATACAGCAACAGGTAACATACTTAATCATACATTACACCTCAGAGGAACGTATAAACAACATACAGTAGGAGGCGAGGTACTGGCAGAAGTAAAGTTGTAACGGCGGACCGTGAGTCGTGTCGGGATAGCTCAGTTGTAAGGCTCTTGCTAGCGAAAGGCAAAGGTCCCAGGTTCGAGTCCCGGTTCGGCACACAGTTTTTATCTGCCAGGAAGTTTCAACATACAAATTATTCAAAATGTTACAGCTGACATACGAAAAAGATTGTGTTGACGTCGGTTTATACATACAGAAGGTCATATGTTCCTTCTATGTGACGTGAACATTACAAATATTCCAGTTAATGTTATTATAAAGCAATATGTCGAAACACAAATAAAGACAGAAATATATAAGATACAGCCAGTGCAATAGGATCGTTACAAAAATAGTAGACATTGTTGAAAATCTAAATGGAAATGGGCACCAACATAAAATTGTGGTGCGAATAAAATTTATTGCAAATTCACAAATAAGTACAATTGAGCAAAACTTTAAAAAAATTGTATAGTTTTTTTTTTTTTTTTTTTTTTTTTTTTTTTTTTTTTTTTTTTTTTTTTTTTCATTAGTAAGACTACAGAATGAAAGAATTACGAGTAATAAATGATAGAGCCATCTATTCGTGGAAGGGAACATGTGTATGTTTCAAAGTAAATACATAAAGTTTTATACATTTGTTACTACATTTTTTTAAGTACAAGAATGCAAATAAAGATGCCGTGCCCGTTTCTGGATAGACGATTGGCGGTACTGTACCTCAAGTTTATCTGCCCAGAAAAGATCGATAACAGATGGCGCTGACACGATGTAGGTTATAAATAGCCGCTACAAAGAATTCAAACATAGGACAAAGTCTGGAAGAACGCACAAGATGTAAGAAAATGGTATAAAGTGATGTCCAAAACAGCCCTACGCAAATCTAGTGTTTTTGAAGAAAGGTATCACGGAAACAATAAAATCTGTTGTGTTATTAATCGGAATCAGCATTGGTCAAGCGACTGGCTTCAAGTAACTTACCTATGCACCAAAATACATAGGGTGAATATTATTTGAACCGACGAACATTTATAATATGTTCCTTACACCAGAAGTAAAAAAAAAAATGTGTACGTGGAGTCTAAGATAGGTACGTTAAGAACTATTCATCTTAGACTCCACGTACACAAATGGGCACAAGTTCATCTACAATCCTGCGAAACACTACTGTGAGATGCTTGTTTTCCGCGTTTTTGGAAGATGTAGAATGAACCAAAACAATAAATAAAAACGACAAGTAAGAAAAGGCTCTAAAACCTGTACTTTACGAGCTGTATGCAATAATGAACAAGTGACCATAGGTCATAAGGTATGAACTTCAAAGCTAATATTTACTAGACATTGTTCCTTTTGTTTTGGCCCCTACTACCCGCTGCCAAAATATGAAAAGCAAAGAGCTTACAGTAATGGAGATTCACGCTACCGAAGGACAAGTACCCGCAACTCTTAAGGTGTGAATTTCAGAGCCCATGTTTATTTGACTTCTTTTTCCTTGTGTAAGGAAGGTGTCCTCAAAGTTTGTCGCTTGTAAGAAACGTAATTTGAGAAGGTAGTTGCGGTGAACCACTGCATGTAACCGATATACGTGGATAACACATCATCACGTTCATACTCAGGTTCGTTACTGGTATAGGCCTATATCAGTTTTTGTAATTATTTTATGACCTGGACACTAAAAACAAATACTGGCAAACCATACAAAAAGATTGTTCAAATACAGTACGTTTAAAATACTTTGAAATACACGTACTGTGTGTATTGTAGTGTTTAACAAATACTGTTTCTTTTTTACTCTAAATCTCAGATACAGACGAAACAAGCAATATCAGTGCAATCAAATGAATAAAGTTAATGTTAGTAAACAATGGTCCGAAAAACCAAAGGCTTCCCCTATATGACATATTGTTATTGAGTACAATAACGCCTTCTAACAGAGTACTGAAATATCCATATTTCAGATACGCACGTTATAGGAACACTGCCCCGTCGGTATCGTTCATGTGCGATAAGCACATTTCAACATCTGTTCCTTTAAACGTTCGAAAAATTCCTGGCGCTTATTAAACACATCACGAACCATCCACAAAGCATTCCCGGAGTACACTGACGCATTCAACAGAACTGGAATACATCAAAGCTTTTAATTATCTTCAAACGATAAATCCAAATGGTATCTGAAAGTTCACGAGGACAAGGTGTTGACAAGCCATGATAGTTCTTGGCGAGTTACCGTGTTACGTATTCCTGAACAAGCACAACTATGACGGTGCATCATCAGACATGTACTACATCCTATCGCTATAAGGAAAATCTTTGACTTGTATTACAACAAATGTAGACACATAAATGTAGTCCTCGCTATTACAATAGTCAAACACTTTGTATACAAACATGTAGTAGCATATAGTAGAATATGTCACTTCGAAGTGCGTCTAGTTCCTTACACATTTTTATTCAAAGTGGAAAACACCACAGTGCATTGCAGTGTTCAGCCAAAGTCGTATTACAAATTGATAACTGAATCAGCTGATGTTTTTTCCTGTTACGAGCTATTTACAAGTTACCTTTTCCAAAGATGTGTAGATAATTATTAATTGCGGATGATGAGAAAGCCGATATAGCCACATGAATTAAGGTCCCTAAAATGTGCTTGTTACCACTTGCACTGGACTATGGTAAAGGCCAGACGCCAATTGCTTCGCCCAAACTCACGTGTGTTATACATTTTCGTGCAATGTAACCGCTTTATAAAGTATGTGTATAAAACAGCCTGCCTTATAAAAATATAAAACAGTTTTTTTATTCCGTTGACTATGTGATTTATAACAAAATAAAATGTTTATTCTTCTTGAGTCATGTTTCACGTCGTAATAGCTGTTCAATGAAATAACATTCTGCGATACGGGATTCAAAAAATACGTTACGTCGAAACACCACAGAAAATAATAATAACGTTAGTGGCGCGAAACGAATGTCTCCTTAGCTAACGTGAAGGCGCAAAAATTATACGTCGAAGTAGAACTCATGATATTTATAGGACAGAAACATATTGTGTGCACAAGCTGCTGATTTTGCCCATAAAACTATCCGAAGACGAAATATACAAATTGCCCTGTTTTGTTAATTTTACGCGATTAGTTGGAAAATAATGTGTTTTATTTTAGTCACGTTTCACATCGTAAGAGCTGTCCAAGGAAACAGCATTCTACGATACTGATTTAAAAAAACCTTACTACGAAAAGAAAAAAAACTGAAGAATAGTGCTAATTTTCGCGGAGAGGAAAAAAAAAATCTCCTTAGTTAATGTGAGGGCAAAAAATTATACTCCACCATATGTCATGATATTTATAGAATGGAAACATATTGTGTGAACAAAGAGTGGATTTTGCCTATAAAACTGTCCGAATTATATGAAAACAAAATGTACGCATTATCTTATTTTATTAACCTTACATGATTATTAAAAAAATAAAGTGTTTTGTTCTATTCACGTTTCACAACTTAGGAGCTGTTAAAGGAATTAGCATTCTGTAATACTCCTTTAAAAAATACAGCACTACGAAAAAACACAATAATAATAATAATAATTTTAGTGGAGAGAAGAAAAAAGGTTTTCCTAGCTAATGTGAAGCCGAAAAAATTATACGTCCACCATAAGTCATAATATTTATAGGATGGAAACATTTTGTGCTCAAACTGTGGATTTATAGTAATTTGTCTTGGCTACTCCATCACTAGAACTTGGTCTCTGTTCATCAAACTATTAGAGATTCGATTGAATGACCATCTGCCTTTCAGTCTCCACTCTAAAGCAGAGTAAGCACTGATTTGAAAAGTCTGGTTTATGAAAACTGTATCTCGGATCCGGGTTTGAACCCGGAACCTCTTTATACTTGAAAAATCTGTCTTTTAATACCTTGCGGTAGTAACCTTTGCTCACGAAGCGTTTGCTTACGAATCCTGGTACTGTCCAAAATTTTACTCTATTAGTAAGTTTATACCTCTCAGCATATTTATTTATTTATTCCTACCCCTTGTTATGCGCTCCACGGTATTTTTATTTCCATTTAATGTTATTTACTACAGTCCTGTAAGTTACTGCTACATCCGTTGTAACTTCTAAGTGTGTACCGTATTCCTGCTTCGACTCATTGCCACTAATATCTTTCGTAAAATAGTTTTCCATTTTTCCTATGGACTTAATTTTGCGTTAAAATCTTCGGACGAACGCTATGTTTACATTTCCAAGATGTAAATAAACGACAGACGGTTACGAGTATGGCAAAAAAATTGTAAACTTTGTACTTCTTATAAATGCGGACATATGGTAGCATAGTTGCAATGACATTAAGCCTGTCATAACACAGGCTTAACACATAAGGTGGTAAATAACGTTAAACTGACTTTACCGATATTTAGAATCGCAAATTATTTTGCGCTTACGTCTCTTTGCTGTTTACCAAGCAACAATGAGTAAGGGATCACCTGTACTATATTGTTGTGTGAGGCAGTTCCGTCGGAACTTTGGGATTATGAAATACAAAGAAACTTATCATTTCACGTAGTTTGTAATATTTCATGTATAATTACTACAAGGAACATTCCTTTCACAACAATGTTGGCGTTTATTTGCTACAATGCGCATTGCTCACGAGCTGCAATATTTTTTTTCTGTTTGGAGTTAAAAACAAGGGGAAAGAATATGCCGTTTAGTATTTCGTAGTAAAAAATTGCGAAGGACGCCGTGCTGCAATTCGGAATATCTCAGACTTAAAACTTTTCATAGAAAATAATAAAATTGGATAATAGCTTAATACATAAGCCATGAAGCCATATCTTCCATGAATATGGTGTTCTCTTCAGTTATATTCTATTCCTTCGAACTTAACGTACCAAGAATAGGTGAGTGTCTATGGGAGAAACAGTACCAAGAATAGGTTAGTGTCTATGAGAGGTACAGTATTTTGTTTCAGATTCTTCCTAGTCCTTTATTTTTGTAGAAAAATGAGTTCATATTGTTAATTTAAAGTTTTACGACATCTGGGCAAGATTCCCACTTTTCGGACAGCTACATTTGAGGAACCATAAAATAATGACACAACTGCTTTCGCAGTTACAGAACAATAAAATCAACAAGAACCATTGTTTTGAATATTCTTTATTGTTATACTACTCATTATTTGCATTGCATTTTACAACCTGCCAGCAGCAGGATATCGTAATCGTTTATTTTCGAATATATTATATTGGATTAAATTAGATCATGAATACCAGATTTCCTAATGATGTGGAACGTGTCAGATTAGTAAAAGATAACATTCCATGACATACTTTTTTAAAATATTTCAATTTTTTTAAATTTTTAAATAGGAAAGTGAAGTACGATTTTTTCGTAAAGTGAATTAGGACACACACACGCAACAGCGCCAGTGAAAGATGGTTTGTTTCCTTATCGATATGTGACATAGGTGATACTGTCCAAGGTTATGCTGTGTATATTGATTGTCTTTTATGTGAAGATGTTTTTATTCTATATTTGCCCATGACATTCCGCCGTTTTTCTGAACTTATTTCACAGCGAGTTTGTCAGAAACCATTTCCCATTCACGTTGTCTTTTCACGCAATGATGCCGTAAGATTTTTTAGCTCACATATGCAAGTTTAGTGCATTACGCCTATGACCCAAAATCTCAAAAATTTAAAACGTGGCTAAAATATTAACAAAAATACGCGATTAATTAATTGCTTAGCATTAGTAATGATTAGGCCTAACTGCAAACATATCGCAAATATCTCACCTGCAAACAATGCCTGACGGATTGTTTGCATTATACAAAGAGAAAACAAGAAATTCCCCTATTGCTGTAATGTCGCGTGTGTCTCAGTAGCGGTCTAGCCTGCAAATCGTGCTGTTAAGTAGTTCGGATTTCTTTGACGTAAATTAATTTTCTATCCGTATTTGAATTGCACTTGTCGAATTTAAATGTCAATTAATAAATCCCGTAATCTTTTTGTACTCAATTATTAATCTAAAATATATTATGCTGGGAAATAGAAATCGGCAGTTAACTACAACAATGAATATCGAATTAGGAAAAGTGAAAGCGCTTCATAACTTTTGAAGCGATACAAATGAAACTCTTTGCTGGTTCATTCTCAGTGTTTTCCGAAATCTAATAAGTGGTCGATAGATTGCATCAGTCCATATTTTAGTTCACTACACATTAAATTGATAGCAGCTTTATAGTAAATAACAAGCTAACATTTACGCTCTTCTGGGAGTGTCAGATTCTTGTCTTGTGACATTCAACGGTATTTCCCGCGCGAATTTTGGGCTAAAAAATAACTGCTGTCTCCGCATATTACCTATGGTAGGTCTATAATGAGCTTTGGCCACACACACACACACACACACACACACACACACACACACACACACACTACATATGAACCCTTTGCCTGTATCTAATTCCAATACTACTTAGATACAGAATCAGCAGTGAGTTTTGTGTACACATCTACGCAGTGGCGTAACTAGGACTGGGCTTTGGGGAGGGGGGGGGGGGGCATAGATTTGCTTGACGAGCAAAATTTTAGTCAGTTTCCAGACAGACTACCATCTACCACTCCCGCTGAAGAAACTAATTCACTCCCATCCAATGAAACACCCAGTTTTCAATCTTTACCTTTACCAGATTGCTGTTATACGATTTTTCTTTCATTTTTTTTCTTTTTCTTTCTTTCTTTTTTTCGGGTTCTGGGGGGGGGTTCTATCCCCCTCATCCCCCCCCCCCCCCACATAGTTACGCCACTGCATCTACGGCATGTTATCCACTGACGAATCTCTCTAGTTTTAATTGTTTTCTTTTTTTTCTTTATTGATAATGTACTATCGTCAGTACTAACAAGTTTTTATAACTGTAATTGGATTTCCAAAAGTTATTAAATGTAGTCATTATAAGTATTCGATTCAATTTCAAAAAACATGCCTGCTTCAATGTCTCAATCGATACAGCGTTACGATTATCAATGACATACCAAAGTACGTGCCCCCTTACGGTGCAAACCTCTGTCGAAAACCTAGTTTCGATAAGTGAAAGCGTTCATGAAGTAAATGGTTTGAGTACGTCTTACGAGGCTCAACCTGTATGCGTCTCAAGATGATAGATAAGGTTTAAGTCAAAACTGAAACTAAGTAGCACTTTTTTTTTGTGTGTCTTTATTGTGTCACGGAGGGAAGTTGAAAAAGTAATGCAGAGTGGTTCGAAAAATTATAAGAACAACTATTAGACATTAAAAGAACAAAAATTTAGCTGAGGCAGAATTTCCCGCCTACTCTAACGTTCGCAAGCCCTGCGTGAAATCCCTCTTATCTTATCGCACCATGATTGCCTTCTAAATATTATGCCCCTCATTAACAGCGACACATAATTATCTCTTCAGATTGTGCACTTGACAGTCATTGTTTTCAACCTACAAATTACAAATTTGGAGAAGAGCAAAGGTTCCTTCCCACCAAAGGAGGGATCATATATCGTGAAAGACATTTCATTAAATGGTTTACTTCTGTTATATGTTACAAAAACAAAAATTCATTCTGATTGTCAAGAAAATCAGTTCTACTGCGTTAAAATTTAGCTTTTCTCAAGTCGCAAATGTTGCTGAGAGCGAAAGTAATATTTTACGCCCAAGACCGCGTGTTTTAATGTTGTAAATGAGGAAATGAAAATTATTATGAAACATCTGTTCCAAACGAACAGACATTCCTGATGGTTCTGCAGCCATGTATATGAAATTAAATAATAAATTATACATTAGCAATTTGCGAATTACGCCGACGTCGGCTGCATTTCTTTTTTCTCGCCAAATAATAGACCACCTGTAGAAATTAGCCGCATTTCTTTTTTGTCACCAAATAATAGCAGCTAACGTCCGAATAATTTGCAAATTGCGAATGAGTAATTGGTTACTTAATGAAAATGGGAATATTGTAACATGCGACTTTGGCTGGAAAATATTATTCTTAATTAGCTTTACTTTTTTATAATTTTATTTTTATGGACAGCTTGTCATTGCTACTGTGACGACTGATAATGAGATTAATTTTCAGTGGTCCGGTATTTTATACCATGCACGAACGTTAATGTGTACAAGGTTATACAAAGAAGATAAAGCTATTTTCCATCTCTACTGTGGTATTATCAAGGAGAGAAGTAGTGGATGATAGTGGATGAAGTGGATTTTACAGACACTTTGTCGGAAAAACAAATGAAAATCTAAGAGATAGGTTTCTGTAACAATATTTCCAAACGTATTTCATGTTATATATTTTTATTCGTTGCCAGAAAATGTGGATACGAGTAGACAACATGTCAACACTGTCTCTACTGTTTTTAATTAGAATTTATTGTAATTTCCACGGGTCCACAATAGAAATGCATATACTGATACAAAAATTATTGTTGACAATAATATCCGTCTTTGATGCACTACTAGAAAGCGTCTGTTAAGAATACAAGGTAAAGAAGTCTACAATCCGAAGGTGTTCAAAACATTCGACAAACGACGAACAACACAAATTTTCGTCCAGAACTTCGACCATAGATACTGGTAGACTGGGCACGGCATCGTATTCATGGCACCAACATCTCTGCAGTTAAACCATTATTTTGCCAACAGTCACGTGGAAATAGAAATATGTGATACAGCTTTGCCTAGGATTATACAGACCTTTTTGAGAAGGCAAGTAACATTAAATTCCAAGTGAAAGTATTATTAGTTTATAATAATGACATTTCTTGAAAACTGTCGTGCTGTTTATTATATCCGGATAATGTTTGCCAACAGTCACATGGTCATATGTTTGAACCACGTCATATGTATAACTGCTCTGGTGTTTGGCCGGTCTGTTAGTATCTATGGTCGAAGGTCCAGAATCAATACGTACAGGATACAGGAAACAGTCTCCAAAGCGAAAATCATTCACCACTTACCATATCTCTTGTATGTCATTATTTCATTGCTTGTTGATGTCGTACATGAAACAGTCACATTCTCGATACAAATTTAGCTTTCGGCAAATTACAAGGCGAAACTGAGGTAATACGTTTTTTACAAGTGACCTTCATTACACCCATCTTTATTCTTCCTTGCATCACCTTATTTTAGATGACAGTAAAAAAATTGGAAATATCCAGATATTCGATAAAAATTGTAAAAAGGGCTCTTTATTATCGACTTTTTTTTAAATGAATATTTCGTTTCGTGGGTTTAAGTTCGACTAACGCTAAGTTTAGTATTGAACTTTTTTTTTTCAATTTACCCGTTGCGCAAATTGGTGATTGGGTGTTTTGTGAAATCAGTAACATTACGTAAATGCTTAACACGGAGTAGCAGATTATAACAACGTCTGAGTTTTTTTCAGAAAAAGATCGGTCAATTTTTTTCCGAAGTAGCAGCTTTTCTACTATTCTCTTCATTGTTGAAATGGCAAACACAATTTGTTGTTGACACACTTCGCAAAAATTGGCGGCAGTGATACGGTCATGTTATCGTATAACCCTCGTTCGCTCAAGTCAAGTGGAGCTACTTTCTAAATATGCTGAATTCAGCTCCTTCATTTGTATGTAAACCCCTTTTTTTTTAGATCGTATCTTTTTGAAATAAAACAATATTACACCCAGTATTTAATTTAGTGCCTGATAATCGCCATGTAACTGCGGTACTGACGCACTGTATAACGTAACTCAGTAGAAGGTTAAAACTTATAAATACAGCTAATCATTTATAGACCTTATCAAATAAGACAAATAATTTGTATACTAGTGTCACGGAAAACAACCACCTTGAACAAAACTCACTTATATACAACTGATGCGTAGTTTAAGTGTGGTAAAAACAAGCAAACAGTGCCTGTTAACAGTTAACAACAAATAGATGTGTTTCAGAAGGCTCCAATGAACAATTTGAAAAATGAAGAGAGCACATTTATATACCAAACGCAATCCCTGTACGACTATCTGTTCCATGCTATCGTCCATGTATTCTTTTCTTATTAGGTCTTTATTTATTCCTTTACTGGTAGAAATAATTTCTTACGCGTTATTTACTTACTATAACAGTGTTAATTTCCTGAACCTACAATACATAGTATACAAAACTAGCTTTTCGCATCTGGCAGTGATCTTTATTAAAAGAGCGTAAGCGACATCGAATCTGCAACAACCAGAAGAACGCATAACAGAGGATATAAATTTCTAATCATTCGAATTGGATTGTAATGATGACAATACGCTAAACTTTAAGTTTTCTGTTATAGTGAAGTACAATATTCCATCTTAAAAAAAAAAAGAAGCGTGTTTATTCTACTAATGTCATCGAAATATAAAAAATTCCATTAGTAAATTATTACGCTTATATACGCGGTGATAAGTTTTGTGTATTGTCCCTATTTAGACCCACATTAGTAATTTCACGTATTATGATAGATTATCATTTTTAAAGAAACTGTTAGCTTGCCTCGTCGACTTTAAATGAGTCCAAAATCATAGATTGTCATTGGATATAAAACGGGTTTATTTTGTTTACTAATGGTTTCGGTATTCTTAAAATATAAAAGTGGAAGAATAATTAATTTTATCTTGAACAGTGTCTTGTAAATATCTATAGAATCTTGGGAATATTAGGCCTAGTGTAATATACTCCAGTCCTGCATGAATTATGTCCTTTTTAGCAAGTGTAGGTGAAATAATGTTTACTAACAGATAAAATTAAATTTATGTTTTTGTACAATTTAAAATTATTTTCTGTTGGGTTAAACTACAACATATTTACTTGCCAACATTTACACGAATGATACAGAGACAAATGTTATCGCTAGAAAAGAAAACATAGCAACCACGAACAACTGAAGGTAGCAAAGATACACAACTAATCATTACAATATATTATCTCTGAACTTTTCTGCTGCGAGAGGTTTTTCTGTTGACACTGCCGCTACAATTCCTTTCAAATTACCTAAAAATATGAAAGTGGTTGTCTCTAAAAGTCAAAATTGTTTTCATCCGAAATTACACCGGCAAACAAATAAACAGAAATAAAAATATGACTATTTATTTCCGTGGAAGCTGCGTAGGTTTACGATTCAAAGATAAAGTTTGCATATCGATCACACTTGATAAATCTCTCCTACAGTTCAGTCCCGGACAGTGATCTCTCTACAATATGGATATATAACACTGGTGTCTGAGCACGGAACTACAGCGTGTCTGCACATTCAGATCTTTTCCTCACGTTTTCTGATTGTCCACCATGATTAAATTAGGTATAGGAATTTCCGTCAGCTATTACGCGAAAATAATTGCTTCTTACCTCTTCATTTGAAATGTATGCCAATTAGCGATGTAATAGGCGAATACAGAAGCGGAGTCGAGACATATTTTCGTTTTCTTGTAATGCTTCATAGCAGCCATATTTGAATTTGGCAAGAAACGAAATATGAACATCTATGGCTGGTACGCTCAGACAGCTGAAGTTCAACATCCAGCTAGTATAGAGATCAATGGTTCCAGGCATAGACCAAAGGTAACATAGACTGCACCTGTCACCATCTCTGCTGTGTTGTGGGAAACCAACATATAATACTGCGCCGAGTCACCTGACTGGGTTTTCATCATTATGAGAAACAGTTTTTCTCATTTACAGGTGAAAACTAGAGTTGATTTTAACAATAAAATGACTTCTCGTAATTTCATGTTGTTGTTAATATTAATGCACTAATTTCGTGTATTCATGTGCCCAGGTGAAAAGTACTGTGGTGCTAGTGATTTTTAGAAGCAAGAGAATTACACATCCTCGAAGTTTGTGTTACGCTATGAATCTTTTGATTTTTGCTAGTTATGAATGTGATTATCGATTGGAAGGTACTTCAAGCTGCTCCTGAGAAAGTTTATATGTCAGCAAGTAAGTCATTTCTGGTGAAAATCCGCTTTCAATTACGTTATTCAAAACAAAACATTCATACAGACTATTTCTTATACCAATATAGTCACTTCTTTCCGTACCGCACAATAAACTTAGTTTCGGTGCGGTCATGGCGGGTTGGACCAAGACTCTTTTGGCTTCCCTGAAAAAATCAAATCACTTCTTGCCGAGTGCATCAATGACGTTTCCTCACTACCCTATTCTTTAATGTAAACAGCCAATGCTTTGGCTGTTTTAAGCTTTGGCATCACGGTCTGTGGCAAAAGTCTTTAAATATAAACGGTTGTAAAAATTGGACAGTATGGATGCAAACTGATTTCTCTTCTTATAAAAGCACAACGAAACATTTCACATGTATTGTTGAGGAATCTTACGGAATCTGATGCTCCTTGCATACTGTTATTTGATCTTCTACTCCTGTGAAAAATACGAACTAAAAGACTCACAGTACAACGACAACAATCTTTCACGTAAAAACTGTTATTCTGTTGGTTGTAAAAAGACTGTCAATACGTGTCATCCAGGCACATATAAAAACTGCAGCTATTGCATTAATTTTTGCATCTGCGGAAAACTAACGCCATTTGTACTATTGAAGATGCAATAAGAAAACGCTAAGACGTTTTATTGTTCAAATAGACGCATAATTTCTACTACAAAGGATAAGCACTGCAACTGTCAGCTATATTTCGCAGTACTCATAATGATGAAAACGGTTTTCTGCCCCGAGTCACGTGACTTAGGTGTTGGTTTCAGTGTAATGACGTCACACACCGTCTATGTCATCTTTGGTCTATGGTTGACTCCAACGGTGGTACGGCTCCGTTGCGTGTCGGTAATTTGATCAAACATCAAAGGACGTTGGGTCAATAGCGGTGCGCCGTTGGTACTTTGGTGCCAACGTTGTTTCATTCCATCTTTGTAGTCTGCTCGTCTTGAAGATGTGTTTCTTTGTTCGTTCGTTCTTCGCCGCCGTTTATTTCAATATTTCAGAATGTCTTCGTGAAGAGCAGGTCTGTATCACAAAGAGATTCATTTGTGAAAGCAACCACAAAAATCGAAAAGCCACTACAAACTTTCTGTGCAGTATCAACACTGTAGTGGATACATTCCAAGGAAATAGAAACTTAATGCTACTTTTGGCAGATCTAGCTAATGAATGCAATTTTAGAAATTAACATTACCTGTCAACGTTCACATATTACTTTGCATTACCACCAGTGACATCATTTACGTGATTGTTTCCAAAAGGAAGTATTGGCTAGTGAAACTGTTTCCTGCAGCAAGAAATCAAAGAATCACTGCCTAAAGAACTTGATCAGGTATAGCTTCCTTCCAAAACGTGTCGTAGGCTTTATATTATTTTCATCAGAGTGTTTTTGTGGGTACGCCATATCTCCCGTATTATCCAAAATTAACGATTGAGGTATCATTTTCATGGTTTCGTTCTACACTTGTGACGAAAAATACACAAATGATTTACAGTTATTGTTTTCATAAAAAAAAGAAAAAACTGGCGAACGATCGTAAATGAGACATGTATTTACAGTTGCTTCCATCAGCCACCGCGCCGACTATCAACTTCGTTTTCGCGGGCGATATAAAGGCTATGTAGAAGGTTCCATCTATTGACAATCTGTTTAACTAACATGAACGACATCTCTTGCAGTTGTTTAGATTCTTTAAGCAAACCAAAGATATTTTTTTGATGCGAGCATAGTTTATCACACGATTTCGGTTATACACGCCGATGTAACGATGAAAACTACACAAATAATTTAATTTAATTAAGAGGCATGACACCTCTTACCGTTGTTTAGATTCTTTACGCAAGCGTAGTTTATCACGATATTTCTATTCCACACGTCTATTCACAACAGTTGTTGGAATTGTTCACTTTGTTCAAGCAAGCGTTGTGTACTGCGCGAATGAAATGAATTACCTCAACGTTCATCATCACAGGTAATTACCGCTTACCATTATAATATGAGACTTATAAGTTACTGTAACTTATAAGATGCGAATTATTCGCATGGGTGAACTAATCTTTATTATTACTTTTTAGTTCATACATTTGAAGGAGCAGCTCTAAAATTTAATAATATGTATCGCTAATTCTAACATATTTTAAAATTTACCGATGTCGAGAAGTCCGGTATGAAATTTCCTGTTTAGTTTTGCAATGAAAAAAAGTTTACATTGGCTCTAAGTAAACTGAACTGAATGTTGGCTCCAATATGTGGGCGATGTCGCAAAAATATTGGCCAATGCTGGCGCCAGTGTTGGTACCAACATGTGGGCGCAAGGTCACGAGCAGCACTATTTTTTATTTACAGATGAAATTAAACGTTGATTTTAACAATAAAACTACTTCTCGTATACCTATTACACACGAGGGTAGTAAAGGCAGCGTAATTGCTCCGCAATACAAATATTATAGCGGTGATTTTCGTTTTTCCATGTGACCAGATGAAAAATATTGCTATTTCTTTTTACAAGCAACATAATATCAGATTCTCAATGCTTGTGTTCCGCTATGAATGTTTTACTTTTTTCCAACTGATGAATTTGATTAACGGTAGGAAGATTATTACAGTTGGTATTAACTGAGTTTATAAGTGAGCAGGTAAGTCATTTCTGGTGCAGATCTGCTTTTAATAACGTTATACAAAGCGAAAGATGAATACAGACTATTCATTATACCTATAAAACCAGTCTTTGTCTATTGCATCGACAATATTTCCAGACCACATCATTAGTTAATGTAAATAACCAATATTTTGCTTATTTTAAGTTGTGGTATCAACGTATGTGATAAAAGTAAGAAAATATAAACGCTTGTATTGTGAAAAAATCGGACATTATGGAAGCAAACAGATTTAAGTTCTTATAAAAGCATAACAAAACATTTCACATGTTTCCAGAATGAAACTTTTCTCTCTGCAGCGGAGTGTGCGCTGATATGAAACTTCCTGGCAGATTAATATTTTGTGCCGGAACCGGGACTCGAACATGGGACCTTTGCACTGCCCGCAAAAGGCAAAGGTCCCAGGCTCGAGTCCCTGTTCCGGCACACAATTTTAATCTGCCAGGAAGTTTCATATCCACATGTGCTTTTTGTTACTTATCTATTTATTTATTTATTTTGTGTGTGTGTGTGTGTATGTGTGCGTTGATTAAGGATCGTAAGAAAACCGATGCTGCTGGTCGGTTAAATTTTACTTACCGTCCTGGCGGCCTCGCATGATAATGTTGGCAATCATGAAACGTTGGCATTAGCCAATCGCGTGACATTGCAAATGTTTTATTATAAAATCAGTATTCTACAAGATAAATTACTTTTACTGAGCAGGCAAGGATACATACAAAAACCCTTCAACCATGAAGCAGAAACAGCATTATTTATTTACTTCATGGTCTTTACGAAACGCTAATCAAGTCATTCTCTGTGGATTTCTAATCTTGGCAAATATCAAAGTTTTGAACAGATCACAAGAGAACAATTATTGTAAGTAACCCCCAAATTTTCAACATAACGCTCGCTTGCTGCTCGTTGAAATGTAACAGAAAATTATTTTCAGTAGTAGGTCCACTCTGTAATAGGGCTATTCAGAGTTACTTTCTAAGTGGCAATAGAATATTCTTTCAGTTTATCGTAATTCGGGCATTGTTGTGACAAACTGTTCAACTTCTCAAAGTTATTACTCAGGAGCGTATTTTATGTGTTAAAAATCGCGTTATCTCTCCAAACCTGGTTGTGATTTCCGTAGTTCACGTATGGTGTGTGAATTTAAAATGTATGCATCAAAATAATTTACGATTTTTCTGTGTCCTGCATTGTACTTTCTGTGTAGCGAAATGAGCGTTAATTACGGCAAAGTGTGTTAACCCTGCAATACTAATATATGTACGCGAATTACCGGAGTGTATTTAACTGAGGAACTGTATACACTAGATATCATAGTAATTAAATCAGTATCCAGTGGTGAAAATTCTTGTTTAACTATTATGAAACTATTGCTAACAATCCTATCATTGCTTTAATTGCTTTCCATACCGTATTAAAAAAAGAGCATGAAGTCACTACTTTTAAACCGGTATAGCAAATTTAGGAAGAATCTCGAAAGTTTCCAACTGAAAGATTTTTTTTTCATTTTTATGGATAAATACATTAGAAAGTACTAAAGTAACTGTCGCATTTCAAAATAGACACACCATAAGACAGTGTCACAAACACCTTAAAATCTTCTAAATTTCTCAACCCTGGCATAGAATACAAAATCTCTTGTAATTAATGTAATAAATTTTACGCAAACCAAACTACACAAAATTCCACAATACGATATACACAGTACATTAGAGAAAGAGAAAAGAACGCAACCATTTTATCAGCACTTACAATCCGACAATCAAACAGTAGGCGCTATAGATAAGGCACTCGAAATTTTACACACAGTATAAAAGATATACAAAATGAACATTCTGGAAGATAATAGTGAGATAGCAGAACTGCTACCAAAGACTAAGTAAGAAAAATCAAGTCATATATAAATTTTTAGTTTGTGTTTCTTCCTATAATGTCGACTATAAGAGCGATTTATATTCCAACCACATTTTACTCAGGTTATTAGCATTCAAAATCCTGCACGTCCTTTTTAAACCTGTAGCTATACCTACCAGCATTAGTGGGAGTTGCAGGTTTTGATTTCTGTAGACTGTCTCCAAATTTATTATAAATTGCTGTTACTAGTTAAAGAAAAATAAAACATCAACACAAACACAATTCTAAGTGAGCTATGTTATTACCAATCTTTATTTAAACGAACTCTGGTTGCTCGACAGTTTCACTTAAAACGGCCTATGCCATTTGGTACGTTGCGTTTCAACAATCCACAAATAATTTTCTTAACAATGTAAAGAAAATAGACTATGTAGACAATATTGTGGCAACATGTCGTAATATATTGGTCTAAAACTACTGTGTAGTTTTAAAAAAGAAGACGTGCCTTCATATTATTCTTTAAACGTTCGAATATACACGTAAAATTGTATAGACTCTTCTAAAAGCCCTCTTTCTGTCTACGTAAATTTGGTATTTAATAAAAAACTGGAAATTCATTTTTACATTTCAGAAACTAAAATTCTTTAAACGTTCGAATATACAGACTATATTGTATAGACTCACCTAAAAGCCCTCTTCCTAATTGTCCTTATATAAATTTCGTAGTTAATAAAAAACTGAGAATTAATTTATACTTTTCAGCAACTATTAAATGCGTTCTCAAAGAACATGTTTGTGACTTCAACATTTAGCTTCCCGTTATGGCAAGTTCCCAGCTCAATTACTAAAATATTGCTTAGAGTTGTGATTGTTTGCCGTGAAACGTTCGGTTTTTCGTATTTAACATCGTTCATAAATAATCCTCTGTTTTCATTCCTGTTAATGAATTCGAAATTTTGTTTTCTGTGCGGGGTATAATGTATCACTGTTCATATAAATTTTTGTCAATGCAAATTTTTATTTTGTAAATATTATACAAATGCAAAAAGGCGGCTGATGGTTATTAATACGCTTGTGGATCAGATATTGTCTAAATTAGTTGAAAAGGATATTTCGCTCGTTTTAAATAAATGAACGCGTTGTGACAGGTAGCGTTAGTCGTATAAAAATTATTATTGATTTGTTCTAAAGGAAACGTTCATTTTAACATATTATTGGTGATAGATGCATAATCTGTATGTAAAGAATGGAAACATCGGTGATTATTCATATATTTTAATAATTACTTCAAAATAAATATGGTACAATAGTTCCATCACATGCTAGGGAGTAAGCCACTTCGTAACTCTTAACAGTTAATTACGTCATACATCAACTGTGCTCTGCAAAAGAATGGCCGATGGGCGCAATTTCAGTATGAATAAATAAATAAATGCATTTGGCCAGTATGTCGCCCTTTTGGTCCTTTCGCGACACTTTCAGTGACGGAAATCCAGTGATTTTAGTTTCCTGTTTGAATGATGTTCCCCAGTACATTCTTTCCTTGACAAGAGATGTAATTACATTCTGGAGATTTTATTTGTGTCTCTGTAAGGGATGCGGTGGAGGAATAGGTTCCTCCCACTCTCCCCTGTCAGTAAATGCGGCTTATCTTAACGAAATTTTGCGTTTGATTCGTTGGTATTTCGTGCCCTCCGACATGTGCTAAACAGTGACTTACGGAAAGTAGCCTATGTGTTAAATCTCTATCTACATAAAAGCGAAAGGACACTCATTCACTCACTCACTGACTAAACACGAAATCTCGAAAACTACTTCACCCATGTAGCTGAAATTTGGCAGGAATGTAGTGTATGGGTAGAAGACGTCAGCTAAGAAAGGATTTTGCGATAGGGCCTATAGTTCCGCAGATATGCCGTCATAAACAATGAAAACTCTGTCTTGCGGTACTTGACTTCATCAGTCCACTATTTGAGAAGGAGAACACTTAGCGACTTGCAACAAACTTTAAACATAATTTCAAACCTTTCGGAAACTTTTTCTCGCTGTCAACACCAGCAAAATGATGAAGGACAGTTTGTCGCTTACCACTTTTTCGGCACTCATGCAGTAAAATTACGGCGTTTGGCATGGCGTCACAATTTATTACTCGTACACTATTAACTGTATTCGCGAGAAATGTTACAGACAGTATACACACATACCACTGAACGTAGGTTCGAAATTTTATCATAGTACGACATACATTTCATGAGATATGGACATGAATAATTCATGAAAAACCGCCTCATCACGCATGACGTTTTGATTTGTTACGTCTTTCCTACGTACTCTATTCGCTACATATATTGTAGACGTTTTACATATACACCACTGGATGTACCGTCGAAATAATATCTTATTACGACATATAGTTCAGGTGCTATGTCGTCAAAGACAATGAAATGCATGAAAATTCGCCCTAATAAGCATGAGGCTGTAATCTACTACGTCTTTACTAACAACTCCATTTACAACGCATTTAGCAGGCAGGTTCATGATATGCCACTCTACGAACCTAGTAAATAATGTGTGTAGGACACATAATTATATTACTTCATAAACGTGACATCCGTAAATAGGTACTGCACTATGTTTGACATTTTGTTGAGTTATTATTACTCTCTACGCATCACACTCCGTAAGCAACATCTAAATACACCACTGAAAGGAGCTACAATATTATATAAGTGAACGACACATTGATCAGCAGATGCGTCATCTATATCTATAAATGTGAATGTCTGTTCGGTGTACGTTTATCACGTCTGAACGACAAGACGCAGAGACTTAAATATTGTACAGTTACTGATTTATACCTGACGAAGGTTTTAGGCACGATTTTATAGCGATCTGATAGATATTTAGTAATTTGAAAAATATAACGCGAAATGCGGAACAATAATTACTCTTTGAAAATTATATTTACTCTTTGAAAATGGTTTTATTGGTTGCATTGTTGCTTGAGGGTTAATAATGATTAAAGGGGTGGAGTATATTGGGATGGAAAGTTATCGGTGTATATGACATTCTACGTGTCTGTGTGTCTTTTAATATTTCGCTCTGCAGCGAAATCTACAGAAGGCAAACGAATGGTCTGAGTGTAATTGTTGTCCGAAGTTTCCCGTTGTACACCATACCAGTTCCATGCCGATAGCTATAAGGGGTGAAAGATATGGTGGTTGAAAGGCGTCAAATTACAAAAAAAACGTGATGCCACAGACCATATCTTTGGTCTATGCGTGCAACAATGTCTTCAGCTCTTTCTCTGTAAGGATAAGCATATAAATAAGGAAATATAAGAATAAATAAATAGCACACTACTGACAGATAGCTTATCTATCATAATCAACCAACACGCGAGCGGAGCCGCGGGTTTAAGCTAGTAATATTATAAATGCAAAAGAAGCTCTCTCTGTCACCCTGTCACAACTAAACCGCATAACCGATATTAATTAAAATGGGTATGGAGATAGCTTGAACGCTGAAGAAGAACAAAGGCTATTTTAGAAAGTGTGTTATCAATATATTTGTTGATTTTAAGTTTATAACTCGTTCGAAGGTCGGAGGAAGGCAACGGCATACCACCTCCAAACAGGACCATGCCTAGTAAAGCACTGTGGTGTTCAAACCAATCTTCGGATTGTGGACTGCTTTACCTTTACCTTAACTCGAAATATGGAACAGCCAAGCATCAAGGCTTCTCTTATAGCTTCTGATACGTTTGAAGACTCCTTAGAAAAGCTATTTATTCTTAGACGTTTGAAATTTATCGCATTTAAAAATACTATCAATGGTTGATCTGTTGTACGTAATACAATTGAACATAATGAATACAATGCGTACACAAGACGTCAACGTCGTCAAACCTCCGAACCGATTTCAATGACATTTGAAACCTGCATAATTTATACGTTGTGCAACGTATCGTCTGCAGTCAGTGTTTTACTTACGAAGTAATAAACGGAGTTTCTTTTCGTGTTTAATAATTTCATATTCATCTCGATAAAGAAGGACAGTAATTACCGTCATTATATGCGCGGTTTATATTTAAACCGGAGAAATCTGAAATTTTTCTTTTAACCTGATGATCCTGGTCTTAATTTAAGAACAAAGTTGTGACATTATTTTTTTTTCGATTGTCTTTGACACGTATGCAAGGACATCAACGCGAGCGAAGCCGAGGATAAAGGCTAGTCAGTGTATAAATGTGCCGAAGGCAGTCCAATCGTTTCATCGCGAAGGAGTTACAAACGTAGATGTAGGAAGTTAGAGTGACTTACTATGAGGTCCTAAATCGAATGGCGCAGGGATTAGCTTTATGCCGCAACTTTACAAAAAGAAAACTGTGATAGAAGCGTCTTCGATACCAAAGGTATTGCCAGTGTAGAAATGAAGAATAATTATTCGCTTTTGGAAATGAAAACGACGGATATACTAGCTGGAAACCCGGCGTTGCCCGTATATTTATTCATTTTTCAAGTATATATTAATTTATATAAGGGCTATATGATTGTAAAATCTGTTGGGAATACGATTAGTAGTAAAGACGTAATAGATTAAAACTTCGTACGTGATAGGGCGGTTTTCCATGAACGTTACTGTTTATATGCTCATATCTCCTGAACTACGTGTCGTACAGTAATGCAATTTAGGAGGTGCATTAAACTATTTGTGTGTATACTGCCAGTAACATTTCCTGCGGCTTCAATTTGTAGTGTACAAATTATAAATTGTAACGTCATACGGAATACCGTAGTTTTACTCCATAAACTGCGGAAAAGTAGTAAGCGAGAAACTTTTTTCCTTTCATCATTTTACTATGGTTGCCAGCGAGAAAAAGTTTAATAAAGGTTTGAAATTATTTGTAAAGTTTGTTGCAAGTCGCTAAGTACTATCATTCTCATACAGTGTATTTCGAAAGTCTCGCCGCATTATATGGAATTTTTTGCGATTTCTATTGGTTATGACGTAATATCTTTTGAACCATGTGCCGTATGTGATTCTTAACCATGCAGCAATTGTTACCTCACGGTAAGTAATGTGTGTACCAAATTTGGTTGAAATCGGTCCATTGGTTTAGGAGAAAATGAGCAGCATTGTCGCAAAATGCAGCAGTTTTTCGCGCATCTCATTATTTATGACGTCATATCTCGTGAACTATATATCGTATGTGATTCTTCCACTTACGGCGACCGTCCTCATGGATTGAAGCTTACGTGTACAAAATTTCATAAAGGTTGGAACAAAACTGTAGATTTGTATTGAACACGTACACACATACGGACACTCATATTACTTAGTCTCGTTTCGTCCTTTACTATTTCATGGCATCATCAATCGGCTGAATTGTGACTTACAGTCTTGCAAGTTTCGTCTTTGTTGATGTTTCCACCTGGTTACAATCCTAGGAGTTACTTCTGTTTTGGCCGGCCGCAGTGGCCGAGCGGTCTGCGGCGTGCCAGTCTGCATGGCCGCTACGGTCGGGGGTTCGAATTCCCCCTCGTGCATGGATGTTTGTGTCGTCTTTAGTATAAGCTAGTTCATAAGTAGTTTGTAAGTTTAAGTCCATTAAGCTCAACAAAAATTTGAACTTCTGTTTTACTTGATGACTTTCCGTCAGTTAGTACGAACTGCGATGTTCATGACGGAAAATCGCGAACAGAACTGCAAGGATCTCTGGTACTTCTGCCACTGAGGACAACTTCAGTGAAGTTTGGAAAGTACCTCATGAGTCTGGCTTTGGCAGAAGGAAAGCTGGTAGAACGCGTAGTGAGTGTTACTCAGTTGGGAAGCAGCGTTTTTCCGCGTAAAGCAGAGCTACCATTTTCGACACCTATTTCGAAAAAATGTTCAAATGTTTGTAAAGCTTATGGGACCTAACTACGGTGTCATCATTCCCTAAAGTTACAAACTACTTATCAACTATCTTGTACTAAAGACGACACAATCCATGCCCGCGGGAGGATTCGAAGCCCCGACCGTGCCTACAAAATTTTGGCAGCTATGTAGAAAAGTATTTCAACAATATTCCTTTAAACCGTCTTGATTGCAAATTTTTTATTAGTTAATGACGCGTTTCGCCCTTTAGCACGGCATCTTTAGATTATCTGCGTGACAGAATTTACACAAAATTACCAGGCGGAATTACAAACGGTTATAATGGTACATGGGCTTATTTTGTGTTAAGAAGATAGTATAAATGGTAAACAAAGCTTACAATATGCTCTCCGTGGTGTGACACCGTAAGTTGTTATTGCGGTGTTTCTATTTTCCTGGAATGTTTTTTGGTTTTCCTTGTGGCCCTACAAATGTTCGGGTAACAACGAATTACAATTGGAACATACTCGGTAAAGATGTTAGAAACATAAAACCGATTTTTAAGATTACCTTAATAGAAGCGGTGATCTCTGGTGATACAAGATATACCCATGTTTACAATTGCGCTCCGGGCGGTGGGCGGGCGTGGTGTGCTGCTCCGCCGACTTGTACAGACTAAGGGAATGTGGGTAGGGAGTGACATAGGAAGGCTGTGTGTAAGACGGGACGGGTGAAATCTAGCTATCTGAATACAAATTTAACGAAAGGGAGGTTACTAAGCAGGACAGAAGTTTATAATTTATGTTGGTATTTGTAAATGAGAGGAACTTTATTTGAACAGAGACATCATAATATCTAGGAATGTTTGATCTCTGCATGCCAACTGATCGTTTAGGAGGTGTGGGTGTCCAAAGTAAGCACGCTTCGCTATCTCAAACTCTTCCAGTAAATTTAGCTTACGCCCCTTCTGCGCTATATGTAAGTTTTGCATGTTGTCAATGATAGGTTGTTGATGATCGGATGCTTTAGTGTGTTCTGCAATAGGGGAATATTTTTCGAGTTGGCCTTTTTTTGTAAGAAGGTGCTCAGTAAATCGTACTTTAAAGGTCCGGCCTGTCTGTTCTATATAAGCCCATGTACCATTATAACCGTTTGTAATTCCGCCTGGTAATTTTGTGTAAATTCTGTCACGCAGATAATCTGAAGATGCCCTGCTAAAGGGCGAAACGCGTCATTAACTAATAAAAAATTTGCAATCAAGACGGTTTGAAGGCATATTTATTCTAACTGATTGCTGTTGTACACCATGGATTGGAAATCAAGTATTTCGACAGTTCTAGATTTTTGTACAATCAATGTTTTTTCTGTATCTGTACACGTTTATTTTGCAGGGTGATTCAAAAAGAATACCACATTTTTAGGAATTTAAAACTCTACAACGATAAAAGGCAGAGCTAAGCACTATTTTTCGGCGAATTAAGGGAGCTATAAAGTTTCATTTAGTTGTACATTTGTTCGCTTGAGGCGCTGTTGACTAGGCGACGGATCGCCCGCCAGGCAGCCCGTGACAGAGCACTTCATCACTGACCTCCAAGAAGCCCTGATCTTACCCCCTGCGATTTTTTCTTATGGGGGCATGTTAAGGATATGGTGTTTCGGCCACCTCTCCCAGCCACCATTGATGATTTGAAACGAGAAATAACAGCAGCTATCCAAACTGTTACGCCTGATATGCTATAGAGAGTGTGGAACGAGTTGGAGTATCGGGTTGATATTGCTCGAGTGTCTGGAGGGGGCCATATTGAACATCTCTGAACTTGTTTTTGAGTGAAAAAAAAAAAACTTTTTAAATACTCTTTGTAATGATTTATAACTGAAGGTTATATTATGTTGCTTTAATTAAATACACATTTTTAAAGTTGTGGTATTCTTTGAATCACCCTGTATATAACCAAACGGAACTCACTTTCTGGACGCGCCTCGTATGTAGTCCAGTCGAGTGCTCCTATACCGAGTTTAGTTCCTCGTCCCAGCTGAGAAAGTGCAACCGCGGGTAACCAACTCCAGCGCTGCAGGGAGTGTGAGAATTGAAAGCGGAGCGTGATTTTTTTAATGGCGCGGAAGTGTCCCCCCTTTTAACGTGAGAGGGGGGAGGGGTCCCGTCAGAGTGTCAGGCGGTGTCACGCACGGCGCGGCCTCGCATCAATCACGGGATTACGCGGCCCGGCCGGTGCTAATTTGCTTGTTTAAAATTTACATCGGAACGGCATTTGTTTCTGGTCGGTGACGAATCGCCACGTGTGGCCCTACCGGACGCCCCAGCTCGGCCGCAGCGTGACGACTCCATCAGCGAACGAAATAGAGTCGCGCGCAACCGCAACGCTAGCTAACCCCGACCTCACACGGGCTGTCTAGCTACTGCGCGCCCTGAGACGACCTGCTACATCCCACGGATGGCTCAGTCGCTAGCAGGCGCACTAGTTCAGCACGCTTCGTTAGAAGGTCGGATGTCCTCTCGAACAACCATCAACATAAAACAACAACGATATATTGTCCGCAAGAAACCGATCTTCAATGCGAGATGCTTACAATACTTCTCACAACCAAACTCATTCTCGAAATTTGACTGAAAACCGAAAGAGAGTTTGGTCATATGTTACATATACTGGGGGGAAAACACAAACAATACCCTCACTACGTGATGTCCGCCTCCGTAGTCCAGTGGACAGCGTGGTTGGTTGCCACGCAGGGGGCCCGGGTTCGATTCCCGGTCGGGTAGGAGATTTTCTCCGCTCGGGGACTGGGTGTTGTGTCGTCCTCATCATCATCATCATCATCATCACTGACATGCAAGTCGCCGAAGTGGCGTCAGATAAAGAGACTTGCACCAGGCAGGCTGAACACGACCCCAGTTGGAGTCTAACGGCTATAAATGCCACACGATCATCATCACTGCGTGATAGTAATGGCGATCCTGCTGTGACAGCGCTACTAAAGCAGAGTTACTAAACACAGCTTTTAGAAACTCATTCACCAAAGAATACGAAACCAATATTCCAGATTTCGAATTACGAACAGGGGCCGTAATGAGTAACGTAGAAGTAGATATCATCGGAGTAGTGCAGCAACTAAAATCACTTAACAAGAACAAGTCTTCTGGTCCGGATTGTATATCCATTAGATTTCTATCTGATTATGCTGAAGCGATAGCTCCTTACTTAACAGTCATATACAACCGCTCTCTCATAGAAGGATCTGTACCAAAAGATTGGAAAGTTGCACAGGTCACACCTATATTCAAGAAAGGCAGTAGGAGTAACCCACTAAACTACAGGCCTATTTCACTGACGTCAATTTGCAGCAGGGTTTTGGAACATATCCCGTATTCAAATATTATCAATTATCTCGAACAGAACGATCTATTGACCCAAGGTCAACACGGAGAGTTTTGAGGAGAATAATTGGCCCTGTGTCAACACGGATTTAGAAAATATCGTTCATGCGAAACACAACTAGCTCTTTATTCACACGAAGTGATGGGTGCTATCGAGATGGGTTCGCAAACGGCTTTCAATCAAATTGCGTGGTTATGATATATCGCCGCAAATTTGCGACTGGATAGGAGATTTCCTGTCAGAAAGGACACAGTCTGTAGTAATCGATGATAAGGCATCGACTAAAACAGAGGTGATATGGGGCGGTCCACAGTGTAGTGTTATTGGTCGTCTGCTGTTCCTTATTTACATAAACGATTTAGAGGAAAATCTAAGTAGGTTCTTTGCAGATGACGCCGTCATTTACCGTCTAGTGAAATCATCTGAAGATCAAAACCAACTGCAGAACGATCTGAATAAGATATCAGAATGGTGTAAAAATTGGCAATTGACTCTAAATAATGAGAAGTGTGAAGTCGTCCACATGAGTACGAAAAGAAATCCGTTAAACTTTGTTTACAAGATAAATCAATCAAAAGTGAAGGCCGTAAACTCCACAAAATACCTAGGAATTACAATTACTTCAGACTGGAAAGAACACGTGGATAATATCGTGGGAAAGGCGAACCAGAGACTGCGTTTTATTGGCAGAACCCTTAAAACATGCAGCAGAACTACAAAAGAAACTGCATACACTACGCTCGTCCGTCCATTTTTGGAGTATTGCTGCCCAGTGTGGGATCCTTATCTGGTGCGTTTGACGGAGGACATCGAAAGAGTCCAAAGAAGGGCAGCTCGTTTCGTATTGTCACGATACAGGGGAGACAGCGTTACGGAAATGATACAGGATCTGGGATGGGAATCATTATAACAACGGCGCTTATCGCTGCGGTGTGGGCTACCTACGAAACTAAAATAGCCAACATTCTCCTCGGAATGCGAAAATATATTGTTTACTCACACCTAGATAGGTAAAAATGAACATCAGAATAAAATACGAGAAATCAGAGCTCGAACAGAGGGATGCAGTTGTTTCTTCAGGCGCGCTATTCGAGAATGGAATGGTAGATAAATAGTATAATGGTGGTTCGATGAATCCTCTGCCAGGCACTTAAATGTGATTTGCAGAGTATCCCATGTAGATGTAGCTGTAGATGTAGATCTATCGACGGGCGTAACAAAACATTGAAAAAGAATTCGGTAGAGCGATAGTTCGCTCTCATGGGTTCAAATGTAAGTCAGACACACAGTTTCAACCCGTCATGAAGTTTAACCTCCACGTTACGTCTGCGTCCCAAAACGCACCAACCAATACCACAATAACGTCTGCCAGTGACCCATATACGGAGTTATCGGATGGAACAAAATTTGTGAAATCGTAAGCCTCGTTCCATTTAACTGACAAGATGTTGAAAAGTGAGAACCTCAAACATTACAAGAAACACCTTGCCTCTAGCGGTCCGAACAGTGTGAAACCATGTACACAATAACACTCCATCTTATATATTAACTAGCTTAAGCCCGAGGCTCCGCTCGCGTGTTGGTTCATTATGATAGATAAGCTATCTTTCAGTAGTGTCCTATGAGTCTGGTTTTAAAGGATGAAATGAAGTACAATACCTTCTTTAGATGCAAACTGAAAACTATTCCTATGAGTATATGCACATACCGTTTATCAGGAAAGTAAGTAGTGTAGATCAAATCATACATAAAAATGCACTCGTTTCGAGGCATCCAATCACGAAATTCAACAATAATGATTGTAATAATATCACAGATCGATCACTTGATGTAATGCGCGACACGTCAAATCGATTTTTAATCAACATTCAAATAACAAAATAAAATTGTATGTTAATTTTTTTTACTTCTTCATTTATTTATTCTTATATTTTCTTATTTATATGCTTATCCTTAGAGAGAAAGAGCTGAAGACATTGTAGCACGCACAGACCAAAGATATCGTCTGTGGCATCACCTTTCGCTTTATGTAACCTCCTTGCTAGAGAGTCTCAAACGTCATCGCTGGCCTTCAGGCCGAATTTTTTTTATAATTTAACGACTTTCAACCACCATATCTTCCCCACCCTTATATCTATCGTCATGGAACTGCTATGGTGTACAACGGGAGTCTTCGAATAACAATTACACACAGACCATTCGTTTCCGTTCTATAGTTTTCGCTGCAGAGCGATATATTAACACACACGCACGTAGAATTTTATATACACCGATAACTTTCCATCCCAATATACTCCACCCTTTTATCATTATCGACCCTCAAGCAACAATGCAACCAATAAAACCATTTTCAAAGAGTAAATATAATTTTCAAAGGGTAATTATTGTTCCGCATTTCGCGTTATATTCTTCAAATTACCAAATATCTATCACATCGCTATAAAACCGCGCCTAAAACCTTCCTCAGGTATAAATTAGTGACAGTACAAATATTTAAGTATCTGTGTATTCTCGTTCGGACGTGATAAGCGTACACTGAACAGACATTCACATTAAAATATATAGATAAATAGCTGTCCGATCGCCATAAAGCCGTGCCTAAAACCTTCCTCAGGTATAAATTAGTAACCATACAAATATTTAAGTCTCTGCGTCTTGTCGTTCGGACGTGATAAGCGTACACCGAACAGATATTCACATTAATATATATATATATATATAATTAGGTATCCGATCGCTACAAAACCTTGCCTAAAGCCTTCCCCGGGTAGACATTAGTAACTGTACAAAATTTTACCTCTTTATGGCTTGTGGTTCATACGTGATAAACGTACACCGAACAGACATTCACATTTATAGATATAGATAAGAATGTAAATGAAACTTCTTAGGAACTTTGTGACGGATCGGGATACGAACTCAGAACCTTTTGCTTTCGCAGGCAGGCGCTTCACCGACTGAGGTTACCTAGCATGACTCATCCTCTCAACTGTAATTCCGTCATTACTTCGACTCCTACCATCCAAAAATTTGTAGCACTCCCCGGCCGCGGCGGATTAGCCGCGCGTGCTGGAGGCCATGTTGCGGTGCACGCGGCAGTCCGCCGTCGGGGGTTCGAATCCCCCCTCGGGCATGGATGTTTGCGTCGTCTTTAGTATAAGCTAGTTCATAAGAAGTTTGTAAGCTTAGTGACTGATGACCCCGCAGTTGAGTCCCTTAAGCCTTCCAAACATTTGAACATTTAGCACTCCCGGAAGAAAGGATATTGTGGAGTCATGGCTTAGCCACGGCATTTTCTTTTCTTTTACAAAACGAAATCTGGGTGCACTCTGCACCAAAAGGGGATTCAAAATAATAGCTGGCATCTGACCATCCGTGGGAGAGCTTGGAAAAGCATAAAAACGAAGTTGTAGAGCTGCGGTACGACCCCTTCTTACAATTATCGAAAGGAAATCAAAACATATAGGGATATCAAGCGGAGAAACATGTTGCCTTTCAGCAAAGAAACTAAAACAATATTCAAGGAGGATTTAATGTTGTTGTTTGTTAAGCAAAAAAATAAAAAAATAAAAAAAAAAAAAATTCAAATGTTTGTAATACTTATGGGACTTAACTACGGGGTCATCAGTCCCTAAACTTACAAACTACTTCATCTACTTACGAACTAGGACGGCACAAATATCCATGCCCGAGGGGTGATTCGAACCCCCGACCGTAGCGGCCGTGCAGACTGTGACTGCCGCGCCGCAGACCACTCGGCCACTGCGTCCGGCTCACAGATTTAATTTGCCAGGAAGTTTCATTGTCTGCCCCTTCTTACACAACTGCACTATTGACATCAGATGGTTGAAATTTAACTGCGAAACTCACTGCGCTGTTGGGGAATAAACGGCAACGTGATCAACAGGTATTTCTGGTTTGCAACTGGTAAAGCCTACGAGCACGCAATGAGAACCTCTGTCTTGTAGATCGCTCCGGAGCCGTCGAGGTTGATTTTCGGGAAAAAGCGCTGATTGGAATTTCGCATGACGCTCTATCGTTAACACAAATCTTGTAAACGTAATTGGTTCTCTACACAGAAGACAGATTGGCATCACGAGCAATTACCCGTTGCCCCTAGCTATTAGTGTAGAATTTACTTTACCTTTCGGCCGGTGTGTCGCTTTTTGAGTGTCTGATAAGTATCATCCGTCATGTTGGCGTTTATAAAGAGAGAAAAGTAATTAATAACTCACTCACTGCGTGCAAATGTGCTCATAAGTTCGGCTTAATAGTAGCAGTATGTGTATTTTGTGAATAAAAGTCGTTTCGGTTACTGACATCATCAAATACATCGTTAAGATTGAACTGCTGAGCACCAGTGTCTTTATTAATTTTGCGAGGAAGTAGCAATGCCTTGAATATGAAATGAAAATGTTAAAATTTTTGTAAACCTGTTGGACGAAACTGTTATGGTCAACAGTCCCTAGACTTAACAAACACATAAAACTAACTTACACTTAGCATGACGTCTTAGATCACGCGGCAAATGAAATGACCGATGGTACTGTTAGACGGAGGCACTTATATAGTCTTACTAATGTAGTGCGTTATAGCGTTCACTTAGAGCCTTCAGAGTAACAATACGAATTTAGTTTCTGCTATGTGAGCGTGGGATATGAAGAGTTTCACTTTTAGTTATCGTATTACTGTGACTGTTCAGAGTAAAAGTAGATATAAACCTATTATTAAATAAATCTGAGTTTGTACTATTGCTTTTATTAGTGGTTTCGACATAAATCATTGGGGCAGTATCTGCTTTTGTAAATTTTGTTATTACAGGCAAGGCCCTTTTTGCTTGTTATTTAGGACTATGTCTGGCAAAAAAGCGGAGTTACTTTCAAAAATGTCAATGAAATGATAGATGGTGAAAAATTGTTTGTCCTGGTCACTACACATTGCAAATTTCTTCTTACAATAGTTAGTTACTATCATAACAAATGTTAATTTTACGGAACATATCAAAAATTTTTATTTTAACATATTGTCAAGCTTGAAAGAAAATTGGTATGAGAGATGTTTTTATACACGAGAAAGATGTATTTCTCACTCATACATTGTCGTTTACTGGAGTTATTCTTATTGTATTTTTATATAACATTATATAGGAACATTCCGGTCTTTACGTTGCAATGAACTGTTACTACTGTGAGCCAGGTACAACTTTTTACATATATGTTTCTCTAAGTTTCACGATGGCCTTTTTTTTTTTTCTTTTTTTTTTCTTTTTTTTTTTTTACATCTTGTGTGTATTATACTATTGAAGTAGACTTGAAACTTTATTTTTTCCATCTGAGTGCATTAATTGCTTTTATTTTTTACATTTGTATAGTTCTGTCATTGAAGGTGCGCAAAGGCCGAAACTAGTTGAAAGTTGCGATTTTAAAAAATAAGAATGCCAGAAACAGCCTCAAACGTCCGGACAGCACAGAACACACAACAGATGGAAAGCATATGCGAACTGTTGTGGAAATATTCTTCTTTATATCACTTCACGTTGTTAGATTCAGCAAAGCAACGGTAGAGTGATTAAGTAGACGCATTAAAGAACGTATGCATTGCAACAAGAATTGTGATTGAAACTTAAGTAAACAGTTTCGAAAATATACATCAATGTATCGCTTTACATTTTTAGGTACTAGGGTCTAGTGGTAAAGTGATGAACTGAAAGCATTAAAGAACTCATGTACTTTAGCAAGAACCATAAGTTTACGTTTGGAACGCGGATTGCTGAGCGACGTAATATTACGTCGGCCTTATTATCTTCCACGGCCGACGTGTTACTATACCAACCCCCCAACCGCGCGGTAACTGCTGAGAGGTTTAACCTTGCTTCTCGCTACTCCACTCCTGGACCTGTTTAGATAGTTCTTAAATTTTCAAGTCGTATTTTCGTACTTTACTTGTTTCTTGTAGGACTTGAGAATGGAATAAGATTGGTCGCGAAACATGTCGTTCTGACAATCTGATATATAAAGCAGAGTGTCCGTATGTTTGTACGTGTTGCATACAAATCTACAGTTTTGCTCCAATATTTATAAAATTTTGTACACGTAAGCTTCAACCCATGAGAACGGTCGCCGTAAGTGTAAGAAGTACGTACGATATATAGGTCACGAGATATGACGTCATAAACAATGAGATGTGCGGAAAACTGCTGCATTTAGCGACAATTCTGCTCATTTTCTCCTAAACCACTGGACCGATTTCAACCAAATTTGGTACACACATTCCTTACCGTGAGGTAACAATTTCTGTAGGATTAAGAATCACGTACGACACATGATTCAGAAGATATGACGTTTTAAACAATAGGAATCGCAAAATACTGACACACAATGCGGCGAGACTTTATATATACGCTATATGAGAATGAGAGTACTTGGCGATTTGAAACAAACTTTAAACATAATTTCAAAATCTTGTTAAATTTTTTCTCGCTGACAACCATAACAAAATGAAGTAAAGAAAAAAATTTCTCGCTTACTACTTTCTCGTTGTTTATGGAGTAAAACTGCTGAATACGGTATGACGTTACAATGTATAATTTGTACACTACAAATTGTAGACGCAGGAAATTTTACAGACAGTATACACACATATATTTGAGTGTACCTTTTAAATTGTATCTCAGTACGACACGTAGTTCATGAGATATGAGCACATAAACGGTAGCGCTCATGGAAAACCACCCCATCACGCATCAAATTTTAATCTATTACTTCTTTACTACTAACTTTATTACCAAGAGATTTTACAGACATATAGCCCTTATACAAATGAATATATACCTGAAAATGTCAGAAATAAATACATAAATAAATACCCGGGCAAAGCAGGGTTTTCAGCTAGTTTTATATAACTGACAAGTGGTGCGAGAATTGGCTAGATACATAATACAGTTATGTGATGGCGTCAAAATAGAATATAAAATGAAAGCATTGAAGAACGTAACGTTGTAGCAAGAACCGGAACGTTACTATTGAAACGTGATAACATCGAATGCTGAGCGACGTAATATTACGGCGGCGATATTTTCTCTTCTGCGGCCGACGTAAGAGGTTTTTCACCTTAGTTCTCGCTAATAATGTCCTGGGTCTGTTAAGGCATTTACAAATACAATTATTTATATGGTGTCTTTGTATATCTGCCCCAAGAGACAATTGACAATTTCAATGCGGAGGCATTAATACGCTCGATCCCTTGCGGAAATCCAGTATAGGCTGCGAGCAAGAGGGATCAAATGGGCAGGGGGCACCACAATCCTAGTGTGCTACAAGCTGCGGATTTGGTTTGGAAGGAAAACGTGCCCGGATAGCCTAATTGGTTAAGGCGACCGCTGGCACAAAGCAGGCAAATCCGGGTTAGAATCCCGGTGCAGCTCAAATTTTCATCTTTGCCATTGGATTTATTTCAGTGCTCTGCAACGGCCGAAATGTTTAAATATTTCAAATTCGATTGACAAATACGCCGGTAAACTGACGCTGTTGCGTCCGTAGTTGTCTTGGCGTCGCAGCGGCTGCGCGGGCGTACCTCTGCCGCACGTATGCACTAGGGATGTTACTGAGGTTCGATTCTGATTCCGAAAGTTCGGAATTTCCGATTCATTTTCCTCCTTCGATTCCGATTTCGGTTCCGATAAATTTTAAACGGAAGTTATATCGGAGGTTGATGTACAGTGGCAGCGTGTACAACCATTTTCTTCTCCAAGAGAGTCTACATTAATTTTCAGACTACTGTTTCATCAGTAATGACACCAAGGAGTAACGCTGGAATTCCATTATTTGTCAAAATGACCTGGTTTAATGAAAGATTTAAAACTATAATAAGATGTACCATCGACCAAGTGAATTCAAGATTTGGAGATCTTGAATCTAACAAATTATTTGCAATTGCTATATATCTGTGTCCTTGTTATAAAGGAGAATGTTTCAATGAAGTTAGTGAAGAAGAGATTGAATCTGAATTGGTGAATTTACTTTTTAAGAGTAATAAATCTGCAAATGGGGTTGAAAGTATTGACGCACCTGCAGAGAAACGGGCAAGGTTGGCGTCACCATCAGCTGGTCAGTCTACCAGTAATGATAGCAACGCCCAAGCGATTTTTTAGAATATGTTATTGGATAGCGATGATGATGATATTCATAATACTACACCCGACAACAATGCTGTTTTGGACAGGCTATTTTTTTATGTATTTTTTATTGAAGAATTTACTTAATGTACTGTACTATACTCGACTGCCGGCCGCGGTGGCCGAGGAGACTGAGGCCACTATGGTCGGGGGTTCAAATCCCCCCTCGGGCATGGATATTTGTGCCGTCCTAGTTCGTAAGTAGTTGATAAGTAGTTTGTAAGTTTAGGGACTGATGACCCCGTAGGTAAGTCCCATAAGCTTTACAAACATTTGAACATTTTGGAACTATACTCGACTGTTCGCCAATATTTGTCGTCTCCACCACGCTCAGTAGCCAGCGTACAACGTTTTAGTGTCGCTGTCCATTGAGGAGTAGATTGGACGGAAAAAAAGCTACGAAGCTTTTGTTGATAAAATGTAATTTAGTTCTTTTTCAGTCACCTAGCTGTATTACTTTTTAAATAATAAGCAGGTAACTGATGAATAACCAGAGCATTTTTACTTTATTGAGCCTACCCTTAACAGTTTAACATAGCTTTCTTTTGCCCCCATTTCCGATATACTTCAGTTCTTTTGGAGTCACTTCATTTGAGTTGATTTATTGTTATTGTTTAAGACTTCTGTTTTTATTTTCTACTCCCAGGTACACAGTGTAAACCTACCTGTATTACTTTTTGAATAATGAGCAGATAACTGATGAATAACGAGGGTGTTTTTATTTTAATGTTTGTTCAAATGTTTGTTAAGCTTATGGGACTTAACTACGTGGTCATCAGTCCCTAAACTTACAAACTACTTATCAACTACCTTATACTAAGGACGGCACAAATATCCATGCCCGAGGGGGGATTCGAACCCCCGACCGTAATGACCGTGCAAACCGTGACTGGAGCGCCTCAGTCTCCTCGGCCACCGCGGCCAGCTTTTTATTTTATTGAGCCTACCCGTAACTAATATAGCCCTCTTTTGCCTCCGATTCCGGTTCCGATAAACGAAATTTAAAAACTCCGCTTCCGAATTCTGTTCCGATATAACCACTTCCGGTACCTCCCTGCTACACACAGGTCTCACAGTGCCTTCTGAGCCAACGCGCACGGCTATACCACTGCGGCCATCCCGCAGCGGAAGGACCGCACGCTATAAACGCGGCCACAGTGCTGAGAGGTTCCAGCTCGGCCCTCGCTCCTACTGCTGAGACACTTGCCGTGGAGACGACGCTCCCCCTGCCGGGTTCGGAGCTGTCTTGTTCCCGCCCCCGCCCGCCGCCGTATCCCTTTCCCGTGTCGCGGTGTCCCGCGGGAGGCCCGAATTCCGACGCCAGGAAGGCAGCCTTCCCGTTCAGACAGCGGCCGCTGGCGTCGCCGTTCCCAGGGGTCCCTCCGTCCCACCGTCCCACGGCTGCCCCCAGGAATGCGACAGGTCGCCGGCAGCGCGGCGCCAACAACACCACACGGGCAGGCGCTCCTCCCCCCGACACACACTTTCACTGCGCTCACGCCGATCTACTGTATGTACGACTACTATAGCACACTTCCCTCCCACTCAAGCCGATCTCCTGTATGTACGTCTAACACACTTTCATGCAGCTCACACCTCCGACATATTTTCTTCTCCCCCACTGTTGTGCTCTTCAGTCCGCAGACTGCCTTGTCCCACGCAAGCCTCTTCATTTCCGAATACGTACGGCATCCTACATCTACTTGAATTTCCTTACTGTATTCGTCTCTTGCTCTCCCTCTACGCTTTTTACCCCACACACTTCCCTCTAACGCTAAATTGATAATACCTTGATGTCTCACAAGGAAAGTACTTGGGCTCGAATAAACACATATACACCAAAATCGTATGAGAGATAATGTGAAGGTCCCTTATTGCACTAGTGATACTCCCGCATCTGCAAAACTCTGCAGTCGTCCGTTAGAGGCCTCTGCGTGTGCCATGCCGCACTGTACTTTGACCTGTCGGTTCGCCAGTAGGGATGGTGCAGTGTGCCTCCGAAGTTGCGTTTTGTGATGGTATTTGTGTGGTGAAGCGTCAGATGGGGCGGCGATTGCTAATCAATCCTGCTAATGTATTGCGATTAGTTGAGATGAAGTTACGAAGAATCCCCCTTAGTGAAGATGGAATTAGTGTAGAAGATGAATCATTTGTATGCATTCTCGTATCTGTTATGGTACAGATCCCCTAATCAATGCTAACATTGATGCCTCGTCTGATGTTATGCCTTTTACTTCAAAATCATTCTGCACCGAATCTAAGTACTTTCTTCTTGGTCTACCTCGACTGCCGGTCACGGTGGCCGAGGGGACTGAGGCGCTCCAGTCACGGTCTGCACGGCCACTACGGTCGGGGGTTCGAATCCCCCCTCGGGAATGGATATTTGTGCCGTCCTTAGTATAAGGTAGTTGATAAGTAGTTTGTAAGTTTAGGAACTGATGACCCCGTAGTTAAGTCCCATAAGCTTAACAAACACTTGAACATTTTTTCTATCTCGACTCCTCTTACCCTCCGCTACGGAGCTCATGAGTCTCAGGTAATCTTGCTTTCCATGCGTGTAACATGACTCCACCATCCCAGTCTGTTCGCTCTAACTGCTTCATCTATGGTGTTCATTCCCAATTTTTCTTTGATTTCCTCATTATGGATACCCTCCTGCCATTGTTCCCATCTATTAGTACCTGCAATCATTCTTGCTACTTTCATATCTGTAACCTCTATCTTATGAATAAGGTAACCTGTATCCACCCAACTTTCACTCCCACACAACAAAGTTGGTCGAAAGATAGAGCGGTGCACTGCTAACTTAGTCTTGCTACTTACTTCCTTCTTGCAGAAGAGAGTAGATCTTAGCTGAGCACTCACTGCATTAGCTTTGCCGCACCTCGATTCCAGTTCTTTCACTATGTTGTCATCCTGTGAGAAAATACATCCCAAGTACTTGAAACTGTCTACCTGCTCTAACTTTGTTCCTCCTATTTGGCACTCTTTCCCACAAACATTACTTTCGTTTTGGAGATGCTGATCTTCATATCATAATCCTTCTTCCTCTGATCGGGCTCTGAAATATTAGTTTGCAACCTTTCAATCGAATCGGCCATGCGAGACTGCTTATTTTGTTTTCACCTATTTTAATCCCGCCCTGCCAGTCTACTGTTTTCAACATATGATCCATGAATAGTATGAACAACAGTGGTGACAGGTTACAGCCTTGTCTTACCCCGATTTTCTCATTTCATCAGGTTCAGTATCTCTTGTGCTATCCAAGGATTTCTATTAGCCCTTGTCCTTCTGCCTATATGATCCTCTGTGTCTTTCACTACTCTCTCAGAGCTAGCCATCGCTCTTCTACTGTATTACTTTCGCATGTTTTGGTCAATCCTTGCCTAATGCTCTCTTGGAAACTCTTGACAATCTCTGCTTCCTTCAGTTTGTCTAGGTTCCACCTTATAACGGTTCTACCTTTTTGCACATTCTTCAGCTTTAACACGTTGAATGCCGCGATGACGTCAGAGGCGCGCCAAGGCCGCCTGCTGTGGCCACCGGCGACCACACGGCAGCCAACGTGTTAATCACCTTTAATCTACAGTTCATAACGAGTAAGTTAAGATCAGGGTCTATATCTGCCCCTCTATATGTCTTACAGTTTAAAACCTGGTTTCTAAACCTACGTCTTAGACTACGATTATGAAATCAGTCTGGTACCTTCCAGTGTCTCCTGGTCTCTTCCACATATACAAACTCGTTTCGTGATGATTAAACCATTCTTTTTCCCCAGTCCATATTCACCAACTATATTTCCTTCTCTTCTCTTTCCTACTACCGAGTTCCAATCTCTCATCAGCATCAATTTTTCCTATCCCTTAACTGTCTGAATAATTTGTTTTCTCATACATTTTTTTCTAGCTCCTCATCATTGGGAGAGCTAGTTGGCTTATAAACCAATACTACTGTCGTCGGTGTTGACTTCGTGTCTGTCTTTACTGCGATAATCTGTTCATTATGCTGTACATACTAAGTTACCCGCAATTCTCTTTTCTTACTCATTGTTAGACCTACTCTTGCATTACCCCCAACTGATTTTGTATTTATAACTCTATACTCACCTGAGAAGAAATCCTGTTCGTCCTGCCAACGAAATTCTCTAATCCCTACCATATCTAAATTTAACCTATCCATTCCTCATTTCAAATTTTCTAACTTATCTACCAGAGTAAGGGATCTAAAATTCCACGCACCGATCTGTAAAAGTCCTGTTTTGTTTTTCTTGATAACGAAATCCTCCTGAGTAGTTCCCGCCCGGAGATCTGAATGGAGGAATATTTTACTTCCAGAATATTTCACTCAAGAAGACGCCATCATTATATATTCATACAGTAGAGCTGCATGTCCTCGGGATAAATAACGGCTGTAGTTTCCCCTTGCTTTCAGCCGTTCGCAGTAACTGTGTGGCAAAGCCACATTAGCTGATGTTACAAGGCCAGCTCAGTCAATCATCCAGACTGTTGCCCCTATAACTACTGAAAAGGCTGCTGCCCCTCTTCAGGAACCACACGTTTGTCTGGCCTCTCCACAGATACCCCTCCGCTGTGGTTGCACCTACGGTACGGCTATCTGCATCGTTGAGGCACGCAAGCCACCCCACCTCGGCAGTGTCTGTGATTGATTTTAATTAGGTCTTGCATTATTTTTCCACATATCATTTAACTCAAGGAGATGCGAGATAGCCGGCCGCGGTGGCCGAGGGGACTGAGGCGCTCCAGTCACGGTCTGCACGGCCACTACGGTCAGGGGTTCGAATCCCCCCTCGGGCATGGATATTTGTACCGTCCTTAGTATCAGCTAGTTTCTAAGTAGTTTGTGAATTTAGGGACTGATGACCCCGTATTTAAGTCCCATAAGCTATACAAACATTTGAAACATTTGGATGTGAGATAGGCTCTGTAAGAGGGATGGCTGAAAACAGTCCAGCTAAACGACGTCGACAACTTTTATTTGTTGTGTGAGCGGTGTGCATATGTGCATTGCCGTGATGGAGTCACTCCAATTGTCAGCGATGTTTATTCTGCACGGCTCTGCGAAGTTCATTCACGGCCTCACAGTAACTTGCAATGTTTATTGTGCCCCCTGGCGGGACAAACGCTAAAGGAAAAGAAGAAGTTCTTCACGTAAGGTTTCTACCCAGTGTACTTCTTCTACGTATAATCATTGTAAATTAACGAAAATTTCTGTTTTCAATACGACAGCATAGCCTGTGGAAACGAGTAATGTGATTTATCATAAATAAAGTGACTTTGACGTTAGCTTCAATTGTATGAACTTTTAATTTTGGCCCACTTTAGGTTACGGTAAATGGGCCTTTGCGATCGTCTTTTGACAGCTCGAAATTTAAATGAAAACAACGGCTTAACTATTCACCTGACACGAAAATTGAATAACCTAATTTGTATAAGAGAAAATTCTCTACAACTTTGCTCTGTTGCGTTTTTTCATATCTCGTAGCGTTTCAACGATATTTGCAAAAAATAACGGCGATTTTGGGATGTATGTCTGTCTGTCCGTCCGTCTGTTTTTTCGTAACGTATTCCCTGTTTTTAAGACGAACCGTTCAACCGATCCGCACTAAATTTTACAGACATGATTGTAGGCCGCCAGAGACCAAAACTTCCCTTTTTCAAATTTTTCGGACAAATAATACGGTAGTAATACCAAAAAAAGCCGTTAGTAATTTAATTGTAATTGCAAACGAACCGTTCATCTGACATGAAAATTGAATACCCTAATTTTTAGAGGAGAAAATTCGCTACAACTTTGCTCTCTTATGTGTTTTTTCATATCTCGTATCGATTCAGAGATATTTGCAAAAATGACGGCGGTTTGACACCCTCCATCCATTGAATTAACGAAAACCAGCCGTTAGGAGATGTCATGTGACATTCCTCGTCCAGAACTCTCTGTGGCATACGCCATCTTGCGTTGCGTATTTGATGATTTTCTTATTATAACTTACACGTTATCATTTCAAAGCAATGGCGCACTGAAGATTTAACAAAAACACATCGTTCTTCGTTTGATAAATGATAATCTAGTGTCTACAAGTGCCATATTAGCATCAGTTAACAACGGCCATCAATAGTATGAGATTATAGGAGTTGTCTTCTGATTGATAACTGTAGCGTAGTGGGCAAGGTCGGTGGTTCTGAACCCGTCAGTAGGCCTACCTAATTTTTTTTCTTAAAAGTGTTTCAGACACTCTTATTGATTAATTTTTTATTAAGATTACCTGACATCGTTTGGTCTGGAGGCGATCATTTCGTTTTATAGTTTCCAAATGATAAGCCAAGATCGCAAACTATCAATTTATTAAGTGACGACCGGTTTCGGTGCACTGTGTCACCATCATCTGGTCATATATATATTATAATCTGGTCATCTTGTTAAAAAATTGGATATAAAATAAGAAGAGCAACATTGCACTCAGTCACTATATAAAAAAAATACTTAAGTTAATAACATGACAGATTACAAAATACTGACAGCTCTGAAAAGCATAGTTTCACCTGCTATGGTGCTGCCACCTTGCGCCAAAATGTAAACTATAATTTTCAGAGCTATCAGTATTTTGTAAGCTGTCATGTTTTTAACTTAAGTATTTTTTTTTTATATAGTGACTAAGTGCAATGTTGCACTTCTTATTTTATACCCAATTTTTAACAAGGTGACCAAATTAGAATATATATATATATGATGGTGACACAGTGCACCGAAACTGGTCGTCACTTAATAAATTGTTAGATTGCGATCTTGGCTTATCATTTGGAAACTATAATTTTTTAGTATTTAGATTATTATTTGGTCCAAAATGTTTGCAAAAACTTATAAAACTGTAAATCTAAAGTGGGCCGTAAAACAGGTCAGTGCGATTTTTTTTTTAATAAATATTTCCAGCCGGACTCCTTTATGACGTAGTATCTAATTCCACATTTTCCCATTTAGATTTCGAAGTAACAATATCACCTCCTAGTGCGGAAGTAGCAGTAACGTCTCCCTTGTCGCTACCGAGTCTTTCCCACTCAGTCCGACAGCTCCGTCTGTGGAGCGTGTCTGGCGACCGTGACAGGACAGGAGGGCAATATTTACTGTGTATCCTGGCCGGACAAACGCTAAAGAAAAAGAAGAAGTTCTTCACGTAAGGTTTCTACCCAGTGCACTTCTTCCACGTATAATCATTGTAAATTAACGAAAACTTTTGTTTTCAATACGACAGCATAGCCTGTGGAAACTAGTAATGTGATTTACCATAAATAAAGTGACTGTGGCTTTGGCTTCAATTGTACGATTTTTTAACTTTTTAGTAAATATTTCCAGTCGGACTCCTGTATGAAATGTTCAAATGTTTGTAGAACTTATGGGACTTAACTACGGGGTTATCAGTCCCTAAGCTTACAAACTACTTATGAACTAGCTAAGACTAAGGACGGCACAAATATCCATGCCCGAGGGGGGGTATTCGAACCCCCGACCGTAGTGGCCGTGCAGACCGTGACTGGAGCGCCTCAGTCTCCTCGGCCACCGCGGCCGGCAGGACTCCTGTATGACGTAATATCTAATCCCACGTTTTCGCACTTAGATACCGAAGTAACAATATCACCCCCTAGTGCGGAAGTAGCAGTAACGTTTCCCTTGTCACTGCTGAGTCGTTCCCACTGTGTCAGACAGCTCCGTTCGTGGAGCGTGTCTGGCGACCGTGACAGGACAGGAGGGCCCGTTGTCGGCGGTCACGCGAATCCGCCATTGCTCACTGCCTCTGGAGAGCCACTTGGCACCCGACACCAGTGGCCAGATTTGTGCTCACCAGTGATACGTTCATTTCAGGAAATTCGTTCAAGCGACGCTGAATACGAGGATCATTAGCAATTAAGAGGTACTAGATGCTCGAATCCTACTCGTGCTTCAACACTAGTGGGGGCTGCGTGAAAAGGCAGGTGAGTATTGATTTATACGGCGCTCACAAAATGTAGTTCCTTCACAAAACAGTTGTTGTTCTTGTGGTCTTCAGTCCGCAGATTGTACTATACTGGAACTGACATGTGATTACATTTTCACGCAATGTAGGTGCATAGATCCTGAGAAATCAGTAACCAGAACAACCACCTCTGGCCGTAATAACGGTCTTGATACGCCTGATACAGAGCCTATATGGCGTGTACAGGTACAGATGCCCATGCAACTTCAACACGATACCACAGTTCATCAAGAGTACTGAGTGGCGTATTGTGACGAACCAGTTGCTAGGCCACCATTGACCAGACGTTTTCAGTTGGTGAGAGGTCTGCAGAATGTGCTGGGCCAGTAAGGCCCGTACAGGACCTGCATCATGCGGTCGTGTGTTATCCTGCTGAAATGTAGGGTTTCACAGGGCTCGAATGAAGGGTACAATTACGGGTCGTAACACATATGAAATGTAACAGCCACTGTTCAAAGTGCTGTCGATGCGAACAAGAGGTGACCGAGACGTGTAACCAATGGCACCCCATACCATCATACCGACTCATACGCAAGTATGGCGATGACGAATACACGCTTCCAATGTACGTTCACCGCGATGTCGCCAAACACGGATGCGACCATCATGATCCTGTAAACATAACCTAGATTCATTCCAAAGAATGACGTGCTCCCATTCGTGCACCCAGGTCCGTCGTTGCGTACACCATCGCAGGCATTCCTGTCTGTGATGCAAGGGTAACCCGCAGCCATGGTCTCCGAGCTAATAGTCCATGCTGCTGCAAACGTCGTCGAACTGTTCGTGCAGATGGTTGTTAACTTGCAAACGTCCTTACCTGTTGACTCAGGGATCGAGACGTGGCTGCACGGTCCGTTACAGCCATGCGGATAAGATGCCTGTCATCTCGACTGATAGTGACACGAGGCCGTTGGGATTCAGCACGGCGTTCCGTATTGCCCTCCTGAACCCACCGATTGGATATTCTGCTAATGGATCGCGACCAACGCGAGCAGCAATGTCGCGATACGATAAACCGCTATCGCGATAGGCTACAATCCGACTTTTATCAAAGTCGTAAACGTGATGGTACGCATTTCTCCTCCTTACACGAGGCATCAAAACAATGTTTCACCAGGCAACGCCGGTCAACTGCTGTTTGTGTATGAGAAATCGGTTGGAAACTTTCCTTACGTTGTAGGTATCGCCACCGGCTCCAACCTTGTGTGAATGCTCTGAAAAGCGCTAATCATTTGCATATCTTCTTCCTGTCGGTTAAATGTCGCGTCTGTAGTCCATCATTTTCGTGGTGTAGCAATTTTAATGGCGAGGAGTGTATATTGAATTCCAGCATTACTGATAAAGGGGGCCACGAAGTTTTAAGATATACCTTCCCCCCTTATATATATATATATAAGGGGGGAAATTCACTTCTTTCATAATTTTTAGTTATCTTTGAGCATTTAGGTTGTGGTGAGTGAGAATGGGTCCATCACACAGCTGCCGCATATTCCACACTACTACATAAGGTCCCCACACACGCTCCGATGTATCGTTCGACCAGCCAACTGACCAACGAGCGAACCAAATTCATAGCAGCCTTCCGACCAAGTGCACGCAGCGACTGCTGTACCTCCGTGGTGTGGTCTTTGTTTGTCGGAGTGTTTCTGTTTTCTTGTGTACGCCGTGCAGACAGCGGATGATCGCAGGCAGGAAGTTGGTCGGGTAGCACTACACACGCACAGTTTTTTTGGTGGTTTGGCGGGAGGAGGGGGGGAGGGCAGGCAGGCTCCAGCAAGCATCCGACAAGCAAAGTTGGTCGGGAAGCGCTTCCACACGTCAAATTTATCGGACCGCCGATAAATTAGTCCCGACGTCTCCAGTTAGTTGTGAAACTTCCAATCAGTGTGGATTCCTGTCACTCGAGTATCTCAGGTTGTGACGGTTGACTTCAGCACTGCCAAAACCGTCTGCCTCGTCACTGAACAAGATAGCTTTGTGCAAAAGAAGCATCTTGCTGTAACTTGAAAACCATATTTGCTATGTCGAATCTGTTTACAGAAATGAACGTTTCAGAAAATGGTGATGTTATTTGATGTATCGCACGACACCCTTTCCTTGTTAAAAAATTCACTTAGATTCAAGATCCCTTATTTCAAGATGCCGTCCACGTGCGGTAGTTACCATGAAAAATATTCTACCTCATCCACTCCTAACTGGAATATTCATGTTTGCCATTTGAAATATTCTGTATTTTTGAAAAAAAAGGGGGTACTGCGACTTTTGGTTCACCCTCTAGTTATTGTCCATATTCGCAAAGGCGTTGTAGTACGCTGGTATTGACATGTCCGTTGTTTACTGTACTTGCTAGCTGTTCTATGCTACGATACGCGAGGCCGCTCCCCGTCGGGGGTTCGAATCCCCCTCGGGCATGGATGTTTGTATATATACAAGTGGCGACTGTTCCGAAAGAACAGACGTCACTTCTGATGTTGCAGTTGGTATTGTTTCAAATTCACAGAATGTAGGACATCAACTGCGTATGGGCAAAGCTAAAAATGTGTACCCAGCCGGGATTTGAACACGGGTCTCCCGCTTTCTAGGCAGTTGCGCTGACCTCTACACCACTGGGGACACAGTGATCACCGCACCTGCAAGGACTACCTAAGCACGCCTCCTGTCAGATACAAATTCCCAGTATCGCCCTGCACACAGTAATCAAACTCGTAGTTATGAAACTAATTCCCGTTAGAGTAAGGGCTACAAACTTGCCCACCCTTCCCCACTAACGAAAGGATCATTTATATATGTGGCGTCTATTCCGAAAGAACAGACGTCACTTCGGATCCTGCAGTTGTTATTACTTCATATTTACAGAATAAAAATCAAATCAACTGTTTGTTAAGCTTATGGGACTTAACACGGAGTCATCAGTCCCTAAACTTACAAACTACTTATGAACTACTTACGAACTAGGACGGCACAAATATCCATGCCCGAGGGGGGAATCGAATCCCCGACCGTAGAGGCCGTGCAGACCGTGACTGGAGCGCCTCAGTCCCCTCGGCCACCGCGGCCGGCCCCTTTACAGAATATATGACAGTCGCCACTATAAAGTGGCGACTACCATATATTCTGTAAATATGAAGTAATAACAACTGCAGGATACGAGTTGACGTGTGTTCTTTCGAAATAGACGCCACATATGTAATATGCTGGTGACGCGCAATGATCCTATCGTTAGTGGGGAGGGATGGGCAAGTTTGAAGTCCTTACTCTTACGGGAATTAGTTTCGTAACTACGAGTTTGATTACTGTGTGCAGGGTAGAGCTGGGAATTTGTATCTGACGGGAGGCGTGCTTAGGTAGTCCTTGCAGGTGCGGTGATCACTGTGTCCCCAGTGGTGTAGGGGTCAGCGTAAGTGTCTAGAAAGCGGGAGACCCGGGTTCAGCTTTGCCCATTCGCAGTTGATGCCATATATTCTGTAAATATGGATGTTTGTGTCGTCTTTAGTATAAGCTAGTTCATAAATAGTTTATGAGTTTAGGGACTGATGAGCCTGCAGTTAAGTCCCATACGCTTAACAAACGTTTGAAAATTTTTTGCTAGCTGTTCGGTGAAATTACGCTGCATCGTCACATATTCATCCAACTGCCGTCAAGTCAACAATTTAGCGTTTTCATTTGATATTCGTAGGAATGTTAGCGACCAATTTACGTAGCTCTTGGGTGTATATATTCGTTTACCTTGAAGCGAGAGAGACCTACTGGTGTTGTTTGTTTAACTCCCGCCCCCCCCTCCCCGTCCCGCCGAGTGCATTCGTGTTGACGAGATTATAGCGTGCGTCGACTGAAGAATAACTCTTATCATATTAATTAAGAGGCAGATAATGCGCTGTACACAATTCAGCCGCTATTTATGCACTTCGCTCACGACAGATGGGTATCTCAGAGTTCCCTCCTTCATGTAGTCGCTAACTGCAAATAAATAAGCGACATTCTTTCCAGAGATAAGAGGTTACGCGGGATAATGCGAAGCATTCATAATTTCACGTGACTCTATAACAATTTGACACAGGAGGTAGCTTCTTGTTCGTGTCGAGCATTAACAAATTCACACACATACAAACACATACAGGAGACATTGATATATCAAGCTTGTGATTAAAATATCCACGCCGCAACGGGGGTTCGAGTCCCCCCTCTGGCATGGGTATTTGTGTTGTCCTTAGATAAGTTAACCTTCGTTTAAGTAGATTGTAAGCTACTGACTAATAACACAGCAGTCTAGCACGATAGATTTACAAACATTTCAACATTTTTTTTTTATTCTAATTTTTTTTTTTTTTTTTTTTTTTTTTTTGTAGTAGTAGTATCCACGTTTGACATTGACTACTTGTGCGGTTTTAATTCCTAGTACCATCATGTTCGTCTTATATTCTTTCCTTCGCCAATTTTTTTGTTTCGCCTTAGTGTTTACCACTATTCCTCATTTTTGTTTCGCGTAAGTGTTTTCCACTATTCCTTATTTCTCTTTCACCGTCTGTAACATAACCTGTTTTAATCATTACAACCTTCTTGTAGGAGGGTATATGCCAAGATCGCAATTTTTTCAACTTGCTGCTACAAACGACGTCGAACTGTTCGTGCAGATGGTTGTTGTATTGCAAACGTCCTCATCTGTTGACTCAAGGATCGAGACGTGGCTGCACGATGCGTTACAGCCATGCGGATAAGATGCCTATCATCTCGACTGCTAGTGATACGAGGCCATTGGGATCCAGCACGGTGTTCCGTATTGCCCTCCTGAAGCCACCGATTCCATATTCTGCTAACAGTCATTGGATCGCCACCAACGCGAGCAGCAGTGTCGCGATACGATAAACCGCAATCGCGATAGGCTACAATCCGACCTTTGTCAAAGTCGGAAACGTGATAGTACGCATTTCTCCTCCTCACACGAGGCACCACAAAGTTTCACCAGGCAACGTCGGTCAAGTGCTGTTTGTGTATGAGAAATCGGTTGGAAACTTTCCTCATGCCAGCACGTTGTAGGTGTCGCCACCAGCGCCAACCTTGTGTGAATGCCCTGAAAAGCTAATCATTTGCATATCACAGCATCTTTTTCCTGTCGGTTCAATTTCACGTCTGTAGCACGTCATCCTCGGGGTGTAGCAATTTTAATGGCCAGGAGTATATATAAATATATAAAAGAAAGTTGTGTTAGTTACACCCTTTATAGCTCAAGAATGGCTGCACCGATTTGAATGATGTCAGATTTGTTGGATTCGCCTCTGTCCCGAATAGCATAATAACTTATAAAATATCGGCAAACATCACTTCCTTCGGTGTATGGTGAAGGGTACTTTTGTTACAGACTTCGACAAAAAAGTTTTATTCCGATCTCAATGAAATTTTGCACGCTTGGCCTACAAAATAAGAGGAATGTCACTATGTACAGAAAAGATCTTGATGAAATTTTGCAAATTTGATTTTCAAACCGCCTGACGTTTAGTTTTATTACGTCTTCCCTAATCGCGACGTATAATGCAGTTATTTTACATTTAGACCACTGGATGTACCTCCGAAATAATGTATTACGACATGTAGTTCAGGTGCTGTGACGTCAAACATATTGAAATGCATGAAAACTCGCCCTAATAAGCATAAATTTGTAATTTACTACATCTTTACTATCAACTCCATTTACAACACATTTCGCAGGCAGTTTCCTAATATTCCACGCCACGAAAATGGTAAATAATGTTTTCGTAGGACACATAATTTAGGAGATATCTCTATACATACAAAAGCGAAAGATCACTCACGCACTTATTGACTAAACACGAAATCTCTAAAACTAATGCACCTATCAAGCTGAAATTTGACAGGAATGTAGTTTATAGGTATAAGAAGTCACCTAAGAAATTATTTTGTGATAGGACAGAATTAAGGTGCTTGGCGGAGGATACCTCACCTACAGACTCAGGAAATCTACAATTTCATTCCGATCTTCACGAAATTGCGCGCGTTTGACCTTCAAAACAAGAGGAAGGTCAGCGTCTACCTAAAGTTTCATCAGAGACGAGTGTATCGTCAGGCGTGCCCCAGGGGAGTGTGATAGGACCGCTTTTATTTTCTACCTACATAAATGATCTGATGGACAGAGTAAGTTGTAATCTCCGGCTGTTTGCTGATGATGCTGTCGTGTATGGGAGGGTGTCGTCTTTAACTGACTGTAATAGCATACAGGATGACTTAGACAAAATTTCTAGTTGGTGGAAGAATGGCAGCTAGCTCTCAATGTAGAAAAATGTAAGGTGATGCGTATGAGTAGGAAAAACAATCCCATAATGTTCGAATACAGCATTAGTAGTGATCTTCTTGATGCTGTCGCGTCGTTCAAATATCTAGGCGTAACATTGCAGAGCGCTATGAAATGGAACGAACATGTAAGGACAGTTGTGAGTAAGGCGGACAGCCGACTTCGGTTTATTGGGAGAATTTTGGGAAGATGTACTTCACCTGTAAAGGAGACAGCGTATAAAACGCTTGTACGACCACGTCTTGAGTATTGCTCAAGTGTTTGGGACCCGCAGCAGATCACTTTAAAGGAAGACATAGAAGCAGTTCAGAGGCGAGCAGCTAGGTTTGTTACTGGTAGGTTCGACCAATGCGCGAGTGTCACGCAAATATTCCGGCGACTCAAATTGTTATCTTTGGAGAAAAGACGACTTTCTTTTCGTGAATTTCAGTTAAATAAATTTAGAGGGCCGGAATTTGAAGTTGAGTGTAGTACGATCTTGCTGCCACCTGCTACATTTCGCGTAGTGATCACAAAGACAAGATAAAACAAATAAGGGCTCGTACGGAGGCATATAGGCATTCTTTTTTTCCTCGTTCAATTTGGGAGTGGAATAGGAAAGTAAGTGGCTAGTAGTGGTACAGTGTACCCTCCACCATGCACCTTACGGTGAATTGCTGAGTATGTATGTAGATGTAGACCTTTCACAATAAAAATTGATCCCTAAATACCTTGGTCGCGCTATAACTTAAGAGCGTCTCAACCGATTTGACAGAACCTCTTTTTGTTCTTTCATTATTCTCAGAACAAGAGTTGCATGTAATAAAACTCGAATATTTGAAAACAACAAACTGCGGTTTTCAATGCGACCCTGTGTTTCTATTGCATACAAATCTGTATTTTTTTATTTTATTTATTTATTTGATCTTGGTGAAATTTCGAATACAGAAGTTCACTGGGTACCCATAAATGTTTGTGTGGTACATGACAGAGAGTACCTTGGAAAAAAACTTTGCCGAGACAGGGAAAGGTGGAAACAAAGAGAGAGAAGTGAGAGAAAGAGGTGGATGCAGAGAGAGGAGGGAAGGAGAGATAGATTACGAAAGTGTAGATAAAATAAATACCAGGTAACGCCGGGTCTTCAGCTAGTAGAATATAAATTCGACTCGTCCGAAGGCAGACGGGTCGCTATTTCAGATAATATTTCTTTAAAAAAAATCCCACTGACGTGTTTTACGGCCCACTTTAGATTTGTAGTTTTATAAGTTTTTGCAAACATTGTGGACGAAAATAATAATCTAAATAATAATTAATTAATTAATAAGAGTGTCTGAAACACTTTTAGGAAAGGGCGGGATTCGAACCACCGACCTTTCGCGTCACAGTCCAGCATCTTGCCCAGTACACTACGGCTATAAATCAAATCAGTAAATCTTTAATCTCATACTATTGATGGCCGTTATTAACTGATGTTAATATGGCATTTGTAGACATTAGATTATCATTTATCGTACGAAGAACGATGTGGTTTTGTTAATTCCTCAGTGTGCCGTTGCTTTGAAACGACAACGTGTAAGTTACAATAAGAAAATCATCACATATGCGAGGAATGTCACGTGACATATCCGAACAGTTGCTTTTCGTTAATTCAATGGAGGGTGTCAAATCTCCGTTTTTTTTTTTTTTTTTTTTTTTTTTTTTTTTTTTTTTTTTTTTTTTTTTTTTTGCAAATATGTCTCAAACGATTTGAGATATGAAAAAAACATAAGGAAGCAAGGTTGTAAGGAATTTTCTCGTCTACCAATTACGTTATTCATTTTTCGTGTTAGATGAACGGTTCGTTTGCAATTACAATTATATTACAAACGGCTTTTTTTTTTGGTTTTACTATCGTATTTTTTGTCCGAAAAAATTGAAATAGAGAGGTTCTGGCCTCTGGAGGCCTACAATCATGTCTGTAAAATTTGGTGCTGATCGGTTGAACAGTTCGTCTTAAAAAGACAGGGAACAGGTTACGTTTGGAGTATTGCAGCCCAGTGTGGGATCCTTATCAGGTGGGTTTGACAGAGAACATCGAAAGAGTTCAAAGAAGGGCAGCTCGTTTCGTATTGTCACGATACAGGGGAGACAGCGCTACGGAAATGATACAGGATCTGGGATGGGAATCATTACAACAACGGCGCTTATCGCTGCGGCGTGGGCTACTTGCGAAACTCCAATCGCCAACATTCTCTTCCGAATGCGAAAATATATTGTTGACTCCCACTTACATAGGTAGAAATGATCATCAGAATAAAATACGAGAAATCAGAGCTCGAACAGAGAGATTCAGGTGTTCTTTCTTCCCGCGCGCTATTCGAGAATGGAATGGGAGATAAATAATATAATTGTGGTTCGATGAACCCTCTGCCAGGCACTTAAATGTGATTTGCAGAATATCGCATGTAGATGTAGATGTAGACGGACAGACAGACAGACGGACAGACATACATCCCAAAATCGGCGTTATCTTGGCAAATATCTTTGAAACGCTACGAGATATGAAAAAAACATAAGGGAGCAAAGTTGTAGAGAATTTTCTCCTCTAGAAATTCGGTTATTCACTTTTAGTGTCAGATGCATGGTTTTGCCGTTGTTTTCATTTAAATTTCGAGCTGTTAAAAGACTATCGCAAAGGCCCACTTTTGGTGTTACTACCGTAACCTAAAGTGGGCAAAAAAGAAAAAAAAAAAAAAAAAAAAAAAAAAAAAAATTGATAGAGAGAGAGAGAGTGAGTGAGAGACATAAACGAATCTTGAAAGGGGCTGCGGAACAGTGGACCTTTAGTTAGGTTGTTTCGATCTTGCGGGCATTAGAATTTAAAAGTGATTTCTGTGTGGGGCATGCGGTTAGTAAAAAGCACGCCGCCGAGGCTGGGAAAATTTCGGGAGAGGGAGGGTTAGCTCGGCGTGACGGGCAGCCTGCGGGAAGACGTTCGGCCGGCAGAGGAGAGGAGAGGAACTTTGCTCTCGGCGGCGCGTCAGCAAGTTTTGAGCCGACGTCGATGGCGCCGCGAGGAAACGTCAGCAAGCGGACTGGCGGGTGGAGAGGCACAGCTGCCGGGCCGAGAATCAGCCGGAGGCCGCGGGTGCCAGCGTCTTAGCGTCGGCAGTCAGTGCTGCTGGTTCTCAGAAAGCTGTAGTAGCGGGCCGGCGAGGTGTCCGCCTGTGTGGAGAACTCTCGTAGACCCCCTGCCGTTCCCCATCTGTGTACCAATGTCCCAGGATAGCGGGTGACAACACTTTGTACTCCACGGACTACTGCGATTTCTTTGTGTCGAGCATGGACCACAAGGGAAATAAACTGTGTAAATCCGTAAATAAACTGTAATCAAAACTCCTCAGTTTATAAGTTAAAAGTAACATGTATTAATTTTTGTGTCTCGTTTTGTTTGTAAATCTATCGGACCAGACTGCGTGGTCATCAGTCCGTAGCTTACAAACTACTTAAACCTAGGTAAACTAACCTAAGGACAAACACACACACATCCATGCCCCAGGGAGGACTCGAACCTCCACGGCGAGCAACCGCGCGTTCCGCAGCGAGGTGCTTTAGACCGCTCAGCTACTCCACCGCGGCAACGGTTAAGAATAATTGAAGACGGAACGTGCACATGTAACAGAGGAGTATAAAATCGTTTGGTTTCTTTATGTAAAGTAACAATGTCAAATTATGTACTGTACTTCTGTTTGCTAAAATACTTTATGTAACCGCCTGAATTTAACAATTCTACATGTAGCCGGCCGCGGTGGCCGAGTGGACTGAGGCGCTCTAGTCACGGTCTGCACGGACACTACGGTCGGGGGTCGAATCCCCACTAGGGAATGGATATTTGTGCCGTCCTTATTCTTAGCTAATTCATTCAAAAAATGTTCAAATGTTTGTATAGTCTATGGGACTTAACTACGGGGTCATCAGTCCCTAAACTTACAAACTACTTATGAACTACTTACGAACTAGAACGGCACAAATATCCATGCCCGAGGGGGGATTCGAACCCCCGACCGTAGTGGCCGCGCAGACCGTGACTGGAGCGCCTTAGTTCCCCCGGCCACCGCGGCCGGCAGCTAATTCATAAGTAGTTTGTAAGTTTAGGGACTGATGACCCCGTAGTTAAGTCCCATAAGCTATACAAACATTTGAAACATTTCTACATGTAATATTACTTTATAATGAGGTATGTAAAAAAATAAATAGATAAGAAAAATTTTGTGGTACGGAAAATGTAGCGTAGGGCATATTGGGTGAAAGTGTAGCTGTGGCTGAATGAAGAAAAGACGGGAAACTTACCCTTCACAGAGTCTCCGACTATCACCGTTCCCTAGTAGGCAACTCAGCTGCAGATCTTGTGTTCCAGGCGGTCGGACTTCGTCTCTTACAGTGGAGGTTTCAGTGCCTGGCAAAAGGTTTACATATAGGGACAGTAGAAGAAGCTACTGAAAAATGAAGGTCGGGATATACAATCGAAACATATATTAACAACAAAGCACACAGAGGCGAGTAGCCGAGCGGTCTAAAGCGTCTCGCTGCGGAGCGCGCGGTTGCTCGCCGTGCAGGTTTGAGTCCCCCCTGGGGCATGGGTGTGTGTGTTGTCCTTAGGTTAGTTTACCTAGGTTTACGTAGTTTGTAAGCTACGGACTGATGACCACGCAGTTTCGTCCGATAGATTTACAGACATTTGGAAAAAATTTTAATTTTAGAGGCGAGGTAGCCCAGTCACAAATATCCATAAACCCTCACACAATGCAGCCACTGGAAGTGGAATAGACTTGCTATAGGCCAAGCCGCAAAATACATACAAGAGTAAGAATATAAATAAGAGCCAGTCCTCAGAGAGAGTTTAAGACGAAAGGTAAGAAACTAACCGTGAGTTCACGCACGGTCTCAAGAACAGGGGTCGCACCTAGCCATCGAACATGCTACATACCGGAATAGCAGTTCCCGAAAGACGGCGCAATTGCAGATGTAAGGCGATAGCATCCACGGAAGATTCCGGCGCGGAAGTTTAGGATAGGCTGCTTGCTCCCAAGGTAATGGGAAGCATGTGTCACTAAACGAAGGCAACGGCCGCACGGTGATCTCCCGATGTCGATACCTCCAGGAACTGCAACCGAATGGGGGTCGGGAGCTACTCTCCAGGCTATTTAAAGAAGTGACCAGTTCATTCGTGTGCACCTCCGCGGATGGCGAGAAGGTCCCTGTAGCCAACCAAACAGAAAAAAATGTTCAAATGTTTGTATAGTCTATGGGACTTAACTGCGGGGTCATCAGTCCCTAAACTTAGAAACTACTTATGAACTACAGTGAATAACTTTAATATTCGGACACTGTGATATTTCAATCTTGAAACATCATAAACTTATTTATAACAAAACATATAACCAATGATTACATTACGTGATGTGTCTTGTAAGTAATCATATAAATTTTATTGCGATAACTTGCATAACTTCCTTAATAATGCAATTTAAATACAACTCGGTCCTATATTCACGTTACTTCAATATTCGGACACTTTGCGGAACTAAGTATTTCGAGACAAAATTTTATGGAAAATAAATTTTTCAATATCATGTTGGGTAGCCATTCTGTTTTATCACTTCTTTCAAACGCTACGGCATACTGCTAATGATACTTTTTAAATAGCCCGCACGTAGACTGTCCCATTCATCTTTCGGTCGAAGCTTCAGACGTTCTTTGGAAGATATTGGTGTACTTCTAATACGTCGCTTCACTTCTCCGCACACATTCTCAATCGGGTTGAGATCTGGTGACTGAGGTGGTGGTTGTAGGACTTTGGGGCAGTTGTACAACAAATATTCCTGCATAATGCGAGCCTTATGTTTCGGGTCATTGTCCTGGTAAAATTTGAAGGTGTTTGATATCCCCATGGTTTCAACACTTTTTCGTAAATTGTTCTTTAATATGTTCAAATAGACATATTTGTCCATAGTATTGTCGATGAACACCAATTCGCCCGGTCCAAATGTCGATATACAGCCCCAGACAAGGACGCTTCCACCTCCATGCTTTACAGTTGGTTTAATATTTGTGACTGTAAATTCCTCTTTCTTCTTCCGCCACATCATGCTTAGTCCGTCCGACCCACAGACGTTAAATTTACTTTCGTGACGTCATTCTAGCAAATTGCATCCTTCGTAATAAACTCCCTATCAAAGTCCAATCTTTTCTGTCCATTCTGTTGAGTCACATAAGGTTTCTTCCGAGCCACTCTTCCATTGTATCCACTTTCTTTCAATGCTCTGCGAATCGTTTGAGGATGTACCTTCTTGCCAGTCTCGTTTAGAAGCTCACGTGCTAATCTCGGTGCACTGAGTGTAGGATCTTTCTTTATTTTTCGTATTAGCATCCTCTTGTCACGAGCATCCAACTTCTGTGGCTGGCCCATTTGTGGTATGGAGTCTACACGGTCCTCCTTTCTGAAACGCCTGACAATATCTGCCACAGTACTCTTACTCATGTTGAGCTTGGCAGCAGTTTGTCGATATGATTTTCCTTTCGTATTGTGAAAAATCACAAGTTGTCGTACCTCAAAGCTGGTATTAGCTTTGCGTGGCATCATACCGTCTGAACAGTCGACCGCGCTTGTAAACACAGACCTGCCTCCTGACTAGAAGCAGGACTACTAACCCCGGCGTGAACGGTGACAAGTGCGACACTGCCATCTGTCCGGATATTAAAGTAACCTGACCATCGAGGAGTGGTTTATTTTAATCGCGTTCTTTCAACTGTTTTCCGTTATGTGAAGAACGTTCATACTGTTATTTACAAGACATGCACCTTCATATAATATTTGGTTATGTTATATTTTTGTTTGTTCCGAATGCAGTTATAACGCAGCAAACTAAAAATAACTTGGTGTCCGAATATTAAAGTTATTCACTGTACTTACGAACTAGGACGGCACAAATATCCATGCCCGAGGGGGGATTCGAACCCCCGACCGTAGTGGCCGTGCAGACCGTGACTGGAGTGCCTTAGTCCCCGCGGCCACCGCGGCCGGCCAACCTATCTTGTGGCCGCCGGCAGCGACGGAGTTCCAGCCGTCACGTTGGCTGGCCTGAACTGGCGTGGAGTCTCAGGACGCGAAAAATCGTCTCCCTCCGCCACCGCGTGCTACAGCGACGGTTTTAAATAACGGCCGAAGGGAAACTAAACAAGATTTCGCCATCTTGCCCACTTTCTGTAATAATTAAATGTGCAGTGCCCAAATTATGCTGCTCCCTCCAACCGATGTTCCTCTATGCACACAATACATCAGTAGTGTGAGTCCGGCAAAATTAATGCCTATAATCTCGCGATGGAATTTTAATGTTTGTTAATTAACTAATTAATTAATTAACTGTTTAATCAATCAACTCGGGATTTCATCTGGATTCAGAATTTGTAATTAAATTTGACGTATATATATATATATATATATATATATATATATATACGTCAAATTTATATATATATATATATATATATATATATATATATATATACAGGGTGTATCACTGTGCTTGCCTCTGTAAGTTATAAAATAATAGGTGACGGGAAATTTTAATGCGGTAGGTCAACACAAGAAATGTTACAGTTTCTGCGGAGCTACAAACATAGTTTATTGTAACATTTTCCAAAGAGTTACAGCACAAAGATATATATATATATATATATATATATATATATATATATATATAAAATGAAACAATAGTTTTTTTTTCTATCGTGCATTGGATTCGTTGAAACCAGCTGCAGCCAAATCAATTTAAACTACATTCCTATCACTGTTAGTTTGGGAGCTACAACCCTTCAAAGTTTCAGGGGCAGGTACGCTGCCCATAATGCAATGCGCCTTCTAAATGTGGTGCGGCCGAGTTCTAACGTTGCCGGTGTCACGGAGCGAGAAGCTTCCTCGATGCGCTGTTGTTCGTGTACGCCATCGTCATCCGATGTCAGTAACTGCAGTATAATGAGCCCCGGTTGTTTGTGTGGCTCCAACTGTCGGGTATACGGCCGTGTGCGGCGACAGTCGGCAGTCTAACAGCGCATCGAGGAAGCTTCTCGCTCCGTGACACCGGCGACGTTACAACTCGGCCGCACCACATTTAGAAGGCGCATTGCATTATGCGCCGCGTTTGTGGTATCTGCCCCTGAAACTTTGAAGGGCTGTAGCTCCCAAACTAACAGTGATCGGAATGTAGTTTAAATTGATTTGGACGCAGGTGGTTTCGACGAATCCAATGCACGATAGAAAAACTATTGTTCCATTAAAAAAATATATATCTTTGTGGTGTAACTCTTTGTAAAATGATACAATAAACTATGTTCATAGCTCCGCAGAAAGTGTAACATTTCATGTGTTGACCTACCGCATTAAAATTTCCCGTCACCTATTATTTTGTAAGTTACAGAGACAAACACACTTAGTGGAACACCCTGTGGAGATATATAATTCTCCCTTTGTCTGAGGACTGGCCTGACAGATTCTGTGGCTTTGTCACGTATCTTTTAGCATCACCGGAATTCAGCGCGTTACAAAATGTTTCCTCGAACACTCTTCCAGGCGCTTGAGCGAGAACCGCAGACCAGTAAATGTAGATGTAGATGCAGACGCCGCCCCCGCAGCGTGTGCTGACGGCGCGGGGCTGTGACAGGTGGCGATCGACGTGACGGCGCGATAAGGCGATACGCCGCCAATCACCGCGCAAACAGTTAATCACAGGTGAATGGCCGGCGGTGACAGCGCGCAGCCGACAGCATACTCGCTGCTCGCCTCGAAACGCCGACGCCTGTTAGCCACCTCCACAACAACATACCTCTCATTCCAAGTCTGTCCACCGACTATCTAAGCTGACACCTACTGCTAATTTTCTCTACTCCATCTCTCATCCCTCTACTCTACGTCAACGTCGACATCTTCCCTTACACCGCACCATCATTTACGTCTACATCCACACAAGTACTTCACTAATCATATTTAAGTGCCTGTGCAGAGTGTTAATAGAAACGAATTCAAAAGTTTCTCTCCCCTTCCATTCACCAATAATGCGCCTGAATCTCTCCGTTTCGATCTACATCACATTGGTACTTTGCAAGTGACACTGGCGAAATTATATATTCAAATCAGGAGGTACGCATAAAACATCGTGCAAAATTGTACTCAAGGCATTCTCTGAAAATTACTTCGAACAATTAGTTTATGAGCCAACTACAACAGTAAATTGACCTCTTAGCAACCAATTATCCTGAGCTCATAACGAGCATCAAAACGGATACAGGTCTTAGCGAACACAGAGGTGTCGTAGCGAGATTCAACATCGAAAGTCCCAAAGTTGACGAAAATGAACAAAAAGTATATTTGTTCAGGAAAGCAGATAGAAATACACTAAAATGCTTCTTGAAAAACAGTTTCCACTCGTTCCTAAACGTAAGTGCAGACCATATGTGACTCAAATTTAGAGACTTGTAATCGACAGCAATTGAGAGTTTCACACCAAATAAATTAATAAGAGAAGGAGGTGATCCCCCTTGGTACACAAAACAGATCATGACACTGTTGCAAAAACAAAAAACAAAAAAAGACATGCTATATTTAAACGAACACAAAATCCCCAGAATTGACGATCCTACAGAGAAGCTATAAATTTACCGAAGACTTCAATGAGAAATGCCTACAATAATTATCACAACGAAACTCTTTCTACAAATTTGTCTGAAAACCCAAAGAGATTTTGGTCATATGTTAAATATCCTACGGGCAAAACACAAACAATACCCTCACTACGTGATAGCAATGGCGATCCTGCCGATGATAGCACTACTAAAGCAAAGTTCATAAACATAGCTTTTAGAAACCAAAGAATACGAAACCAATATTCCAGATTTCAAATTACATACAGAGGCCAGAATGAGTAACGTTGAAGTAGATATCCTCGGAGTAGTGAACCAACTTAAATCACTTAACAGGAACAAGTCTTTTGGTCCGGACTGTATACCCATTAGATTTCTGTCTCATTATGCTCAAGCGATAGCTCTTTACTTAACAGTCATATACAACCACTTGCTCAAAGAAGGATCTGTACCAAAAGATTGGAAAGTTGCACAGGTCACACCGATATTCAAGAAAAACAGTAGCAGTAACCCACTATACTACAGGCCTATTTCATTGACGTCAATTTGCAGCAGGGTTTTGGAACATATCCTGTATTCAAACATTATGAATTATCTCGAACAGAATCATCTATTGACCCAAGGTCAATACGAATTTAGAAAATATCGTTCATGCGAAATACAACTAACTCTTTACTCACACGAAGTGATGAGTGCTATCGACAAGGGTTCTCAAACTGATTCCGTATTTCTTGATTTTCAGAAAGCTTTTGACACCGTACCACACAAACGGCTTTTAATCAAATTGCGAGGTTAAGGAATCTCACCCCAAATTTGTGACTGGATAGGGGATTTCCTGTGAGAGAGGACAAAATTTGTAGTAATCGTTGGTAAGGAATCGACTAAAACAGAGGTGATATCGGGCGTTCCACAGGGTAGTGTTATTGGTCCTCTGCTGTTCCTTATTTACATACAAGATTTGGAAAAAATGTAAGTAGCTCTCTTAGGTTATTTGCAGATGACGCCGTCATTTACCGTCTAGTAAAATCATCTGAAGATCAAAACCAACTGTAGAACGATCTGAATAAGATATCAGTTTGGTGTAAAAATTGGCAATTGACTCTAAATAATGAGAAGTGTGAAGTTGTCCACATGAGTACGAAAAGAAATTCGTTAAATTTTGTTTACAAGATAAATCAACAAAAGTGAAGACCGTAAACTCCACAAAATAAGCAGTAATTACTATTACTTCAGAATTAAACTGGAAAGAACCCGTAGATAATGTCGTGGAAAAGGCGAACCAGAGACTGCGTTTTATTGGCCGAACTCTGAAAAAATGCGTTAGAACTACTAAAGAGGCTGCATACACTACGCATGTCCGTCCTTTTTTGTAGTATTGCTGCCCAGTGTGAGATCCTTATCAGGTGGGTTTGACGGAGGACATCGAAAGAGTCCAAAGAAGGGCAGCTCGTTTCGTATTGTCACGATACAGGGGAGACAGCGTTACGGAAATGATACAGGACCTGGGATGGGAATCATTACAACAACGGCGCTTATCGCTGCGGCGTGAGCTACTTACGAAACTCCAGTCTTCAACATTCTCCTCCGAATGCGAAAATACATTGTTGACTCACTTACATAGGTAGAAATGATCATCAGAATAAAATACGAGAAATCAGAGCCCGAACGGAGAGATTCAGGTGTTCTTTCTTCCCGCGAGCTATTCGAGAATGGAATGGGAGATAAATAGTATAACGATGGTTCTATGAAACCTCTGCCAGGCACTTAATTGTGTTTTGCAGAGTATCCCATGTAGATGCAGACATTGAAGTGCATGGCAGAGGGTTCACCGAACCACTTTTATGATATTTCACTGCAGATCCTTTCTCTGATAGCACGCGGGGAAAAGGAGCACTTAAATCTTTCCGTTTTCGATCTGATTTCTCTTATTTTATTATGATGATCATGTCTTCTTATGTAGGTGGGTTCTAACATAATATGTTCGCATTCTGAAGAGAAAGTTGGTGAAAGAAATTTCGCAATTACATATCGTCGCAAAGAATAACGCTTTTGTTTTAATGATCTCCACCCTAACTTGTGCATCATTTCCGTGACACTCTCTTCCCAATATGACAATAGTACGAAACGAGCAGTCCTTCCTAAACTTTTTGTAAATCGTCGCACTCGGTGGGGATCACACAATGCGCACCAATACTTCAAAATAGGACGCACAAGTGTAGTGTAGGCTGTTACTTTTGTAGAATTGTTGCATTTTCTAAGTGTCCTGCCAACGAAACGCAGTCTTCCGTTCGCTTTCCCTACAATATTTTCTGTGTGTTCTTTCCAATTCAAGTTGTTCGTAATTGTTACTCCTATTTTTTTCGTTGAATTTACAGCCTTAATGTGTGACTGATTTATAGTGTAACTAAAGTTTAACGGATTTATTTTAGTGTTTCTTCGCACGCGTAGATGGGATGGTCTGCATTGGTTGTTTCTACATCTAAATATAATTTTTTATAGATTTAGCTTTAAAAGTATTTTGATACAACGTGCCACCCGTATTGCACCATTGATGGCAGAATTCAAAACATCCCTAAACACATTTTGTTTTTAATTCTAACCATGGTTCCAAATCCAAATTTTCGCATTTGGAGCATCAGAATAATCTTAGTAGCACCCTTAAAAGATTTTGCCTTATTTCACCCGCTTAATAGTTGAATTTCCAAAAAATATCGAAACACGTGTTTTTCAAATTCCAATCAAATATATAAATCAAAACTTTTTTATTTTTTGCTTCAACATTGCTTGAATAGTAACGTACTTTCAAAAAACCGTTCATCCCCTGTTTCACCCCCTTAGGCATGGGAATATAGAAAACTCGCTGATGCCTACAGATTAAGATAAACGTCATCTACAAATTTCAAGTTTCATTTTTCGGCGCCGGTTTCTGTCTTTTAGAAACGGGCCGAGAACGCAAAATTTCATTCTTACCCTTTGGCATCTTCCTTGGTAGATTTATTTTTGAAACTTCAATTTGCATTAATGTTTCTTTATTCGTACGTTTGTTGCTGAAAAACAACTGAAGAATGTGCATGACGCATCGCTGTATATAACCTCTTTGCTATTATAGTGTCAAAAGTCATCGCTGGTCTTCAGTCTTAATTTTATATAAGCTGACGACTTTCAACCACGATATCATTGACCTTCTTACAGCTATTGACACGGCACTGCTATGGTGTACAACGGGAGACTTTGTGCGACAACAACACAGACACATCGTTCGTCTCCATTGATTAGTTTTTGCTGAAGAGCGATATAGTGACACCAAAATGTAGAATTTTATATAAGTCGGTAATTTTCAACTCTCATATCTTCCACCTCCTTATCGTTATCAACCCTCTACAACCATAGTGCAGAAAGGGAGACTGATACCTACTACCACATACAAACACTATTCGTTTGCGAAGTGTAGTTTTGGCTACAGAGTGAAATATAGCGACAAACACTTAAATTTTTATGTATATTAAGATTCCAATTCGAAAGAAAACAAGTGCAGACAAATGTGAAAATTATAGAACTATCAGTTTAACAAGTCACGATTGCAAAATACTGACACGAATAATTTACAGACGAATGGAAAAACTGGTGGAATCCGACCTTGGGGAAGATCAGTTTGGATTTAGGAGAAATGTTGGAACACAGGAGGCAATACTCACATTACGACTTATCTTAGAAGATAGGTTAAGGAAAGGCAGACGTACGTTGACAATGTTGACTGGAATACACTGTTTCAAATTCTGAAGGTAGCAGGGAGCGAAGACTAATACAAAAACCAAACAGCGGTTATTAGAGTCGAAGGGCATGAAAGGGACGCAGAGGTTGGGATGGGAGTAAGACAGGGTTGTAGCCTTTCGCCATTGTTGTTCAATCTGTACATTGAGCAAGCAGTGAAGGAATGCAAGGAGAAATTTGGAGAGGGAATTAAAGTTCAGGGAGAAGAAATAAAAACTTTGCGGTTTGCCGATGACATAGTAATCCTGTTAGAGATTGAATGGAATGGACAATGCCTTGAAAAGTGGTTATAAGATGAACATCAACAAGACTAGAACAAGGATAATGGAATGTAGCGTCAGAAAATTTAGGCGATGCTGAAGGAATTAAATTAGGTAATGAGGCAATAAAAGTATTAGACGAGTTTTGTTACTTGGGTAGCAAGCTTATGGAATATCTCCCCAATTGTGCGATTGGATTCACGATTTCCTATCAGAAAGGACACAGTTCGTTGTAATTGACGGTAAGTCATCGAGTAAAACAGAAGTGATATCTGGCGTTCCACAGGGAAGCGTTATTGGTCCCCTACTCTTCCTCGTGTTTATAAACGATTTAGGAGATAATCTGAATAGCTCCCTTAGACTGTTCGCGGATGATGCTGTCGTTTATCGGTTAGTGAAGTCAACAGAGGATCAAAAGCAACTGCAAAGCGATTTAGACAAAATTTCTACTTGGTGCGAAAATTGGCAATTGACACTAAATAAAGAAAAGTGTGAAGTAATACACATGACCACTAAAAGAAATCCGCTGAACTTCAATTACGCGATAAATCAGTCAAACCTTAAGGTCGTAAATTCTACCAAATACCTAGGAGTTACAATTACAAACAACTTTGACTGGAGAGAACACATAGAAAATATTGTGGGGAAGGCGAACCAAAGGTTACGTTTCATTGGCAGAACGCTTAGACGATGCACCAGCTCCACCAAAGAGACTGCCTACATCACACTTGTGCGTCCTCTCTTGGAGTACTGTTGCCCCTTGTGGGACCCTCACCAGGTGGGACTGACGGAAGATATTGAGAAGGTTCAGAGAAGGGCAGCTCGTTTTGTTTTATCACGTTACGGGGGGGAAAGCGTCACGGAAATGTTGCACGAATTGGGGTGGAAATCATTAAAAGAAAGACGTTATTCATTGCGGCGCGATCTGTTTGCGAAGTTTCAATCAGCGACTTTTAGTTCTGAATGTGAAAATATTTTGCTAGCACCCACCTACTTAGGGAGACATGACCATCCCAATAAAATAAGAGAAATCAGATCGAAAACGGAACGATTTAGGTGTTCTTTCTTCCCGCGCGCTATTAGAGAATGGAACGGTAGAGAAAAGTTATGAAGGTGGTTAATAAACCCTCTGCCAGGCACTTAAATGTGATTTGCAGAGTATCGATGTAGATGTAGATGTAGAAGATAACTTCTGATGGCCGAAATAAAGAAGATATAAAATGCGGAATGGCTAAGGGAAGAAAAGTGTTTCTGAAGAAGCGAACTTGTTGACATCCAATATTAGTTTAAATGTTAGGAAGTCCTTCCTGAAGGCATTTGTCTGGAGTGTAGCATGGAAGTGAAGCGTGGACAATAAGGAGTTCAGACAAAAAGATGATGGAAGCTTTTGAAATGTGGTGGTACAGACGAATGATGAAAATTAGATGGGTAGATCACGTAACTAATGAGGAGGTGCTCAACAGAATTGGGGAGAAAAGGAATTTCTGGCGGATTGTGACTAAGAGAAGGGATGGGTTGGTGGGACACATCCTGAGACATCAAGGAATCGTCAACTTAGCATTAGAAGGAAGCGTGTGGGGGTAAAAATCGTAGAGGGAGACCGAGGGACGAATACAGTAATCAGATTCAAAGGGATGTAGGTTGCCGAAAGTATTCTCAGACGAAGAGGCTTGCACAGGACAGGGTAGCGTGGAGAGCCGCATCAATCCAGTCTGCGGACTCAAGACCACGACAACAACAATTAAGATATATTTGTAAACAATGTCGACCTTTGCGTTTTTATGAAGCGAAAATGCAATTTATGAAATGTTTTAGGTTGTTCTTGTGTGCTGGGTTTATGAGGCCCTGCTGCCCCGGTGCACCGTCGCGCCCTCTTGCCTCGGTGCAGCCTATCGCTACACACGGAGGCTCGCCGACTGCCCCATTGGACCTCGGCGGTCCTGGCGTGGCCCCATTTAACCGCCGCTATTCAGTCGCACCCCCCGACCCGCAGCCACTGGCGGAAGGGTTGGCGCCCCTCCTCGCCAGACAGGGGGTGTGTCGCGGTCGTTCCGCTCTCACGGCCGCTTCCAGTCCATCGAAAACTCGTCCGGCCCCGAATCGCTGCCCTGACAACAAGCGGAGCAGCTTCCGCTGCAGGGAGGGGTGTGCGCTCTGCCCGTGCAAAGCGAGCGGACGCCACACCGCATTAAACTGCACGGATGGCTACTCAAACTCTGAAACCGACACAAAGGTTTCGGTTACGCCCTATTTCGGCCAAAATATCTCTTTCGGCCGCCTGTTATCAGCCGAATATTCAGCTTGGCCGAAATTAGCTTCCTTGAACTTACTGATGAAGTCAGCTAGCGTTCTGGATGGATTCAGTCAACAATAACACTTTAAATATACATTCATTACTTCGCAATTTGCGAGACTTTCCGACTTTAGCTGCTCTTCTTCAGTTGGTCTATCATACTGTAACATATGAAAATTTGTGCCGGACCGGGACTCGAACCCGGGTCTCTCGCTTTTCGCGAGCGGCCGCCTTAACCACTCGAACTCCCGGACACGCTCCCCGGCCAGACCCAAACTTCCATATGTGAGCACTAAGGGAAGTAGACAACGAAACCAGCTGAGTGCCAAAGTCTGAATCAACATAGCAGGTGTGAGATGTCATTTGGAATATTTCATCCTGATACTGGTCCTCAGTGTGCCATCGGCTCTCATGTTGAGTGCCAAAGTCGCGATACACACAGGGAACAATCATTTTGTAACATATGAAAATTTGTGCCGGACCGGGAATCGAACCCGGGTCTCTCGCTTTTCGCGAGCGGTCGCCTTAACCACTCGGCCACCCGGACACGCTCCCCTGCCAGACGCAAACTTCCATACGTTACAGTTGTCTACTTGTCATAGTGCTCGCACGCATTTTAGCAGTGATTCCCGAGACGGGGAGAGATATACTACACCATCTTTAGCCTGTCTTGGCTGTCATATTTACCATGATACGTTGCCCCTAAGCGACGCACGTATCACGGTAAATAATAACGCTTTACCTCAATTGACGGTGCGCCGTTTAACTGTTAGGACTCTCTCATCCCGCGTAAAAATTGTAATAATAAAAGAAGGAATCTTAGGGTTTAACGTCCCGTCGACAGCGTGGTTATTAGAGACGGAGCTTACGCTCGGATTTTTCGGTAAGGATGGGGGAGGGATATCGGCTGTGTCCTTTGAAAGGAACCATCCCGGCTTTTGCCTGGAGTGATTTAGGAAAATCACGGAAAACCTAAATCTGGATGGCCAGAGGTGGATTTGAACCACCGTCCTTCCGAATACGAGTCCAGTGTGTTACCACTGCGCCACCTCGCTCGGTGCGTAAAAATTGTAGGCATTTTCTTGTCAAGCACAATAGAATACAATCGTGATATACTATGTTAGTACCAGTTTAACTTAATCATTATTCTATGCAATGGAACGGGTTATAGCCGAGCGGTCTAAAGCGCCTCGCTGCGAAGCGCGCGATTGCTCACCGTCGGAGGTTCGAGTCCTCCCTAAGGCGTGCGTGCGTGCGTGCGTGTGTGCGTGCGTGCGTGTGTGTGTGTGTGTGTGTGTGTGTGTGTTGTCCTTAGTTTAACTTAGTTTAAGTATTTTGTAAGCCTAGGGACTAATAATCAACGCAGTTAAGTCCCATAGATTAACAAACATTTTATTTTTTTGAATTATTTTGCGAACGAATTATCCTGTTATTATGCTGTAAAGTTTTATTAATGAGTTTCCTTGAAAGCGAGGAGCTTTTTTGAATAACTAATATGGGTTTAGCAAACATTGATCATTTGGTACGCACCTTCCCTGTACAATTCGCGAAAATTTATACTGACAACAATAATACTGTCAGTTGGAAATTTGACTACTTTTCGAAATACTTTCTGCGGCACTTATTGAACCTGATTCAATACCAAAAATTAAATATGTAAAGTTGTATGTCGATTACAAAACCGGAAGTGAAGATGGCAACATAAGACTAGCGCTCTCAAGAACAATATCGTAAAGGCTACTCATGGAAGCAAACAAATGATTACTTCTACGTATTTTCGATTATGCTTGTCATGTTGAGGCTCTGACATTTCGTAGTACATATTTGGCATGTTTGTTGTGTACCTAACGAGTATCTTCTACAAAAATGTATACAGGACTAAGGAATTAGTGGTAGCTATACAGTAGTTTCGTTAATTCCAGGTAAACGGGACCGGGATCACATCGATCGAAATTTACGTTTGAAGAAGAAGAAAATCCACCTTGAAAAGAATACACGTGTAAAAAATATAACCTTTTTTCACACAAAGTTTTTAAATAGACATTTACATTAGTAGCCAAAAGCAATTAAAGTCTTTTCATTATTTACTTCGCATTATAACGATGGAGCGCCCTTTTCTGTGAAGCTGGATGTACCTGCAGTTGTTTTGTTTTGTGACGCCCGTATTTCTGGTAAACTCGAAATTCCGGTACTCGAAATACTGTGTCGAGTTCAGTTTATTTATTAACTAACTTCCTTTATTTTTTCTTTTTTAGGTACAAAATGTCACAACGAGGAGAAAAAAAACATCCAGTTTGGAAGTTCTTTCATAAAAGTTCCGTCTATTTGTCTAAACCTATTCGCCTTCCATGTCATCTCCTACGGACTCAAGAAGGCTTAGTACAGGGAGGGGATCTCGAATAATGTGGGATACTAATTTCAAAATCAAATGTTCAAATGTTTGTATAGCTTATGGGACTTAACTACGGGGTCATCAGTCCCTAAACTTACAAACTACTTATGAACTAACTAAGATTAAGGACTGCACAAATATCCATGCCCCAGGGGGGATTCTAACCACCGACCGTAGTGGCCGTGCAGACCGTGACTGGAGCGCCTCAGTCCCCTCGGCCACCGCGGCCGGCGATACTAATTTGTGGTGTAACGTAAATACACAGAAATTTTAAATTAATTATGCAAGTTTCGGTTTCGGTTGAAACTAAAAGAGGAGACGAATATTCGGTTATCGTTTCGACCACAAATCATGTTTCAGTTGGATTCTATTGTACAGACACTCTTTACTGCTCGGCAGAGACTGCGCCGTGTGTAAGAAGTCATAAAGTAACTACAGACGTTGATAGCTAAAAGTAATGCTGCCAATATTCCGCCGTATGCAAGACACCAATTTTTGTTACATTTCCCTTACATGTTTCAGCACATTTTGTGCTATCTTCAGTGGGATAACTTTATTGTTTCTCTGAAAATTATATTACTACTGTACAAATGGCTTTTGCTAAACATCTGAAAGTTTCTACAAAATCTTTAACTGTGTTGTTGATTGAGTTTGCAGACAAAATTATATATTTTACTTTTTTTACGAAAATTAGGCCTAGAAATACGACGAGGTAAGGTTCTTTTCCAGTTAGTTTTAGGGAAAATATTGCTTCCCTGATTCCTCTGTCTTTTTGGAATCCAAACTGATCTTTTGACAGTGTGGATTCAACTGTTTCCTCTATTCTTCTTCTTCTTTGAGTAGGTTTCAACTGGACGTCTTCCACATCGTTCTGTTCTGGGCATCCTCCTTCATTTGTCTGCAGTTACTTCCTTTCTTCACGTCAGTTCGCAAAATGTTCAAATGTTTGTTAAGCTTATGGGACTTAACTACGGGGTTATCAGTCCCTAAACTTACAAACTACTTATCAACTACCTTATACTAAAGACGGCACAAATATCCATGCCCGAGGGGGGATTCGAACCCCCGACCGTAGTGGCCGTGAAGACCGTGACTGGAGCGCCTCAGTCTCCTCGGCCACCGCGGCCGGCGTCAGTTCGCATTCGCTTTAGGATAATTGAGGTTAATATCTTATTCCAATGTTGACTGGAAAACACTCTTTCAAATTCTGAACTCAGTAGACGTAAAATACAGGAAACGAAAGGTTATGCAAAACTTGTACAAAAACCAGAGCACACTTATAAGAGTCGAGAGATACGAAAGGGGCGCAGCTATTGAGAATGGAGTAAGACAGGGTTGTACCTTTCTCCAATGTTATTCAGTTTGTACACTGAGCAAGCTGCGAAGGGATGGAAGGAGAAATCTGGAGAAGGAATTAAAGTTCAGGCTGAAGAAATAAAAACATTGCGTTTCGCCGATGGCATTGTTATTCTGTCAGAAACGGAAAAGGACCTGGAAGAACAACTGAATGGAATGTACAGTATGTTGAAAGGATCGTATAACACGAATATTAACAAGAAGAATACAAGGGTAATGGAATGTAGTCTAAGAAAATCAGGCGATACTGAAGGAATTAGATTAGGTAATGAGACAATAAAATTGTAGATGGGTTTTGTTATTTGGATAGAAAAATAACTCCTCATGGCCGAAGTAAAATAATATAAAATGCAGACTGGCTATGGGAAGAAAAGCGTTTTTGAAAAATAGTTAATTGTTGGAAAAACTGAAATTTAGAACACTCTGCTAACGTTGTGTATCCAAAATTCTTAATTAACGACAAAAAAAAAAAAAAAACAACGGATGGGCAATGCACTTCATTTTTTTGCACGCTACAATGAAGAAGGTTACGGTTTTCTTTCTCGGATAGTTACGGAGGATGAAACAAGGGTAGCGTAAGACACCCCTGAAACAAAACGGCCACGAATGCAATGGAGACACACTTCATTCCCAAGATAATCTTGACAGCAAGAGAAATCACGTGCACTGTTTTTGGGACAGTAAAGACGTTTTGCTGAGAGATTTCTTACCACGAGGCCATATAGCCAATTCACATGGTTACAGCGAGACCATTGAGAAATTGAGCCGCGCAATACAGAATAAGCGCCGAGGATTGCTGTCAAAAGGTGTTGCTTCTTTCCACTTCCACGATACTGCCCGACCTCACACGGCGAATGTCACCGAACAAGTCTTACTGGAATGTCATCCTCCGTACAGCCCGGACCTCGCTCTTAGCGACTTTCATCTATTCTTACACCTAAAATCTGTTTTAGGTGGTCAACGATGATGATGAGCTGAAAAAACATGTCACCTCATGGTTGAATACACAGGCGGCAACCTTCTATGAAGAAGGCATACAAAAACTTCTGCCACGCTATGACAAGTCCCTACAAAATTTCAGAAACTATGTATAAAAGTATTTTAACAGCTGTTGTAAATTTCTGTAGAATAATTTTTTTTCTGTATCTGTACACGTTTGTTTTATATAATCACAAACAGAACTTACTTTGTGGACATACCTCGTATCTGCTTTGTTCATGCGAACCTGAGCATGTTCTCGGAATCCAAAGTATAACGTGCCGGGTGATCAAAAAGTCACTATAAATTTGAAATGTTAATAAATCACGAAATAATGTAGATAGAGAGGTAAAAATTGACACACATGCTTAGAATTACATGGGGTTTTATTAGAACAAAAAAAAGTTCAACACATGTCTGACAGATGGCGCTTCATCTGATCAGAAAAGCAATAATTAGCATAACAAATTAAGACAAAGCAAAGATGATGTTCTTTATAGGAAATGCTCAATATGTTCACCATCATTCCTCATCAATAGCTGTAGTTGCGGAATAATGTTTTGAACAGCACTGTAAAGCATGTCCGGAGTTATGGTGAGGCATTGGCGTCGGATGTTGTCTTTCAGCATCCCTAGAGATGTCGGTCAATCACGATACACTTGCGACTTCAGGTAACCCCAAAGCCAATAATCGCACGGACTGAGGTCTGGGGACCTGGGAGACCAAGCATGACGAAAATGGCGGCTGAGCACACGATCATCACAAAACGACGCGCGCAAGAGATCTTTCACGCGTCTAGCGATATGGGGTGGAGCGCCATCCTACATAAAAGTCGTACGTTCCAGCAGGTGTTTATCAGCCAGGCTGGGGATGATGCGATTCTGTAACATATCGGCGTACCTCTCACCCGTTCAAATGTTCAAATGTGTGTTAAGTTTATGGGACTTAACTACGGGGTCATCAGTCCCTACCTCTCACCCGTCACGGTAGCAGTTACAAAACCAGAATCGCGCAGTTCCTCGAAGAAAAAAGGCCCGATAACGGTAGATGTGGTTCTAATAAAACCCCATGTCATTCCAAGCATGTGTGTCGAATTTTTACCTCTCTATCTACATTATTTCGTTATTTATTTACTTTTCAAATTTATACTGACTTTTTTTTATCACCTGATAGGTACTCTGTTTTATTTATACGGCTCAATAACGCGATTACAGTAACGAAGACACGACAGACGGAAGTCGTTCCGAGCTCTTGCCAGAAACACTCGGTGTTGTCTGGCGAAGGGGTTGGCTTCCTGAGGGGTGGACGGAAGGGAAGGGTTGCGGTAATGCGCCGGCAAACCCCGGCGTGACGTTTACACGTGCTCGCCGCTACCCCTGTCCGGATTACAGACACCCCTAGTCAAAGGGGTGGCGCGACGCGGCGGAAAGCCAATCAGCTGGGAGGTTGTGCCCTGCCCTGACACCGCAGCCGACTCCTGCGGGCGCTCTGTTCTCTGACGCTGACTCACTCTGCTGAACCGCGCGCTGTTGAGGGCCCTATACACGATGCCATTTATTGGACCAATTCGTTGCTCATCCCATAAATTGGGCGGTTTTTGGCGCTACCCGACCAACTTTCCTTGACGGTCGGTTGGTTGTGCCTGACCACCCGATCTCCGATTCCCCCACCACTTCACCCGACAAATTGTACCGTGTGTAGCGCTACCCGACCAACTTCCATGCCTGAGGTCGTCTGCACAGCGAACACGCGAAAACAAAAACAGTTCGACAGACAGACAGACACCAGAACAGGGTGGCGCTGCGTGCAGTTGGTCGGAACGTGTGTAGGCTGCTACAATTGGTTGGTTCGTTGGACATCTTGATGGTCCTACGATAAATCGGAGTGTGTGTAGGGGCCTTTAAGCCGCCGATCTGTGTCAGGGCAGAGGCTTCTGAAATGTGCTGCTGCAGAAGAATGCTCAAGGTTAGGTGCGTAGATCGCTTAACTAATCAGGAGATGCTCAACAAAATTGTAAAGGAATTGCTGGCATACCTTGAATAAAAGAAGGGATTTTATTTATCATATTCGGGAGGACGGTGGTTCAAATCCACCTCCGGCAATCCAGATTTAGGTTTCCCGTGATTTCCCTAAATCACTCCAGGCAAATGCCGGGATGGTTCCTTTCAAATGGCACGGCCGACTTTCTTCCCCCATCCTTACCCAATTAATCTAATGACCACGCTGTCAACGGTGTGTTAAAAAACAATCTTCCTTCTCTCATTATTCATCTTACGTAATTCTATTCTAGTTGATTATGGTGAAGTGATACTTAACAGCATTATACAACGGCTCCCTCAAAGAAAAATCTGTACCAAACAACTGGAAAGTTGCACAGGTCACGCCTATATTCAAGAAAGGTAGTAGGAGTAACCCACTAAACTACAGGCCTATTCCATTGACGTCAATTTGCAGCAGGGTTTTGGAACATATCCTGTATTCACATGTTATGAATTATCTCGACCCGCGGTGGAGTAGCCGAGCGGTCTAAAGCGTCTCCTGCGTAGCGCGTGGTTGCTCGCCGTCGGAGGTTCGAGTCCTCCCTGGGGCATGGGTGTGTGTTGTCCTTAGGTTAGTTTACCTAGGTTTAAGTAGTTTGTAAGCTACGAACTGATGACCACGCAGTTTGGTCCGATAGATTTACAAACATTTGAACATTTGAATTATCTCGAACAGTATGATCTACTGATCCAACGTCAATACGGATTTAGAAAATATCGTTCATGCAAAACACAACTAGCTCTTTACTCACACGAAGTGATGGGTGATATCGACAAGGGTTCACGAATTGATTCCGTATTTCTTGATTTCCAGAAGGCTTTTGACACTGTACCTCAAAAACAGCTTTTAATCAAATTGCGTGCTTATGGTATATCGCCACCAATTTGCGACTGGATAGAGGATTTCCTATCAGAGAGGACACAGTTCCTAGTAATTGATGGTAAGGTATCGACTAAAACAGAGATGATATCGGGCGTTCCACAGGGTAGTGTTATTGGTCCTCTGCTGTTCCTTAGTTACGTAAACGATTTAGAGGAAATTCTAAGGAGCTCTCTTAGGTTGTTTGCAGATGACGCCGTCATTTACCGTCTACTACAATCATCTGAAGATCAAAACCAACTGCAGAACGATCTGAATAAGATATGACTATCGTGTAAAAATTGGCAATTGACTCTAAATGATGAGAAGTTGAAGTCGTGCACATGAGTACGAAAATAAATCCCTTAAACTTTGTTTACAAGAAAATCAATCATATGTGAAGGCCGTAAACTCCACAAAATACCTAGGAATACTTCAGACGTAAACTGGAAAGAACACGTAGATAATGTCGGGGGAAAGGCGAACCAGAGACTGCGTTTTATTGGCAGAACCCTTAAAACATGCAACAGAACAACTAAAGAGACTGCATACATTACGCTTGTCCGTCCTTTTTTGGAGTATTGCTGCCCAGTGTGGGATCCTTATCAGATGGGTTTAGGGAGGACATCGAAATTGTCCAAAGAAGGGCAGCTCTTTTCGTATTGTCACGATACAGGGGAGACAGCGTTAAGGAAATGATACAGGATCTGGGATGGGAATCATTACAACAATGGAGCTTATCGCTGCGGCGTGGTCTACTTACGAAATTCCAATTGCCAACATTCTCCTCCGAATGCGAAAATATATTGTTGACTCCCGCTTACATAGGTAGAAATGATTATCACAACAAAATACGAGAAATCAGAGCTCGAACGGAGAAATCCAGGTGTTCTTTCTTCCCGCGCGCTATTCGAGAATGGTGCTTCGATGAATCGTCTGCCAGGCATTAAATGTGATTTGTAGAGTATCACATGTAGATGTAGAAGATTGCTGAAGATTAGATGGGTAGGTCGCGTAACTAATGAGAAGGTGCTCAATAGCATTGGAAAGGACTACCCAGCGTCAGTGCAACAGGCTGGAAGATCTGGAAAAAAAAAACTGAATCGTATCAAAACAGGTGCAGCAGCAGTCGATCGCGAACTACCGGTAGATCGCGAGTGCTTATCTGGTAAATCGCGTGATTACTGAGAGAGCAGAAGAAAAATTGTAGGATAAAATAGACAATTGTTTTCCGTAGTAGTGAAAATGCACGCTTTTTCGACACGAGTTATATTCATTAACAATCGCGTAGAATTTGTATCATCTACCTTGAACCTCTAAAACGTTTGGTCCACTTTAGGGCCTTTGCGATCGTCTTTTGACAGCTGCCGGCCGCGGTGGCCGAGGGGACTGAGGCGCTCCAGTCACGGTCTGCACGGCCACTACGGGCGGGGATTCGAATCCCCCTTCGGGCATGGATATTTGTGCCGTCCTTAGTATAAGGTAGTAGATAAGTAGTTTGTAAGTTTAGGGACTGATGACCCCGTAGTTAAGTCCCATAAGCTTGACAGCTCGAAATTTAAATGAAAATAACACCTTAACCGTTCGTCTGACACGGAAACTGAATACATGAATCTGTAGACGAGAAATTCCTCTACAACTTTGCTCTCTTATGTTTTTTTTTTTTCTCCATATCTCGCATAGTTTCAGAGATATTTGCAAAAATAACGGCGATTTTGGGATGTCTGTCTGTCTGTAACGTGTTCCCTGTTTTTAAGCCGAACCGTTAAACTAATCAGCACCAAATTTTACAGACATAATTGTACACCGACAGAAACCAGCACATCCCTTTTTCAAATTTTTCGGACAAAAAATGCGCCAGTAACACAAAAAAGCTGTTTGTAATGTAATTGTAATTGCAAACGTACCGTTCATCTGACATGAAAATTGAATAACCTTAATTTGTAGACGATAAAATTTTCTACAACTTCGCTCTCTTTTGTTTTTCTCATATCTTGCATCGTTGCAGAGGTATTTCCACAAATAACGGTGATTTGACGATGTATGTCAGGATGTATCGTGTTCCCACTTTTTAGGTCGAGCCGTTCAATGGATCGGCACCAAATTTTACAGAAATAATCGTTGGCCGCCTGACCAGCAGAACCTGGCTTTTGTCAAATATTTCGGACAAAAACTATGTTAGTAACACCAAAAAAAGCCGTTTGTAATATAATTTTAATTCAAAATAAACCGCTCATCTGACACGAAAATTGGATAACCGAATTTGTAAAGGAGTAAATTCACTCCAACTTTGCTCTTTTATGTTGTTTTTTTTTTTTTTTTTTCATATCTCGTATCACTGGAGAGATATTTGCAAAAATTTGACACCGTCGATTGATTATACGAAAACCAGCCGTTCGCAGATGTCACGTGACATTCCACGCCCAGAACTCTCTCTGGCATATACCATCTTGCGTAGCGTATTTGATTATTTTCTTATTATAACTTACACGTTGTTATTTCAAAGCAACGGCGCACTGAAGATTTGATAAAACGCGTAGTTCTTCGTACGATAAATCATAATCTAATGTCTAAAACTGGCTTAATAGCATCAGTTAAGAACTGCCATCAATAGTACAAAAATAAAGGACCAAATTCGTAGCTGTCCGCTGTAGTATAGTGGGCAACGGTTCGGAGCCTGCCACTACCCCAAAATTATTTTTTCCTAAAAGGGTTCGGTGCATAGATATGTCCTAATCGTATCACTATAATGTTTTATTATTTACATTATTATTGTTGTCCGAAATGTTTGCAAAAAATTATAAAACTACAAATCTAAAGTGGGCCGCAAAACACGTCAGTGCGATTTTTTTCTCAGATTAGTTGAATCAGTCGGTACCTGCGCCACTTGTTTCCTACTCTATTTCATTCATCTTTGTGCAGTGCGTAGTGGTTCGGTACCTGTTTGCAAAAAGCGTCGATTTTCGCTACTCGTAGACACTACTGTTCAATGAGCCAGAACATTAACTTCTTTGGTACCGTTATGGTGAACTACGACTTTCTTCGTTCCAATATTCCGTGGGTGGGATACTTTTGCGACGAAGTCGCCACTTTGAGATGATTTCAAAAGTTTTTTGTGGTATGGGCTGACCTTAGAATAAAATTATTTACTGTACCACTGAAAATGTTTTTGGCGTAGATAGGCAGCTTTTGAACTTCAAATAATATCATTAAAATTACTTGTGTATAGAAAGCGTTGCAGAAGTCAGAAACTGTTGGCCTGTAATTCAAGAAAAATACCCTGTTAATGTTGAAATTAGAATAAAGGCCTTACTTGCTTCTACTTACCTGTGCGAATAATAGTTTTCAGATATGAGTAGCCTACTATTAAATATTTACTGAAAATCCGGCATCACCCTGGTAATTATTTATTCCAGTCTTAAGTTAATCCATCTCTCCTCCCCTTCTCTCTCTCTCTCTCTCTCTCTCTCTCTGTTCACCTTCTTTATCCTCTTATCTTTCTCCGTTTCCTCATCTGCCCCTTCTCAGTTATCTCCTCCTACCCTTTTCTCTGCCCATCTTCACCTTCCCCTTTCATCGCTAATCAGTTCATCTTCTTTCTGTTTAACCTCCATTTTTAAAGAATGTAAGGTGACCACATTGTAGGATTTATAAGACCAGAAGTTGATGGCAGTAAATTAATTAATCATACTGCGATCTTGCCGTTTTCCTTTTGAAGGTAGTTAATCTATGCACATCGCCTTCATCCTACGATGTTAGGTAATGTCATAACAACAAGTGTTGATATTACTCTAAACGATAAGCTTCCTTCCTTCCTTCCTAAGACCTCTAATGCAATATAAATCCGTATCGATCACACCTTGCTATTTGTTAAATCCCCTAATCCATCTTATTTGTAGCATATACGCTTATTACCGAGTAACCTGATGTCGAAGTCTTAAGAGTCTTACGGTCTCTTGAAGCGTGACGGAAGGATTTCGATATTAAGAATAGATCGATCACCTAGGTATTACATCTCGAAGAATGCAATAACACCGCGCTGCAGTTTGATAAGGAGAGGTCATACTAAGTGAATCACACATAAGACAACAAGCTTCAGAAATGACACAAAATCCTCTCGTTGCTCTGATGTTCAACACCTGCCGCGATACTCTTGTCAGGGCGATATATCCAGTCCTCATAATAGCTTTGCCACCGTACGATACAAAGAAGAATTCATAAACTCTTAAATATCACCTCGAGAAAATTACGTAATTAAGCTTTTGCGTAAAACTGTTGTTTATTCTAAACTAGTAACATTCCTGTCTAAGATCTCCAATCTAATGATTTTTTTTTTTTTTTTTTTTTTTTCGTATTTTATACGCTGTAACCTTGCGGAATGCTCGTTGGTCTAAGTCGTCATGCTACGGACTGCTACGTGTCCTCGGATAAAGGTATTCGGATTTCCCTCGGATAAAGGTATGTGTGTGTTGTCCTTAGTGTAAGTCAGTTTCAGCAGTTTGTAAGTCTAGTGACTGATGACCATAGTAATTTGATCCAGTAGATTTACAAACACATTTATAAGCTACCGTACCGTTCATCCCAGGCGATGAAATTTTGACACATATTGCTCGCACTTTTCAGATGGTTATCAGCATTGTCATACTACTGTACGACTCGTAGTTCAGGAGATGTGACGTCATGAACTCTGAGATGCGTGAAAAACTGCCGCATTATGAATGACATTTAAATTTATTACGTCTTTGCTACTAAACGTATTCGCAACATATTTTGCAGACAGTATCGCTTTATGTCAGTCAATGAACCTACTAAATCTACTCTTTTCTAATATATAAAGCAGATTGTCTGCATGTTTGTGTGTGCGTGTTGCATACAAATCTACAGTTTTGTTCCAATCTTTATGGAATTTTGTACACGTAAGCTTCAATGCATGAAGGAGGTCACCGTAAGTGAAATAATCACGTACGATTCATAGTTCACGAGATATGACGTCATAAACAATGAGATGCGCGAAAACTGCTGCATTTAGCGACAATGCTGCTTATTTCCTCCTAAACCACTGGACCGATTTCGACCAAATTATGTACACACATTCCTTACCGTGAAGTAACAGTTGCTGCAGGATTACGAATCACATACGACACATGGTTCAGAAGTTATGACGTCATAAACAATAGGAATCGCAAAAAACTGCCACATAATGCGTGGAGAGTTTATTCACACTATGTATGAGAATGACAGTACTTAGCGACTTGCAACCAACATAATTTCAAACCTTTATTGAAACTTTTCTTGCTGAAAACCATAGCAAAAGATGATACCGTACCTCACAAACGATTTTTAATCAAATTGCGTGATTATGGAATATCGCCCCAAATTTGCAACTGGATAGAGGATTTCCTGTCAGAGAGGGTACAGGTCGTAGTAATCGATGGTAAGGCATCGACTAAAACACAGGTGATATCAGGCGTTCCACAGAGTAGTGTTATTGGTCCTCTGCTGTTCCTTATTTACATAAACGATTTGGTTGAAAATCTAAGCAGCTCTCTTAGGTTGTTTACAGATGACGCCGTCATTTACCGTCTACTACAATCATCTGAAGATCAAAACCAACTGCAGAACGATCTGAATAAGATATGACTATCGTGTAAAAATTGGCAATTGAGTCTAAACAATTAGAAGTGTGAAGTCGTCCACATGAGTACAAAAAGGAATCCGTTAAACTTTGTTTACAAGATAAATGAATCAAAAGTGAAGGGCGTAAACTCCACTAAATACCTAGGAATTACTATTACTTCAGACTTAAACTGGAAAGAACACGTAGATAATGTCGTGGGAAAGGCGAACCAGAGAATGCGTTTTATTGGCAGAACTCTTACAAGACGCAACAGAAGTACTACAGAAACTGCATACACTACGCTCGTCCGTCCATTTTTGGAGTATTGCTGCCCAGTGTGGGATCCTTATCAGGTGGGTTTGACGGAGGACATCGAAAGAGTCCAAAAAGGGCAGCTCGTTTCGTGTGGTCATGATACAGGTGAGACAGCGTTACGGAAATGATACAGGATCTGGGATGGGAATCATTACAACAACGGCGCTTATCGCTGCGGCGTGGGCTACTTGCGAAACTCCAATCGCCAACATTCTCCTCCGAATGCGAAAATATATTGTTGACTCCCACTTACATAGATATAAAAGATCATCATAATAAAATAGGAAAATATCGGAGCTCGAACGGAGAGATTCAGATATTGTTTCTTTCCGCGCGCTATTCGAGAATGGAATGGAAGATAAATAGTATAATGGTGGTTCTATGAACCCTCTGCCAGGTACTTAAATGTGATTAGCAGAGTATCCCATGTAGATGTAGATGTTTAATGTTTCAAATTTTATCGTAATTTGACATACAAAACGTTTATTCAGATTTCGTTTCAGATGAAGGTTTAGGCGTTGTTTGGTATTAAATTTCGTGGTGTCAAAAAGTCATCACAAACGGCATATTTTTAGTGTTACAGGCATATTTGCTGTCCGAATTATTTGGAAAAGGGAGATTCTGGTCGTTGACGGCCAAGAGTTACGTCTGTAAAATTTGGAGCCGGTCGGCTGAACGGAGCAAACTAAAAAGTGGGAATATGTTACAGGTAGATAGACAGTTTCAATTCGGCGCTGTTCATATATTTGTTTATTTCTTCAAATATCTATAATACGATGCGAGATATGAAAAAAAAACCATAAGAGAGCAAAGTTGTGGAGAACTTTCTCATTTACAAATTCCTTTATTCAGTTTTCGTGTCAGTTGCACGGTTGTTATTTCCGTATTAATTTCGAGGTGTGAAAAGGCGATCGTATAGGCCCACGTTTAGTTTTAATACCGTAACGTAAAGTGGGCCAAAATATACAATATCAATTTTTTTTTTTTTTTTTTGGTATGTTCAATGGTGACCGAACCCACACAATGCTAACAACTTTTAATTTAACTGAAAAATTTATGACTGTCGCCTGCGTATCTCGTGTTCAGTGAATTTGGTCAGAGGGAGCCAGCGTACCCGCAAGTGACAGAAATCCGGCCACCTGTGCGAAGCAAACAACTTTCGTTCGTGCTGGCCTTTCATCGCGCCGATGCTGACAGCTCGGGGAGGGGGCGTTTGGTACCGCGATGCAAACATCGGTGAGCCAAAAGTCCCCGCTCCGTTATGAACGATGGCGTGATTTATGCCGGAGTGGTTTCGACACTGCGGGCAATCGCTTCCTCAGGATTTGCCGCGCCGCGCAATATGCAGGGCTACACGTCTGCTCGCGAGAGTTATGGCTGGCGCGCCGATTAAACACGGCCAATTATCTGCGGCCGGCCGTGTATATTGGCACCCGTGTGACTGATCGACGGATCTGCATTCGGACCTAACCTCTTTCTGACCCCACACGGCGGTTTGCCCGCGGCGTGGACGGATTACAGGTCGCAGATGTCGGGAAAAAGCCTGCACCTGTTCCGCGAGGATACGGCGCCTCCACGCCAGCGTGGTGACCAACACATAAACAAAAATTTTAACAAAAGAAACGACTTATAAATATTCCAGAACATATTAATATGCACCAAAAAGTAAAAAATAAAAAAAATAAAAAATAAAATTAAAAAAAATTGCGTATTCTGCTACAACTTAATAATCAACTTACTTTTTCGACTCACCAGTATGTAGGTACGATCTATGTGTTTACCACGCAAGAAGATAGGTATGTACCTACCCACTTTAAATCTAACGCATACCTATGAGTAACAAACAATGATCAAAGATTTTGTAGGCGTCAGGAGCCTGAGTAACATAATTTTGGCGCACTTTAGGTTACGGTAGTAACACTAAAAGTGGGCCTTTGCGATCGTCTTTTGACAGCTCGAAATTTAAATGAAAATAGCGGCTGAACTATTCATCTGACACGAAAATTGAATAACCGATTTTGTAGAGGAGACAATTCTCTACAACTTTGCTGTCCTATGTTTTTTTCATATCTCGTAGCGTTTCAAAGATATTTGCAAAAATAACGACGATTTTGGGATGTATATCTGTCTGTTTGTCCGTAACGTGTTCCCTATTTTTAAGACGAACCATTCAACCGATCAGCGCCAAAGTTTACAGACATAATTGTAGGCCGCCAGAGACCAGAACCTCCCTTTTTCAAATTTTTCGGACAAAAAATACGGTAGTAATACCAAAAAAATCCGTTTGTAATATAATTGTAATTGCAAAAGAACCGTTCATCTGACACGAAAATTGAATAACCTAATTGGTAGAGGAGAAAATTCACTACAACTTAGCTCCCTTATGTTTTTCTCATATCTCGTATCGTTTGAGACATATTTGCAAAAATTACGGACATTTGACACCCTCCATTGAATTAACGAAAATCAGCTGTTCGCAGATGTCACGTGACATTCATCGCCCAGAACTCTCTCTGGCATACGCCATCCATCTTGCGATGCGTATTTGATGTTTTTCTTATTGTAACTTACACTTTGTCATTTCAAAGCAATGGCGCACTGAAGAATTAACAAAAATACATCGTTCTTCGCACGATAAATGATAATCTACTGTCTACAAATGCCATATTAGCATCAGTTACGAATGGCCATCAATTGTATGAGATTAAAGGACTTTTTTTTTATTGATATCTGTAGCGTAGTGGGCAAGGCGTTGTACTATGATGCTTAAGGTCGGTGGTTCGGAAACCTCCCCTACCTAATTTTTTTTCCTAAAAGGGTTTCAGACACTCTTATTAATTAATTTTTTATTATTTAGATAACTATTTTGGTCCAAAATATTAGCAAAAACTTATAAAACTACAAATGTAAAGTGGCCCGTAAAACACGTCAGTGCGATTTTTTTAAGAGCTGACCGCCATTTGCCTGAAAGTTTTCTTTATTATCACTACCCGGTTTCGGCCTTAGGCCATTTTCAGTGCTTTGATTTTAAAAAAGAGATATTATTTGAATTAATATAAAGTAATATGAAGTATAAATATAAGGCACATTACAATGGTATAAGTTGGTAACTTACATAAAAATTGTCAGATAAGTTTCCTTAGGTCATGGTTATAATAATAAAAACAATAAAATATTCGGAGTTGATTCCATGTCGAAGTTAAATGGGTTACACATTCGTCCCCACATCTTAATTTAAAATAATAAAATAGGTATGTGCTCTAGGTAACCTAGACATGATAATCCATCGATTCAATGCAGCCGCGGTGGAGTAGCCGAGCGGTCTAAAGCGCCTCGCTGCGGAGCGCGCGGTTGCTCACCGTGGAGGTTAGAGTCCTCCCTGGGGCATGGCTGTGTGTGTGTTGTCCTTAGGTTAGTTTACCTAGGTTTAAGTAGTTTGTACGCTACGGACTGATGAGCACGCAGTTTGGTCCGATAGATTTACAAACATTTTTGATTCAATGTAAACAATCTTTGGGTTCCCGCCAAAGATAATCCATCCATCCAGGAATACCACTCCAAATACGAATGTGATGGCATATCTCTGCAGTTAGTTTTGTAATAATCTTTGTCGTATCCTTTGTCCTCATTAACCAGTTGCCTTTGTGATTTTATGGTGCGCACATACCTATTTTATTATTTTAAATTAAGATATAGGAACGAATATGTCACCCATTTTATAACTGCGACATGGATTCAACTTCGAATATTTTATTGTTTTTATTATTATGACCATGACCTAAGGAAACGTGTCTGACAAATTTTATGTTAGTAACCAAATTAAGGTAAAGCAGTCAACAATCCGAAGATTGGTTTGAACACCACAGTGCTTTACTAGGCATGTTCAAATGTTTGTTAAGCTTATGGGACTTAACTACGGGGTCTTCAGTCCCTAAACTTACAAACTACTTACGAACTAGGACGGCACAAATATCCATGCCCGAGGGGGGGGGGATTCGACCCCCCGACCGTAGTGGCCGTGCTGACCGTGACTGGAGCGCCTCAGTCACCTCGGCCACCGCGGCCGGCTACTAGGCATGGTCCTGTTTGGAGTAGTATGCCGTTGCCGTCCTCCGACCTTCGAACTGACTTACCCAGCCACTTATAGGTGGACCTACAGTTTAAAGTGGGTTCCGAACCACGGTGCTACTCGGTATTTTTCACATGAGCAATACTGCCAGAGGGGAAAGAAGTGGAAAGGGACAGATAAAAATCCTAGGACCTGGCGGGGATCGAACCCGCGACCTATGGATTTGTATCACTGTAATGTGCTTTATATTTATACTTCATATTACTTTATATTATTTGAAATAATGTCTTTTTTATTAAATCATAGCACAACACTTGAAAATGACCTAAGGCCGAAACCCGGTAGTGATAATAAAGAAAACTTTCAGTCAAATGGCGGTCAGCTCTTTTAAAAAATGATCAAAGAGACGTCCGACGAGTCGCAAACAAGGCAAACATTAAAGAATAAGCAAAACTGAAGCTTTCGGCTGTTAAGCCTTCATGTGCCGCAGAGAACGCACGCACGCACACACACACACACACACTCACAGACACAGACCCAACCGCCGTCTCCGGCTGCTGTGGCTAGACTGTCCAGCCAGGCCGGGACTGAAGAAAGGGGAAAATCCACTTTACCGATTTTAACGCTCTAAAAAAATGTTGACGTTATATAAAAACACCTCATGTCGTTTCCTAGTAAGCAGGAGATCCCGTATTTAAACCCCGGCCGCAACAGATACATTTGAATTCATTGTCTCTACTTTAGTTTAATACCTTTGATAGATATCAAGACAAAATATGCCTCTGGAAATGGTGTATTTGGTATTTATATATTTATTTGATATTTATCTATCACGTGAGACCGAGGTATCAGGCAGGATTTGCCGTAACGTTCTTTGCTAGGCTCCTATTCCGCGGTTGGAGAGCCTCAGCTGTTTGATACATGTTCATAACGGAACATGAGGCAGAGTTTGTGTAGTGAAGGGGGACGTGCTTTAAGGCCGTCCGTGCAGTCGCTGTATCCACTATGTTTGTAGACTTTTCTAATGCCTTTGGCCATGTTAGTCATACCTTTTTGCTGTACGTCATGTCCCGTTTGGGCTTTGGACCGCTTTTCTTCAATATCATCAACATCTTCCTCACTGGTGCAACACCTGTGATCATTGTGAACGGATACCCGACGCTGTCCATACCAGTTGGTAGATCGGTGCGACAGTGGTGTCCGTTGTCGATGTTTTTATTTATCCTGGCCATCGATCAGTTAGTAACAGCTCTGCGAATCAGCATCGGTGTACAGGTCTGTACCACTTCAGTGCAGTATGCTGCATACGCTGATGATGGAACAGTCCTCTACAATGTTGCAGATATTGACACCGTCCGTGGCACCCTGCAGTTATCATCAACGTGCCAGAAAACTGCCATGATTCCAATTGGTCACAGCGGTCTTAACACTCCTCGACCGTGGTATCGTGTAGTCGAGGAGCAAAAGATCCTGGGAATCATTGTGAGTAAACAACCCAAGCAGGTGCAAGTCCGTGTGTGGAGGAAGGTCCTTGCTCTGGTTTGCGGTCAATGCAGAGAACGTGCAGCGAGCCGACTCGACCTGCTCCAGAAAATCACAGTGATCAGTACCCACATACTTGCTAGGGCCAGGTATGTGGCGCAGCTATTGACCATCCCGAAAACGATGGCGCGAGGAATTTCTCAAGTAACGTTCTTGCTAATGTGGAGACATCACATTTTTAAAGTCAAGGCAACACTTCTGTTCTTGACCCCTCTGTGGGAGGACTAGGCGTCGTCCACTTCTATAGTTAGTCCATGGCACTATTAATCAACAGGACAGACACATTGCGGGAATCCAGTTTTCAGGGTCCCACAGCAGCCATTCTCCCGACCTCAATCGGAGAAGGTTCCGATGACTTTTTGAATCGGAGCTACGTCCTCGAGCCTACAACGGCTCAGCACCTCTCAGTTCGCTTGACGTACGATAAGTTGAGGGGCCATCCACCAGTCCATAAACTGGACGCTTGATACCCAGAGGTCAACTGGATGCAGGTGGCACCGACTCCTGCCATCCGAGGTCCGCAGCCTCTGGTACGAGTTCGTCTACAACGTGTTGCCGACAAACCAAAGGATGGCCGATACCCGTCTTGTAGTGTCTGGTGACTGAGCTCAGGTCACGTTCTGGACACCAGGAAGCACCGCTTTGAATGCCGCCGAGCGTCTGGTGAAGGGGAGTTCAACCGAGGAATGATGGCCATCATCAACCGCACCACCCTGAGGAATGTGCCGGTGGACTGGTTCACCATGCCAGACATCAACCATACCTGCGCTCCAAGCACAATTCAAGCATTCGGTTGCTGGGGCCTATGTCCTATGCCAGTATTGAACTCCAACTGATGAACGGAGTCTAATCCATGCCCTATCTGTGGGACTCGCACCACAAGTTAAGGTCCCATAGCAGTTACCGGCAACAATTTGCGAATTTCTTGTCGGCGACACTTGTGCAAGGCTATCAGAAAGTCGTAAGAAGATAGATGTTAGCGTCGTTTAATTGTTTTGTGTTAGTTACGCGTTTAGGAGGGATTAGTACATTTCAGCAGTGGAAATATACGCCTTGGGAGCAGCCTTCGCAACCAGTATTTGGGTATTTCCAGTATATGTTTTTGGTTAATTTGAGGGGAAAAAATTTAAAAAAAGTAAATTGCAAAAGAAAAAACAAGAACAAAAAACAAAAAAAGTCCTTAAAAAAACACGCAGCGTTATGGACAAGCCGACTACAGGGACTGTCTTCAAGCAACACAATGTGTTCAACGTCTCGGCTCGGCTCGGGTCGACAAGCAGTGTGAACACAGCCTTTAAATTTTACTTTTCCCGACAGAACTTTTACGAGATGTGGGAGACCGCGAAGTCACCTGTATGTATGACAAAGATTTGCGGTACGGAACTACTGGAGCCAGCACTTTCGCCGAACATTTTTGAGTGGCCCGGCAAGCTAGTTGCCCAGTATTCAGAATTTCGCAATAAAAATCTCTAATGACTGGCCGATAAAAATGGGCGAGTGGGTACAGCGAAATCGACGAAGCCAGTGCCCTGAATGTAAGCATCACGTTCACCACAACGCATGTCGCTTGTTGTGAAGCTGGCCCCACTCGAGCGTTAGCTGCCCCGGTGCTTTCCTCCTCCCTGTGTCGGCTGTGGCAGCTCGGACGGCGCTCGCAATCGCGTCATTTTCGGTGCGCTGAAGTATCCCTTCTGAATCCTATCGAGTGCGACACCATTAATCTGTCTTGCGAGAGCTCAGCATGAACAAAAAGGTTTCCGATATAAGTGTGCCATTTTTGATGCCTACTGGGAAGATTCGTAATTGTTTGAAAAGTGTATTGGGAAGCTCTGTGCTTAATATGGAACTGAACTGTACATATCAAAGCACCGCTAGTGCACTGACACTACGAAAATAAACACCCCATAACACACGAGAGGCAATGTAAAAATAAATTAATCGCTACTATTGCGTGTGACTGTGGTGAAAGTTTCAAATTGCATCATTTGCAAATATGATCACGTTAACTAGTAATTATTAGAAGAAGAAAAAAGTAGACGTCAGAGGGGTACATATACGCCAATTTGCCTACCGGAAATACAACTTCTGCAACAGTTTCACATAAGCAACGTTAATTGTAAATACTTAATTTGGTAATGTCTTTCGAAAGAACAGACGTCACAAATATATTTACATGTAGTATTCACATGCGACGATGTCATTCTGGGTTCCAGTCTTCATCGCTAATGTGATAAAATCGTTGGACCTCGTGTGGGAATTCGTGATGGCGAACATTGAGGAATATGGTCGAGGGACGCTACTTCGGCAGCGTTAGACAAGTGAGAATTTAGGGCGGACGGGAGACAAGAAGTTTAGACGACTGCTGGCCCAAATTTTGTTCAAAAAATGTTCAAATGTTTGTAAATCTATCGGACCAAACTGCGTGGTCATCAGTCCGTAGCATACAAATTAAAAAAACGTAGGTAAACTAACCTACGGACAAACACATACACGCATGCCCCAGGGAGGACTCGAACCTCCACGGCGATCAACCGAGCGCTCCGCAGCGAGACGCTTTAGACCGCTCGGCTACTCCACCGCGGCGCCCAAATTTTGTAATCGGTTAATATCATTAACGTAATATTTTATCTTTACCCCGAAGTCTTCAGTTCTTTCCAGCACTAAGATCACAGGGTGCAGTAATGAATATTATTTTTTTTTTTCTTAAAATGTTGCAGTTTTTATTTGAGGTAGGGTAATATGTTTTACTTAATTCGCTCTATTTCAATGGTACGACAACATACGAATATAAATTCAGAGAGTGAAGGCGAGATTTCAAGGCTGCACAATACAGTACCGAGTTAACGATTAACGTTAACTTCCGTTGAAGTGCCCGCAAAGTGACGCGTTAACGTTTAAATCAAGTAAACATTTTTAATAACTGGTTAATGAACTCTTTGGTTAATGCCGTCGAGCTCTGGCAAGTAACATAGTGGTAGTTCATAGTAATCATTCGCCATGTCTGCCTTGAAAAAAAAAAGAACAATCGACAAATTTCATATTCCATTAATTAACGAACGCTATGAACAAAGATATTTAAGAAAAACGTAAATGCTTGGATATGGCTGTCGAAAGGTTACAGCGGAGTTTCAGATAACCACTCAAACTCTGTAAGTTCTTACATATCTTTCTTTGAAATTAATCATGATTTGACAAAAGAACAAGTGCCCAAATGCTAATAATAATAATAAATAAAATTAAAAAATTTAAAAAACCTTAGAAAATATTAATTAACAATACGTTAAGCTATATTTCAAAAGGCAACGTATTCTTCTATTGCCAATTATATATTAAAATAGATTGTGATGATAAAACAAATGGGTGTATTTCGCAGTATTATTTTGTCCTGTGATAATGTTGGCCGGCCGCGGTGGCAGAGCGCTCTGCGGCGCGCCAGTCACGGTCTGCACGGCCACTACGGTCAGGGGTTCTACTCCCCCCCTCGAGCATGGATATTTGTGCCGTCCTTAGTATTAGCTAGTTCATAAGCAGTTTGTAAGTTTAGGGACTGATGACCCCGTAGTTAAGTCCCATAAGCTCTACAAACATTTGAACATTTGATAATGTTGTGGTCCACTTGAAATAAAACTTTCTAGAATTTGGTCCGAGGAGGGAAAAGGTCGAGTATGGCCAGTATAGACGATCCCGAAAGTATCGCGGTGCCGGCGCCTGCGGGCTATTTGCGTATCCCAGCGGCCAGAGGGCAGCTGCCTGAGGCTCCATCTGTGGACCGCGGTCGCCGGCGCCGGAGCCGAAAATGCAGAGTCAACAGCGGCCTAAACCAACACAGGTGAGCTGCGGTTGCGCCGGCCGCGGCTGTTTGCCCTGCCTCACGATCACCCAGACCCGTATCGAGTAGCGGAAACGCCGCCGCTCCACCGAAACACCACTGCCCTTGAAGGCAGGCCGCGCTACCACACACTCACCGGTTAACAATCTCGTCAGCTCTGCCCCGGCCGTACCCCTATCCTCCTACACAAACCGTAACGTGCCGTCTGCAGTTTTGTTGTGCTCTTCAGTCAGTAGGCTGGTTTGATGTAGCTCTCGACGCTACCTTGTCCTGTGCAAGCCTCTTCATCTGAGAATACGGACGCCAACCTACGTCCTTTACAACCCGTTTACTATATTCGTCTCTCTGTCTCCCTATTTTTACTCCATACAGCCACCACCACCTAGAGATAAGGCCGCGGCGCTCTCGTGTGACGTCAGGCATAGTAGGTTGCTCGCGCATAGCTGACTGGCTCGCTGCTTCGGCATAGTAGGCCGTGCCCCAGCGTCTACCCAGTCAGCTATGCCAACACCGTCTAGATACAAGGCCTCACAACAAGTTTGCGTCACGTCACACCTATAGGCTGCCCTTCCAAGCTCACTGGCTGAAGCTACGAGGCCCGCCAGTGAGCTTGCTAGGGCAGCCTATAGGTGTGACGTGACGCAAACTTGTTGTGAGGCCTTGTATCGGTATTGGCTATGCGCGCTCAACCTACTCTGCCTGACGTCACACGAGAGCGCCGCGGCCTTCTCTCTAGATGGTGGTGATACAGCTCCCTCCAATAAAGGTCGTTTCACACCTGCGTAGCGTATCTCGAGCTACGTCTTCCGAAGAAGACGTCGCAGTACCTAGTACGTATCCTGGCTAGAGATAAGTACCCTTCAAACCGAAAGCTACGTATTTGATCAGTTGTTGAGATGGTGCACAATAGTGTTCGTGGATAGAAATGGCGTTCAATGTGGCAAGGTCTAAGCAGTGGAAGTGTGCCGTGGAAGAACTACAGTTCAAGTAGCGACAGTGATGATGAACTGTTGTTGTTGTTGTTGTTGTTGTTGTTGTATTCAGTGTTAAAAAAACTGAATTGGTTTCATCCGATAAATGTTACAAGAACAGCGTATGGCGAATACCACCACCTAATGCAAGTTTTGCAGCTTGTTAATTTCATTTAGCCAGGAGAACAGCGTAGCATTTATTATAATAATTGCTTCAAATTCCTAAATCAGGAACTAATATACAACTCCAGGTATTATTATTATTAACATGTAGTATTCTGCCTAGTGGCAGGTTCATGCCTTCGTACGGAGAATTTCTGATTCCATTGTTTCCTCTGTCTTCAGTCTGTTATATCTCCTACCATCTTTCATGTCGTCCAATGTTGAATTCTTCTTCTTCCTCGTCCTATTTCCTCTGATTTTCCCTTCAATGACATCGTGTAGGAGTTACTCATGTCTAAGTACGTGTGCAACCCAGTTGGCCTTTCTCTGCAGAATTGTATGCAGAATACTTCTCTACTGTCCTACTCTTCTCACTACATCATCATTTTTCATACGATCTGTCCATTTAATATTTTCCATTCTCCTCCAGCACCACATTTCAAAGCTCTTTCTCATGGTCCACGTCTCTGCTCCATACAGTGCAATGCTCCAAATGTAGCACTTCACCAGTTTCTTCCTTAATGCCAAACTCAACTTGCTGGTCAGCAGAGTCCTCTTCTTGTTGAAAGCAGCTTTGGCCATGGCGATTCTTGCTCGGATTTCGTTGGTGCAGTTGCCATCCTTCGTGATAAAACATCCCAGGTACTTGAACTGATTCACATTTTCCAGTTCCCGATTGTCAACAAATATCTGCAAGCGTTTCTCACGTTTTGATATTCGCATCACTTTTGATTTTTCAATATTGATTTCCATGCAGAATTTTCTTCCTATTTCCATCAAACGGTCCATCATGTGTTGCAGCTGTCTCTGGTTTTTCAGCATTCATCTGTAGCACCACATTTCAAAAGCCTCTATCCTCTTCCTGTCCGCACTGTTTATCGTCCATGTTTCACTGCCATACAAGGAGATACTGTATACAAGTGCATCCCGAAAAGACTTCATTACGCTTAAATTAATTTTTTATGTTAACAGATTTCCCTTTTTTAAAAACGCTTTTCTTCTCACTGCCATTCTGCATTTTATATCCTCTTTACTGCGACCATCATATGTTATTTTCCTGCCCAAGTAACAAAAATAGTTAGCCACCTTTATTGATTCGTTATCTAATTTAATTCCTTCAACATCGTCTGATTTTATAAGACTGCACTCCATTACCCTTTTTTGCTCTTGTTAATGTTCATCTTATATGATCCTTTCAACACACTGTCAGTTCCGATCAATTGCTCCTCGAGGTCCTTTGCTGTTCAAAGTGTTGAAATGTCTGTAAATCTATCGTACCAAACTGCGTGGTTATCAGCCCGTAGCTTGCAAACTACTTCACACACACACACACACACACACACACACACACACACACACACATGCCCCAGGGAGGACTCGAACCTCCACGGCGAGCAACCGCGCGCTCTGCAGCGAGGCGCCTTAGACCGCTCGACTACTCCACCGCGGCACCTTCGCTGTCTCTGAGAGAATTACAGTATCATCGGCAAAAGCGCAATGTTTTTATTTCTTCACCCTGAACTTTAATTGCTTCTCCAAATTTCTGCTTCCTTTCCTTTACAGCTTGCTCAATGCGCAAATTAAATAACATTGGAGAAAGGCTACAACCTTGTCTTACTGCCTTCCCAATCTCTGCTTCCCTTCCATGCCCTTCAACTCCGATAAATGCTGTCTGGTTTTTCTACAAGCTATTTTTATTTAAATTTCGAGCTGTCAAAAGAAGATCTCCCAGGCCCACTTTTTAGCGTGTGCGCTTCCGTAGCACAGTAGTGGAGTGCCAAACTACTAATCGAAAGATCGCCGGTTCGATCCGCTCCAGGTCCTAGGATTTTTATCTGTCACTTTCCACTTCTTTCACCTCTGTCAGTGTTGCTGATGTGAAAAATACCGAGTAGCACCGTGGTTCGGAACCCACGTTAAACTGTAGGTCCCCCTATAACTGGCTGCGTAAGTCAGTTCGAAGGTCGGAGGAAGGCAACGGCATATAGAACCATGCCTAGCTAAAACACTGTGGTGTTCAAACCAATCTTAGGACTTTTGACCTCTTTACCTTTTTACCGTAACGTGAAGTAAGCCTATTTTGCGAACCACCTCGGTGAGGGCTGATTCGTCGTGAGGCCGGCCGCGGTGGCCGAGGAGACTGAGGCTCGTCAGTCACGGTCTGTACGGCCACTACGGTCGGGGGTTCGAATCCCCCCTCGGGCATGGATATTTGTGCCGTCCTTAGTCTTAGCTAGATCATAAGTAGTTTGTAAGCTTAGGGACTGATGACCCCGTAGTCAAGTCCCATAAGTTCTACAAACATTTCAACTTTTTTTTGATTCGTCGTGGGCGTCATACAGTGCAGACGCTGCTGTGATGCTGGCTGGACGAGTACGGCTGGTGCAGCACAAGTTGCCGCCGGCCGCCTCTGATTCCCGGTTATTGGTCGTCACGGTGACAGCGGCCTTCGACCCGACGTCGGCAGCTGCCGCGGTGTTCGCGACCTCGGGACAGTTAAGCCGTTGACAAATGGCCGGCCGCGGCATTACGAAGCCTTGCCGCGCTGTGCCGTCAGCGGGACGAGCTGATGTGTTGGCGGACCGCCTGTGGGTGGGAGGTTCGCGGAAAGCGGATGAAATTATTGGCTCGGAGCCGACGCAGTGTAGTGCCAGCTGCCACACGAGAAATGTTCATTATTTTTACGACTGTCTCGCCGCGCTTGTTGACAAGTAATGTGTGTTTGTGTGTCCGTATTGCATACAAATCTACAATTTTTTTCTAATCTTTATGACCTTTTGTACACGTAAACTTCACTCTGTGAGGACGGTCACCGTAAGTGTAACAATAACGTACAACACACAGTTCGCGATATTATGCGAATACATTTATACCGGGTGACCAAAAAGTCAGTATAAATTTCAAAACTTAATACATCACGGAATAATGTAGATAGAGAGGTTAAAACTGAGACACATGATTGGAATGACATGGGGTTTTTATTAGAAGCAAAAGAAAAAAAAAAGTAAAATATTGCTAGACGCGTGAAAGATCTGTTGCGCGCGTCGTTTGGTGATGATCGTGTGCTCAGCCGCCACTTTCGTCATGCTTGGCTCCCAGGTCCCCAGACCTCAGTCCGTGCGATTATTGGCTTTGGGGTTACCTGAAGTCGCAAGTGTATCGTGATCGACCGACATCTCTAGGGATGCTGAAAGACAAAAAAAATGTTCAAATGTTTATTAAGCTTATGGGACTTAACTACGGGGTCATCAGTCCCTAAACTTACAAACTACTTATGAACTACCTTATACAAAAGACGACACAAACATCCATGCCCGAGGAGGGATTCGAACCCTCCCCCGAAAGACAACATCCGACGCCAATGTCTCACCATAACTCTGGACATTCATCTTTGCTTTGTCTTAATTTGTTATCCTAATTATTGCTTTTCTGATCAGATGAAGCACCATCTGTCGGACATTTTTTAACCTTCCTTTTCTTTTGTTCTAATAAAACCCCATGTCATTCCAAGCATGTGTGTCAAATTTTACTTCTCTATCTTCATTATTCCGTGTTTTATTAATTCCTGAAATTTATACTGACTTTTCGATCACCCGGTATAATACACACTGTAAGCATTCTTCAAATAAGACAGATGAATATCAAACACGTAACCACATTTTTCTACTAACATGCCTAACAGCGGTCTCACAACACCAATCATTTAAGGGGACCTGAACGTGAAAATGCAAAATCGAAATATATGTTTGCCTCCATCTGAAATACAAATACCTCCCGTTCCCAAAAATGTGTGTTTAATTACTTTTAAACAGTTATTATAAACGCTCTTTCAACAAATATCTGTACACTGACCACGATGCTTCCATGCCTGTCACAGTTATGGAAAGAATAAAACCAATCTAGCAGAAAAAATATTACTTAGGAAATGTCAGCATTGCCTTACACAAAATCCTAATGAGAGTTTCAACAGCTGCGTGTCGTACCGAGTACCGAAAACAGTGTTTGTTGGTTGGACAGAACTGCAACTAGGTGTAATAGATGTTCAAATGTTTGTAAATATATCGGACCGAACTGCGTGGTCATCAGTCCGTAGCTTACAGACTACTTAAACCTAGGTAAACTAACCTAAGGACAACAAACACACCCATGCCCCAGGGAGGACTCGAACCTCGACGCCGAGCTCCCGCGCGCTCCGCAGCGAGGCGCCTTAGACCGCTCGGCGACTCCACAGCTGCTGTAATGGATGGTATTATCTCTTTCAATGATGGTGTAATTAGCAGGACAAAAGTAATGGGCCGGCCGCGGTGGCCGAGGGGACTAAGGCGCTCCAGTCACGGTCCTCACGGCCACTACGGTCGGGGGTTCGAATGCCCCCCTCGGGCATGGATATTTGTGCCGTCCTAGTTCGTAAGTAGTTCATAAGTAGTTTGTAAGTTTAGGGACTGATGACCCCCGTAGTTAAGTCCCATAGACTATACAAACATTTGAACATTTGAGAAGTAATGGACAAATTAGGCGTCCCACCAGGAAATAATATGGTAGCCGCTATGACTGCCATAGATCGTCAGCGACTAGTTGAAGCTGAAAGGGCTGCGGAAGCCACCACTAAAGAGCCCAGAGTAAGAAAAAGACTCCCGAAAAAGACTTCAGACAATGAATAAGTAGCTGGCCAGCACCATTATGACACTATAAGAGGTCATAAATAATGATATCCGCGAAAAACTGCTGCAGCAAGCGACAGTTCTGCACATTTCGTCGTAAACCACTGGACCACTGGACAACAATTGTTGTGGTGGTAAGACAATTGGTTCAGGAGATACAACGACGTAAACAATAGGAGATGCAAGAAACAGCCACATAAAGCGACGAGACTTCATAAAATCATTCTATGAAACTGAGGGTACTTAGCCATAGGCAACAAATTTCAAACATAATTTCAATATCTATATATCCCAGCCTCGTCGCCGCTTTTGTGTCTCGTCCGCCGGTTGTCGTAGGTGTCGGTGGCCGAGTAGAAAGAGACCGACACAGGAATAAAGGATGCACGCGTGTGCAGGTACGGAGGTGACCAGCCAGTGGGACAGCAGAAACTGGAAACACTAGAGTATATTAGAAAAGATATATATTTCATAGAGACTTAGTAATACTTAACGTTTACATAGTTCTTGACTGCAGAATGCTGATACATAGTTGAGATAGTGGCCTGCATACTGATGATTCCTAGTGCCTATCCGATTCCCAAGTCTTAACTGGTTCCCATCTCAGTCCCAAGTGAACGATGTCGTTCAGTGGTGGCCACGAGCGGAGTTGTAGCAGCTGGTGCTCGTGGCTGACGTCGTAAGAACGCCGCGCCGTGCGTGTATGGCGGCGCGCGGCGAAAGTACGTGGCGCGCACTTCATACTTGTGCGACACCACAAAAATTCAAAATTCTGAAAGGAAAAAAAAAGTTTATCCTTTACTACTTTTTCGCTGTTCATGGAATAAAACTACGGCATTTATAATGCGACGAGACTTCATGAATGCAGTGTATGATAATGAGATTAATTACAAATGGAAATAAGTTTCTCGCTTTATACTTTTCCGCTGTTCATGGACTGAAAGTACGGCATTCGATGTGACGTTACAGTTTATAATTTCTACACTACAAATTGTAGTCGCAGGAAAGTTTGCAGATAGTATACACACATACAGCTGAATGTATTTTCAAAATTGTGTCGTAGTACGACACGCAGTTCATGAGACATGAGCACATAAACAGTAATGTTAATAGAAAACCGCTACATCATGCATCAGGTTTTAACATATTACTTGTTTAGTACTAACTGTACTCGGAACAGATTTCACAGACTAACAGCACTTATACGAATGAATATATAAAATTGTACAACATATAACTCATTATAGTCTACATTAGATCATATATTCAGTGATGGGTGCTAACCCGTCACGTCATATACTAGGTTTTCAGATGTTCAAATTTGGGACTTAACTACGGGACTTAACTGTGGGGTTATCAGTCCCTAAACTTACAAACTACTTATGAACTACTTACGAACTAGGATGGCACAAATATCCATGCCCGAGGGGGGATTCGAACCCCCGACCGTAGTGGCCGTGCAGACCGTGACTGAAGCACCTCAGTCCCCTCGGCCACCGCGGCCGGCTACTAGGTTTTAATCTGTTTCTTATTTAGTACTAAGACACGCCTGTATTGCAGTCAGGTTAAGGAAATTCCTGAATGCTGACAGTGTTGTTTACAAATTTTAACTGGAAAGTGTACAAAGCTGCAGGCAAAAGCGGTAGGCATCAATAAAGCTACAAGACAGGAAGAGAAAAAAACCACTGTACATGTAACGAGTAACCACTATTTCCGACACATCTTCCTTTTAACTTCGAGAGCTTTAAGTTTCCAGTGAGACTTGCATTTTTTATCACGATTTATTAATGAGAGGGTAAGCTATTAAGTACTGTGCAGTATATTTAATGTGCCCATGTTTCTCACACGGAATACTTAAACTGGAAGGAACACGTAGATAATGTCGTAGGATAGGCAAATCAGAGACTGCGTTTCATTGGTAGAACCCTTACAAGATGCAGCAGACTAAAAAAGAAACTGCATACACTACGCTTGTCCGTCCATTTTTGGAGTATTGCTGCCCAGTGTGGGATCCTTATCCGGTGGTTTTGATGGAGGACATCGAAAGAGTCCAGAGAATGGCAGCCTGTTTCGTATTGTCACGATACAGGGGAGACAGCGTTACGGAAATGATACAGGTCCTTGGATGGGAATCATTACAACAACGGCGCTTATCGCTGCGGCGTGGGCTACTTACGAAACTCCAATCGCCAACATTCTCCTCCGATTGCGAAAATATATTGTTGAGTCCCACCTACATAGGTAGAAATGACCATCAGAATAAAATACGAGAAATCAGGGTTCTAACGGGGAGATTCAGTTGTTCTTTCTTCCCGCGCGCTATTAGAGCATGGAACGGTAGAGGAAAATTATGAGAGTGGTTTATGAACCCTCTGCCAGGCACTTAAATGTTATTTGCACAGTATCGATGTAGACGTAGATGCCAGAACCAGCGCCTGCATATCCGCCCGTGGAGGTGACACCATGCACTGAAGTGAGTGTTTCAGCACGAATCGACTACCAGGTACAATGTTTCAACAATGAATCTTGATTGAATTAGAAAAATATAAGAGGGTTTACTAATTTTTATTTTCGGCAGTACATGTTGGTTGTGACGAGTCGTAGACTGTCGAGTCATGAGACGAGAGCGCACGAAACTGTAATAGAGCTACAGCTAGCAGTGTGCGTCTCCAGCTGTAGCTCACACGCCGAGTACACTGTCTGCCCAAACAACCGCCCGTGACACTCGTCAGCTGTGAGCAGTGCAGTCAACACGTCCCAGCGCCAGACGCTGACCTCCCGGCCATGGCGGCCCGCAGCCCGTGACGTCACAGCGGCGCTAATGGAGACGGACGCACGCTAACCGGCGCACCCGCCGACTGGCTGCAGTGATTGAGCGGCCGGGCCCAGCACGTCTAGTGGGCCCTCTCACGCCGTCTGCTCCACTGCGTCTGCCTCACTGGTCGCTCTGAATGTTCAAATGTCTGGAAATCTATCGGACCAAACTGCGTGCTCATCAGTCCGTAGCTTACAAACTACTTAAACCTAGGTAAGCTAACCTAAGGACAACACACACACACACACACACACACACACACACCCATGCCCCAGGGAGGACTCGAACCTCCACGGCGAGCAACCGCGCGCTCCGCAGCGAGACGCTTTAGACCGCTCGGCTACTCCACCGCGGCTGGACCAGTGTAGTGGGAGAGATGGACTACGTAAAGAATTGCTACAAATGAAGAAAAGAGTGAATGGAAATCACATATTTTTATCGGAATATGTAGTAATGAATACAGTAAGACATTTCTGACCAAAACAAGTTTATCAGTTTTTTTGTAAATAGTAAGCGAACACTGGATTTCATTGATTTTTTTAGATTTTGAGCAAACCTTAGGATATTTTTCTCCTACCACAGCTATTACACTTATTAGCAAATAATGAACAACATTCATGTCATCATCATGAACAGGAAATACATTGAATACAATCGTCTTTTTTGTTGGTTTCGTAATAGATTACCCCACTCATCTTCATCCCATTCGTCAAAGCTATTTTCAACATCTTCTACAAAGTCTTCAGTGTTGCAGCTTTTTGCATCTGATGAACGCGGTGGACTACTTGCAGCATTTTTCTTTTGCCGTTTCTTTGGTATCTTTTTCTCTTCCCTGGTGCTCTGCTTTGTTGGTAGTTCTTGTTAGCTTTTTTCTGTTGCCTTTCTTTTCTCATCCCTCTTTCCCTTTATACATTTAATATTTTCAGCAGACTTTAGCACTTAGGAGATAGTTGCTGTGTTCCTCTTGAATTTCTGTGTTTTGTCAATAGAAGGAACACGTGGTATTTCTTCAAAATGTTCAAATGTTTGTAAATCTATCGGACCAAACTGCGTGGTCATCAGTCCGTAGCTTAGAAACTACTTAAACCTAGGTAAACTAACCTAAGGACAAACACACACACCCATGCCCCAGGGAGGACTCGAACCTCCACGGCGAGCAACCGCGCGCTCCGCAGCGAGACGCTTTAGACCGCTCGGCTACTCCACCGCGGCACTGGTCGCTCTCACAACACACCACAGGCACGTCACACACACATAATATCCATCCTAACAACTTGCCCACGATGTTGTTGTGGTCTTCAGTAGACATTCTACACTCCTGGCCATTAAAATTGCTATACACCACGAAGATGACGTGCTACAAACGCGAAATTTAACCGACAGGGAGAAGATGATGTGATATGCAAATGATTAGCTTTCCAGAGCTTTCTCACAAGGTTGGCGCCGGTGGCGACACCTACAACGTGCTGTCACGAGGAGAGTTGCCAACCGATTTCTCATACACAAACAGCAGTTGACCGGCGTTACCTGGTGAAACGTTGTTGCGATGCCTCGTGTTAGAAGGAGAAATACGTACCATCACATATCTGACTTTGATAAAGGTCGGATTGTAGCCTATCGCGATTGCGGTTTATCGAATCGCGACATTGCTGCTCGCGGTGGTCGCGATCCAATGACTGTTAGCAGAATATGGAATCGGTGGGTTCAGGAGGGCAATACGGAACGCCGTGCTGGATCCCAACGGCCTCGTATCAATAGCAGTCGAGATGACAGGCATCTTATCCACATGGCTGTAACGGATGATGCAGCCACGTCTCGATCCCTGAGCCAACAGATGGGGGCGTTTGAAAGACAACAACCACCTGCACAAACAGTTCGACGACGTTCGCAGCAGCATGGACTATCAGCTCGGAGACCATGACTGCGGTTACCCTAGACGATGCAACACAGACAGGAGCGCCTGCAATGGTGTACGCAACGACGAACCTGCGTGCACGAATGGCAAAACGTCATCTTTTCGGAGGAATCCAGGTTCTGTTTACAGCATCATGATGGTCGCATCCATGTTTGGTGACATCGCGGTGAACGCACATTGGAAGCGTGTATTCGTCATCGCCATACTGGCGTATCACCCGCCTTGATGGTATGGGGTGCCATTGGTTACACGTCTCGGTCACCTCTTGTTCGCATCGACGGCACTTTGAACATTGGCCGTTACATTTCAGATGTGTTACGACCCTTGGCTCTACACTTCATTCCATGCCTGTGAAACCCTACAATACACCAGGATAATGCACGACCACATGTTGCAGGGCCTGTACGGGCCTTTGTCGATACAGAAAATGTTCGACTGCTGCTCTGGCCAGCACATTCTCCAGATCTCTCACCAACTGAATGGTGGCCGAGCAACTGCCTCGTCACAATACGCCAGTCACTACTCTTGATGAACTGTGGTACCGTGTTGAAGCTGCATGGGCATCTGTACCTGTAAACGCCATCCAAGCTCTGTTAGACTCAATGCCCAGGCGTATCAAGGCCGTTATTACGGCCGGAGGTGGTTGTCCTGGGTACTGATTTCTTAGCATCTATGCACCCAAAAGGCGTGAAAATCTAATCACATGTCTGTTCTAGTATAATATATTTGTCCAATTAATATCAGTTTTGTCATCTGCATTTCCTCTTTGTGTAGCAATTTTAATGGCCAGTAGTGTAGTTGGAGGCAGCTCTCCACCCTACTCTATTCTGAGCTTGCCTCTTCATCTTCTCATCCATCTGAATCTGCTTGCTATATTCGTCCCTCGGCCCCCATCTACGATTTTTACCCCATACACTTCGCTGCGAGGCTAAATTCACGATTCGTAGATGATACATTTTCACACCATCAAAAAATGTTCAAATGTTTGTAGCGCTTATGGGACTTAACTACGGGGTCATCAGTCCCTAATCTTACAAACTATTCACGGACCAGCTTATACTAACGACGGCACAAACATCCTTACCCGAGGGGGGATTCGAATCCCCGACCGCAGCGGCCGTGCAGACCGTGACTGACACGCCGCAGACCGCTCGGCTACGGCGGCCGTCTTCACGTCATCATATGCACATTGATAGACTGGCTAAACTACAGGTTAATTATTGATCTTGTTTAAACAGATTGGGTAGCTGTTTAGGGCACAGAAGCTGACATACATAACTCACACCTATGAACAGAGACAACGAGTCATAAACCTTTTACTACCATGAGTTATTTATTGACCAATTCGTATTGGTGAATACCAATAGCAAGGCCGTACGAGTAATACTTTAAAATCAACAAATATCTTGTATTATACTTTCTCAAGTAGCTCTGTTCTTCATTAACGTTCAAGCTATCTCCATAGCCAATTTAATTGAAATCGCTTAAGCGGTTTAGTCGTGAAAGTGTAACAGACAGAGCTTTTTTTCTCATTTATAATATCACTAGCTGAAAACCCGGCGTTGCTCGGGTATTAATTTCTTTCTTTCTGCCATTATTCGGGTATATATTTATTTCTATAATGGATGTATGTCCAAAATCTCTTGGGAATACAGTTAGTAGTAAAGAAGTAATAGATTAAAACTTTGTGCGTGATGTGGCGGTTTTCCATGAACGTTACTGTTTATGTGGTCATATCTCATGAACTACATGTCGTACTGTGATACAATTTAGAAGGCACACTAAACTATAAGCGTGTTACGGTCTCTAAAATTTCCTGTCGCTACAATTTGTAGTGTTCTAATTATAAATTGTAACGTCATACCGTGAGCCGTAGTTTTACTCCATAAACAGCGGAAAAGTAGTAAGCGAGAAACTTTTTTCCTTTCATCTTTTTACTATGGTTGCCAGCGAGAAAAAGTTTAATAAAGGTTTGAAATTATGTTTAAAGTTTGTTGCAAGTCGCTAAGTACTGTCATTCTCAAACAATGTATTTCGAAAGTGTCGCAGCATTACATGGCATTTTTTTGCGATTTCTGTTGGTTATGACGTAATATCTTTTGAACCATGAGTCGTATGTGATTCTTAACCATGCAGAAATTATTACCTCACGGTAAGGAATGTGTGTACCAAATTTGGTTGAAATCGGTCCAGTGGTTTAGGAGAAAATGAGCAGCATTGTCGCAAAATGCAGCAGTTTTTCGCGCATCTCATTGTATATGACGTCATATCTCGTGAACTATACATCGCATGTGATCCTTACACTTACGGCACCGTCGTCATGGATTGAAGCTTACGTGTACAAAATTCCATGAAGATTGGAACAAAACTGTAGAGCCGACCGCCGTGGCCGCGGGGAGTAAGGCGCTCCAGTCACGGTCTGCACGGCCACTACGGTCGGGGGTTCGATTTCCCTCTAGGGCATGGATATTTGTGCCGTCCTTAGTATTAGCTAGTTCATAAGTAGTTTGTAAGTTTAGGGAATGATGACCTGGTAGTTAAGTCCCATAAGCTATACAAACATTTAACTTTTAAAACTGTAGATTTGTATGCAACACGTACAAACATACGGACACTCTGCTTTATATATTAGTTTAGTTTAAATAAAATTTAAGTAGCTCAGTGTCTTTCCATCGAGGCCAGTGTTCGGTACCTTGTGGTGTGTGGATTGAGGAGCACCCTGTGGTATCGAGTTTTAGTGGGAACTGAGGAAGGGCGGGCGGATCGAAGTTTTATGGGGAGTCAATCCGCAGCCAGGGGGGTGGAGCTGCCTCTCGTTTATAACAGCCCCAGGGCTGCGTCATATTTCGCGGGCGCAGCCAATAAGTATGCGAATAAAAAAAGCCGCCTCCAGGCTGCAATCTCTGCGGCGGAAAGACTCCACTGAAGCGTCTACCGCAGCGAGGCGGCAATCACCGTCAACTTGCACCTACTTTTTTTTTTTTGTTTTTGTTTTTTTTGTTTTTTTTTTTATCTGCAGCTTATAAAGTAAAATAAAATGCAATTAAATTCCATCCCCAAACGCACTTTCTCCAACCAGGATTAGAACTGCCGCCTCACAGCAGGTTTGCATCACAAGACACAAGCAGAACCACACAGCCAACTTTTTTTTTTTATTTTATTTTTTTATTTTTTTTATTTTTATTTTTTTATTCGAACCCACGCGTGCAGAGGACATTGGATTAGCAGTCCAACGCCTTAACCACTTTTTTTTTATTTCCCCTCTTTCTTTTTTTTTATTTTTTATGTTTTATTTTTTTCTACCACTTCTTTTTAAAAAGAAAAGAAAAGAAAAGGAAAGTAATGTGCCACCGCCACTTTGACCCTAATAAAAAAAAAAAAAAAAGAATCTCAACCTCTTCAGGCGTTGGCGCCTAACGAAACCTACCCCTGTAAAATACCTACATGAGGGAAAAGAAACAAGGGAAAGGAAAGGGACTGTGTGGTAGATTAGAAAGAAACAAAGTCAATCTCTTTATTCGTATTATTACGACTTTTTTTAAATTTTGTTTTTTTATTATTATTATTGTTTAGGACGTTGCTATCGCTCCGTAGGAGCAATCACAGTGGAGTCGGCTCTGAGTTCGTCTTCTCGTGAATTGCTGTCCATTATGTTCCACAATCAATTTGATTGTCTTGTCGTCGATTAGTCGATTATTGTCATCCGTTTCGGCGTCTCGTAACCCAAAGCGCTCCACCACATGCTCCGCGGTACAAATTGGTGGTACCAGGAGATCATAGTCCTCCAGATCTGGTTTTTAATGTATTGATACATTAGTACTAAGAGTGAACTAAACAATGTGGGACTCTTACTACACCCCATGGAACAGAACATAAGACTGGCGTCCCGTTGCCATGAACTAAAACGAAGTACTCATTCTGCAGGTGCTAATACAAATCTTGAGGGTATGGGAGTAGTGAGTATGCCTTCACTATAAGTAAAATAATAAATGTTCCTCTATAGAAATGAAGTGCAGTCCTTCTGCAATAATAAAGTGTTCTGTTCCTTTATATCTATCGTATAGCATCGGGGTTTCTACATGTCCTTCTGATTGTGCGATAATCTTTTCTTTAGTTTCGTTTTTATCTCTTTTTTGTTATGAATCGAAATATAATCGATGCTCTTTATTAGTGTCATGTTATGTGGAGGACGGCTGGTAAATAACCACCCATCTTTGATTTCCATTTCCCACGCTGAGATCTGATGCGGTACTCATGTAAGACGTGGTTCTGAAATTCCAGGAGAGACTTGCTCTCGTTGTGCAGGCAGTAGTCAATAAACTTTCCCATTAGCCAATAAGTGGACATACGTTTTTGATTTGGGTAAGGCCACCTTGTCGGAGCGAGCAGTTCCTGCAGAGTGATGTTGTTTTCTGAAGTTCGGTTCATAACTGCGAGCTTGTGTCGCGTCCATTGCCATATCTCGTTGGCGGCGCCGCAGGTGAATCGGTGAAGTACAGTGTCCGTCTGCTGACAATGCATGCATGTGTTGGTATTTGACATGCCAATCCTGAATAGGCGCTCATTTGTGCAAATTATGTTATGTACAGCGCAGTACCACGAGGCCCTGACGTGTGACGTGGAAGTTGGAATGTGAATGTTTTTCCACACTCTGCTCCAGGTGATTGCGGGCGTGTTCTTCTCGACCTTGCTGACTGCCGTATCTTCCGTGAATACGCGGTAGACTTCCTTGGTCGTGTAGTGCTTCACCCTATGGGATATGTAGCTGTTCTCTAAGATGTACATTTTAATATGTCGCAGCTTGTAGTCAATGTGGTCGACTTTGACTGGCACCCTGCCATCTAAAGGAGTAACTGCGTTTACGATGTATGCCGTCAAATTTCCGTCTCCTGCTGCCAGGGCTTTAGCCATCCTGGATATTAGGAGTGCTTTGCATTTCGCTCTGACATTAGTCAGTCCGAGGCCTCCTTTCGTTTCAGGTAGGGTTGCGGTGAGGTAGTCAACCCGAAGGACGCTCCCTCTCCATAGAAACCACGCAAGAGCGGATTCAATGCGTTGTCCTATAGTTTCGGGCAAAGGAAAAATACTCGCTAGGTAATAAACTTTAGGCAGTATCACTAAATTTATCAGAGTGGTTTTCTGAATCACGTCTAAGGAGCGAGTAGCATTCACCCTTAATATCGCACGGATGCTGTTGAGCTTCGTTTGCCAATTTCGGGCCGCTGTCTGGACAGGACATTTGCTGTAATGGATTCCGAGAAGTTTGATGGCGTCTGCTTCTTCGACGGGACCAGTTCCTCCGATCGTTATGCCTCGGCCTAAGTGCAGAATCCGAGATTTACGTAAATTGATTAGCGCTCCAGAGCAGCTGCTATATGTTTGAAGCACATTTTGTATCTTCGGGAGGTCAGACGGATCAGATATATATACAGCCAGGTCGTCGGCATAACCTTTGCATACATATTTATGGCCACCAATTTTGATCCCCGGAAGCGTCCCGAAGAGTGTTCGTAGAAGAGGCTCGATGGATATCGAGAAGAGCATCATTGACAGGGGGCACCCTTGTCTTACCGACGATAGGATAGGTACGTATGGAGTGCAGTGTCCATTGACGAGAATTCTTGAAGTTGCACCAGTGTATAGTCTCCGAATAAGGTCGACAAAAGAAGGCCCCATGCCCATTTTCGACATCACAGTTAGCAGGTACTTGTGGCGGACCCTGTCAAAAGCTTTGTCCATATCAAGCGACATGATAGCCGCTCTGCACTTGGACGCCGAAGTGACAGCCGTCATGTCCCGGTATTCCTCGATCGCCTGGTGTATCGTCCTCCTAGGGACGGCGCACGTCTGATAGGGGCCGAGGAGGCGAGCAGCAACGTTGTTCAACCGTTGGAGCAACACCCTGGCGACTAGCTTGTAATCGACGTTCAACAACGATAGGGGTCGCATATTTTGCAAATTATTAGTGCCTCCCACTTTGGGAACCAATACTATTATCCCCTCTAAGAATTCGCTGGGAACCGTGGCTGTGGTACGTATTTCATTCAGGACTACAGTCAGTGTGCTGCCTAGCAAATTCCAATATCGTAAATAAAACTCCACTGGCAGTCCGTCAGCTCCAGGGGATTTGTTCCTAGGGCTTCCCTTCAGCGCGCTATACAATTCTTCTTCAGTAAATGGTGCTTCAAGGTCAGAATTTTCTTCTTCCGTTACAGTCGTTGTAATGCAAGTTAAAAATTCCGCACACACATCATCATGGGCGGCCTCGCCTTCAGCGTACAGGTTCGTGAAATAGGCATGGATAAACGCCATGATATCCTTGTGGTCGGTAATCAGTCCCCCATCATCCCTACGAAGGGAGCTAATATGATGACTTCGCCCTCTTTTGTATTCTGACAGAAGATGGAAAAGTGCAGCTCTTTCTTCGGCGACGACGCTAGTGTCTCTCGATCTTACCTTAATACCCTCTAGTTGCTGGCGTTTTAAGGCGGTTATTTTGGCCTTGATTCTGTTTACCCTCACGATATTGAGTTGCGCATTGGTGGTATCTGCGTGCAATTCTCGTAGACACTGGAAGTAGAATTCCATCGTACGTCGTTCCCACTGTTTCTTTTCAAAGGCATAGCTTTTCAGAAAGGATCGTATTTTCGGTTTTGCACAGGTTACCCACCATTCGAGCTTAGTGCGATAGCGGTGTGTGTTTCTCAAGCACTTTTCCCAGACCCTCCGCAGCTCTTCCTCTAAAACGCCATCGTTTAAATGTGCCGTACTGAATTTCCACACGCCCCTGCCTCGAAAGGTCTTCTGTCTGGGCAAGTTAATGTGAGCTATAACTGCTAGGTGGTTGGAGAAGCTGATCGGACAAGTTTCAGCACTTAGTATACACCGCTTCAAACTACTAGATGCATATATTCTATCGATGCGGCTCCTAGAATGGCTGGTTATAAACGTAAACCCTGGATTCCCTCGTGGTTGACTGAGCCAGATATCAGCGAGGTGCAGACCCTGCACTAAGTCTCTCAGTTGCGGACATATGTTGGGGTTAGGCGTTTGGTCGGCGGCGGTAAGAACACAATTGAAATCACCAGCAAGGATGGTGTTCTCGTTCGCGGGATTAATTAACTCGATGATGTGTTCACTGAAGAACGTCATTCTTTCCTGTCTGGCGTGCGTACCCAATGGAGAATAAATATTGATAAGTTGGGATGCGTCTATCTCGACTGAGATTCCTCGTCCGCTCACTAATTGTTTCACGTTCCGCGGTACAATTCCGTCCTTGAGTAAGATGGCGGTGCCGCTTTCGGTTGCTCTGTTTAGAACGGCACTATACCCCGCAATATGTTCTACCCTGTCCGTGCACACTTCCTGCAACATGGCGATGTCTATATCAAATGCATAAAGGAAATCCCGAAGGCATTCAACTTTCGTCGGACTAGTTATTCTGTTAATGTTGATAGTGGCTATACTATATGATTGAAGCTTGATGTCAGTCGTCATACTTGTCAATTAGCGATGCTTTAGTGCCGTTTAATAAAAGCTGTCTTCCATTTCTTCATCATTCCTGGCTACCTTCAAAGGACCATGAGGTACTGCTGACGAATCGCCATCCTCTACGTCTTCATGCCAGGGTATGTTGTCGGGGGTTGATGCCGTCACGTCCATCCTGTTACCACCATCGCTGTGTGGAGCTCCTGCAATCGATGCAGTAGCACTGAGAGCCTTTGGGGGGTCGCCGTCCACCAATATGGGAACCGTCGCATTGCCCGCATGCGTTGCAGAGCCTCGCGGTAGTCGTTGTTGTAGGTCTCTTGTCGGTAGACCAGCTGAAGTTTCTGCCATCTCATGGTCTTCAGTATTGCGGTCTTCAGCTCCTCCTCCGGTTTGCGAGGGGTTGGCTGTACGAGGTCCCTTTGTCCCCTTCTGTGTTTGGCCGTTCGAGTCTCCTGGACGCTTGGGAGGCACAGAGGTGTTTGCCGTTTTCTGCGGGTTTTTGGCCCCACAGGCCGCCTCTTGTGACGTCCGTGTTTTCTTCTGAGTTTGGTGGATGGCATCTTGTGATTCCAGTGTCCCATCCTCAAGTTTTTGCCGTACCTGCTTGGCTCTGTCTCGCAACACAGATGCGCTGTTGTCCGCTCCTTGACGGGCGATCCGTCGTTTCTTGGTCTCCGCGCCGGCTTTTTCTGTGGTGTCGTCAGCTGCCGCCATGTCCCCGACCTCCAGGCTGTTCCGTGTCGAGTCTGTGCTACTGCTCTGTTGCGTTTCACCAGGTGGTTCAGGGACGGTATTCGCTGTCGGTACATTGATGGTAGTCTGTTCCAACCGTATTTCCTCATCGATGTGACTGACCACATCATCTATTGTGACGTCCATCGCTGTAGGTGCGCTGCGAGTTGCCGCGGCGTATGTGATCGGTAGCTGTGTCATGCTGGGTGGGGCAGCGGCCTCACCTGTCGGCACTTGTGTCACTCGGCGTTGCACACACTGAGCTCGCAAATGTCCAGTGGCCCCACACCCGGAGCAAGTACGCGGTTGCCCATCGTAAATAACAATGGCCCTGTATCCACAAACCGTAATGTAAGACGGTACATGTTTGACCATTTCAAGTTTAATCTGCCTCACTCCGTTTAATACTCGAAATTTGTGTACCGAGGACCATTTTTCAGCAACATGGCTGATTACAGTGCCGTAAGGTTTCAAGACAGCTTCAATGTCCTCGTCCGTTATTTCAAACGGCAGCTCGAAAATGCGTAACGTCTTAGTGCCAAGTCCTGCATGAGTCACTTTCACGTCACCAATATTCCCGTCAGAATGTTTAAATTTCAAGTTGTCCGCATATAAACGTACAATTTGCTCACATTTTTCGGGATTCCGTAACTTCAAATAGACGGTACTACTGCTGATCGAGAGGTGATAGCCAATTACGTCATCGGTAGTTAACTTCAGTGCTTCCTCAAAAAAATCTTCAACTTCAAAAGACTTCGGTCGTGCAAACTTATTCTCAAAACTAAACTTCAATGTGTCTTTTCGCAAGCGCATCGGAGTTGCCATTTCTACGATACGATCGGAGGTAAACAACTATGCGCGCACTGCGGCGTGTAACTCACCGACAGCCCCGAGCCGCTGGCCGCGGAGACGTAAACAGCGTACTTCCTCTCGCCACGGCCGCCGAGGGCCGACTGCGCCTACTGCTGGTATGAGACTGGATAGCATCATTGCTAACCAGTCGCATACAGAAAGTCAGCATGAGACGTACCAAATACCAACTTAATCCAGTGCCGTAAAATGGGGTTACATCCTGACATTTTGTCTAATACATTCTGTGTGTTCCAATCCTTTTTTTTTATTCTTCCTTTTTCCACTCTTCCAGTATTGCATCTCTGATGGTAACCCTTTATTCCGTTATCTTTCATACCCAGCGATATAAGACAAATTTAGACCGTTGTTGCACAAGACTTCTCTTTATTGAACAATTTTATAAGAAATTGGTGAAATGTTACAGAATTACATTATAATGAGAATGTTAATAAACATAATATTTTTTTAAATGTTTTCCGAAAACAGTTGTGGTACAGTATGTATATCCCCACCCTGAGTCATTACTAAAATCTGCCTCATTAGCTGACGAACTGTGACCTGAGGGTATTTCTGCATATTTTTCCATTAACTCATCATTGACGTAAACAGTTTCATTATTAACTGAAATGGAAGGTAACGCCTAGAGTTATGTGGAAGACCTTTGATGCAAGGGGGAACAAATTTTGAACTCTGAGTTAATCATGAATTATTCACTTTATCCAATATATAAAATGAATTTTGTGTGTTCGTACTTTATGCGCAGTCGTACCGTTCAACCGATTGTGATGAAACTTTGTCAACATGTTGTCTGCACTTTCCCAATGGTCATAGGCGCCGTTAAATGACTGTACGACAAATAGTTTAGGAGATATGACGTAATAAATAATGAAATGCGCGGAAAAGTGCTGCATCATGCGACGTCTGCTTCTAAATCACTCTTCTGCTTTCAACCAAATTTGGTGCACATATTCCTTCCATGAGGTAACATTTGAAGTAGGGGTAAGAACTGCTTACGACATGTAATGCAGGAGACATGACGTCATAAACAATTATATTGTTGAAAACCTGTGGCATCATGCGACATGCGAGTAAGGATACTTTATTCATCCTAAAATCTTTATGACATTTTGGACACTTGACCTTCAAAACAAGAGGAAGGTCACTGCCACATAAAATTTTTGATGGTGCATGACGGAGGATACTTTACATATGGACTTCGTCAGATTGTACAGCTGTATTCCGATCCTGATTAAATTTTTAAATATGATTGAGCAACTGAGTTTATCAGTGAACTTTAATCCCTATTCCAAATTTTTCCTTGCTTTCCTTCACCGCCTGCTCGATGTACAAATTGAATAACATCGCAGAAAGTCTACAACCCTGTTTTACTCCCTTCCCAACCACTGCATCCTTTTCATGCCCTTCAACTCTGACAACCGCTGTCTGGTTTTTGTACAAGTTGTAAATAACCTTACGCTCCCTATATTTTACTCCTGCTTGCTTCAGAACTTGAAAGAGTTTGTTCCAATCAAAATTGTCAAAAGCCTTCTCCAAATCTACAAAAGTTTGATATGTATGTTTACCTTTTCTTAATCCATCTTCTAGGATAAGCCGTAAAGTGAGTATTGCCTTCCGTGTTCCTACATTTCTCCTGAACCCAAACTGATCTTCCCCGAGATCGGCTTCTACCAGCTTTTCCATCCTTCTGTAAATAATTCGTGTCAATATTTTGCAACCATGACTTATTAAACTAATGCTTCTGTAGTTCTCATACCTGTCTGCACCTGCTTTCTTTGGATTTGGGATTATAACATTTTTCTTAAAGTCTGAGGGTATTTCACCTGTCTCATACATCTTACACACCAGGTGAAACAGTTTTGTCATGGCTGGTTCTCCCAGAGACTTCAGTAGCTCTGAGGGAATGTCATCTACTGCATGGGCCTTGTTTTGACTCAGATCTTTCAGTGCTCTGTGAAATTTATCTCTCAGTATAGTATCTCCTATTTCATCCTCATCTACTTCCTCTCCCTACAATATTGCCTCTAAGTTCATTTCCTTTGTAGAGCTGTTCTATGTACTCTTTCCACCTTTCAGCTTTCCCTTCTTTGCTGAGAACTAATTATGCATCTGTGTTCTTGATATTCATAGAGCTGTTTTTCTTCCCTCCAAATATCTCTTTTATTTTCCTGTAGGCTGTATTTTTCCCCTATTCATACGTTCTTCTACATTCTTGCTTATGCCTTCTAGCCACTCCTGCTTAGCCATTTTGCACTTTCTGTCAATTTCATTTCTTAGTCGTCTGTACTCCATTTGCCTGTTTCATTTACTGTATTTTTATATTTTCTCCTTGCATCGATTAAATTTAGTATGTCCTGTGATATTCAAGGATTCTATGTAGGGTTTGCCTTCCTACCTATTTTGTCCTCTGCTACCTTCACTATTTCATATCTCGATGCTACCCATTCCTCCTCTAGTGTTTTATTTTCCCACGTTTCTGTCCATTGTTGCCTAAAGCTCCCTCTGAAATTCTCAAGAACTTCAGGTTCCTTCAGTTTATCCAGGTCCCATCGCCTTATTTTCCTACCTTTCTGTAGTTTTTTCAGTGTCAGCCTGCAATTCATGACGAATAAGTTATGGTCAGAGTTTATATCTGCCCCTAGGTATGTCTTACAGTTTAAAACCTGGTTGCGAAACCTATGTCTTACCAATATAAAATCTATCTGGTATCTCCCGGTGTGTCCTGGTCTCTTCCTTCTTTCGTGATTCGTAAACCAGGTGTTTGTTATAACTAAATTACGTTCTGTGTAAAATTCTACCAGGCGGCTTCCTCTTTCTTTCCTTTTGCCCAGTCCATATTCACCAACTAACTTCTGTTCCCTTCTTTGTCCTACTACCGAATTCCAGTCTCCCTCAAGTGTCTGAATAATTTCCTTTAGCTCCTCATATATTTCTTCGATCATCGGCAGAGCTAGTTGGCACATAAGCCTGTACTACTGTGGTAGGTGTTGACTTCGTATCTATCTTGACTACGATAATGCGATTACTGTGTTGCTCATAGTAGTTTACCAGTATTCCTATTTTCTTATTCATTATCAGAATTACTCCTGTAATACTCGCAACTGATTTTATATTGCCGGCCGCGGTGGCCGAGGGGACTGAGACGCTACAGTACGGTCTGCACGGCCACTACTGTCGGGGATTCGAATCCCCCCTCGGGCATGGATATTTGTGCCGTCCTTAGTCTTAGGTAGTTCATAAGTAGTTTGTAAGCTTAGGTACTGATGACCCCGTAGTTAAGTCCCCTTAAGTTCTACAAACATTTGAACATTTTTTTTTATTTTATATTTATAATCCTGTACTCACCTGACCAGAAATCCTGTTGCTCTTTCCACCGAACTTCACTAATCGCCACTATATCATGTCGACTATAATAAAAATATCTAACTTCGACCTATACATTTCTTGTTTTAAATTTTCTAACTTCCCTACCCGTTTAAGGGTAGAATGCCAGTATTGTCTTTCCTGATGACAACATCCTCCTGAGTAGTCCCCGCCCGGAGATCCGAATGGGGGACTATTTTACCTCGGGAATATTTTACCCGAGAGGATGCCGTCATCATATGTTCATACGGTAGAGCTGCATGTCCTCGGGAAACGTAACGGGGTGTTTCACTAAGTGTGTTTGCCTCTGTAACTTATAAAATAATAGGTGACAGAAAATTTTAATGTGGTAGGTCAACACAAGAAATGTTACACTTTCTGCGGAGGTATGAACATAGTTTATTGTATCATTTTCCAAAGAGTTACACCACAAAGATGTAATTTTTTAAATGGAACAATAGTTTTTTCTATCGTGCATTGCATTCGTTGAAACCAGCTGCGTCTAAATCAATTTGAACTACATTCCTACCACTGTTAGTTTGAGAGCTTCAACCCTTCAAAATTCCGGGGGCGGAGGCTGCGATAGCGTAGCTGACTGGCCGAGTGGCTATCCCCTGGGGCACGGCCCACTGTCTCATGACCACCAGCTAGTCAGCTACGCTGTCGTAGCCTCCGCCCCCTAAACTTTGAAGGGTTGTAGCTCCCAAACTAACAGTGATAGGAATGTAGTTTAAATTGATTTGGACGCAGTTGGTTTCAACGAATCCAATGCACGATAGAAAAAACTATTGTTCCATTAAAAAAATTACATCTTTGTGGTGTAACTTTTTGGAAAATGATAGAATAAACTATGTTCATAGCTCCGCGGAAAATGTAACATTTCTTGTGTTGACCTACCGCATTAAAATTTCCCGTCACCTATTATTTTATAAGTTACAGAGGCAAACACTCTTAGTGAAACACCCTGTATAAATAAACAAGCTACCACTTTCAAATTTCAAAAATTATTTACACAATTAATTCTTTTGCGGCAGCAATTCGTCGGGTGCCAGCTAGTTTTCAATAAATTTAATGTAATCATTCTGTAAACGACCTTACTACTTGTGTTTGACGTTAGGCTCCTGAGGTAAGGTGCGGCAGGCTTACTATGGCTGGATGGTGTAGACCAGGGCCGCACAAACACGGAAAACTGCACGCGTGCAAAGCGAGGTGCAGAGAGTGTTTGCACAGTGCATCGGTTCAAACCGGAATGTGAACCCTCTTACTTTTTTGTTCGTTGTGACGATAAAGCCAAATGTCTAATCTGCGGTACACTAATTTAGTGTGTTAGAAAATCGTCTATTGAAAGACACTACAGCAAATTGCATTCAGAAAAGTATAGTGATATCACAGGGAATGGTAGAGAGGAAGAATTGCGGAAGGTGAAAACTCTTGCAAAAGAGAATTCTGTGTCTACAAACGAGATTTACATTTCGAACTGATTGATTTGCAAACCGATGTTCACCGAAAGGATTTATTTAACAACACAAAAGGTTTGCTCCTGTTCTACCAGAATTTGTCGAAGTAAGAATTTCCCAAGTTACACAGAGAAGCAGCGAAGATGATTTCTATGTTTGGCTCCACATGTGTATGTGAAAGGTTTTTTTCTGTTTTGTCTTGTACGAAAACTAGATTGCGCGCAAGTATTTCTAATAGTAATTTCAAAAATGCTGTCAGCCGATCTCTTGTTCTAGATCTTAGTAGCATAATTGAAAAAAAAAAAAAAAAAAAAAAAAAAAACAGAATATATGTGCGCCTCGGTTGCACAGTGGTAGAGTGCCAGACTACAAATCCAAAGGTCGCGGGTTCGATCCCCGCCAGGGCCTAGGATTTTTATCTGTCACTTTCCACTTCTTTCACCTCTGGCAGTATTGCTCATGTGAAAAATACCGAGTAGCACCGTGGTTCGGAACCCACGTTAAACTGTAGGTTCCCCTATAACTGGCTGGATAAGTCAGTTCGAAGGTCGGAGGAAGGCAACGGCATACCACCTCCAAACAGGACTATGCCTAGTAAAGCACTGTGGTGTTCAAACCAATCTTCGGATTGTTGACTGCTCCCCTCCCCTTATATATATATATATATATATATATATATATATATATATATATATATATATATATATAGAAGAGGGAAATTTGTGTTGAAATCAAATTTAAAATATTATTTTATTAATATTATTTAAATCTATTTTATACCGGTAATCGTGTTCCACAAAAATAAGCTCTCCGCCTAGTGTACATAAGTATTTGGCAATGAAGAAGAAAACAGGGTAAAAGTCTTGAAAAGGTCGAGACAGGCGGCGTAAGGAAAGAGAGAAGCGGCGCAAAGCCGAGCAGTGGGGGGTTTGCACCGTCGTCAACACAGCGCAGCCGTCTTCTGCACTGTGCACTGTGGGATGCGCCAGAGCATGCACCTTGAGCGGCCCTGGTGTAGACTGCTCCGCCCCAGCCGGGTGCCGTGGAGCTGGAGGGTGTTGTAGCAGGGCGCGGTGGGGCGGCGTTCTCTGGAGGGCGTCGAGTGCCGGCTTAGCCGCTTTAAAGCGGCCGCTAAGTGATTGCCCCCTCCCCTCCCCACAGTCAGGGGGTCGCCAAGCGAGGGGCGCCGGCTCTAAAGCCACACACCAACACGCGCTACACAACTGCTCCCTAACCTGTTCCGCAATGGCAACCCATTCTTCTGGGCAATTTTCGCTGCTTTTAATAAACACTAGCTGAAAACCCGGCGGGTAATTATTTATTTATTTATTTATTCCTGCCATTTTTACGTATATATTCATTTATATAACGGCTGTATGTATGTAAAATCTCTCGGGAATACATTTAGTAGTAAAGAAGTAGTAGATTAAAACTTGGTGCGTGATGGGGCGGTTTTCCATGAACGTTATTGTTTACGTACTCATACAACATGAACTACGTGTCGTTCTGTGATACAATTTGGAAAGTACACTCAAATATATGCGTGTATACTGTTTGAAAAATTTCGTGTGGCTACAATTTGTAGTGTAGAAATTAAAAATTGTAACGTCATACCTAATGCCGTAGTTTTAGTCCATGAACAGTGCACCGTTACTGTTTACTTGCTCATATCTCATGAACTACGAGTCGGAATGAGATACAATTTAGAAGCTAAATTCAACTATATATATGTATACTGTCTGTAAAATTTCCTGTCGCTACAATTTGTAATGTTCAAATTATAAATTGTAACGTCATACCGAGAGCCGTAGTTTTACTCCATAAAGTGCGGGAAAGTAGTATGCGAGAAACTTTTTTCCTTTCATCATTTTACTATGGTTGTCAGCGAGAAAAAGTTTAATAAAGTTTGAAATTATGTTTAAAGTTTGTTGCAAGTCGCTAAGTACTGTCATTCTCATACAGTGTATTTCGAAAGTCTCGCCACCTTATATGGCATTTTTTGCGATTTCTATTGGTTATGACGTAATATCTTTCGAACCATGTGCCTTATATGATTCTTAACCACACAGCAATTGTTACCTCGCGTTAAGGAATGTGTGTACCAAATTTGGTTGAAATCGGTCCATTGGTTTAGGAGAAAATTAGCAGCATTGTCGCAAAATGCAGCAGTTTTTCGCGCATCTCATTGTTTACGACGTCATATCTCGTGAACTATATATCGTATGTGATTCTTACACTTACGGCGACCGTCCTTATGGATTGAAGCTTACGTGTACAAAATTTCATAAATATGCGAACAAAACTGTAGATTTGTATGCAACACGTACAAACATACCGACACTCTGCTTTATATATTATACTAGTCAAAAATAATTAGGGGATGATTTGAGATATCTAGGTAGTTTTTTTTTATTTTCATTCTCGAATCAGTGGCTTGCAGGAGATCAGTCTTTGTGCAGGATGTAGGGTCTAAAGGGCACTGCAGCATATGGCTTGTGGTTTGTTGTTCTCCACAGTCACAGGAAGTGTCTTCCGTCTTGAAACCCCATCTCTTCAAGTTGTCTCGGGATCGTCCAACTCCTGATCGTAATCTGTTCAGAGTTTTTCCACACGAGCCAGTTTTCATTGTTGCCAGGTGGTAGTTCTTCGGCTTCAGGCATCCATCCATGAAGGTGAGGCGTCATCTTCTTCCATAACTCCAGCCTCGCCTTCTCTGGTGAAACGGTGAGTTTCTCAGATGTCCTTAGGAAGTTCTTTCGCGAGCTCAGCCGTTGCTGTGGTGGATTATATCCGTGCATTGCTGTGGGCACTGTTCACGTCCACTTTCAGTCTCTCCTTGTTGGCAGCCACTTCTCTGCGTACACTTGGTGGCGCTATTCCAGCCAGATAGTAAAGCTTCTCGGTTGGAGTAGGTTTTAAACAACCAGTGATCAGCCTGCAGGTGTCATTGAGAGCAGTGTCTACTTGTCTGGCATGAGATGACCTGTAACAGACTGGGGAAGCATATTCGGCAGTGGAAAAGCACAGTGCCATTGCAGAAGAGCGGACAGTCTGTGGATATGAGCCCCACTGTGTCCCCGCTAGTTTACGATTTAGGTTATTTCGCGTGGAGATTTTCTCAGGGCCACAATTGACCATCATATCTAGCTTGTGAAGGACTGTCATCGCCAGAATGAGCTAAAATGGTTCGACGTGTCTCTGTCGGCTCTACGGAGTCGAGACAACATTACGGCAACCGAGATAGTGGTCATAACAGAAAGTTTCTGCAGAGAGGGTTGGTATTCACTTGTGTTTACCATACCAAACTAATTACACAAGCAGTTGGATTCAGATAGTGTAGTGTCCAGGCAGTGCAAACCAACGATAACGTGACTTACCGGAAGCTACGTCATGGAGAGTTTTAAATACGTAGTATTTTTGTTCCACAATATTATTTATTTGCTTGTTATTAGCAGCTTTCGGCTTCTTAGGCCATCGTCGGATAACTTCATACTAAAGAGATAGTCCAAACGTAACATTGAGGTTACATAAACAAAGATGGCTTTTCAAGGATATGTGAATTGCAAATTATTTATGTCTATGAAACGATACTCCTACAAAACAAATGGATTTTAAATGAACATATTTTGAGCTACAATGGTATTAAAATATTAGAACTGTGTAATTATATAAGAACGTATGCTCAGTAGGTTGTGGTAGAAACAAAATGTGGGTTTGTTATGAATAATTATCAATACCACAGAACGTGCTACGTATTTAAGTTTTTGATGTGTCTTTGTTCCTTAAAGCACCGACGGAATATTCCATAAAGCATGGAGAGTCATAGGAAGGTTGGAAGTGGCGCACACACACACACACACACACACACACACACACACACAGAGGGAGGTGGCTGTTATTTTGAAGTGTGTAAACTGTAATTTCCAGGACCTGGGCGCAATCTAAGAGTACAAGAACAGTTAAAAGGAGGCAAGGCCAAGTCGTCCACATAAGCAAGTGATGACTGTTATCTCCGGTTAACGGACCGACGAGACTCGAGGCTCAATGCAATTCAGCAGCAATGCACCCTTCAACCTGCAACAGAAAGCGCAATATTAATACCAACATTCGGCTCGAAGGGAACTGGCTAGCCACCAGGCTAGAACTCAGTTCCCTTCGAGCCGCCGTAGCGTGCGGATCTCCGCGCCTGCGCGTTTCCAGGAGCTCAGTCCGCCAGTTCACCTGATGATGGCGACATGTATGATCGCCGAAATATTGTGCCCGTTGGACACTATAGACCGGCAGTACACCCGTGGATACTTTGATTATCCCCTAATTATTTAGACCAGTCTGTTTTGAAGTAACTGGAAGCAATAGGAACAATAGTTTTGTTGTAATTGGTTTATTTAAAACAATTTTTCTTCTAATTTAATTACTACTATTTTCATCGCATTTTAAACCTTAGGATACGACTCAGATTTGAGATTGCATAATTCCATTCCGTTTACAGTATTGATCGTAAGGGTGTACCGGAGCGCAGACAGCTTCTTCCATTGTTTGAGAATTTCGCCTCTGACACACTCGGTGTTGGGCACGCCCAGACTTCACATGTCCCGCGACTCCTTGGCGGCAGGTCGTGTGCTGGTGGCTTTTGTGGCAGAAGCGTCGCCCATGTTCGGCAACACTAGCAGCGGGGATGAATGCCTCGGCAGGTCCCTCGTGGCGGTCTCATTCTCAGCAAGCGACGCTCACCGAAGGCGCCCCTCAATACGCGACCATTAGTCCTCTGCGGTGAAAGGCACCTGTCCCAGAAGACGGCTGCGGCCATTTCTCACCAGACACCACCCAGGCATCTCTGCCGAGCGCGCAGCAGCATACACCGTCAGTGAAGGCGCGTTCCAACCCCAGACAGCACTGTCACCTCATCCAGCCATCCAGCTCTCTTAGGTTGTTTGCAGATGACGCCGTCATTTGCCGTCTAGTAAAATCATCTGACGATCAAAACCAACTGCAGAACGATCTCAATAAGATATCACTACGGTGTAAAAATTGGAAATTGGCTCTAAATAATGAGAAGTGTGAAGTCGTCGACATGAGTACGAAAAGAAATCCGTTAAATTTTCTTTGCAACATAAATCAATCAAAAGTGAAAGCCGTCAACTCCACAAAATACCTAGGAATTACTATTACTTCGGACATAAACTGCAAAGAACATGTAGATAAAGTCGTGGGAAAGGCGAACCAGAGACTGCGTTTTATTGGCATCGGCTGTTTGGTGATGCTGTGGTGTATGGGAGGGTGTCGTCTGTAACTGCCTGTAATAGCATACTAGGTGGTGCGAAGAATGGCAGCTAGCTCTCAATGTAGAAAAATGTAAGGTGATGCGCATGAGTAGAAAAAACAATCCCATAATGTTCGAATACAGCATTATTAGTGAACTTCTTGATGCGGTCGCATCGTACAAATATCTAGGCGTAACATTGCAGAGCGATATGAAATGGAACGAACATGTAAGGACAGTTGTGAGTAAGGCAGACAGCCACCTCGGTTTATTGGGAGAATTTTGGGAAGATGTACTTCACCTGTAAAGGAGACCGCGTATAAAACGCGTGTACGACCACGTCTTGAGTATTGCTCAAGTGTTTGGGACCCGCAGCGGATCAGATGAAGACATGGAAACAGTTCAGAGGCTAGCAGCTATGTTTGTTACTGGTAGGTTCAACCAATGCGCGAGTGTCACGGAAATGCTCCGGCAATTCAATTGGGGATCGCTGGAGGAAAGACGACATTTCTTTTCGTGAATTTCTGTTGAGAAAATTTAGAAGGCTGGAATTTGAAGCAGAGTGTAGTACGATCTTGCTGCCGCCTACTTACATTTCGCGTAAAGATCACAAAGACAAGATAAGAGAAATTAGGGCTCGAACGAAGGCATATAGGCATTCTTTTTTTCCTCGTTCAATTTGGGAGTGGAATAGGAAAGGAAATGCCTAGTAGTGGTACACAGTATTCTCCGCCACGCACCTTACGGTGAATTGCGGAGTATGTATGTAGATGTAGAACCCTTAAAAGATGAAACAGAACTACTAAACAAACTGCATACACTACGCTTGTCCGTCCTTTTTGGAGTATTGCTGCCCAGTGTGGGATCCTTATCAGGTGGGTTTGACGGAGGACATCGAAAGAGTCCAAAGACGGGCAGCTCGTTTCGTATTGTCACGATACACGGGAGACAGCGTTACAGAAATGATACAGGATCTGGGATGGGAATCATTACAACAATGGCGTTTATCGCTGCGCGTGGGTTTCTTACGAAATTCCAATCGCCAACATTCTCCTCCGAATGCGAAAATATGTTGTTGACTCTCACTAACATAGGTAAAAATGATCAGCAGAATAAAATACGAGAAATCAGAGCTCGAACGGAGAGATTCAGATGTTCTTTCTTCCCGCGCGCTATTCGAGAATGGAATGGGCGATAAATAGTATAACGGTGGTTCGGCGAACCCTCTGCTAGGCACTTAAATGTGATTTGCAGAGTATGCCATGTAGATATAGATTAACTTCCGTTTATGAGATACACTAATCGACCTTCTGACAATCAAGAAGGGTCCATTTCTCCGAAAATATTTGTGTAATATTGTTGGACTCTGTGGCTTAATGATAATAGTTGAAAGTTCAGTGAGAAATCTTACCTTAGAGAAATAGTAGTCAGTGTCGTGGTTGGTACGCAGCTAATCACATTTTTAAATTCATTATAACACAAGGTATTACTGTTACATGTCACTTTGTTTATTTTATCCACTTCGCATTTCAAGGGTTTAAACCTCATCACCAGGTGGAATAACAGTATGCTCTGTACATGTAAGCTAGGTTGACCTGTTGCAAACACAAAACACTGTCTTCTAGAGAGCGCAACAGGTCAACCTAACCTACATGTACGTAGCACAAAGTTATTCCACCTGATGATGGGGTTTTAAACCTTTGAAACGTGTTTTGGTGACAGTAGTAGCTTGTGTTTTAATCAATTTCAAACATCAGTCACGCTAAGGGCTAAACCAAAATCTTTTCAAAAAAAAAAAAAAAAAAAAAAAAAATTAAGTTTTTGTTGTATTCAAGAGACACACTCATGAAATAGTTATTGACTGATTTCACCGCCATTTGATTCTATTGTTTTGTTATTTTTAGGCACAACCCGAATTTCTGCTGTAGTGCCATTTTAAAGTGTACACTGTAAGGGAAAAAATTATGTAACTATAGGTACATGATAACTGGATGTAATTAGATGCAGTATTACTTATTTTACTTACATTAATTGAATAAATTGGTACATGTAGGTAACAAAGTCGACATTCTTGACAGTAATACGTTCTAATATGCACAACTATGTGAATCGTCAATGACTAAAAGATCAATGTTCCAATGCATTTTGAATGCATTGATACATAATGCAAGTTGTGGAGAACATCAGCCATCAAGTTATCCAGTTATCTGCTGCAAATATTTGTTCTGATTTATATAAAAATTAAGTCGTCTTTAAAGACCATGTAGTTCACGTCTGTCATATAATTAGATGATGATTTTAATCAACATTACTCAATTTTACGTTTCGATTGTCCTCAACAAATAAGGTTTCAATCAGCCGGATTTGTCAATGTGATCAGTATGCAATGTGTTTTACTTTCAAAAAAATTTTTTTTTAAAATATAAACTAATTAAGACGTCAAAAGAAGTCCTTAACTTAATATAACTTAATTATGAAGTTATGTCAACAATCAAATGAATGTATCCGCAGATAAAACTGGTAATGCATATTTCGTATCCAAAATTAAAAGCGGGAGATTGAAAGCTGACCTGGAGGGAGGAACTATGAAGTGGGAGCAGTTAAGGTGACATACCAAATGCTAATGACAAGTTTTAAACCTGATACAAACTAAAGATGTACAGATAAAATGCAGCTTAATGACAAAATGAGAAGTATCGTGTTCAGTAAAAGTTTTAAAAAACTCAGTTGGAAAGTAGACAAGAATGGTACATATTGACTTCATATGGCAGCTGTTTGACCTTTGGAAATTACTATAGGCACAAGGTTCCAAAGAAATACATTTTCTTATAGATAAGTCTCATTGAACTTGCGGTAACTTTTGTGTATTCGACAGTTGGTATTAAAGTTGCGACGTTTGATTATTGGGGCAATAAATAAAGAGAAGTATAACATATTGTTTGTATTCTGACTTACGAGAGCTTTCACGGAAACCTAAATACGAGATAATTCCACGTGTCACACAGCCGATTCTACTTATATAAGAGTATATAATTTTATCTGGCGATTATCACTGATCTTGTGCTACTGTATCAGTGAACAGAATGGGGTTTATCTGACGGAAACATTGCTAAGCACACGAGTCAAATTGTAATCCGAAAATCCTACGACTAGATATGAAGAGTGATTAAACGTGACCGTGAGGAAAACGGCCTGGGGAAATGATTAATAGACGTTCAACGACTTTGTTCGTCTTATTCTGCCAGGCGTAACAGGGTACTCAATTCAGTAGTGTTATTTATGATCTCTGGATTTATTACTCACTGATAGCAGGACTGGGTATTTTTATTAGAGCAACATAGCGTTCAAAAGTAAAAGGGACGAGGAACAGGGAAAGAAGTACAACGTAATTAACAAACAAAAAACACATTGAATTAAATTGTTGTCGGACTTACTGGCGTCATTTCTAGGTTAAAACTCAAGCTGTCAACGATTTCCAGAACCCTGTTTATGAGGTGTCCAGACGTATCAGAATATTTTGTAGCATCATTTTCCAATTTTGCGGTCAGTGTCATATATCTGCAACATATTTACTTGTTCAACAATTCGCATGATCTTAATACAGAACTCACAGTTTTTGAATAGATGACAGTGCTTACGATTTTATTTTTTGACATCATACATTGAAACTTTTATCTGGCTCTTCAGGGAGAAAGGACGTTGAAGTACCGATTTTTAATCTTGTCTTTCCTAAACGTGTAGAAGACTTTTATTTATTTATTTATTCAGATTTTGAGCCGCGGTGGAGTAGCCGAGCGGTCTAAAGCGTCTCGCTGCGGACGGCGCGGTTGCTCGCCGTGGAGGTTCGAGTCCTCCCTGGGGCATGGGTGTGTGTGTTTGTCCGTAGGTTAGTTTACGTAGGTTTAAGTAGTTTGTAAGCTACGGACTGATGACCACGCAGTTTGGTCCGAGAGATTTACAAACATTTGAGACATTTGATTTGAAATTACGGTTATAGAGGGAGAAGAAAAAAATGTTTGTTAAGCTTATGGGACTTAACTACGGGGTCATCAGTCCCTAAACTTACAAACTACTTATCAACTACCATATACTAAGGACGGCATAAATATCCATACCCGAGGGGGGATTCGAACTCCCGACCATAGTGGCCGTGCAGACCGTGACTGGAGCGCCTCAGTCTCCTCGGCCACCGCGGCCGGCTCGATGTGCACATCTGCTGTGAAAAACATGATGGCCGACACCACGTACTGACATGTAAAAACCGTGTACACTCAATCACAGAGCTCTGTTGCAGAAGTTGAAATATTATGGAATACGAGTAGTTCACAACTGGTTCACCTCTTACTTTAATAACAGACGGCAGAAGGTCATTTTCTGCAGTGTCAAAAATTTCTATGACTTACAATCACAATGGGGCAAGTGTTGGGTGCCATAGGTGTCTGTTTTGGGACCACTGTTGTTTCTTATTCTTCGAGTATAACATGTGATTGTAAAATATTTTTGTTTGCTGATGATACCATCTTGGTAGTGAATGATGTTGTTTGTAATTACAACGAAATCAAAAGTTGAAATGTCTGAAAATCTATCGGACCAAACTGCGTGGTCATCAGTCCGTAGCTTACAAAGTACTTAACCTAGGTAAACTAACCTACGAACAAACACAAACACCCATACCCCAGGGAGGTCTCGAACTTCCACGGCAAGTAACCACGCCCTCCTCAGCGAGACGCTTTAGACCGCTCGGCTACTCCACCGCGGCTAATTACAACGAACTGTGTTCGTTCTGATAGGAAATCGCGAATGCAATCGCACAATTGGGGAGATACTCCATAAGCACGCAATTTCATTAGAAGCCGCTTGTGGGGTACAGTGTCAAAAGCCTTCCGGAAATCCAGAAATATGGAATCGATTTGAAATTCCTTGTCGATGGCACTTATCACTTCATGTGAATAAAGGGCAAGGTGTGTTTCGCAAGAGCGATACTTTCTGAATCCTAATATGCACAACTTGTGCGCAGTAAAGCTTATTGTAATGACCCTCGCATTCGAAAGGACGGTGGTTCAAATCCACCTCCGGCTATCCAGATTTAGGTTTTCCGTGATTTTCCTAAATCACTCCAGGCGAATGCCGGGATGGTTCCTTTGAAAGGGCACGGTCGATTTCCTTCCACATCCTTACCCAAATACTCCGAGTGTAAGCTCCGTCTCTAATGACCACGCTGTCGACGGGACGTTAAACTCTAAGCTTCCTTCCGTCAAAGCACCAGATACTGCCAATTCAGTAGTGGCGCGCTGAGTAACAATATTCTGCTCACGTGTCGTGATCAACGAGCATGAATTTCATAGAGGGGCGCCATGTTTGAGGCAAATTGATTCCGTATTTCTTGATTTCCAGAAAGCTTTTGACATCGTACCTCACAAACGGCTTTTAATCAAATTGCGTGGTTATGGTATATCGCCCCTAATTTGCGATTGGATAGGGGATTTCTTTTCAGAAAGGACACAGTTCGTAGTAATCGACGGTAAGGCATCGACTAAAACAGAGGTGATATCGGGCGTTCCACAGGGTAGTGTTATTGGTCCTCTGCTACTCCTTATTTACATAACCGATTTAGGGGAAAATCTAAGTAGCTCTCTTAGATTGTTTGCAGATGACGCCGTCATTTACCGTCTAGTAAAATCATCTGAAGATCAAAACCAACTGCAGATCGATCTGAATAAGATATCAATATGGTGTAAAAATTGGCAATTGGCTCTAAATAATGAGAAGTGTGAAGTCGTCCACATGAGTACGACAAGAAATCCGTTAAACTTTGTTTACAACATAAATCAATCAAATGTGAAGGCCGTAAACTCCACAAAATACCTAGGAATTACTATTACTTCAGACCTAAACTGAAAGAACACGTAGATAATATCGTGGGAAAGGCGAACCAGAGACTTCGTTTTATTGGCAGAACCCTTAAAACATACAACAGAATTACAAAAGAAACTGCATACACTACGCTTGTTCGTCCGTTTTTGGAGTATTGCAGCCCAGTGTGGGATCCTTATCAGGTGGGTTTGACGGAGGACAACGAAAGAGTCCAAAGAAGCGCAGCTCGCTTCGTATTGTCACGATACAGGGGAGACAGCGTTACGGAAATGATACAGGATCTGGGATGGGAATCACTACAACAACGGCGCTTATCGCTGCGGCGTGGGCTACTTGCGAAACTGCAATCTCCAACATTCTCCTCCGAATGCGAAAATATATTGTTGACTCCCAATTACATAGGTAGAAATGATTATCAGAATAAAATACGAGAAATCAGAGCTCGAACAGAGAGATTCAGGTGTTCTTTCTTCCCGCGCGCTATTCGAGAATGGAATGGGAGATAAACAGTATAACGGTGGTTCGATGAACCCTCTGCCAGGCACTTAAATGTGATTTGCAGAGTATCCCATGTAGATGTCGATGTAGATGCTGTCCGCCATGTTATTGGGGTATCGGCTGACAGATGGTATGACACACTCACTTGAGAATTTTACCTTTTGCGGTTCCACGTTTTAAATAAAGATTGACTATTGAATACGGATGTGCATAAAGTTCCCTCCGACTTTTTTCGAAGCTGCGAATTGACGAGCGTGGTAGTAAATTTCCTAAAAATGCGGTAATAAATTATCGCGAACCTGTCAGTAATTCAGCTCCGGTTCGAAGTATAATAGTCAGCTGAGGTTTTCAATAACAACAAAAGTGCCGCAGCGAAAATATTTTTGTTTGTTTTAATGGAAGTACAGGGTCTAAAGGAGCTGCGAAACATACAATGATCAGTAATCATAAGCATGGATTTTAATCTGCTGTTAATGTGTTGTAACAACCACTTTCATAAAGTCTAGTAAAGATTTGTCTTGTGTTTACTAAACCTATTAAGTCTACAAACTTGTAAAATTGTTGTTAAAGGGTTTGGTTGTAAACTTCGGTGGACGCAATTTGAGGTCAAAGACGAAAATGACAACAAAATACTGCAGTTAGAAATGCGTCTAGATCATCTGCCACAAAAGCAATCCAAGTCGAAATAAGGTGTGATTAATAACTTGCTTGTTGCCATGCTGAAACAAGTAGCGTTTGGTACGTGAAATTTGAGTACAAAGATGAAAGTGCCAACAGAATATTGCAATAAAAATGAGCCTGGTCAGTTGACACAAAAACATACCACGCCAAAATAACGTATCATTAATAACTTTCTTTGTTGCCGAACTGAAATAAGAACATATTTGTGGCAAAGAACACATAAATACACAAGTGAAAAATTTTGGCTGTAATTACTGCTTCCACACTTTGCACTGGTTGCATGTCAACCATGCTCGATCAAGTATTGTCGACAACAAGTGAAAATATTTTTAAAGAAAGTGCAGGTACTCAAAAGTTTGGTTTCATTCACCACAGGAGCGAGAGAAGAAGAAATACGTAAAAAACCACAACAACACTAGGTATAAAACTGAGCATTTTCTATGGTGTGTACTTCAAAGGAACTGCAGGATAGGTCATCTGAAGCTTCACTCTTGGGGCAGCTAAGTGCCATTAATCAGGAATGTTGTTTGAGTATAGACAGACTGAGATCAAACAAGGCAAAACATTTGATGTTTTTGCTTGAGTTACGTGTCGTTTTATCACTTCGAATTGCGCATTTAAATGCTTGAACACACTTTATGCATATTTAGCAGGAAAAATTGTAAAGACAATTCACCCTACATACAATCTATATCTATAAATGTGAATGTCTGTTCGCTGTACGTTTATCACGTCTGAACCACAAAACATAAAGAGGTAAAAATTTGTACAGTTACTAATGTCTACCCGGGGAAGGCTTTAGGCACGGTTTTATGGCGATCGGATAGCTATATATATTAATGTCAATGTCTGTTCGGTGTACGCTTATCACGTCCAAACGACAAGACACGGAGACTTAAATATTTGTACAGTTACTAATTTATACCTGAGGAAGGTTTTAGGTACGGTTTTATAGCGTTTTATAGATATTTAGTAATGTGAAGAATATAACGCGAAATGCGGAACAATATTTACTCTTTGAAAAATATATTTACTCTTTGAAAATGGTTTTATTGGTTGCATTGTTGCTTGAGGGTTGATAATGATAAAAGGGTGGAGTATATTGCGATGTAAAGTTATCGGTGTCTATAAAATTCTACGTGTGTGTGTGTGTGTGTGTGTGTGTGTGTGTGTGTGTGTGTGTGTTAATATTTCGCTCTGCAGCGAAAACAACATAACGCAAACGAATGGTGTACGTGAGTTATTGTTGTCCGAAGTCTCCCGTTGCGCACCATAGCAGTTCCATTCCGACAGCTTTAAGGGGGTGGAAGATATGCTGGTTGAAAGTCGTCAAATTATAAGAAAAATTAGGACTGAAGGCCAGCGATGACGTTTGCGACTCTATAGCAAGGAGGTTAAGTACAGCTAAACGTGATGCCACAGATCATAGCTTTCGTCTATGCGTGCTACAATGTCTTCAGCTCTTTCTCTGTAAGGATAGGCATAGGAATAAGGAAATATAAGAATAAATAAATAAAGCAGTAAAAAAGAAATTTCTTTTAATACATCTCTTTATAAAAAAATCGATTTGACGTTTCGCGCATTACATCAAGTGATCCATCTGTGATATTATTACAATCATTATTGTTGAATTTCGTGATTGGATTCTTCGAATCGAGTGCTTTTTTACGTGTGATTTCTTATTTCTTATATATTGTCTGATAAATGTAACACGTTTTCAGAAAAAAGGAGATGGGCAGAGAGAGAGAGTGTGTGTCGAGGGGACTGAGGCGCGACAGTCACGGTCTGCAATGATCTACGTATAAAACGCCGAGCAGGGAGACTTAAGAACTTGCTATTCTTAAAAGTTTCTGTTAAGTTCTTACTTTCTCGATCGTACAGGATAGGACTCCACTTTACGCTCACTTGTATTTTTCCGTTTACGTAAGTCTTTGATAGGTGCCCTACACTCAGTGCTAGCTTTAAATGCAGACACTGCCAAACTTTGGCGCGAAATCCTTTCACACCTTACCGATGTAAGACATTATTATAAGGCGAGTAGTAATCTAATTCTGCCGGCCGTAGTGGTCGAGGGGACTGAGGCGCGACAGTTACGGTCTGCACGGCCACTACGGTCGGGGGTTCGAATTCCCCCTCGGGCATGGATATTTGTGCCGTCTTAGTTCGTAAGTAGTTCATAAGTAGTTTGTAAGTTTAGGGACTGATGACCACGTAGTTAAGTCCCATAAGCTATACACACATTTGAACATTTGAAGAGAGGGTGGATACGAAAAGTACTAACTCAAGGTTCGAATAAATAAATAAATACCCGGGCAATGTCGGGTTTTCAGCTAGTATACACTAAATACAGCTCAACAACAACATAGGAGAGACAGACTCAAATGTTCAAATGTTTGTAAAGCTTATGGGACTCAACTACGGGGTCATCAGTCCCTAAACGTACAAACTACTTATGAACTACTTACGAACTAAGACGGCACAAATATCCATGCCCGAGAGGGGATTCGAGCCCCCGACCGTAGTGGCCGTGCTGACCGTGACTGGAGCGCCTCAGTCACCTCGGCCACCGCGGCCGGCAGAGACAGACTCAAGTGCGTTGACCATCGAAAACATGGCGGCCGAGTTTAAATAGGTTGCCGAAAAGAGCGCAGTAGTTCGTGTGTCAGCCACTCTATGAAATTTAAGCTCGCTGGTCGTGATTTAGAGAGTGTGACACGGACGCTGCGGCTGGTGTCGTCTGGTGCTGGACCCGCGTCCACTGGTAGTCCGAGCGGCTGATGCTGCCGGCTTAGGCGAGCAGAGGCCTAGCAGAGCTTCCCACGCGCCTGCGCAGACAGACGGACATACGGACAGCTACCAGGCCGCCACGACACCAGGAATCCGCCCAGTCACGCGGCCAGCAGTGATATATGGTGGGCCGCCACCATCAGCTGTCCGCTGTCGCCGCCGTACTCGAGGTGCGCCGGTCCCCGCTGGGAGGCCCCGCCTGCCCAGGTAGCAAAGCCGGAACTGCCTGTCCCCACCTCACCGCCGCACACTGGGACGCAATGCTCAAAACCTCATAAAGTTCAAAATGTTCAAATGTTTGTAGAACTTAACTACGGCGTCATCAGTCCCTAAGCTTACAAACTACTTATGAACTGATGTGATTACGTAGAGTTTCCCGGCGTATAAATTGTTGATATTCATGTCGGGTTTCCAGCCGGATCATCGAGTCATCTTGACACAATATTTCAACGGACCACCTGGCCGCCATCTTCAGGTGCTGAGTCTTGTAGGAAACTGAAGTCTTGCCGTGCCGTATATACGCCGCGAAGTACTAACGGCGCGTGCGCCAGAGAGTCGTGGCTGCGTGCTCTGCCGCAAGCAGCCGGTGCAGCGCCTCAGCGGAGAAAACTGGCAGGAACGATGTTTCGCTTACATGCGCTAGTTGTCACAGCTGGAGAAAAGAGCACGCTGTTTTTTGAAATTAGACTAAACTGGATTCCATATGTTGCTAAGAGGGAACCCCTTATCTCTATTTATTAAATTGTCCGCCAACCTAATCTCAATAGATTCCTTTAAGACGCATTCCCAGTAGCGAGACGCAGAAGAAAGTACACGTGTATCGTCATACTTCATTCTGTGTCCTTCGGTTAAACAATGCTCCGCTACTGCAGACCTGTCAGGTTGCAACAAACGTGTATGTCTGTGGTGCTCGGTGCATCGATCATTGACAGTGCGAATCGTTTGTCCTATATATGCTTTCCCACAGTGGCAAGGAATCTTATAAACACCAGGTTTTCTCAGCTCCAAATCGTCTTTAACTGAGCCAAGAAGAGCCCTAGTCTTGGCAGGTGGTCGAAACACACTTTTTATATTAAACTTTTTTAAAATCCTTCCAATTTTTGATGACACATTTCCAGCGTACGGAAGGAAGGCAACTGATGTGCATTGGTCCTCTTCTGGTTCTGGCGACGGCCCAAACTGTATGGCATGACGGATCTTTCTCTCTGTGTACCCGTTCTCCTTAAACACCAACTTCAGATGTTCTAGTTCCTGTGTTAAGGTATCTGCATCCGATATGGCATGAACTAGCTAAGACTAAGGACGTCACAAATATCCATGCCCGACGGGGGATTCGAACCCCCGACCGCAGTGGCCGTGCAGACCGCGACTGAAGTGCCTCAGTCCCCTCGGCCACGGCGGCCGGCCCTCATAAAGTCTAGTAAACATTTATCTTGTGTTTACTAAACCTCTTAAGTCTACAAACTTGTAAAATTGCTGTTAAAGGGTTTGGTTGTAAACTTCGGTGGACGCAATTTGAGGTCAAAGACGAAAATGACAACTAAATACTGCAGTTAGAAATGCGTCTAGATCATCTGCCACAAAAGCAATCCAGTTCTAAATAACGTGTAATTAATAACTTTGCTTGTTGCCATGCTGAAACAAGTAGCGTTTGGTACGTGAAATTTGAGTACAAAGATGAAAGTGCCAACGGAATATTGCAATGAAAATGCGCCTGGGTCAGCTGTCACATAAACATACCACGCCAAAATAACGTATCATTAATAACTTTCGTTGTGCCGAACTGAAATAAGAACATATTTGTGGCAAAGAAAAAAAAATTAATATTCGAGTCTCGGAATTGTGATGGCTGGTTTTAGTAGGGGAACGATCTTAATCAAATTGCGTGGCTACGGTATATCGCCCGAAATTTGCGACTAGATAAGGGGATTTTTTGTCAGAGAAGACACAGGTCGTAGTAATCGATGGTAAGGCATCGACTAAAACAGAGGTGATATCGGGTGTTTCACAGGGTAGTGTTATTGGTCCTCTTCTGTGCCTTATTTACATAAACGATTTAGGGGAAAATCTAAGTAGCTCTCTTAGGTGGTTTGCAGCTGACGCCGTCATATACCGTCTAGTAAAATCATCTGAAGATCAAAACCAACTGCAGAACGATCTGAATAAGATATCAGTATGGTGTAAAAATTGGCAATTGACTCTAAATAATGACAAGTGTGAACTCGTTCACATTAGTACGAACAGAAATCGGTTAATCTTTGTTTACAAGATAAATGAATCAAAAGTGAAGACCGTAAACTCCACTAAATACCTGGAAATTACTATTACTTCAGACTTAAACTGGAAAGAACACGTAGATAATGCCGTGGGAAAGGCGAACCAGAGACTGCTTTTCATTGGCAGAACCCTTAAAAGATGCAACAGAACTACAAAGGAAACTGCATACACTTCGCTTCTACGTCCTTTTTTGGAGTATTGCTGCCCAGTGTGGGATCCTTATCAGGTGGGTTTGACGGAGGACATCGAAAGAGTCCAGAGAAGGGCAGCTCGTTTCGTATTGTCAAGATACAGGGGAGACAGCGTTACGGAAATGATACAGGGTCTGGGATGGGAATCATTACAACAACGGCGCTTATCGCTGCGGCGTGGGCTACGTACGAAACTCCAATCGCCAACATTCTCCTCCGAATGCGAAAATATATTGTTGACTCGCACTTAGATAGAAATGATCATCAGAATAAAATACGAGAAATCAGAGCTCAAACGGAGAGATTAAAAAGTTGTTTCTACCCGCCCGCTATTCAAGAATGGAATGGTAGATAAATAGTACAGAGGTAGTTCGATGAACGCTCTGCCAGGCACTATAGATTTAGATCAATGCATCTCATTACGGAAGGAGAGGTCGCCACCTTCGACATGTACCGAGTTACGTCAGTTCAAAAGTGACCTTCGTCGAGAGCAAACGCGGCGCTGTGAAAGTGGGCCAAATTTACTCTCGGTTTGTGAGTAAACATTTTAGAAGTGAAGATCAAATCGAAATGTTCAAATGTTTGTAAATCTTATGGGACTTAACGTCTGTGATTATGAGTCCTTAAGCTACTTAAACTAACTTAAACCTAAAGAAAACACAGACACCCTGCCCGAGGGAGGGCTCGAACCTCCGACGGCGTGCTCTACAGCAAGGCGCTTTAGACCCCTCGGCCATTCCACCCCGGCACAGTCTATCACAGACAGTCGTGAAACTGTGTACGGAAAAATAGCAGCTGAAGCGAAGCTAGCGCACCAAGCGGCCATTAGGGAGTAACAGAGCAATGGCGTGATACAAACGGACATGTTGCCGTCTTTAATAGTGTTACTTTCATATTTCCCAGTCAGTGAAAGTTGCTTTGAACTTTCTAAAATAGGCATGGCCAAACACCGCCCCGCAAGCACGGGCTCCCTCGCCAGAGTCACGCAAAAAATAAATAAATAAATAAAATAAAATAAAATAAAAATAGAAAAAATTCAAATGTTTGTAGAGTCTATGGGACTCAACTACGTGGTCATCAGTCCCTAAACTTACAAACTACTTATGAACTAGCTTATACTAAAGACGGCACAAACACCCATGCCCTAGGGAGGATTCGAACTCCCGACCGCAGCGACCGTGCAGACCGTGACTGGCGCGCCGCAGACCGCTCGGCCAATGCAGGCCGCACTATTATTCGCACTTATTACATTTCGGCAGCCACGTTAAACTGTAGGTCCTCCTATAACTGAATGGGTAAGTCAGTTCGAAGGTCGGAGGAAGGCAACGGCATACCACCTCCAGATAGGACGATGCTTTCTTGAGGAATACTTCGAGAATCGAGTCATTGCTTTGGAATATCCCAAATTTACTAGTGCTGGCATGGATTGGCCTCCATATTCGCCGGATTTGACTCCTTGTGACATTTTTTTGTGGGGCACAGTGAAAGACATGGTCTACCCGAAGCATCCCGCCACGCTGGACGAGCTTGAATCGGCGATCTCTGTGGCAGGTGAATCCATTTCGATTGAGACACTACGAATTGCGATGGCGAATTTCATTCTTCGTTTGCACCACCTCTGTAGTGCCAATGGTGAACATTTTGAGCCGCGGTGGAGTAGCCGAGCGGTGTAAAGCGTCTCGCTGCGGAGCGCGCGGTTGCTCGCCATGGAGGTTCGAGTCCTCCCTGGTGCATGGGTGTGTGTGTTGTCCTTAGGTTAGTGTACCTAGGTTTAAGTAGTTTGTAAGCTACGGACTGATGACCACGCAGTTTCGTACGATAGATTTACAAACATTTGAACATTTTGAAAATATTTGTCGTGTGATTGTTTGCAAAGAGTGTTTTCATACGATTATTTCACTTATGTATGCTGATACAGCTGTGCAGCGTACAGCGCCATCTGTTAGCAGCTTTTGTAACTATTATTTTAAATGCTGAATAAACTTCTTACAGCTTTCATAATAAACGTACCGTTTACTGCATTCCTCTATCGATCTTTGTGTTCGAGATATTTAATTTTGAAATGACAAAGCTTTTTTCTGGACACCCTGTATGTCCATGCACAGAGCTTCGTATCTGTAACTCTTTTATTATTATTATTATTCTTTTCTTACCGATGGCCGGCCGTGGTGGCCGAGGGGACTGAGGCGCTTCAGTCACGGTCTGCACGGCCACTACGGTCGGGGGTTCGAATCCCACCTCGGGCATGGATATTTGTGCCGTCCTAGTTCGTAAGTAGTTCATAAGTAGTTTGTAAGTTTAGGGACTGGTGACCCCGTAGTTAAGTCCCATAGACTATACAAACATTTGAAACATTTAAAAACATGTAACATTCGCTCAATATCTTATGTATTGAGCGACGATTATTTTATTCATCTTGTTTTTTCGAAGCACACTGTAAAACGGTAGCATTTATTAGATGTGCGTGGTGCTACAATGTTCTGTGTTCTCGGTACTTCTATGACAAGTATCACCCAGAATTTTGTACAGGTATCAAAGATAGTGACGATGGCGGCAGTGAGTAAATAATACTGCACAGTAAGTAAAATAATCAGTTGCTACTGTGTTATTTGCTATTATCCTGACTGTTTACTCAAGCTGTAACATAGGAGTGGCTATAAAGGTATATACTTATGCACAAGAAAAGAAGAGAAATGAAGAAAAGTGAAAAATAAATTACCTTAATGGACGATTTTTTCTTTTTTTCATTTTTTAAATCGTTTGACTTTTCATTACTTTTGTTTTTCTTTGCTTAATTATTATTTTTTTAATATGAAAGTAGCAATTACAATTTTTAAAAATTGTTTTGGCGCTATGTATGAACTCGGGTCTCCTTCATGGGAGCCTAGCACCTTGCTGATTACACTACGCTGTCTCGCTGAGTGGTAACCGCCATGGCCGGCCGTGGTGGCCGAGGAGACTGAGGCGCTTCAGTCACGGTCTGCACGGCCACTACGGTCGGGGGTTCGAAACCCCCCTCGGGCATGGATATTTGTGCCGTCCTTAGTCTTAGCTAGTTGATAAGTAGTTTGTAAGTTTAGGGACTGATGACCCCGTATTTAAGTCCCATAGACTTTAGAAACATTTGAACATTTTTGAATAAGCGGAGAGTGGCGTGTAGTCTGCGCGACGCTGCATGACGTCACTGGTGGAGGAGGACACGGCGGTCGGTCGGGCCCTGTGGCCAGCTAGCAGGCGGAGCTCGTGCCCGCTCGTTTACGGGTGACAGCGGCGCTCTCTGTCCAGGGAGCGGGCGGCGTGGCTCAGCACGGCGGCAGACAGCCGTTTTAATTACCAGGCCTGCGGCGTAATTACCGCCGCCGTGTTTAATCAACACGCCAAGGCGTCGTCTGAGGAGGCCGCCGCTCCTGGGGGAGGGGGGTGTGCGGGGGTGGGGGGTGAGTCGCGCTAATGGCGGTGATTAACGCGCCTAATTAATGGCGCTCTGGGGGGAGGCAGCAGGGAGGGGAAGGCAGAGGCACCCCTCAAAAGCCGGGCGTCTCAGGAGGCGTGGGGCAGCGGCCGTAGAGACTCCAACACCGGACAGCGGAGAGCAGTAAGGGGGGGGGGGGGGGAAATAAAAGCAAGGCACGTGGACTGGACTGATGTCACAAGTAGTGCTGGAGCGAACTGACTCCACGCATAAGTAACCTACAATCAATCCTCTGTGATAATTACAAAACTGATGAAACTTTCACTCCGCTGCAGAGTGAAAGTTTCATTCTGGAAACATCCCCCAGGCTGTGGCAAAGCCATGTCTCCACCATATCCGTTCTTCCAGGAGTGCTAGTCTTGCAAGGTTCGCAGGAGAACTTTTGTGAAGTTTGGAAAGTAGAAGGCGAGGTACTGCCGGAAGTAAAGTTGTGAGGCGGCATCGTGAGTCGTGTCGGGATAGCTCGGTCGGTAGAGCGCTTGCCCGCCAAAGGTAAAGATTTCAGGTTCGAGTCCCGGTTCCGGCACACAATTTTAATCTGCCAGGAAGTTTCATATCAGCGCACACTCCGCTGCAGAGTGAAACTTTCATTATGGAAACATCCCTTAGGCTGTGGCTAAGCCATGTCTCCACCATATCCTTTCTTCCAGGAGTGCTAGTCTTACAAGGTTCGCAGCAGAGCTTCTGTGGAGTTTGGAAACTAGGAGGCGAGGTACTGGCGGAAGTAAAGTTGTGAGGCGGAATCGTGAGTCGTGTCGGGATAGCTCAGTCGGTAGAGCGATCGCCCACGAAAGGCAAAGGTCACAGGTTCGAATCCCGTTTCCGACACACAACTTTAATCTGCCAGGAAGTTTCTTGATGAAACCATTTTGTATGGTTGCATTTGACAGGTCTGTCATGAGAACAAATAGATTTCCAGTCAAGACAACTAACAAGTCTTCATGGGAACAAAGTTTATAATAATTCAGCCCAGACCTGTTCTCTTATTACAGAAATGATGTAACAATCCTTTATTTTAGGCAGGATGTTTCATTTATAATATTTTTTTTATAATCATTTCTATTAGTGTAGAGTGCACTAAGACTTAAAATATGGTAAGCATAGTTTTGTGTCCCAGCCTCGTCGCCACTTTTGTGTCTCGTTTCCGCCGGTTGGTGTTGGTGGCCGAGTAGAAAGACCGACACAGGAATAAAGGATGCACGCTTGTGCAGGTAGGAGGTAACCAGCCAGTGGGACAGCAGAAACTAGAAACACTAGAGTAAATTAGAACGAGATATATATTGCAAAGAATTTATACAATACTTAACTTTTACACAGCTCAGTACTGCAGAATGCTGATACATAGTTGAGCTAGAGGCCTGACTAGTGCCTGTCCGATAGCCAAGTCTTCACTGGTGCCTATCTGATTCCGAAGTGTTAGCTGGTTCCTATCTCAGTCCCAAGTGAACGATGCAGTTCAGTGGTGGCCACGAGCGGAGTTGCAGCAGAGGGCGCTCGTGGCTGACGTCGTAAGAACGCCGCGCCGTGCGTGCATGGCGGCGCGCGGCGGAAGTACGTCGCGCGCACTTCAGACTTGTGCGACACCACACATAGACTTTTCAGGACATTAAATCAGTTCGACATGGCCACCGGACGATATTTCTTTACATGGATTGCTTATTATGTAGTTATTCTCTCTGGGAAAATAAGGATAATTGAATGTAGTCCAAGAAAATCAGGCTATGCCTAAGGAATTTGATGAGGTAACGAGACAATAAAAGTACTATATAAAATAAATTCTGATCTCCGAAATGAAGTAACATGTAAAATGCAGAACGACTATGTGAAGAAAATCATTTCTGCAGAAGAGAAATTTGTTGACTGAATATTTACTTAAATGTTAGGAAGTTCTTTCTAAAAGAATTTGTCTGGAGTGTAGCATTGTACAAGACTGGAACGTGGACGATAAGGGGTTCAGACGAAAAGATGACAGAAGCTTTTCAAAAGTGGTGCTATAAATGAATTTCCGAAGATTAGCTGTAGCAGATCGCGTAACTAATGAGGACGTGCTGAACGGAATTGGGGAGAAACGAAGTTTCTAGCATATCTTGACTAAGAGAAGGGATACGTTGGTGGAACAAATTTCCAGCTAGATGGTATGATATACAACATTTACATATTTAAAATATTGCATATCGATTTCGTTCACATGATGGAACATCATCATTGCAGATTCGAGTCCTAAGGGCTCACGTACACCGCATAAAACGTTTTAAAAGTCATATCCATAAAACATATAAAAATAAAAAGCCTTCTCCATCGCATGTTATAAGTTTATATACTTTTATCCGTCTTTTATGTTTTCCCTTTAGGTATTTGTTTATTTTTTCAAACAAATTCTGTATTAAAACGAGAACAAAATTATTCAAATCAGCCAATTCACTTCTGAGTTTCAGCGAGGAAGGTGCACCTAGGCTTTTTTTATTTTATATATAAAGACTTCAATAAGAAGACAAAGCCAAGATCGCATGTGTAAATTACTCATCATCAAGACTGGCAATCTTTTACAGAAACTCGCAATCTAGCACGGACTTCAATCAGAGAAGCTTCTAATAGTTTCCACAACGAAATAGTGTCTGGTAATCTGGCAGAAAATCCAAAGAAATTCCGGTGATATGTGAAGTACACTAGCGGTAAAACACAAACAGTCCCTTCACTACGCGATAGCAGTGGATATACTACCGATGACAGTACTGCTTCAACAGAATTGCTAGACACAGCTTTCCGAAACTCTTTCACCAAAGAAGACGAAGTGAACACTCCAGAATTAGAACCAAGAACAGCTGCCAGCATGCGAAACTTAGAAGTAGATGTTCCTGGGGTAGTAAAACAACGTAAGTCGCTAAACAAAAACAAATCTTCGGGGCCAGTTTGTATACCAACTAGATTCCTCATCACTGGAAACGGAATCTACACAACGCTGGTGACTACTTTGAAGGACAGTAACAGGTGCAAACATGTAACGCTTTTGCACCGGTAGTGAATAAAGTGTTGCCACTATTTTAGTTCCAACCCTCGAATAAGATTAAACGAAACACTGCTGTGGTGTCGCACAAGTACAAAGTACTTGTCTACTGCAAAGGAAGGGGAAAAAGAGGGAGGAAGAAGAACGTTCGGTATGCCAACAGATGAGAAGAGAAGATGAAGTTACAAGCAAATGAGGGAGGATGCCCAGGACAGAATGACATGGAGGATGCTCCTTTGATACCTGTCTCATGACAGATTTACTGAAAGAAGATTACGACTGGATGATAACACTGAGCATACCAGCAATGACCTAAGGGTAGGCTTCAAGGTCGCTTCGAATGCCCATTTCCCTACTACTGCCATGACATCATAGCAGCAGTTACATTTTGGCTCTTTTCAGGCTGCTTCTGTTTCCGATGCTAGCAGATAATTACAAGCTTCCTTAGGGTTTATTTTGCGGACGGAGAAGTTAGATTTGGAAGAGAAAGTTCCTCACTGCTTCTTGTACCACAAATCAACCTAAATCTCCACAACCTTACGGATGTTGGTGCATATCAGTGTGTGTTTCTACCGCCCTATAGCACGTTCGAGGTACCGCAGTTGCTGTCCAAAACTTTATGGAAAGCATAGAGTTCTAACTAACCTGTTGTCTTCTATAATTGTGTCCCCAGTGCAGAAGACGGCACACAGGTCGTTGGTACTTCATCAGCATACGAGTGCGGCTAAAATAAGTTCGGAAAGATGGAAGTACAAGAAGTGACTTGCGAGAAATTCAATTGTCAGGGATGCCATTTATTTCGTTTAGACGGCCTATGCTACCCGAAGGTCATAGTGAGACTGTGGTGTCGCACAAGTCCAAAGTGCGTGCCACCTACTTTCGCCGCGCGCCGCCATGCACGCACGGCGCGGCGTTCTTACGACGTCAGCCACGAGCGCCCTCTGCTGCAACTCCGCTCGTGGCCACCACTGAACGACATCGTTCACTTGGGACTGAGATAGGAACCTGTTAACACTTCGGAATCAGATAGGCACCAGTGAAGACTTGGCTATCGGATAGGCACTAGGCAGGACTCTAGCTCAACTATGTATCAGCATTCTGCAGTACTGATCTATGTAAAAGTTAAGTATTGTATAAATTCTGTTCAATATATATCTCGTTCTAATTTACTCTAGTGTTTCTAGTTTCTGCTGTCCCACTGGCTGGTCACCTCCTACCTGCACAAACGTGCATCATTTATTCCTGTGTCGGTTAAATACTACTCGGCCACCGACACCTACGACGGAAACGAGACACAAATGCGGCGACGAGGCAGGGACACAAAAACTGCTACATGAGAAAATTAGTATAATAGATTTTGTTCAGATGAGGGAGGTTTTTGGTATATCTGATATAAATTCTGAACGTCACTTATTCATCGAGCGAGATATTCTAAAATAATATGCAAAAAAATGTCATGCTATATCAGGAAGAAATCTGGTTTCAATAAGTTTTCTTTTGTCACAAATGTAATCCAAATCCAATTAAAAAGCAGGTAAAACTTGAATACATATATTTTGGCTTCATCTCGTGATAGTGGCGACATATTTCTGTTCAGGGGTTCCAGTTGTAGTTTACTTTCGCTCCTTCTGCTTTTACGCCGTTCTGCTTCTCTCGTTTGACATTTACATACAGAAACTAAACCCACAAAACTTCTGCGAAAAACTGTCAGAATCTGACAAGTCAGGCAAATAACTGCGAGGAAGCTGTCTTTGCAAACTTGCGGACGCCGCCTCTGGAAGTTGACGAAACTTGCGTTAGTTGATTTACTTCAGCTGAACCCAAGTCAAAGAACACGGAATGTGCTCAATTGCCTCTAAATAACCGAATTTGCAATTTCAGGGTAAAGCGAAATTCCTGTTACAAACTTCGAGGACTTATACCATGGAGTGAGTACAAATAATCTAATGTCGAACCCGTGTCTAAAACTGTCAACCAATGGTGCCAAGAGGATTCTTTACCTACGTCAACAAAACTCTTGTGCTACTACGTGTTTGCTTTCCGTATTTAGGAGGGATGCTCTACGTCCTAAAATATGGGTAGCATAGACTTTTCAGAAGAATAAAGCAGTTTGACAGCGTCACCAGACTATACTTTTGTACACGGATTGTATATTATGTAGTCACTCTGGGAAAATAAGGATAGTGGAACGTAGTCTAAGAAAATCAGGCGATACTTAAAAAATTTGATGAGGTAACAATAAAAGCACTAGATAAAATAAATTGTTGTTGTTATGGTCTTCAGTCCGGATACTGGTTTGATGCAGCTCTCCATCCTACTCTATCCTGAGCAAGCCTTTTCATCTCCTCATAAGAACGGCAACCCATATCCATTTGAATCTGCTTATTGTACGCGTCTCTTGGTCTCCCTCTGCGATTTTTACCCCACACAATTCCCTACAATGCTAAATTTATGATTCCTCGATGTCTAAGAATGTGTCCTACCAAGCGATCCCTTCTTTTGGTTAGGGTATGCCAAAAATTCCTTTTCTCGCCAATTCTTTCAGTACCTCTTCATTAGTTAAGCGATCTACCCACCTAATCTTCAGCATTCTTCTGTAGCACCACATTTCAAAAGCCTCTATTCTCTTCATGTCCGCACTGCTTATCGTCCATGTTTCACTCCCGTACAAGGCAACACTCCACACAAAAGCATTCATAAAAGACTTCCTTACACTTAAATTAATATTTGATGTTAGCAAATTTCTCTTTTTCAAAAATGCTTTTCTTCCCATTGCCATTCTACATTTTATATCCTCTGTACTGCAACCATCGCATGTTATTTTACTACCCAAGTAACAAAACTCATCTACCACCTTCATTGTTTCGTTACCTAATCTAATTCCTTCAGCATCACCTGATTTTCTAATACCGCATTCCATTATTTTTGTTTTGCTCTTGTTAATGTTCATTTTATACGCCCTCTTCAACACACTGTCCATTCCATTCAACTGCTCTTCCAGGTCCTTTGCTGTCTCTGACAGAATTACAATGTCATCAGCAAAACGGAATGTTTTTATTTCTTCCCCCTGAACTTTAATCCCTATTCCAAATTTTTCCTTGCTTTCCTTCTCCGCCTGCTCGATGTACAAATTGAATAACATCGGAGAAAGGCTACAACCTTGTCTTACTCCCTTCCGAACTGATGCTTCCCTTTCATGCCCTTCGAGTCTAATAACTGCGGTCTGGCTTTTGTACAAGTTGTAAATAACTCTCCTTTCCCTGTATTTTACCCCTGCTGCCTTCAGAATTTGAGTGTATTCCAGTCAACATTGTCAAACGCTATCTCCAAATCTACAAAAGCTAAAAATGTAGGTTTGCCTTTTCTTAATCTATCTTCTAAGATAAGACGTAAAGTGAGTATTTCCTTCTGGGTTCCTACGTTCCTCCTGAACCCAAACTGATCTTCCCCGAGATCAGCTTCTACCAGCTTCTCCATTCTCCTGTAGATAATTCGTGTTAAAATTTTGCAACCATGACTTATCAAACTGATGATTCTGTAATTTTCACACCTGTCTGCACCTGATTTCTTTGGAATGGGGATTATAAATTATGATGGCCGAAATGAAGAAAAATATAAAATGCAAGATGGCTATGAGAAGAAAAGCGTTTTCGAAGAAGAGAAATGCGTTGACATCGAACATAAACTTAAATGTTAGAATATTCTTTGTGAAAGAACACAGCGTAAAAGACTAAGGAGTTCACGCGAAAAGCTTTTCAAAAGTGGTGCTATAGAAGAATTTCTGGAGATTAGATGAGTAAATAGCGTAACTAATGAGGATGTGCTTGGGGAGAAACGAAGTTTCTGGCATATCTTGACTAAGAGAAGGGATAAGTTGGTGGAACAAGTTTCCAGCTAGGTGGTATATTATACAACATTTACATATTTGAAAATATTGTATATCGATTTCATTCACATTATGGAACATCATCAGTGCAGATTCGATATATATATATATATATAATGACTTCAAAAAGGAGACAAAGCCAAGCTAAAATCGCATGTATAAATTACTCATCCTCAAGACTGGCAATCTTTTACAGAAACTCGCAATCTAGCGCGGACTTCAATGAGAGAAGCCTGTAGTTTCACAACGAAATTCTGCCTGGTCATCTGACAGAAAATCCAAAGAAATTCCGGTGATATGTGAAGTTCACTAGCGGTAAAACACAAACAATACCTTCAGTACGCGATAGCAATGGATATACTACCGATGACAGTGCTGCTTCAACAGAATTGCTAAACACAGCTTTCCGGGGGCGGAGTCTGCGATAGCGTAGCTGACTGGCCGAGTGGCTATCCCCTGGGGCACGGTCCACTGTCTCATGACCACCAGCCAGTCAGCTACGCTGTCGTAGTCTCCGCCCCCTAAACTTTGAAGGGTTGTAGCTCCAAAACTAACAGTGATAGGAATGTAGTTTAAATTTATTTGGACGCAGCTGGTTTGAACGAATCCAATGCACGATAGAAAAAAACTATTGTTGCATTTAAAAAATTATATGTTTGTGCTGTAATTCTTTGGAAATGATAGAATAAACTATGTTCATAACTCCGCAGAAAGTGTAACATTTCTTGTGTTGACCTACCGCATTAAAATTTCCCGTCACCTATTATTTTATAAGTTACAGAGACAAACACACTTAGTGAAACACCCTGTATGTATAATTATATATCATATTGATATTTTTTAAATTTAATTTGTATATAGAGTATATAGAGTAGATGAATTAGCGCCAGCTGTCGGTGGCGTGTGAACATCTTACGTTAATAAAGTAGTAATGTTTTCGCTTGACATCTGTGGTGTCGCACAAGTACAAAGTTCGCGCCACCTTCTTTCGCCGCGCGCCGCCATGCACGCACGGCGCGGCGTTCTTACGACGACAGCCACGAGCGCCCTCTGCTGCAACTCCGCTCGTGGCCACCACTGAACGACATCGTTCACTTGGGACTGAGATAGCAACTAGTTAGGACCTTCGGAATCCGATAGGCACCAGTGAAGACTTGGCTATCAGTTAGGCACTAGGCAGGACTCTAGTCAACTATGTATCAACATTCTGCAGTACTATGTAAAAGTTAAGTATTGTATAAATTCTGTACAATATATATCTCGTTCTAATTTACTCTAGTGTTTCTAGTTTCTGGCTGCTCCTCTCCGTACCTGCACCAGCGTGCTATCTTTATTCCTGTGTCGGTCTCATTCCACTCGGCCACCGACACCTACGACGGAACGAGACACAAAAGCGGCGACGAGGCTGGGAACCAAAAACATCCACCATATGTACTTCCTGTCGTATGTTAACATGCAAAGTGCAAGTTTTTGTGGGCCCACAGATACTGACTGAAATCGATCTGTAACAAAAGGAAAAGTAATAATAATAATGGTTTCAATACGGCCAAAGCTGGTTCTCCACATTTTGATGTGGTCGCTCTGCACCAGACTCCAGATGGAGTTGTCTACGTATCTTACGTTTAGACTAGTAGCAGCTTGCCCGGGTCCCAGCAGCGCAGGCAGAATGTGCAGCCCGTGGAATCGCCGTGCGGCCTGTAGCGCAGCTGGTAGGTCACCCTGGGCAGCCACGCTCGAGTGCGCCTACCTCCACTGGCACGCGTTAGTTAGCAGGGTACGTCCCGTGCCGGTGGGGCCTGGGGCCGCGTGCGAAAGCGAAACCACAGCTGCGCTACGGCCAGGCACCGCCAGAGCGCGACTAACGAACGCCGGCCGTACCACGCGGGGGCCACTGGGCCACGCACTCTCTCCAGTCCTACTGCTCTTCCCCTCCTCCTCCTTCATTTACTCCTACATTTCTGCTTCATTTCACCCTCAACTCTTCCTTCTGTCCTTCTGTTGCTACTTCACCATCACTATGTACCTCTCTTACCCCACACTTACTTCTTTCTCCTGTACTCTCAGTCTTTGCTTTCATTTGTCACCTCACTCCTTCCTAGTTCAACTTCTCGTCACGCACATTGAATTCTGTGCTATTCTGTTTCGTTTTCACCTCCTACTGTTCCTTTACCATATTATTTAACCAACTCTCTCTCTCTCTCTGTACACTCTATCTTCACCTCACTACTTACCTCTCTTACCCCACACTTACTTCTTTCTCCTGTACTCTCAGTCTTTGCTTTCATTTGTCACCTCACTCCTTCCTAGTTCAACATCTCGTCACGCACATTGAATTCTGTGCTATTCTGTTTCGTTTTCACCTCCTACTGTTTCTTTACCATATTATTTAACCAACTCTCTCTCTCTCTCTCTCTTTCTCTCTCTCTCTCTCTCTCTCTCTCTCTCTGTACACTCTATCTTCACCTCACTACTTACCTCTCTTACCCCACACTTACTTCTTTCTCCTGTACTCTCAATCTTTGCTTTCATTTGTCACCTCACTCCTTCTTAGTTCAACTTCTCGTCATGCACATTGAATTCTGTGCTATTCTGTTTCGTTTTCACCTCCTACTGTTCCTTTACCATATTATTTAACCAACTCTCTCTCTCTCTCTCTCTCTCTGTACACTCTATCTTCACCTCACTACTTACCTCTCTTACCCCACACTTACTTCTTTCTCCTGTACTCTCAGTCTTTGCTTTCATTTGTTCCCTCACTCCTTCTTAGTTCAACTTCTCGTCACGCACATTGAATTCTGTGCTATTCTGTTTCGTTTTCACCTCCTACTGTTCCTTTACCATGTTATTTAACCAACTCTCTCTCTCTATCTGCCCCTCTTTAACACACTAATTTCTGTCTTCTGCTCTCTTACTCATTGATTTCAATTCTCCCCACCCACTTTCCTAGTTCTCTTTCCCTGTATCATTTATTTAGTGCTGTGTTATATTTGTGCTTGTTTTTCACGGGGTGCTATTACTTGTCTGTACTCCATCTCTATCTCTCTATGTATCTCTCTTACATTTACTTTTTTCTTCCTTCAACTCCGATTCTGTATCTCTTCTTCCTTCTCCTCTCCTTCACATTTCTTATTTAGTTACACATTTCTCTTGCTGCATTACCTCTCTTTGCCCATACTTTCTTCTTTCTCCTGTACTCCCAATCTTAGTTTTCATTTTTCACCACCCTCCTTCCTAGTTCTCCTCCCCCCCTCTCCTCGAGCAGACTGTTACATAGTTCTGTGTTATATTTCTTTTTCACCTCCTACTGTTACTTTTCCATGCTCCGTAACCATCACTACCTCACTCTATGTATCCCTCTTTACCACACTAATGTCTCCCTTCAGCTCTGTTATTCGTTGATTTCAATTATCCTCATCCACTTTCCTAGTTCTCTTTTCCTATATAAATTTAAATAATTTATCTAGGAAAAGAGAACTAGGAAAGTCCTTTGCTATGTTTATACTTCTCTTTCACCTGCTACTCTTATTTCCGGTCCTTCGCCCCACTATTTTAACGGCCGTTGTAACATACTTCCAACGCCTATGTTCGCTTCATTGGTATTGATATCAGACTGTCATTAATGATTTTAATATAAATATAAATATTGTTACGTAAAGTTTTACTTTAAATGGAATATTTAAGTTCTGAAATATTAGTAATAACTGAAAATGTCAAAGTAACAGTAGCAAAGAGCTCCAAGATAATGTATAAAAGCATTGTTAGCGCTTGCGGTTTTTCTGCTACTATCGTCTAAACTTTTGTCATATTACTATCGGTCCGGATTGTAAAATGTGAATTATGTGATGTTAATTTTCAGATCTCATCGTGAATATATGAGAAATATTTAATGAAAACCGCATTATTAATTCAAGTAGTTTTGACAGTGTATCCCTATGACTTAATGACATTCCTGGCCGCTATAAAGTGAGGATTACAACATTTCTTCAATGGAACCTACACTGCCGAAAATAAAAATTATTACAACCCCACACAACTTTAAAAAAATTATTGAAGGTTTATTGTTGAAACAGTGCATATTTTAACGTTCCCACTTGATTTTCGATGTCCTTGCCACCAGTCGTGTTGTAACTCATTTTTGACCGAATGTGGCGTTGTCTGGTTTGATCGCCGACCCGCTAAATTCGCAGCCTTCGGCACACTTGCGTGTCGCTGAACAGTGGTGGCCATCGGCACTTCGCCCGTGGGCACCCACCTTTCTCTGGGCAGCCTGTGGCGCTGACACTCAGCGATGGAATCGCGGAGTCTTTACGGTCAGTGAGAGCAGACGAGAAGGAGCTGTCAGCTGCCACTTTCCCAGGATACTGCCGACCTAACGACGGGGCGTAAACGTAATGAAGCAGCGAGAGCGTCACCACTTTCGCAACTGGCTGTACCAGCTGTTATCTCCGGTTTTAACTCGGAGTAACGTAGAGCAGTCCATAGCCGTGGGAAGAAGTGTGAAATCAGTGAAGGAAAAACTGCAGCTGCTCTGATTTAGAGGAGATTTAGGTCTTTTTCGTGCGTTTTGTAAAATTCATAACTATTATACACTTTCATAGAATGGTCTTAACATTTCAAATGTTTCTTAATCTTATGGGACTTAACTGCGGGGACATCAGTCCCTAAACTTGCAAAGAACTTAGGAACCAACGTATACTAAGATCAGCGCAAATATCCATGCCCGAGGGAGGATTCGAACCCCCGACGAGGAACGGTCTCGCGCATCGGAGCATAGCGCCTCGATGCGCTCGACCACTGATTCTTAAAACATAGGGTATTTTTCAGGAGGAATAGTAAATGTTTTAGGACGTGGATGTATAGACGTTTTGAATGCCATATACATGGTCCAATTTTTATTCTTTACAGACAGACACCTGTTATTATACAGGGTGTTACAAAAAGGTACGGCCAAACTTTCAGGAAACATTCCCCACAAACAAGCAAAGAAAATATGTTATGTAAACATGAGTCCGGAAACGCTTAATTTCCATGTTAAAGCTCATTTTATTACTTCTCTTCAAATCACATTAATCATGGAATGGAAACACAAAGCAACAGAACGTACCAGCTTGACTTCAAACACTTTGTTACAGGAAATGTTCAAAATGTCCTCCGTTAGCGAGGATACATGCATCCACGCTCCGTCGCACGGAATCCCTGATGCGCTGATGCAGCCCTGGAGAATGGAGTATTGTATCACAGCCGTCCACAATACGAGCACGAAGAGTCTCTACATTTGGTACCGGGGTTGCGTAGACAAGAGCTTTCAAATGCCCCCATAAATGAAAGTCAAGATGGTTGAGGTCAGGAGAGCGTGGAGGCCACGGAATTGGACCGCCTCTACCAATCCAACGGTCACTGAATCTGTTGTTGAGAAGCGTACGAACACGTCGAGTGAAATGTGCAGGAGCTCCATCGTGCATGAACCACATGTTGTGTCGTACTTGTGTAGGCACATGTTCTAGCAGCACAGGTATAGTATCCCGTATGAAATCATGATAACGTGCTCCAGTGAGCATAGGTGGAAGAACATGAGGCCCAATCAAGACATCACCAACAATTCCTGCTCAAACGTTCACAGAAAAACTGTGTCGATGACGTGATTGCACAATTACGTGCGGATTCTCGTCAGCCCACACATGTTGATTGTGAAAATTTACAATTTGATCACGTTGGAATGAAGCTTATCCGTACTAAAATGAGTTCTAACATGGAAATTAAGCGTTTTCTGACACATGTCCACATAACATATTTTCTTTCTTTGTGTGTGAGGAATGTTTCCTGAAAGTTTGGCCGTACCTTTTTGTAACACCCTTTATAATCCCAACAACCTTAGAGCATAGACAAATGAGAACAATTTCATTGTTTCTTCCTTCGATTCTTGGTAGAACATGACCATATCTAATTAAAAGAACAATTTAGTGTATGTTACACAAGTTTATTTTTATTTAGTTACAGTACGAAGGTGATATTGTAAGGAAAGAAGGCTATACTACCACGTCCCAAAATTTGATAGCGTCTAGATAGCTAAATATGTATTTTGTCGTTCCTATGTGTTATCATCAGATAGGTCTAACAACTATCAACTTGTGAAACAAAGTTCAGTGCCATAAAATATGTACCTAGTCAGGCTGACGCCCCAATTAGGTATACAGTAAATAATTGACACTGAACTCTTGTTTCACAAACTTATTAGATCCGTTGTCGGTAGATGTCGAAATGACGTTGTACATAAAAACATTTTCAGGGAAGTTGTTCCTTGGTGTCAACCCTATTAGGTAAAGATTTTGTAATCGACACTGAACTTTCTTTCGCAAGTTCAAAGTTTCTTAGATCTGTTGATGTCTGATACTGAAAACTCGTTATAAATAAAGACTTTTTAGCGTTCTCGGCGGGTTTATTCATAAAAGAAAGATGATCGCGAACTCTTACAAGAGATTGACTCTCTTTATAACCATTCTAAAAAAATTGTAACTAAACATCAACATTATGTTCGAGTATAATGACATTTCTGGAGACTAGTAATCTGCTCTGTAGGAATCAGCATGGGTTTCGAATAAGGCTTTCGTGTGAAACCCAGCTCGCGCTATTCGTCCACGAGACTCAGAGGGCCATAGACACGGGTTCTCAGGTAGATGCTGTATTTCTCGACTTCCGGAAGGCGTTTGATACAGTTCCCCACAAACGTTTAATGAACAAAGTAAGAGCATATGGTCTATTAGATCAATTGTGTCATTGGATTGAGGAATTCCTAGATAACAGAAAGCAGCAGGTCATTCTCAATGGAGAGAAGTCTTCTGAAGTAGGAGTTATGTCAGGTGTGCCACAGGGGAGTGTCGTGGGTCCGTTGCTGTTCACGATATATATAAATGACTTAGCGGATAACATCGGAAGTTCACTGAGGCTTTTTGCGGATGATGATGTAGTACATAGAGAGGTTGTAACAATGGAAAATTGTGTTGAAATGCAGCAGGATCTGCATCGAATTGACGGATGGTGCAGGGAAAGGCATTTGAATCTGAATGTAGACAAGTGTAATGTGCTGCGAATACATAGAAAGAATGATCCTGTATCATTTAGCTACACTATAGCAGGTCAGCAACTGGAAGAAGTTAATTCCGTAAAGTATCTGGGAGTAGTCATTAGGAGTAATTTAAAATGGAACGACCATATAAAATCAATCGTTAGTAAAGCAGATTCCAGACTTAGATTTATTGGAAGAATCCTAAGGAAACGCAGTCTAAAAACAAAGGAAGTAGGCTGCACGCCCACTGCATGAATACTGCTCACCGGTTTGGGATCCGTACCAGGTAGGATTGATAGAGGAAGTAGAGAAGATCCAACGGAGAGCAGGATCATTTGGTAATCGTGAAAGCGTTACGGAGATGATCGCTAAACTCCAGTGGAAGACTCTGCAGGAGAGACGCTCTGCGCTCGGTACGGGCTTTTGTCGAAGTTTCGAGAACATACCTTTACCGAGAAGTCTAGCAGTATATTGCTCCCTCCTACGTATATCTCGCGAAGAGATCATGAAGATAAAATCAGAGAGATTAGAGCCCACTCAGAGGCATATCGACAGTTTTTTTTTTCCGGGAACAAGACGTGACTGGAATAGGAGGGAGAACCGATAGTGGTACTTAAGGTACCTTCCGCCACACACCATCGGGTGGCTTGCGGAGTACGGATGTAGAGGTAGTTGTAGATGTAAGTAATATGTCAGTCGCCTTTATGTGCCCCGAGCAACACGACGCCCCTATTGGGTCCCTTTGGAAGGGGCAAAGCAGATTTCCTCCCTTATCCCTAAAAAAGCTATCCGAGCATGTGTTCCCTCTTCAATGACCACGCTACCGATAAGCTTGCTCCCTTCTTCCTGCTTGCTTCCGTTACGCATGCCTATGCTGAGATGTAACTTCCGAGCTCAACGAAGCGAGCACCTGGCTTCACCGAGCCTGGCGGCCTGGATGACTTTGCAAGGCGTAGTGATGTGTCATCTTTTGACTTGCGTAATTCAGCGGCTCAGACTTTCCTGTCTGCCACATGTATGCTACTGCTGTATCTCTGTAAAGCAACCAAAAGATAACGATCGATTTATGGTTTTAGATTCTGCAGTCCTATAGGATTTGACTCATTTAGGGTAAGGTGGTACAATTTCGATCATTTCGGACAAATGTTATTATAACTGGAAATAAATTGAGAAAAGGAATAATTTTAACTATGGCACTTGTTCTTGTATCTTTAATGAATATGTAACACAAATATTATACAGCTACAAATGTTGGTATAAACACAAAAAGTTACGGAATTGAGAAAAATCGATCGAAAATGTACCACACTAGGTACAATTGTGATCACTTCCTAGTACAATTTTGATTACGGGCGTCTTCCACATAAAAAGCACTTTTTCTGTCACGCACCAACGCATACTTCGTGGTACCAAACATTGCATTTTTGTCAGCGAATCCAGTCAGCCTTAACTAGATGATTTATAAGAGGGCGTTAGACTAAGTAGCTTCACTTACCTCTTTAAAGGGAAAAAATTTATATCTCCTTACCGCAAAGCGGTGTATTCTTGGAAAAGACAGGAGGAACTATAGAAACCTGCTACTCTACAACGCGACACAACGAGACACTACGACACAGAAAAATGGCGCGAAAACTTACTTTGATCGGAATTGTACCTATATCTAAATTGTATCACCTTACCCTGTATTGTTTTACCAGCAATAATACAACCCATAAAACCATATATATAATATAATTTTCAAAGAATCATTATTGTTCCGCATTTCGCGTTATATTCTTCAAATTACTAAATATCTATCAGATCGCTATAAAACCGTGCCTAAAACCTCCTCAGGTATAAATTAGGAACTGTACAAATATTTAAGTCTCCGTGTCTTGTCGTTTGGCCATGATAAGAGTACACCCAACAGACATTCACATTAATATTAATAAGGTAAAGGTAAAGCAGACAACAATCCGAAGATTGGTTTGAACACCACAGTGCTTTACTAGGCATGGTCTTGTTTGGAGGTGGTATGCCATTGCCTTCCTCCGACCTTCGAACTGACTTACCCAGCCAGTTATAGGGGGACCTACAGTTTAACATGGGTTCCGAACCACGGTGCTACTCGGTATTTTTCACATGAGCAATACTGCCAGAGGCGAAAGAAGTGGAAAGTGACAGATAAAAATCCTAGGACCTGGCGGGGATCGAACCCGCGACCTTCGGATTTGTAGTCTGGCACTCCACCACTGTGCAACCGAGGCACACACTAATATTAATATATATAGATAAATATTTAATATTAATATATATAGATAAATAGCTTTCCGATCGCCATAAAACCGCGCCAAAAGCCTTCCCGGGTAGACATTAGTAACTGAACAAATTTTTAGCTCTTTATGTCTTGTGGTTCAGACGTGATAAACGTACACCGAACAGACATTCACATTTATAGATATACATTGTCACCATCCAGATTTCGGACGTAAGCCATTTTTAGGTGATACGATAAAAGAAACGGATGGCTTGGTAGGACACATTCTTAGACATCGAGGAATCGTAAATTTAGCATCGGAGGGAAGTGTGTGGGATAAAAATCGCAGAGGGAGACCAAGAGGCGCGTATAGTAAGCAGATTCAAGTGGATGTGGGTTGCCGTTCTTATGATGAGATGAAAAGGCTTGCTAAGGATAGAGTAGGGTGGAGAGCTGCATCAAACCTGTCTCCGGACTGAAGAACATAACCAGCCAAACGATAAAATTAATCAGACTTGTTTATAACAAATCATTATAGAAAATTTCATGCACAAAAATTCGCGATGATTTGCAAAGCGGTTGTTGTAGATGATATAAACATTTTCGACCAAGACCAAGTCTAATTAATTTGATCATATCCCTTGAAAATAGCTTAAGGTTGAATTCTGAATCGTGGCACTGAAACCTAAATCAGTCAAATGGCGGTCAAATCCTTCAGAAAAAATTATAAATCATATCAAGACACAGGCATTATAAAAAGAAACACTATTTGAGATATGCGAAAACGTTTACTGTGAACTATATTTGCTTTTAACAATAAAAATTAAGTCTCTCTCTCTCTCTCTCTCTCTCTCTCTCTCTCTCTCTCTCTCTCTCTCTCTCTCTCTTTCATGTCTTCAGTCCGACACTGGTTTGATGCAGCTCTGAACCTAATCATGAACAAGCCTCTTCATGAGAACGGCACCCACATCCATCTGAATCTGCTTACTCTTATTTGTCTTTTGGTCTCCCTCTGCGATTTTTCCCACACACTCCTCTCGAATGGTAAATGCACGACTTTTTTTATATCTAACAAAGTCCTACGAATGTATCCCTTCGTTTAGACTAGGTACGCCATAAATTCCTGTTCTTACCTATTCTGTTCTGTTCTGTACCACATCTACCCACCTAATCTCCAGCATTTTCTGTAGCATCACATTTCTAAAGCCGTATCCTTTTCCTGTCTAAACTATTTATAGTCATGTTTCACTCCCGTACAAGGCAACACTCCACTCAAATGCCTTAAAAAAGACTTCCTTGCACTTCAACTAATATTTTTCGAAAACGATTTTCTTACCATTGGCATCCTGAATTTTATATCCTCTGTACTGCGACTATCATATGTTATTTTACTGCCCAAGTAACAAAACTCACCTATCACCTTTATTGTTTAGTTTCCCCTTGCTTTCAGCCGTTCGCAGTAGCTGTGTGGCAAAGCCACATTAGCTGATGTTACAAGGCCAGCTCAGTCAATCATCCAGACTGTTGCCCCTGTAACTACTGAAAAGGCTGCTGCCCCTCTTCAGGAACCACACGTTTGTCTGGCCTCTCCACAGATACCCCTCCGCTGTGGTTGCACCTACGGTACGGCTATCTGTATCGCTGTGGCACGCAAGCCACCCGATCCCACTTCGACTATATATATATATATATATAGTGAGGTAGCTAAGTCATAAAACCCCTTGTGTCGCTCCAACCTTAATAGATACAAAGATGCCGTTTGGACAGTGAATTGCAGGGACAGGGGCTACTTGAATACATCACATTTCATGTTTGTGCTATTTTTATTACAGAAATATTAAAGCATCTTTGGTTGTTTTTTTTTTTTAATTGAACCCTGTGTTAAATTTTTGCGTAAAATTTCGGGCTTAAAAAGATGCTTTGAAATATGCTTTATATCATAATATTTAGGCGAATAGTTGTCGAGAGACAGATATGTTCCTGTATGGTATTCGTCCATCGAAGTGGCGTTGTTTGTGTAAAGACGTATACGGTAGGAGAACATATCTGTGTCTCAAAAATTATAAGCCTAAATATAATGATACACACATATTTGAAAACGTCTTTATAAGCCCATCATGTTACGCTAATATTTTACTTAGGGTTCCATTAAAAAAACCAAAGATGGCTTCATATCTGAGCAAAAAAAAAAAAAAAAAAAAAAAAATCACAAACATTAAGTGATATGCATTCAAGTAGCCCCTGTCCCTGAAATTCACTATCCACACGGCATCTTTGCATCTATTAGGGTCGAGGAACATTTGTAATGCACGTTGTTCAGTTCAAATAATTCGTTTTATCTCTATGAGGTTGTTTTCTTACAAGAAGAGATGAGAAAATAGCTTAAAAAGTAACCTGTAAAATCACAGTTTGCTGATGCAGGCCGATATTTCAGTACGCTTGGACCGCTGCAGCACATCAAAATCTTTTTGGTGATCTTCCGATCTTCGTGTAAAGTGGGCGTATGGAGTCCTTTGCAGAACACCACTGTGGCGGCGCCCGACACGAGTTTTCACGAACGAGGTACGCCTCTCCCACGTGCTGTAGGAGATAAAGCAGCGGCACTTCCGGAAGAGGATCGGGGAACTCACTTCCGTGCTGAGAACGGCTCGCAGACTGGCCGTGTCCGAAGGCAATTGTGGGCTGCACACGCCGGCAGACGCCCCCGCGGGCTCGTAGCTAGGGTGGGGATTCGCTCGGTGGCTGCGTGTGGTACGGACAGCGCGGCGGAGAAAGCGGCCAGTATATAGGCCTGCCCGCTGCCCACAGAGGCATCCGCTGCTGCAGCGTCGAGCCGAGCAGACATGGCAGTGCAGGTGAGTCCGCTAGCTCAGGGAACAGTACTGCGCCAACGCCGGAGAGTGTAGCATCTCGCGTCTTCGCTGTCCGTACACAACGCGCGCTTCCGCCGTCTTACTGGCTAAACATTTGTATATCGTTGTAACATTAATTGAAATACTTGAGTTTTTGGACGAGATGTATCGTTTTATGAATAGAGAAGAATACTTGAAACTGTCTAGATCGCTAGTTACCAGTTATGTAAGTCCACTTTCGGAAAAACACCTTTGTCATCATCTGGTATCTTGGTAGTACATACCAATAAAAAATTCATCATATGTATATAGAATTTTGTCAAGCGTAACAAGCCAGTCCGCGAACATCACGTTAACGGCCCATTAGGTTGTCAAGAAATATTATTAAATTCCTTGAATTTGTCACAATTGTCGCATTGAGTCCACGAGCTCAGATTCAGTTAACAGATGAAACACACTTTCTTTGTCACTACCAGATGTTTCACTTCATAGATTGACTTGTTACAACAAACATTATATACTGATGATGGATATTTATTGAGACGAGTCTACAAGGTGCCATCTTAGTATTGCCGAAACTGATAAATGGCGAACTCGGCTCTCTGACGTCTGCATTTGCCTGTACCAGGATGAGAATTCACATTCCGCCTTAGATGTGCGGCTTCTTTATTTTGTATACCATAGAAATTCCATGTGTAGCTTTTTCGTGCAGTTTATTCTTTTTCAAGAACATCCCGTTTCATTACAAATACGTGTAACAATAAAACAGAACAATACGATCTCAAGTTCGTAGGTAACTGAGGGACTCGAAGAAAAATCTATATCTATAAATGTGAATATCTGTTCGGTGTACGTTTATCACTTCTGAACCACAAGACATAAAGAGCGAAAAATTTGTACAGTTACTAATGTCTACCCGGGGAAGGCTTTAGGCGCCGTTTTATGGTGGTCGGATAACTATTTATCTATTTTTAAATATGAATTTCTGTTCGGTGTACGCTTATCACGTCCGAACAATAAGACGCAGTGACTTAAATTTTTGTACAGTTACTAATGTATACCTGAGGAAGGTTTTAGGCACGGTTTTATACTGATCTGATAGATATTTAGTAATTTGAAGAATATAACGTGAAATGCGAAACAATAATTACTCTTTGAAAATTATATTTACTCTTTGAAAATGGTTTTATTGGTTGCAGTGTTACTTGAGGGTTGATAATGATAAAATGGTGGAGTATATCGCGATGTAAAGTTATCGGTGTATATAAAATTCTACGTGTGTGTGTGTTAATACTTTGCTCTGCAGCGAAACCTACAGAACGCAAACGAATGGTCTGTGTGTAATTGTTGTCCTAAGTCTCCCATTGTACACCATAGCAGTTCCATGCCGATAGCTATAAGGTGGTGGAAGACATGATGGTTGAAAGTCGTCAAATTATAAAACAATTCGGACTGAAGGCCAACGATGACTTTTGCGACTCTATAGCAAGGAGGTTACATACAGCGAAACGTGATGCCACAGGCCATATCTTTGGTCTATGCGTACTACAATGTCTTCAGCTCTTTCTCTGTAAGGATAAGCATATGAATAAGGAAATATAAGAATAAATAAATAAAGCAGTAAAAAGGAAATTTCTTTTACTAGATCTCTTTAAGAAAAATCGATTTGACGTTTCGTGCATTATCTATCACAATCAACCAACACGCGAGCGGAGCCGCGGGTTTAAGCTAGTAAATAAATAAGATAATAAGTTTTCAAGTGTCAGAGTGCAATCTTAAAGGTCACGGGTTCGAACCCTGCTCAATCCAACGATTTTTATCCGTCACTTAGCTCTGACTTCACCAAAGACGATGGTCAATGCAAGAATTGCAGTGTTGCACCGTTAAACTGTTGGTCTTGCTATAAACTGGGTGGGTAAGTCTGTTCAAAGGTCCTCAAACAGGACCGTGTCTAGTGAAACAGTGAGGTGTTCAAACGAATTTTTTTTTCAATTGTGACTGAATTACCTCTTAGCTTCATCAATACGGGAGTATTAATTTTTCGAATGTAACGGGCTTTTGGGTCACTTCAGTTGAAATGAGAGCCTCCTGAAACCGCAACAGTGTAAACTTCATAAGCTAATAGTATTAGCTACGACGTACACCAAACCGTGAACAATTCATGTAAACAAACAGTAGTAAAGCACACTAAAATAGTGAGTGAGGTAAATATAGGAAAGGTTGGGGAAATGCCAGCCGACTATATTATAACCCCATACTGCTTCAACAAGCCTTTCAATATAACAATTGGAAGTAGGGAGCAGTGGGAGAAAATAGTTCGACACCGTACGGGGGATATTGTCTGGTTCACTGACGGGTCAAAATCGGACCAAGGCGTTGGGGCCAGGGTACACGGGGTGCAGCCAAGACTGGAGGGCGTCATCTCTCTAGGGAAACTGGCCTCAGTATTCCAGGCCGAAATCACTGCCATCAGGGCGTGTGTGGAGGAGAATTTGCGTAGGTGCTACAAAGACCGTAGCATCTATATCTATTCAGACAGGCAGGCAGCTCTGAGATCACTGGCAGCTCCTGCAACAAGGTCTAAAATTGTTGCAGAATGTCACAGGGTTCTGGTGGAGCTAGGGGAAAGCAATAGAGTAAACCTATTGTGGGTCCCTGGCCACTCGGGGATCAGTGGCAACGAACGTGCCGACAGATTAGCCAGGATGGGGGCAGAGACTCCATTTATTGTACCGGAACCTGTCCTGACAATCACCGAGGCAATGATCAAATTGGAGCTACGTAACTGACTCAGAAGACAGCACGTAGAATATTGGACCAAAGTCCATCAACAAAAACATGGCAAGGTAATGATGCCAAAGCCATGTTTTAAAAGAAGCTCTGCAATCCTGGGTCTGAACAGGAGAGAGATTAGGCTCATGGTTGGATTGCTGACAGGCCATGGGAATTTCAAAAAACACCTACATACAATGAAAATAACAGAAGAGGACCCTAAATGTAGGATCTGTGATGACGGTGATGAAACTGCATCACATCTAATCTTCGAATGCATTGCATTGGAGAGTAAAAGGCACAGAACATTTGGGACACCAGACCCGAAGAAATTGTGTGTAATAAAGAACTGGTAAAGGGACTCCTTTGCACTGTTCAAGGGCAGTGGTTGGCTTTACTAGACATACAGGGAGCGATACTGCACAATAAACTTAGTGTCGATGTGGGCAATGGCGGGTTGGACCACCACTGTTTTGGTTTCCCTGAGAAAACCAAATCAATACCGAGTCATTACGCCATATTCGTCTAAAGTGGGCGTATAGAGTTCTTTGCAGAACAGCACTGTGGCGGCGCCCGGCACTAGTTTTCACGAACGAGGTACGCCTCTCCCACGTGCTGCAGGAGATAAAGCAGCGGCACTTCCGGAAGAGGATCGGGGAACTCACTTCCGTGTTGAGAACAGCTCGCAGACTGGCCGTGTCCGAAGGCAATTGTGGGCTGCACACGCCGGCAGACGCCCCCGCGGGCTCGTAGCTAGGGTGGGGATTCGCTCGGTGGCTGCGTGTGGTACGGACAGCGCGGCGGAGAAAGCGGCCAGTATATAGGCCTGCCCGCTGCCCACAGAGGCATCCGCTGCTGCAGAGTCGAGCCGAGCAGACATGGCAGTGCAGGTGAGTCCGCTAGCTCAGGGAACAGTACTGCCCCCAAACCGGAGAGTGTAGCATCTCGCGTCTTCGCTGCCCGTACACAACACGCGGTCCCGCCGTGCTGCTTGCTCTGACGAAACATTTTAAGCCCAGTTTACACGATGAACGCGCTAGTAATGAACGGATAACGTTGCGCGCCATCTAGCGACGTAACTAAAATGTTCAAATGTTTGTAAATCTATCGGACCAAACAGCGTGGTCATCAGTCCGTAGCTTACAAACTACTTAAACCTAGCTAAACTAACCTCAGGACAACACACACACACTCATGCCCCAGGGAGGACTCGAACCTCCACGGCGAACAACCGCGCGCTCCGCAGCGAGACGCTTTAGACCTACTTTCAAACTACTTATGAACTAGCTACTACTAAGGACGGCACAAATATCCATGCCCGAGTGGGGATTCGAAACCCCGACAGTAGTGGCCGTGCAGACTGACTGACGCGCCGCAGAACGCTCGGCCACCGCGGCCGGCTTGTTGATTTACTTTATATTATAAAAAGCGTATAATATTGTAGAATGCCAGACAGAAAGTTGTTCAAAATGTCGAGAGCGAGAGGGAGGAGTTAATAGCGGAAGAAAAAAATTATCTGAGGTCCAACTACGGAGCGCAAATTTAAATTGGTTTGCAGATTTCAGCAGCAACAATTAAAATACTAAACAAATTCTTTGTTCAAAGGAAAGGATTTTGAATGATTGCCAAAAAACGCAATGTTAAAGCGAGCCTGCAAAAGTCATACCCTTGTCTTACTACAGTTTTTATATCGAATATTTCTGAGATCTCATCTCTAAATTTGACCTTGGAGTGGATGTTCGCTAAGGTTTCTAGAATGAGTCAGCGGATTTTGTTGTCTAGTCCTAGTTCCTGGAGTATTTTGTAGTATTTTGTTTCAAAAAATCAAATGTTTGTAAATCTATCGAAAATGTTCAAATGTTTGTAAATCTATCGGACTAAACTGCGTGGTCATCAGTCCGTAGCTTACAAACTACTTAAACCTAGGTAAACTAACCTACGGACAAACACACACACCCATGCCCCAGGGAGGACTCGAACCTCCACGGTGAACAACCGCGCGCTCCGCAGCGAGACGCTTTAGACCGCTCGGCTACTCCACCGCGACTGTAGTATTTTGTTAAGCGTTTCTCTGTCAACGGAGTCGTAAGCCTTCTTGAAATCAACGAAGGTGACGACCACTTTGCGGGATCTCAATTTGGAGTATGCCAGTACAGTTTGAAGGTTCTAATATAGTAATTTTCCCTGAGACGGAAAAGTATCAGCACGGCTTTAGGAAGCATCGATCGTTCGAAGCCGCTTTTGTCTCATAACATCTTGCTTGCTGAGTGTTGTGATCTCGTCGCCTGTTTTGTTCCCTCGTCCCGGTCTAGTCGTCAGTAAAGGAACTGGTGCAGGAATCGTTATTTGCTGAAACACCAATCAGATTAATAATACGAGTTTTATTGACTGAAAATAATAATACTCAACTCAAGAACAATGTTTCTTCTCTCTTTTTGCGTCTCGTGGCGTCGTCCGTGTGATGCTGCGCTGTGACCTAGTTATTGCTAAGTTCGTAGCCGCGTCCTAACTTCGTTTACGATCGTTCTCTTACGTCTGGCGTGTGGCGCACACTTTACGCCACAACACTAAGGATGAAGCGCAACAGGCAGACAGCACATTTCTCGGTTTTCGGAAAGGCGTTTCACACGGTGTGGCACTAAAACACTGCTGACGAAGGTAAGAGATAATGGAATAGGTAGCTAGAAATGAGTGGCTCGAAGATTAGTTGTGTAAAAGAAACCAGTACGTTGTCCTCAATGGCGAGTGTTCATCAGAGACTAGGGTATCGTCAAGGGTGCCCCAGGATACTGTAATAGGACTGTTATTATTTTCTGTCTATGTAAACGATCTGACGGACAGAGTGAGTTGCAATCTGCGGATGTTTGCTGGTGATGCTGTGGTGTACAAGATGTTGTCGTCATTGAGTGGCTGTAGTAGGATGCAAGAAGACCTGGAGCAAATTTCTAGGTGGTGTGAGTATTGGCAGCTAGCGCTAAATGTAGAAATATGTTAGAGGATGCAGATGAGTAGGAGAAACAATCCCATAACGTTCGAATGCAGCATTAGTAGTGAGCCGCTTGCGTCCATTAAATACCTAGGCGTACCGCTGCACAGCGATATGAAATGGAAGGAGCATATGAGGACAGTCGTGGGGAAGGCAAATGGTCGACTTCGCTTTATTGGGATAATTTTGGAAACGTGTGATTCGTCTGTAAAGGAGACCTCGTATAAAACGTTTGTACGACCCCGTCTTGAATGTTGCTCAAGTGATTTTGGATCCCCTTGTAACTGGTGAAGTCTTTCGAAAGAAGATGAAGCAAGAAGGGTTGCTGCCTATCGCCTTTCCTCTCAGACAGGAAGTTTCACTCACCTGCTGATCTGCTGTCCTTGGACTGTAAAGGCGTCGGACTTCTTCTCTTGGCAGGTGTTTCGTCGCCTTATTGAAGATTCACTAATTGAAAAAAGGACAGTGGAAATGTTACAGAACAAATAGGCGGAAGTGTGGTGAAATCTATATTCATAAAGATATGACGAATTTTAGGTAGCCCTGTTGCATTTTTAATATTGTCACAAATATGATTATTTTTGCCACGAAACCACTTTGCTGTAGGTCAAGGAATTACTAACAATAGTCAAGAAATAAGCACATTTTATACAGATATATTTGCGGACAGTGGTTGAATCGGAGAGAATGTTGCTAGTCATGAAGTCGTAATACTAAAATCAGAGCAGCGGTCAAACGGCCAAGCTTACCTCAGTATAAACTGAATGGTAAGTGTACCGGATGCTTCCACTCGCACATCATTGTAACAGACGCGGACGGTCCTCAAAGTGACACTTTGCTAATACGGCGGTAACTTCCGCCCTAGACTGTCCGCGAGGTGGATACTTGGAAGCTTTGCAACCGAATGGCGGTGCGTGGCTGTTCGCCGGGCACGGCACCGCAGTGTGCTTCCGCTGTTCTAAAGTAGTCCCTGTAGCCAACCTTACAGGTAGGGGAGAGGAACCGTTGGGGAAGCTTAGCCCCTGTGTCTCGGACACTCAGGTTGGGACACCTGTTTGGAGCGCGGGACAAAGCGGGTATGCCTCCGCTTCCGATCCCTTTTAAATTTAACGGCTACAGGAAATTCTCAATTTTGAGCTATATCTAGATTAACAAAACGGGTAATGTAGAAATTACTCTGCGTTTTCCATTCGATTAACCTCTAAGTAAGCAATCATTGTGTGGAGCTCCTTGGTTGGTGAAAATTAAGAAACCGTCCTAAATTGATTGTTTTAATTTTGCTAATTTTTAATTAAGGTGTCGTCCGGTCTGTTATTGGTATCGGGGAGTTTGTAATTTTACTACAAACTCGAATCCGTGGTCGTAATAACATATTTAATTTTATTTTGCTCTGATTTCTATCTTATGGCACAGCCGTCGCGGCCGTGCACTGTGTGCCCTCAAAATGTCTGTACGTTACAACCTCCAGATCGGTTTAAAGGAGAACATAGTTCAGAGGCGGGCGACGAGGTTTGTAACTGGGAGATTCGATCAATGCACGAGTGTTACCGAAATGCTCCGGGAACTCAACTGGGATTCGCTGGAGGAGAGGCGGTTGTTTTCGAGAAATACTGTTGAAGAAATTTAGAGGGCCGGAATTTGAGGAGGACTGCAGCACTACTGCCGCTAAGGCACATTTCAAGTATAGATCACAAGTATGAGATTAGAGAGATTAGGGCTCGTACGGATGCATACAAGCATTCGTTTCTCTAGTTTAACAGGAAAGCAAGTAACTAGTAGTGGTACTGAATTATCCTCCGCCAGGAACCTTTGGCTGGATTGCGGACTACGCATGCAGATGTAGAGTGTGGGAAACATGGACCCGGTATACGTGCTGTCGGTGCACCGCAGTCGGGAGCGAGCTGGCGGCCGTGTTCACGTGACTTTGTCCCGTGTTACCTACACGCCCCGCTGCGCAGCACGGAAGTGCGCCCGCATGCGGGGGCGGGGGGGGGGGGTTGTCCCCCGCGGTCACGGCAGGGCGCCCGCTGCACTTTCGCCGACTGCACAAACCCGCCAGGCTACAGCGACGTACGTCGCCACCACCGCGTGACGTCAGCAAGCCACGTAAGGCTCCTATAAGTACGAGATGACACATCCGCCATTTTCATTCTCGTGGCTCATAAGTTGAACACACTGCGTTGCTATAGGATTTGTGAATTTTATCCATTGTGGATTTTGAACACCGTGACTGTTCCTAATAGGTTGTGGAAATAAAATCCGCTACCAGTCACAAATTTTTGGCGGTTTATTAGAACACTACCGGTTTCGGGCTTGTGCCCATCCTCAGGTGTTTACATTCAGACAACTGTTTAAAGAAAACGTTAATTACTTTGTGCTTATCAATACATAGGTATCCTAAAAGGTAAAGCAGTCAACAATCCGAAGATTGGTTTGAACACCACAGTGCTTTACTAGGCATGGTCCTGTTTGGAGGTGGTATGCCGTTGCCTTCCTCCGACCTTGGAACTGACTTACCCAGCCAGTTATAGGGGGACCTACAGTTTAACGTGGGTTCCGAACCACGGTGCTACTCGGCATTTTTCACATCAGTAATACTGACAGAGGTGAAAGAAGTGGAAAGTGACAGATAAAAATACTAGGACCTGGCGGGGATCGAACCCGGGACTTTTGGATTTGTAGCCTGGCACGCTACCACTGTGCAACCGTGGCGCACTTGGTATACCTATATAACAAATATCATATGTGGTGGAGTGATTTGTGCTAAGGCTCTAAGTGTACTCACGTATAAGTATCCAGTTCGTATTTGTACATTTCTCATGGATATTGGTTGAGTGCAAATTAGCATCATGTTACTACAATGTTCTCAACCAATATCCATGAGAAATGTACAAATACGAACTGGATACTTATATGTGAGTACACTTAGAGCCTTAGCACAAATCACTCCACCACATACCATATTTGTTTATATATATATATATATATATATATATATATATATATATACCTATGTATTGATAAGCACAAAGTAATTAACGTTTTCTTTAAACAGTTGTCTGAATGTAAACACCTGAGGATGGGCACAAGCCCGAAACCGGTAGTGTTCTAATAAACCGCCAAAAAATTGTGACTGGTAGCGGATTTTATTTCCACAACCTATAGGATTTGCGTCACGGCACTTTAGCACCACATTACGGGTGGATGTGTTGCCATAAACTGCTCAAAGCATTCCAGAGGTGGCTACAGAATGTTTAGTTTCCCGAGAGATTCTAAGAGAAGAAAACATGGATCATTAAATGTCGGCGCAAAAACTGGGAACCCGGACCGAGCCCACAGTTATGTATTGCAAGTAAATACTTATTACGACTTGAAACAATATTTAATAGTAGCCGGCCGCGGTGGCCGAGGGGATTGAGGCGCTCCAGTCACGGTCCACAGGGCCACTACGGTCGGGGGTTCGAATCCCCCCTCGGGAATGGATATTTGTTCTGTCCTTCGTTATAAGTAGTTCATAAGTAGTTTGTAAGTTTAGGGACTGATGACCCCGTAGTTAAGTCCCATAGACTCTACAAACATTTGAACATTTGATTTAATAGTAAAAATCGTTTGTGATATGTGAACTTACGGTTTTGTGTATCTCTTCTGAAAGTACTACCTCTTAACAGAGAAGCAGCCACAAAATATCATATTACAGCAAAACATCCCAGAACATACTGTTTTTAGAGTACAATATGTGTGTCTTATATAGTATACTGAGAAATAAATTCATCAAAAAGTTTTGTACTGACATTGCACAAATTGTTGAAGATACTTCTGTTACGTTATTGCAAGAAAGTATTACAAACACTAAAACGGAAAAGATAAATATACTGAGCAAAAAGCTTCGTTACGGCTGTGGCAGCGTACTATGCTGATACAGGCAACTGCCGTTGAATGCTATTCGTGGTAGTTCGAAGTTTTAGCGTCATAACTTGTAGAATGCAATTTCAAAAAAATGGTTGTATAGTCTATGGGACTTAACTACGGGGTCATCAGTCCCTAAACTTACAAACTGCTTATGAACTAAGACTAAGGACGGCACAAATATCCATGCCCGAGGGAGGATTCGAACCCCCGACCGTATTGGCCGTGCAGACCGTGAGTGGAGCGCCTCAGTCCCCTCGGCCACTGCGGCCGGCAGTATGCAATTTGACAGAATAGTACGGTACCTGATGTATTTATCTTATTTTGTTAAGCTTATGGGACTTAACTACGGGGTCATCAGTCCCTAAACTTACAAACTACTTATGAACTAACTACTACTAAGGACGACACAAATATCCATGCCCGAGGGGGGGATTCGAACCCCCGACCGTAGTGGCCGTGCTGACCGTGACTGGAGCGCCTCAGTCCCCTCGGCCACCGCGGCCGGCTCGAAATACACCCTCAATTCAATTTCCTATTAGTAAACCGACAATATTGACGCTTATCTATAAGAGGCTGTAACATAACTGGCAAATAATACTGGGAAAATTTTAGTTACGGCTGCGGCGGCGTTGTGTGCTAATGTTGGCAACGAAATGTTTGCTTTATATGGATTTTTAAATTACTAACAAGTATACTGTTACATGCAAAAACCTGTCAACCTTAGGGAAGAAACAAAATTATTTAACTATTTCATTGTCAAAACATTCTACAGGTTACGTTTTCAAATAGCATTCAAATGTTGTAGCCAACATCAGCACCGTGTGCCTCTACGACCGCAAACTTTAGATCCTGTATACTAATATTCTTTCTAGTTCTAGTGTTTGAAACTTTCTCAGTAACATAATAGAAGTACTTTCAGCAATTTGAGTACAAAAATCCGATATGGCGAATTTGTCACAGCAGACAACAAACACTTACTGCAAGATGGCAAACAAACCTCACGTATTGACAGTCATTAGTCAAGCAGAAGCTAAGATCGCTTAAAAATTTTATCTAGATGACCAGTTTCGGCAGCATTAAACGTAGTACGCGATTTTTATCACAGAAATGTATGTTTCTTGCTCTTTTTTCCTATATTTGGACAGAAGCAGCAAAAAGTAAAGAAAACGCGAGATTTGTGTGTCTAATCCCCATATCGATGTAAACAAGAGCGGAACGCAAGCTCAAAGTAGCACGTTCTAAGGCTCTATGCCGGGCACTTGTAAAATATAAACTTAAATAAAACAACACTGTTTGTATAAGCTGCGGACTAAGTATCACAAGAATTAAAATGGCGAATGCGTCAGCCTGTATTTTTAGGAGCTCTAACACCACCCAGCACGGCCTTGAACACCCAACGATCGACTTCGTGTTCCGCCCACACCAGTAGCACGTAGCCCTCTATGGCCTCACACAGTCGAGATTTTAGACAACACTCACATAAGAGAAGCGGCCTGCTATTCTACATCTACATCCATACTCCGCAATCCACCCGATGGTGTGCGGCGGAGGGTACCTTGAGTGCCACTATCGATTTTCCCTCCTATTCCAGTCACGTATTGTTCGCGGAAAGAAAGATTGTCGGTATGCCTCTGTGTGGGCTCTAATCTCTCTGATTTTATCTTCATGATCTCTTCGCGAGATATACGTAAGGGGGAGCAATATACTTCTAGACTCGGTAAAGGTATTTTCTCGAAACTTCGACAAAAGCCCGTACCGAGCGTCAGAGCTTCTCTCCTGCAGAGTCTTCCCCTGGAGTTCATCGATCATCTCCGCAACGCTTTCACGATTACCAAATGATCCTGTAACGATGCGCGCTGCTCTCCGTTGGATCTTTTCTACTTCCTCCATCAACACCGCCTGGTACGGATCCCACATGTGTGAGCAGTATTCAAGCTGTGGACGAACAAGTGTACTGTAACCTACTTCCTTTGTTTTCGGTCTGCATTTCCTTAGGATTCTTCCAATGAATCTAAGTCTGGCATCTGCTTTACCGACGACTGAGTTTATATCGTCGTTCCATTTTAAATCACTCCTAACAGCTGCTCCCAGATAATTTATGGAATTAACTTCTTCCAGTTGCTGACCTGCTATAGTGTACCTAAATGATACAGGATCTTTCTTTCTATGTATTCGCAGCACATTACACTTGTCTACTTTTTTTGGAATAATTAATGCTGCAGCAGTCACTTTTTACTAATATTTTTATTGGCACGACGCGTTTCAGCAGCACGCTGCCATCATGGGGTGCATTTGTACAGTTACTGGTTCATTATTGACTTACTATGTTTTGTGTTGTGGATGCCAGTGAGGTTATGTTTGGACATTTTAACAGTTTTGTTGATAATCGTGTTGTCTGGCACACACAACAAAAGAACACACGTACATATACAGCACATGTAGACATTTTGTACAGTAACCATCAAACACTGAGGCGGACTTGGGTATCAGGGCGGTATTCACCTACTGGAATGCGAAAAACCGTCTAAAAACCACATCCAGACTGGCCGGCAGTACGACCCCCTTCTTTAACCCGGAGAAGAAAGCAAACGGAAAGCTGAAGTTCTAAATTTAACCTTTAAGAAATCTTTCACGCAGGAGGACCGCATAAATGTACCATCATTTGATCAACGTACTAATTTCGAAATGGAGGACATAGTAATAGGTATTTCCGGTGTAGAGAAGCAGCTGAGAGAGCTAAATACGAAAAAGTCTGCTGGTCCGGATGGAATACCAGTTCGGTTTTACAAAGACTATTCTGCGGCGTTGGCCCCCTACTTAGCTTGCATTTATCGCGAATCTTTAATTCAGCGCAAAGTTCCTAGTGATTGGAAAAAAGCGCAGGTGACTCCCGTTTATAAGAAAGGAAAGAGAACTGACCCACATAATTACAGGCCAATATCGTTGACATCAGTTTCCTGCAGAATTTTGGAGCATATTCTCAGTTCGAATATAGTAAATTTCCTTGAGACGGGTAAGCTTCCTTGTATAAATCAGCACTGGCTTAGGAAACATCGTTCATGTGAAACTCAGCTTGCCCTTTTCTCACGTGATATCTTGCGAGTCATGGATGAAGGGCAACAGGCGGATTGTGTTTTTCTCGACTTCAAAAAGGAGTTCGACGCGGTGCCACACTGCAGACTGCTAACGAAGATACGAGCTTATGGAATAGGTTCACAGATTTGTGACTGGCTGGAAGACTTCCTAAGTAATAGAACGCAGTACGTTGTTCTCGACGGCGAGTGTTCATCAGAGACGAGAGTATCGTCAGGCGTGCCCCAGGGGAGTGTGATAGGACCGCTATTATTTTCTATCTATATAAATGATATGATGGACAGAGTAAGTTGTAATTTGCGGCTGTTTGCTGATGATGCTGTGCTATATGGGAGGGTGTCGTCTTTAACTGATTATAATAGCATACAGGATGACTTAGACAGAATTTCTAGTTGGTTCGAAAAATGGCAGCTAGCCCTCAATGTAGAAAATTCTAAGGTGATGCGCATGAGTAGGAAAAACAATCCCATAATGTTCGAATAGAGCATTAGTAGTGAGCTTCTTGATTCTGTCACGTCGTTCAAATATGTAGGCGTAACATTGCAAGGCGATATGAAATGGAACGAACATGTAAGGACAATTGTGAGTAAGGCGGACAGCCGACTTCGGTTTATTGGGAGAATTTTGGGAAGATGCACTTCACCTGTAAAGGAGACCGCGTATAAAACGCTTGTACGACCACGTCTTGAGTATTGCTCAAGTGTTTGGTACCCGCAGCAGATCAGTTTAAAGGAAGACATGGAAGCAGTTCAGAGGCGAGCAGCTAGATTTGTTACTGGTAGGTTGGACCAATGCGCGAGTGTTACGGAAATGCTCCGGCACCTCAATTGGGGATCGCTGGAGGAAAGACGATGTTCTTTTCGTGAATTTCTGTTGAGGAAATTTAGAGGGCCGGAACTGGAATATGAGTGTAGTACGATCTTGCTGCCGCCTACTTACATTTCGCGTAAAGATCACAAAGACAAGATAAGAGAAATTAGGGCTCGTACGGAGGCATATAGGCATTCTTTTTTTCCTTGTTTTTCCTTGTTCCATTTAGTAGTGGTACAGTGTACCCTCCGCCACGCACCTTACGGTGGATTGCGGAGTATGTATGTAGATGTAAATACTTGGCCATCTGGAGTTCCCAGTTGAGTCACTTTCGTATCTCACCACGCCCTACATGTACCATACATTTGGAAGAATTCGGCGATGACGAGTAGGAGTCCTCTCCTGGTAAGTCTGTTTATTTGTATCACCCTTCAGACTGGTTGCTGCACCAGCCACAAAATGGAGTGGATAAATCAGCTCGCTAGTGCTCACGTATGCTCTTCGCGCGTCGGGTTCTGAAACGCAGTGATGCTACTCTCTCCGGCATCGGCGGTTGCTTGTACCGTCAACCGTGGAGTCGCCGTGTATAATGCGTGCTCTTGTCGCGGACAGCGACTGGGAATATTCCTGCTGGCGATCGGCGTTCTCGCCGCCGCCTCCAGCGAGGAGAAGAAAGCGGGGGCGGAGGAGGCGGGGGCGGCATCGACCAGCGGCCAGGAGCAGCAGCAGCAGGGCGAAGAGGCGCGGCGGCAGGACAAGCGAGAGCTGCTCGACGGCCTCGGGGGCGGAGGCGGCTACGGGGGCGGCGGGGACTACGGCGGAGCCTACCACTTCGGGGGCGGCGCCGACTTCGGGGGCGGCGACCACGCCGGCTACGGGGGCGGCGACCACACCGACTTCGGGGGCGGCACCGCCTTCGGAGGCGGCTCTGGCTACGGAGGCGACGGTGGATACGGGGGCGGCACTGGGTACGGAGGTGACGGTGGATACGGGGGCGAAGGTGGATTCGGAGGCGGCGGCTACGGCGGTGGTTACGGCCAGTATGGTGAGCAAGGTGTGTATACTCGCAAAACTGACAGCATTTCTATAGGACACTTTCCGCCCCAGTCCTTCCTTTATCCACAGCAATCACGTGCAGACAGACTTCCAATTAAACGCTGCCTTGTGACTAATGGAGTATTCAAACAACTTACGGGTATTCTTTGATTATCGGAGAACCTTATAAACAACTATTTTTGCTTAAATTCCGCATGGAATACTACTCTCTCACTTGTTAAACGACAGAGGGACAGAATTAATGCCACTTCGACCGGTGAAAACTGATGCTTTAAATCGATATTTCTGATGGTTTTCATCATGTTATGGGGCTGTTTGCTTACTTGCTCGGTGTGTGTTGTCTTTCCCACTGCCATTGAAAACCGAGTTTTTAAACGCCGTTATACATTGCTTCTTTCTGCAGTATTGCCTTGAGAATGGCAGCGTGGTCTCCTGCAGAAATACTGACCGACGACGACTTTCTTACCTGCATACCGTTAAGTTGTTTGAATAAACGCTGTTGTGAAAATTTTGTTGTGTTAACGCGTTTCGCTTTTCCTGGGGCATCATCAGAAATCTTAAGGCATTACTATTATATCACTGTGTAATAAGAAACTCTCTGCACAGTCGGGCAGACAACTGGCCTAAATAATATTGGATCCAGGAACACTGTCAAATGCTTCACCAGGGCTGCAGAAGCGGTCGCTATGGTACAGCCATTCGGACTCATTAAATTTTCTACACGGCGATTGTAATGTAGTTTGTAATGGTATTGGGATGTCTAGAAAACGATCTGAATATCGTCCTATCGCTGCACCATCATCACCATTTCTGCAATGGGCTGTCGAACTTTTGGGAGGGTTCCTGGACCCTATGTTCTTTTCTACGTCTACATATGTATTCTGCAAATCACACTGTTGTATATCTTTCCGTTTTCAGTCTCACTTATTTTATTACTATGATCATGTAGGTAGCTGCTAACAAAATATGTTCGCATTCAGAAATTACTCAAATAGACCTCGCTGCAGGAATAACGTCATTCTTTTAATGATTTGCACCCCAACTCGTGCATGATGAATGAAATAAATCGCAATTTGCGATCACTTATGGCTTCACTGTACTAGGTTTAGATGTCATACCAATATGCGGCGAATGAAAATTTGTGCCCGGCCGCGATTCGAACCCGGGATCTCCTGCTTTCATTCGCCGCACATTGGTATGACATCTAAACCTAGTACAGTGAAGCCATAAGTGATCGCAAATTGCGATTTATTTCATTAAAAATAAATGCTGTAAAGTCGTCAAAAATATATAATTGTATACAAGCCGAGGCTGGGTTCCTGACGACAATTAATTGTGTCTCGATACCTCATGGTCTGTTCTCCCTGATGCGGGAATACAATATTGTGCCTGCGAGCATTACAGAACAAACAGGCTGTGGTATAGGAAAGAGACAGAGTGGCGAACAGTGAAGCCATAAGTGATCGCAAATTGCGATTTATTTCATTAAAAATGAACACTGTAACGTCGTCAAAAATAAATAATCGTGCATCATTCCCGAGACATTCTCCCCTGTATTGCGAAAGACCTAACACAAAATCAGTTGCCCTTCTCTGAACTTTTTCTAAGTCCTGTGTTAGTCACACCTGGTGAGGATCGAAAAATAGGACGGACTAGTGTAGACGGTTTCTTTAGTACAACTGTTGCATTTTCTCAATGTTCTGCCAATGATACGCAGCCTTTGTTTTGCCTTTTGACGTATGCGTCACTACAGCACGGAGTTGTTTTATTGTCAGTTAATGTGAAAGATTTTATTATCAATAAAAATGAGTCTAAAATTTGTCGCTAATCACACAGGCAGTCCGTACATCGTCTGTCTGATGATCAATCAGGGATCGAAACCGGTCATCTTACGAAGTAAATTTTATAATTTGTGGCAACTAGACAGAGTGTTTCGAATAAAATTTTATCACACTTCACTGCTTTCCAAAGGAAAAAAAAAAAGGTTTTCCAAACTCATTAACCCGTTATTTAGCACAAACAGAGATCGTGCGAAGAAAAAATATTAAGTTAACGAAATTACATGTCTAGTGTTATGTGAACTATTTTATATGATTTTTTTCAACATATAGTTTCTAGCATGTAAGTAACATTGGCCAAAAAAGTTGGTGGGCGCTACAGGATAAATCTACATTGTTATTCCTATGGCTGTAGAAATAATTGTAGTTTGGACTATTTCGTGTGAAATTTCTGAAACCAATTCTACAAACCCACAACTTCCACGTTTTACACTCAAGCAGTCGTTTACACAAAACCTGCATATTCCTTTTGGTCCATAATGTGGCAAGTCACAATAAGTATCATATCTGTCAATCGTACGTCATTCACTGGTACAAGTGATGCTGTTATCTACTTCTTCCGGGCTGATTGTGAATTCAGTAATGGTCTGCGATGCCTCCTCTTTTGTCCAGTCTAGATAATAATCTGCCAATGTTTCCTCTTTCCCTTTATAAGCAGTTTTACATATAGGACTACCAGAAAAAATTATGAAAAAAAACTGAAAAAACAAACTAGTACTCCGGAAACTTATACTTGCAATGTTCGCTAAAGATTCTGATCATTGCGAAAGTTTTCGCAGTAGACAACGAAACATTGATGTATTTTGAAGATTAAGTGTTGCTTTCAGTCACTATTGCCCATACAAGGAGGAAACCTGAAACATGTTACAGAAAAGCACGTTCAGTTTTGATCTGGCGTGAGAGCAACATTGCCAAATAAATGGTTACAATTATCTAGAAGAACTGTCTTAAGAATTCTGATGATGCTCGAAAAGAGCGAAACGCGTAAACGGAATAAAATATTCGCCACCAAGAGTATGTCTATCACTAAACCTAAATCCCGGGATGGTTCCCTTGGAATGACATGGCCATTTCCCTTCCCCACCCTTGAAACCTCGCAAGCCTTTGCTTCAACCATAATGACCACGATTTCAATGGGACGTTAAAATCCTCACTTTTCAAAGCTGAAGTACTTTCCAATCACCACATTTCTGCCAGGAAATTATCGGATGCAGTCCCTAAAACAGTCCTCCGATGGCTGAATTTTCATACTATCATGCTAACAGAATTTTCCAATTTGCTGTAGACACTAGAGAAAAGTCCAAGCCGCTGGTCTCGTAAAAACTGCACGTTAGCCTGTACTGCACACGCACCAAAGCTTTTCTCTATAGTGTAAGCTTGCACGATTCTACACCTAACCACTGCAGCTAGTGATCTGTAATAAATCAAAGCATGGGACGAGTTACTCACCACTGACGTTTCACACACAGGTCACCACGAGCACGTGTCGGTGAAGGACGTGCCCTCAACGACGCTGACCAAACAGGTGCCAGTACCTGTTCCGAAGCCGTACCCAGTCCCCGTGGAGGTACCAAAGCACGTGCCCTACACAGTCGAGAAGAAAGTGCCCTACCCCGTGAAGGTACCCGTCGACAAGCCGTACCCAGTCCACGTCCCCAAGCCGGTGCCGTACCCCGTCACCAAGGAGATACACGTTCCAGTCAAAGTTCCCGTTATACGCCCCGTCCCCTACAAAGTGCCCGTAGAGAAAGTCGTCCACTACCCTGTGGAAGTAAAAGTCCCAGTACCCAAACCTTACCCCGTACACGTGGAAAAGCCTTACCCGGTGTATGTGGAAAAGAAGGTGCCCGTACCGCACCCGTACCGCGTGGAGGTCAAGTTTCCAGTACCGCAGCCGTACAAGGTCCCTGTCAAAGTCCCCGTCCACGTACCGGTCGACAAGCCGTACCCAGTCCACGTCAAGGTTTTTGTCGAAAAGCCTTACCCTGTGGAAGTACCCAAGCCGTACCCAGTGGAGGTTAAGAAGCCGGTGCCCTACGTAGTCCACAAGCACGTGCCGTACCCTGTCAAGGTCCCTGTCGACAAACCCTACCCTGTCGAGGTGCCGAAGCCTTATCCAGTTGAAGTGAAACAACCGTACCCAGTGGAGGTAGAGAAGAAAGTACCGCTAGAGGTGGAGAAGAAGGTACCATACCCAGTAAAGGTGCCCGTCGACAAGCCTTACCCTGTCGAAGTGCCAAAACCGTACCCAGTGGAGGTGAAGAAGCCTGTCCCCTATCCTGTAGAGAAGCCAGTAGCTGTCCCGGTCAAAGTTCCTGTCCCGAAGCCCGTGCCATACGAGGTGGTCAAACATGTGCCCTACCCGGTGCATGAACACCACAAAGAAGACCATCACGAATTTGAACATCATGATCCAGGATACTAACCGGCTATCACGTTAACTTCATTGTAAGCGTCCTGTGAATCCCATGACGAGAACTAGACAGATATTAGTTGTCCCAAAAGATAGTATTCGTATCTTAAAACATGTCAGCTTTGGAATTAGAAAAGTAGATGACGAAGATTATCTGGGCCACCGCTAATCTGATATGCATTATACACCTGAAGTCAGGTTTAAGCTATAACTAGTTTCTCTTTAGTTACATGAGTTAGTGTAAATACAAACAGATGACTGAATGCCATTCGCGAAGTTTGGACACAAGTCTGGATTCGTATCCGGATACTAGTAACAGCTTTTCAATTCAAGGAACGTAACATTGGTTCACACATGGTTGCTAATGGTACCATATATCGCGCTTTTAATGCGAGCATCGTAATGGTATCTTTCCTATCAGCTCTTCTTGCTCTTGTTACATGTTTATATTATCAATGAAGCAATGGTGTAAACGCTATACTGTTTAAAACGAATAGCTTCACGGCTAATACGTGACCTGTGTGACTTCCTGAGTGGAGAACTTATTGAGGAACCCTTTCATTGGTTCCTCGTGTGAGCATCGTAACAGTGCCTTACTGGGTCTTGTTATTGGTACGGCTTCGTTCACTGGGCACAGTGATCCATTAAGGAGACTCTGGAACGTTGCAGAGGTATAGTCTCGCTTTTGTGTACTTTTTTAATGGAACATTTACGTAGGTTGATACATTGATCCTCGTGGTATTGTACTCTAATTTTTTTTTCCATGCAGTGTTATTTCACCTACGTATGAGTTCTGCAGTAGTTCTAGTTCAGGATATGTTTTCGTATTAACAAGACATATTCATAATACTGAACAGTACAGTACTTTTATTAAATTGACTGAATCAGCTAACTTGGACCACATACTGATGCTAGTGAAACCCTGTCCCCTGGTTTTTCGTACAAAAATCGTAATGTTTCGATTCTTGTCTGGTGATATGTGAACTATATGAAAGAAATCTTGTTATGTAGTAGAGTAATCTAAGACCACATATTGATGGTTGTGGGACCTTAGCCCTGATTATATATATATATATATACCTACTTTTACTGCTAATACATTTTATTTCATCCTTATGGTGCTTATTTATATACGATAACGTTGAAATATAAAGTATCAGCTGCAAAAGCAGGTCGGTTAAGGTTCTACTACCATCAATGTATGGTCCTAGATCACTCAACTCAGTAACAAGATTTCTTGTATGTTGTTAATGTATCACTAGGCAAGGTACGAAAAACCTAGAGGCAGAGTTCCACCAGCATCAGTGTGTGGTCCAAAATAACTGATTCAGTTACCTGTTAGGGTGCTTATGGTGAAATACTATCGATTGTAAAACCAGTTCTTGCTGTAGGTACGGCTTCCCTTCACTAGAGAAATACACTTGGAGAGGTGTGACCTTTATTTTTGAACGGATCAGTTATATAGGTCCACATATTGATCCTTGCGGTACTGTATTCGCAGTGATATTCTGCCTGTGCATCAACTTTAATAGACGTTGTTGCTGTTGCTATATCTCTGTATTAACAGGATGTAATCGGCATACAAGACAGTGTAATACTAATAAATTTATAGCTGATATACGAGGTATATGGAGCTCTGTAGAAGTTGTTGCTGTTGCTATATCTCTGTCATTACTGGATATATAACACTGGACAGTGTAATAGATGTGTAGCTGAGTTATTTGGGACCTGGTGGTGATGCTTGTGGACCCCTGGCCCGGAGTGCCATACCTAGGCATGAGCTGCCTCCACAGCACTCCTGAGGTGGGCATCCCCTGGGCAGCTGTGCCTCCCCGCTGCCTGGAGGACTGGGGCACCCCAGAGGACCATCCATCATCGCCGGGACACCACTGCGGGGGAGGTTGCTGCCGGCAACGCCTCTTTGATAATGAGACTGCCACGTAATAAAGAATTGTTACTCTAGTTACTGCAGCCAGCTGTGTTTCACTCTCACCCGAGACCCTCACCCACACGTCCATCCTGGCATCCCAATGGTCGTTCCTTAAAAGTACCGAAAGGTAGTGTGTGTCATGTTGAACGAACGCTACAATCCTAGAAAATTAATGTACACGACTTTGTTGCGTACAATAACGCCAAAACGTTTCTGTTTTAGAGGAAACAATAGCACAAACCTTTTCCTGTAATTTTATGGTTTTTATTTTTTATTTTTATTTTTTATTTATTTTATTTTATTTTTTATTTTTTTTTTTTTTTTTTTTTGCAAATATTTCGGACACTTAGTAATAATAACAATATAAATAACATAAAATAAAATATATAAAACCGATAATATTATAAAATAAAACAAAATTAAATTAAAAAATTATCAATATGATATATAATTATACATACAGGGTGTTTCACTAAGTGTGTTTGCCTCTGTAACTTATAAAATAATAGGTGACGGGAAATTTTAATGCCGTAGGTCAACATAACAAATGTTACACTTTCTGCGGAGCTATGAACATAGTTTATTGTATCATTTTCCAAAGAGTTACACCACAAAATTATAAATTTTTAAATGGAACAATAGTTTTTTTTTCTATCGTGTATTGGATTCGTTTAAACCAGCTGCGTCCAAATCAATTTAAACTACATTCCTATCACTGTTTGTTTGGGAGCTACAACCCTTCAAAGTACCGGGGGCGGAGGCTGCGAAAGCGTAGCTGACTGGCCGAGTGGCTATCCCCTGGGGCACGGCCCACTGTCTCATGACCATCAGCCAGTTAGCTACGCTGAGAAATTATCCACAAACTGTTTCTTTTGGTTTGCGTGATATCGTTAGCGGCTCAAGCAGCAAGCGCATGAAGCAGCTAGATGGGGGAACTTCTCCCTCCACCTGCATGCGCAGACCACGCCGCTCAGCTGTCACTGGGAGCGGACGAACTAAAAGAACGAACTAGTTCGCCGCAGATCCGCGAACTAAAGTGAGCGCTCCCGGTAGCGAACTATTATGCGCAAGTCTAGTGTGCAGTGGTTACAAACATCAACTGATATCATCGAGGCATGTAGTAGATGAATTTGTCCGGGTATTTATTTATTTATTCCTGTCATTTTTCAGGCAGATAATCATTTGTATAAGGTCTGTATGTCTGTGAAATCTCTTGGGAATACAGTTAGTAGTAAAGAAGAAATAGATTAAAACTTGGTGCGAGAAGGGACGGTTTTCAATAAACGTTGCTGTTTAAGTCCTCATATCTCATGAATTACGTGTCTCAATGTGAAAATATGTAGAAGGTACATTCAACTATATGCATCTATACTGTCTGTAAAATTTCTTTTGGCTACAATTTGTCGTGTAGAAATTAAAAATTGTAACGTCACACCGAATGTCGTAGTTTTACTTCATGAACAGCTTAACGTTACTGTTTATCTGCTCATATCTCATGAAGTAAGTGTCGTGCTGTGATACAAATTAGAAGGTATATTCAAATATATGCGTGCATACTGTCTGTAAAGTGTCCTGCGTCTACAATTTGTAGTGTTCAAATTATAAATTGTAAGGTCATACCGAGAGCCGTAGATTTACTCCATAAACAGTGGAAAAGTAGTAAGCGACAAACTTTTTTCCTTTCTTCATTTTACTATGGTTGGCAGCGAGAAAAAGTTTAATAAAGGTTTGAAATTATGTTTAAATTTTGTTGCAAGTCGCTAAGTACTTTCATTCTCATACAGTGTATTTCGAAAGTCTCGCCGCATTATATGGCACTTTTTGCGATTTCTATTGGTTATGACGTAATATCTTTTGAACCATGCACCGTATGTGATTCTTAACCATGCAGCAATTATTAACTCACGGTAAGGAATGTGTGTACCATATTTGGTGGAAATCGGTCCAATGGTTTAGGAGAAAATGAGCAGCAAAATGCAACAGTTTTTCGCGCATCTAGTTGTTTATGACTGAATATCTCGTGAACTATATATCGTACGTGATTCTTACACTTACGGCGACCAGCTTCGTGGATTGAAGCTTACGTGTACAAAATTTCATAGAGATTGCAACAAAACTGTAGATTTGTATGCAAGACGTACAAATGTACGAACACTTTGCTTTATACGAGGCGCGTGCAGAAAGTAAGTTCCGTTTAAATTTATCTTCGCTGCAGCGCTGCGATTGCAGTTCCGCACATGTGCTGTAGACGATGTGTATCAAGGAGAAGAACGTGCCCATTTGGAGATCGCTGTCAGTTACGTACGCTTTGTTGTGCTTGTTTGAAATTTCGGCGTTGATTGAAAATCACGCCGCCTGTGAAATCATGTCGGTGATTCGGTTTCTGAATGCGAGGAAAGTGGAACCAAGTGAAATTTATCGGCAAATTTGCGATGTTTACGGACCAAATGCGATGTGTGATTCGATGGTGAGAAGATGGGTCCGATAATTCAATGGCGGGCGTAGTAATGTGCACGATGAAGAACGAAGTGGGCGTCCTCCTTTGGTTACAGAAGAACTGGTTCACGCGATTGACGACAAAATCCAGAAAAACCGTAGGTTTGCGATTAGTGTTTCAAATGTTTGTATAGCTTATGGGACTTGACTACGGGGTCATCAGTCCCCAAACTTACAAACTACTTATGAACTAGCTACAACTAAGGACGGCACAAATATCGATGCCCGAGGGGGGGATTCGAATCCCCGACCGCAGTGGCCGTGCAGACCGTGAGTGAAGCGCCGCAGTCCCCTCGGCCACCGCGGTCGGCCCGTCCTTACTGTTAGCTAGTTGATAAGTAGTTTGTAAGTTTAGGGACTGATGACCCCGTACGTAAGTCCCATAAGCTTAACAAACATATATATTTTTTTTCTATGAAGAAGGTATACAAAACCTGGTGGCACGCTTTGATAAATGCCTGCAGAATTTCGGTAGTTATGTGGAAAAGTAGTTTAAGAGTTGTAGAATTTTGTGCAACAAAAATGTCTTCTGTATGTGTGTACAATTTCATTTTATTACCAAACGGAACTTACTTTCTGGACGCGCCTCGTATATTAGACAAAGCCATAAAGCAAATGCATGTCCAGATTCACAAAAATGTCACAGAAAAATCCATAAATGATGATCTTCAGCCCATAGTCCGCCTCTGTAGCTCAGTGGCAGGGTCTCTGACCGCTGATGCAAGGGACCCGGGTTCGATTCCCGGCAGGGGACTGGGTGTTGTGTGTCGTCCTAATCATCATTCATCATCACTGGCACGCAAGTCGTCCACCAGGCGTCAATACTTAGAGTACGACAGCCGAACAATCCCGTAAGGGATCTCCCGGCCAACAAAGCCATACGCTCGTTTCCATTTTTTCAGCCTATAGCTGCCTACTCTCATGCTTAGTCAAGACAGCGCACGTGCAGAGTGCGTTTGAAACGATGCGGCCGCTTTGAGCGTTCCGCACAGGCAGGTAGCAAGCGTCTGCACTGGGTGGCGTGCTGCCGACGGAGTTTCTCCCGGTCCGCGGTGAGATAAGCGCGCCGAGTGGCCGCGTGCCGCGGTAGCTGAGTGGGAGGTGTGTGGCGGGCAGCTCTCCCGCGTTCTCCGTGGCCGGCCAAGCGAGGCCGCACGCAACACCAGCTGCCGGGACGGGGAAAGTCTGAAGTCTGCGGGGAACCGGGCTCTGTCTGTTTACCATCGGCGGTACAGCAGTCCACTTGGTCGATCTCTGTTGTTTTCCAATTAATGTTCAAATGTTTGTATAGCTTATGCGACTTAACTACGGGGTCATCAGTCCCTAAACTTACAAACTACTTATGAACTAGCTAATACTAAGGACGGCACAAAGCCGACCGCGGTGGCCGAGGGGACTGAGGCGCTTCAGTCACGGTCTGCACGGCCACTGCGGTCAGGGGTACCCTCGGGCATGGATATTTGTGCCGTCCTTAGTCTTAGTTAGTTCATAAGTAGTTTGTAAGTTTAGGGACTGATAACCCCGTAGTTAAGTCCCATAGACTTTACAAACATTTGAACATTTTTGACGACACAAATATCCATGCCCGAGGGGGGATTCGAACCCCCGACCGTAGTGGCCATGCAAACCGTGACTGGAGCGCCTCAGTCCCCTCGGCCAACGCGGCCGGCTCCAATTAATGGAAAAAAGTGCAAACGTAGGCTTCCGGGGCTGTTGTCACTATCAGTAAAATTCTTCCTGGTATGAGACCGCGTCGTCATTTTATAAACTATACCGACGTTTCGGCCACTGTTGCAGGCGGCCTTCATCAGGGTCTGTGGCTGACTACTGAATGTACGATCGCTTGGGATAAAGGAGAGGAAGGGGATGTTGTTTTTCCTTTATTGGTGGTGACATTATTGCACGCCAATGGTGGAAAGGAAGATTGGTGCTTTAATGGCTTCTTTTTCATATGATTGGAGGTTTCATATATATATATATATATATATATTAATTATTGGTCAGAATGGACATTTTCGATTGGCTTCTGCATTAGAAGTTGCTGTTGGTGGAATGAAAATGAACCTGAGAGAACGGACAGAGGTTGTTCCCTGCCGCTGTTCTCTCAGGTCCATTCCACCAATTGCACCAGAAATTCATTTGTAGCTGCTTCTATACATAGTGTTACATAAGCTAGGGTAGCTCGTCCTAGCAATTATCAATTGCAGACTGCTACTGAATCAGTTCCACAGTTAGCTGCATTGAGTTACTCGTAACATGCATTAAAGGAATTAACATTATCTAATAACGTAGTATTGTAACCATCAGCTTGTTGACCAGGTGTATGAATGTGCCCCTGTCATTGCAACCCGGGCAAAGCAGGGTACTTGCAGCTTTTGTCGACCGTATTCTAGTTTTAATGATTTGACGCTACCACATTGTGGCTAGCGGCGGTTTTACTTCAACTCATCTGATGTGATATTCTAAGACTAAGACTTCCTGAGGATACCACAAAGGTGATACGCGTTAAAGATGAATAAAAAAGTAGCAAAGTTTCTCTTTGGCCATGTTTCCACACACACACAGGATCGGTCTTGTAATTCGGATGTGTCGAGTTAATATTTACAGGGTGGCCGGATGCCCTTCCTGTCGCCACCCTATGGCCTCTGGTGTTTTCCGTCTGTCTGTTCTCTTATAACTCAAGAGCCAGACAACCAAATAACGTGGAAGTTTGTACACGTACAAAAAATTACATGAGAAAGGGGAAACCAACCGGAACATTTTCAATGTGTCCGTGTAAATCTACGATGCGCGTGCACAGAGTAAGTTCCGTTTGGTAATAAAATAAAATTGTACACAGATACAGCAGAAATTTTTATTGCACAAAATTCTACAACTCTTAAACCACTTTCCCACATAACAGCCGAAATTTTGTAGGCACTTGTCATAGCGTGCCACAAGTTTTTGCATGCATCCTTCACAGAAGGTTGCCGCCTGTGTATTCTACCATGTGGTAACAGCTCTTTATCATCGTTGAAGTGGTGACCACCAAGGACAGATTTTAGGTGTAAGAAGAGATGAAAGTCGCTAAGAGAGAGGTCCGAGCTGTATGGAGGATGATCAAACAGGTCACATTGAAATTTCCGTAAGAATTGTTTGGTCACATTCGATGTGAGGTCAGGCATTATCGTGAAAAATAAAAAATCTTTTGACAGTAATCTTCTTCTTACACCTAAAATCTGTCCTTGGTGGACAACACTTCAACGATGATGACGAGCTGAAAGAACATGTTACCACATGGTTGAATACACAGGCGGCAACATTCTATGAAAAAGGCACACAAAACCTTGTGCCATGCTATGACAATTGCCTACAAAATTTCGGAAGCTATGTAGAAAAGTAGTTTAACAGTTGTAGATTTTAGTACAATCAGTATCTTAATTGTATCTGTACCCGTTCGTTTTATAAAACCAAACGGAACTTACTTTCTGGACGCGCCTCGTATATCTTCGCACTGATTTTGATGAAAATTTGCAGAATTGACCTTCAAAACAAGAAGAAAGGCACTGTCTACATAAAATTTCGTTCAGTGCATGGTGGAAGGTACTTATGGATTTCGCCAAAATCCACAGTTTTGCTCCGATCTTGATGAAATTTTGTACACTTGACCTTGAAAACAAGATGAAGGTTAATGTCTACATAAAATTTCGTTCGCTGCATGGGGGAGAGTACTTTACGTACAGACTTCGATTGCCATCTCTATACATATAAGGCACATTTGTTGTCTGTTTGTCTGTTCCCTTATAGTTCAAGATCGAGACAACCAAATAACGTGAAATTAGGTGCACTTACACAAAATTACATACTTTAAACCCGGGTACTTGCAGTTGGGAGTGTTATATGTGTGAAACTGTAAAGTGTTACGAAATGTTTACGAATCATGTAACTGAGGCGGGACTTTAAAAGGTGTACGTGATGTTTAAAGTTGAATCTATCGCTTAATCACACAACAGAAGTAGTTTATTTTAAAGTTTCTCATTCAAAACCTGATCTGATATTAGTTGCAGTCCAAATAGTTGTCATATATTGATGTTTAACAATTAACATCACTAATTCATCAAATAACTTCATCAAAATTTAACTGAACGCGAACATTGTTCATTAACACAGCAATTTGGTTTAATTATGGCCCTGATATTGATGTATATACTGTTAAATGAGAAACAGTGCATTAAACTGATTATGTGCGCAACGGATCTTTTAACAAAACAACTGTGGCATGTAACCAGTCTTGCCAGATGTCACAGAGAGAAAATACCTACAATCTCACAAAAATGTAGCTACGTTTTCCCTACTGTCTCCCTACCACCACCTTAATGCCCCTACATCAGGGTCGTAGCCAGGATTTGGGTCTTGGAGGGGCTGGATACAGGAGTCCGGCCAGCAGAGGTCAACCAGTTGATTAATGTGACATATTACTAGTTTGAAAAACTTTAAAACAAATATTTGGCATCATATTTCACTTGCTGGATACGTTTTTCCAGTGACTTATCGTTACTGATGAAGTGTACATTATGCCGCGAATTCCAAGTGCTCTGTAACAAGAAGATTACTGATTTATCGATCGGACAAGGGTAGCCTACATCAAGAACCTGGCAACATAAAGAGAGACAGCATTAATCAGTTTCTCCAAATCTGCCGCGAATTCCGAGTGCACTGTTACACTATGATAACTGATTTATTGACTGCACGAGGATACATCGAGATACTATCATACACAGAGTAGGAACAGCAGTAATTATTTAGATCACGGTCAGTACAAAAAAGGAAGTCAGTCACTCTACATGATTTGATTTTGAAAGAGTAATGCTACGTTGACAACGAATATCTGGCGCTTTGGTCATTATAACGTTGGCTGTCGCAAATGTTTTAGCGTTTTCTTGTCAGCAGCTTCTCATTTACAAGTACTAACTAGTATATCATCCTGACGTAAATACGTCTAGTGAAGATAATAAAACGTCTTTCGTTCATGGAAACAATGAATTTTCCTTGTGCTGACATTTTCTAACACTATTTCCAAACCGACTCTCCATTCCATTGATATACATTGAAATCATCGTAATTCGCACCAATTTTAATGTGTCTGAAACCAGATTTTCAAATTAATATTGATTACTATGCACAGAAAACAAGTATGCCGTCTAAAATATCATTGGCTACTTCAAACTTTGCCACAAATGGTCTGCTTGCTGACAACTGTTCTGTTGCCAACATTACCCGCTAGGCCTGTGTCGGCGATTGTAAAATTTAGCAAAGTACCTACACGTTGGGGCCTTCTGAATGAAAATTCCCTACATGATTTTAATGCTGAAAAGTACCTACTTGTAGGGAAAATTCCCTACGTCTGCCAAAACTGCATGTAACCTACATGAAAGACACACTGACTAACCTCAAAAAATTTGACTGCGAGAAAGATATTAAAAACACAAATCACTTTCTTAATGTTTGACTACGAGAATTTTATGCAGATTATCTGATTATCAAAACTCAGTATCATACTCATTTAACTGCGGTGTTCTGTAACACTAAATTTACTACGTTACCAATAAAGAAATCTCTTCAGCAAGATTACCAAAATCAATACTGCAATTTAAATCCACAAATAACTAATTATCAAATAAAGGAAGTAGGTTAATCTTCTAACTACGTAAATGAAACAGGAAAGAAAGGTCAACTTTGTTACTTATTATTAATAATCACCATTACATTATCTAAATGATACAACCTTTTCATAATTACATGAAATGCTATTACCTTCATTCCAGCGGTGGTGCAACGTTTTCACAATAATAAGAAATGCAATATATTCCAAATACAATTAAACCAGCTTGCTGGCACAGCAGCCTCTGCTCTACATCGGAGCCATACACACAACTCAACCGCTCTCTAAGCGAGCTGAACCACAAGTCTGACTCTCTGTCTCTCCGCATGAGCTACAATGCTATGCGATACATAATCTTTGCCAAAGATGAAACTTCACAGATTTATGTACACATATCGATACACACAGTAGAAGCGATATTATACATTTTCTTGCAAGCAAATTACTCGACACAAAACAGGAGGCACAATATTAGACATTTTCTTACTAATTCAGCAATATACATTTTCTATGAACACGTTTCAACTTGGGCACCGGTATTCGCCTAGGGAAGGGGGTGGGCAATTGTTTTGGCTCGGGGGGCCACATTATAGACAAAGAGGTTAGCGGAGGGCCGCACCTTATAAACCTTTCACTTCTAATGCCGTATATATACTGGCGGCACACACACACACACACACAGATATATGGTGTTTCAGTAAGTGTGTTTGCCTCTGTAACTTATAAAATAATAGGTGACGGGAAATTTTAATACGGTAGGTCTACTCAAGAAATGTTACACTTTCTGCGGAGCTATGAACATAGTTTATTGTATCATTTTCCAAGCAGTTACAGCACAAAGATATTTTTTTTTTTTTAATGGAACAATAGTTTTTTCTATCGTGCATTGGATTCATTGAAACAAGCTGCGTCCAAATCAATTTAAACTACATTCCTATCAGTGTAAGTTTGGGAGCTACGACCCTTCAAAGTTTAGGGGGCGGAGGCTACGACAGCGTAGCTGACTGGCTGGTGGTCATGAGACAGTGGGCAAACACACTTAGTGAAACACCCTGTATATATAGTATTCCAAAGATTTTTATGAAAATGCAAGTTTTCTTTATTTCTAATCACATATCACACACAGAATTGCAATTTATGGTGTACCAGTGAAAGCGTTAAAATGCATTGATTAGTTAGGTGTACATTTCATGAAAGATATCATAAAAATCATTAGATATAAAAGATAGAATCAGGAGTAAAGGGGGTATAAGTATACTTCTTACAATTTTGATAAGACTAATGTCAAAAGTTCACAAGGCTTCGGAACTGGTACTTTCCGGAAGCACAGTGGGTCCACTTCTATCCCTCTGCCTCAGTAATTACACACGCGCTATCATGATATAGTTTCACTAATCTCATTTCCTGGGAAATGTTAGTTGTACCTCAACTGTCGGTAGTACGCACTACCAAGTAGAGCAGACTCGTGAATTTTGTTTTAGCCACGCGGGGAAGGAAAATTTGTTTTTCCTATGATTTTTGTAAATATCTTGGCGGCACAGACAACCCCCCCCCCACGGGCCAATTGTGGCCCGGGGGCCGCTTTTTGCCCACCCCTGACCTAGGGGGATGTGGATAACCGCCTAAAAACCACATCCAGGCTGGCCGGCACTCCGACCCCCTTCGTTAATCCGCCGGGCGGATTCGAACCGGGACCGGTACGCCTCCCCGTCTCGGAAAGCGGTGCGTTACACCACACGGCTAACCGAGCGGATCCACGAATGTCTTTTACTACTAAAAATTTTTTCGGTTCATGTTGCGGGCACCGTTGGTAATAAAAGGGTGTAATGTGTGGTCTGACTCTTCCTGTGGTTGCCTCGCGGTACGTGTAGTGCTCGGGCTGGTGTTAGCGCGGCTTATTGTGAGTGCGGTAGACAGGCTGGCGGTCTGTGGCGAGTGTTGGTGGGGCAGCCAGGTAGCTACTCCCACTGCCTACTCCCTACTCCCTACTCCCCCACGCCTCGCAGAGTAGCGGTCGCGCTGCGCGGTGCTCCATCTTGCGTGTTGACAGCCTCATTGGGGAGACGCAAACTCCGCCACCGCCGAATGTGGAACACGCCTGCTCTGCTACCGAGGCACAACACACACCGCCGCGGTGCCCGGCCATATTTCATTCTACCAGCGCGCTTTCAGAAGTTCTCGCGATCGACACCAGGCGTCAGCGTTAGCGCAACCATTTGATCACTTTATATCCAATGGAGTCTTGCCTGTAAACATGTGCTACGTCAGTGCTCTTACTAGGGAACTACTTGGGCTCGGGCCACTACGGTCGGGGGTTCGAATCCCTCCTCGGGCATGGATATTTGTGCCGTCCTAGTTCGTAAGTAGTTCATAAGTAGTTTGTAAGTTTAGGGACTGATAACCCCGTAGTTAAGTCCCATAGGCTATACAAACATTTGAACATTTTTTTGAACTCGAACAGACGTATCTGTATGAACGTTTGCTTGCAGGATCTCTACGTACATCTCAATGTGTAGGTGGCTGTCGTTTTTCTGCAAAACTCTGCGATCGTGCTCTAGATAGCACTGTAGATGTAATTGTAGACACCATACGTAATGCAGATATCGTAACTATAACTTACGTAATCGTACATGTTCTCTACCGAATTGTGATCAAAAGCCGTGATGATAGTTGCAACTTTAACCTTCTCCCCGAAACGAGCGAGGTGACGCAGTGGTAACGCACTGGACTCGCATTCGAGAGGACGGTGGTTCAAATTCACCTCCGGCCATCCAGATTTAGGTTTTCCGTGATTTTCCTAAATCACTCCAGGCAAATGCCGGGATGGTTCCTTTGAAAGAGCACGGCCGATTTCCTTCCCTATCCTTACCGAAACCTTCCGAGCTCCGTCTCTAATGACCTCCCTGTCGACGTGACGTTAAACTTCAAGCTTCCTTCCTTTCTTCCTTCTCCCCGAAAGACTCTTGGTATTCACTGCCACTTCTTCAAAAAAATGTTTGTAAAGCTTATGGGACTTAACTACGGGGTCATCAGTCCCTAAACTTACAAACTACTTATGATGAACTGACGAACTAGGACGGCACAAATATCCATGCTCGAGGAGGGATTAGAACCCCCGACCGTAGTTGCCGTGCAGACCGTGACTGGAGCGCCTCAGTCCCCTCGGCCACCACGGTCGGTGCCACTGCTTCCATCGCATCTTCCCGCACTTACCGTAGCACTACCGCTTGCAATGAGTTGTTCGTCATTATCATCCCTATTATCATCATTATGTGTTAGTGTTACAACAGTATCTAACTTATGCTCATATTTCTGTACCATAACAGATACGAGAAACATGCAAATGATTCATCTTCTACATTAATACCATCATCACAAAGAAGGGTTCATCGTAACTTCATCTCAATCAATCGCAATACATTAGCAGGATTGATTAGCAATCGCCGCCCCATCTGACGCTACACCACACAAATGTCATCACAAAACGCAACTTGGGAGGCACACTGCACCGTCCCTACTGGCGGACCGACAGGTCAAATTGGTGCAATGCGGCATGGCACACGCAGAGGCCTCTAACAGACGACTGCAGAGTTTTGCAGATGTGGGAGTATCACTAGTGCAATAAGGGATTTTTACATTATCTCTCATACGATTTTGGTATATATGTTTTTGTTCGAGCCCAAGTAATTTCCTTGTTACAAGAGACCTGTTGGCGTGTTGTTGTTGTTATGGTCTTCAGTCCGGAGACTGGTTTGATGCAGCTCTCCACCCTACTCTATCCTGAGCAAGCCTCTTCATCTCCTCATAAGAACGGCAACCCACATCCACTTGAATCTGCTTACTATACGTGTCTCTTGGTCTCCCTCTGCGATTTTTACCCCACACACTTCCCTCCAATGCTAAATTTACGATTCCCTAAGACCGCATTCCATTAATTTTGTTTTGCTCTTGTTAATGTTCATTTTATATGCTCCCTTCAACACGCTGTCCATTCCATTCAACTGCTCTTCCAGGTCCTTTGCTGTCTCTGACAGAATTACAATGTCATCAGCAAAACGCAATGTTTTTATTTCTTCCCCCTGAACTTTAATCCCTATTCCAAATTTTTCCTTGCTTTCCTTCACCGCCTGCTCGATGTACAAATTGAATAACATCGGAGAAAGGCTACAACCCTGTCTTACTCCCTTCCCAACTGATGCTTCCCTTTCATGCCCTTCGAGTCTAATAACTGCGGTCTGGCTTTTGTACAAGTTGTAAATAACTCTCCTTTCCCTGTATTTTACCCCTGCTGACTTCAGAATTTGAAACAGTGTATTCCAGTCAACATTGTCAAATGCTTTCTCCAAATCCACAAAAGCTAAAAATGTAGGTTTGCCTTTCCTTAATCTATCTTCTAAGATAAGACGTAAAGTGAGTATTGCCTCCCGGGTTCCTATGTTCCTCCTGAATCCAAACTGATCTTCCCCAAGGTCAGCTTCTACCAACTTTTCCATTCTCCTGTAGATAATTCCTGTTAAAATTTTGCAACCATGACTTATCAAACTGATGGTTCTGTAATTTTCACATCTCTCTGCACCTGATTTCTTTGGAATGGGGATTATTACATTTTTCTTGAAGTCTGAGGGCATTTCGCCTGTCTCATACATCCTACACACCAGTTCAAATAGTCTTGTCATGGCTGGCTCTCCCAGAAACTTTAGTAGCTCTGACGGTATGTCATCTACTCCTGGGGCCTTGTTCCGACCTAGGTCTTTCAAGGCTCTGTCAAATTCATCTCTCAGTATAGTATCTCCTATTTCATCTTGATCTACTTCCTCTTCCCTTCCTACAACATCGTCTCTAAGTTCATTTCCTTTGTACAGCTGCTCTATGTACTCTTTCCACCTTTCAGCTTTCCCTTCTTTGCTGCAAACTGGTTTCCCATCTGAGTTCTTGATATTCGTAGAGTTGCTTTTCTTGTCCCCAAATGTCTCTTTTATTTTCCTGTAGGCGGTATCTACTTTTCCCCTTCTTATACATTCTTCTACAGATTTGCATTTGGCTTCTAGCCACTCCTGCTTAGCCATTTTGCGCTTCCTGTCAATCTCATTTCTTAGTCGTCTGTACTCCATTTTGCCGGTTTCATTTACTGCATTCTTATATTTTCTCCTTTCATCAATTAACTGTAGTATCTCCTGTGATACCCATGGATTTTTTGTAGGTCTTGCCTTTCTACCTATTTTGTCCTCCGCTGCCTTTACTATGTCTCAATGCTACCCATTCCTCTTCTACTGTTTTATTTCCCCCTGTTTCTGTCAACTGTTGCCTAAATCTCCCTCGGAAATTCTCCATAACTTCACGTTCCTTCAATTTATCTAAGTCCCATCTCCTTACTTTCCTACCTTTTTGTAGTTTTTTCAGCTTCAGCCTACAGTTCATGACTAACAAGTTATGGTCAGAGTCTATATCTGCCCCTGGGTATGTCCTGCAGTTTGTAACCTGGTTCCGGTACCTATGTCTTACCATTATAAAATCTATCTGATACCTTCCGGTGTCTCCTGGTGTCTTCCATGTATACAACCTTCTTTTGTAATTCTTAAACCACGTGTTTGTTACGATTAAATCATGTTCCGTGCAAAATTCTACCAGGCGACTTCCTCTTTCATTCCTCCTGCCCAGTCCATATTCACCTATTATTTTTCCTTCCCTTCCTTTTCCTACTACCGAATTCCAGTCTCCCATAACAATTAAGTTTTCCTCTCCCTTAACTGTATGAATAATTTCCTTTCGTATGAACATATTAATCGTATGTCTGTGTACAAGGCCTTGTAAAAATAACCAGACTCCCTAACGGCGTTGCTGTCGCGTGATAATTTCAACCTTCAGCCGGACGCCATGATGGTGGCAAGCGTCACACAAAGACGAGCGTTGTTAGCAGATAAATCGTGTATTGTATAGCTACTGCGGTATTATACTCAGTTGGCAGTCACGTCAGTACCGTTTGACTATTGCACTATACATGAAGCATGAGTGAAGAGCTGCTCAGCGTTTAAATGTATAATTTAGTTTGAGAAAGGAATAAAAGGAACGAATACTGTCTTCCCATTTATATTTGTCAGGAATACAAGTAGCCCCACTAGTTGTGTTCAGAGATAGTTACTCCTGCTTAATACGCTGTTAGTCGAGACAACTAAATTACATTAGACCAACTATTTTTCTAATCATAAGTAATTACCATTACGAAATTCGCGACGTATTTGACGCGTTTCCTGTTGAGACGTTGTGTCAGTATCGTGCTGAGCTCTTCTTCTTTAAATAAATAAGATATATCTACAACTCTAAACACTGTATTACCGTTAGCAATCTACAACATATTAAACGAAAATATCAAAATCATCAGAATCGTCACTAAATTCTCCTTCAGACCCCGAATCATTGAATAGAATATTCAAAATTTCTTGATATATAAGCGATTGTCTGTACCGTGACATCTTGGTGGCACTGCTTACGCAAGGATGTAACACAATCTAAAGACACGAACCTTTGTCTGCTGGCATTTCCATCTAGAGGAATTTTTGCTAACTAAACCATGAACCTGCATAACGAAACACAAACTGCGAGTATAGACAGTAGTTCGTTTTCTGTACTTTTCTTTTTTTGTGGTGTGGATTGGCGAACCCTAGCGGATGCACCTGCAATTTCAAATTTTATACTGTTGTTTCACAGTGATAAATCTTATCCGTGCTGTATTTTACAAGTGTGCTGGGTGCTGTTTTCATTCTTCAGCTTGTCGTAATTTTAAATAACGAAACTTTTTCTTGGTTATAGGTGGGCTGAAATTTTGTGTAACAGATGTGAATTGACGTAACCCCGGTGAATACACCTGCAATTTTAAATTGTTATTATAGACAATTCATAACAGTTCTAAAGATTTAACATATAATAGTGCACTCTACCAGCATGTCAAGGTAACTTTATAATGATCACAACCCCGCCTGTTAGTAGCTTCTTGTCACTCACAACTGTACAATATGGTTGTTCTTTATGTATATAAGACTACACGAGTTTTATATCTGACAACCAAACGGCATATTTTAATATGTGACCATCCACCAGTACTATACAACTGGCTACAAAATGCATTTCTGTAATAATGTTATAATTTAGTGCAGGTATGTGAGAAAAAAACTGTTGACATACGATTACCTACGCATACAGTTATTTGGCATATTCCTTTGTTGATTTCTTGTAACCGTACATTTTATGTTCGCCCTTACAGACCAGAAGATGATGTCTATGTACATCGAAACCGTTCGTCTGTTATAAATGAAGACGAAATACCGTGACATCGGCATTTCTTTATTCTCACACACACATACACACACACACACACACACACACACACACACACATATATATATATATATATATATATATATATAGAGAGAGAGAGAGAGAGAGAGAGAGAGAGAGAGAGTCACCTAACATTATCGCTGGATATATTTCGTAAACCACATCCAATACTGACGAACCGATTCCACAGGCCGAACGTGAGGAGAGGGGCTAGTGTAATTGGTTAATGCAAACCATAAAAAATGCACGGAAGTATGTTTTTTAACACAAACCTACGTTTTTTTTTTTAATAGAACCCCGTTAGTTTTGTTAGCACATCTGGACATAAAAACAAATACGTAATCAGTGCCGCTTGTTGCACTGTAAAATGTTAATTACATCCGGAGATATTGTAACCTAAAGTTGACGCTTGAGTACCACTCCTCCGCTGTTCGATCATGTGTATCGGAGAGCACCGAATTAAGTAGGGATCAAAAGGGAACTAACGGGGTTCCATTAAAAAAAACGTAGGTTTGTGTTAAAAAAACATACTTCAGTGCATATATTTTTTTTTTGGGGGGGGGGGGGGGTTGTATTAACCAATTACACTAGCCCCTCTCCTCACGTTCGGTCTGGGGAATCGGTTCGTCAGTATTTGATGTGGTTTATGAAATATATTCAGCGGTAATGTTAGGTGACTCACTATATATATATTTGGTGTACGTTTATCACGTCTGAACCACAAGACATAAAGAGCTAAAAATTTCTACTGTTACTAATGTCTATCCGGGGAAGGCTTTAGGCACGATTTTATGGCTATCCGATTGCTATTTATCTATATATATTAAAGTGAATGTCTGTTCAGTGTACGCTAATCACATCCGAACGACGAGACGCATCGACTTAAATATTTGTACAGTCACTAACTTATACCCGAGGAATGTTTTAGGCACGGTTTTATAGTGAGTTGATAGATATTTAATAATTTGAAGAATGTAACGCGAAATGCGGAATAATAATTACACTTTGAAAATTTTATGTGTGTGTGTGTGTGTGTGTGTTTTAATATTTCGCTCTGCAGCGAAAACTACAGAACGCAAAGGAATGGTCTGTATGTAATTGTCCTAAGTCTCCCGTTGTACACCATAGCAGTTCCATGCCGATAGCTATAAGGGAGTGGAAGATATTGTGGTTCAAAGTCGTCCAATTATAAAAAAATTCGGACTGAAGGCCAGCGATGACGTTTGCGATTCTATAGAAAAGAGGTTACATACAGAGAAACGTGATGCCACAGACCATATCTTTGGTCTATGCGTGCTACAATGTCTTCAGCTCTTTCTCTGTAAGGATAAGCATAGGAATAATGAAATATAAGAATAAATAAATAAAGCAATAAAACAGAAATTACTTTTAATACATCTCTTTAAAACAATCGATTTGACGTTTTGCGCATTATCTATCATAATCAACCAACACGCGAGCGGAGCCGCGTTATTTTTTTAACACATCTCGTTCGTCGGCAACGCTTAGTTCACGGACTGCGTGCATAGCTCTCAGACCGCAAAGTGTTAAGGAGCCTTTCAAGACAGCGCACGTCTGCACCAGGTGATCCCTGCAGACGTAAGCGTAGGCATCCTGCACGACACCGCCTTGCCCGCTCCTGACCTTCCCCATGGCAAGTTGACGCCCCTGAGTAGGGCGTGTCAGGAACATAGCCGTAACACTTTAGTGTCTCTGTTCAGCGTCGATGACTCAGCGCCACGTTCCAATTCAGAGAAAGTTAGGTGCAGTGAACTTGGGCACTTTTAGTTCAAATGTTTGTAAATCTATCGGACCAAACTGCGTGGTCATCAGTCCGTAGCTTAAAAACTACTTAAACCTAGCTAAACTAACCTAAGGACAACACACACACACACACACGCCCAAGGGAGGACTCGAACCTACACGGCGAGCAACCGCGCGCTCCGCAGCGAGACGCTTTAGACCGCTCGGCTACTCCACCGTGGCCCACTTTTAGTACCCAAGCGATATACGCTATGTTGCACTGCAGTAGGAGAGCGGTTAGGCTACTATGTAGGACAGCGCCACTAAAAGACCAATAACATGGAATTATGTACTGAGAACAGGGGTGTAGATACGGGGGGGGGGGGGGAGAGCTTGTGCTAAAATTAAAAATTGACAATAATTTGTGTAATGAATATGAGAGTTAGACTGAAAACTTTGCCAAGAAAGAGAGGTACCAGGGTGTCTGTAAGTTGTAATCGATGCTTAGTTGAGCTCTGGCTTCTTACTTCTTGTCGGGACACTTTGTCTCCAGTGTCCTCTTGGTGGCTTCGTGAGGCCTAGGCAAGCGTGACAACTGTAAATCTTGCCAGTTACAAATTTCTCAGGTAACCACCACCTAAACATTAGTAACAATGTCCGTGTTTGCTTACAAATAAATTTGCTTTTTGATTGTGGTCCGCCTTGAGACAACACAATTGTTTGCAGATGACAAACTGTCAAATATACACATCGATGTTTTGTGAGTTAAACAACCACAAATACAACTACATCTGGTATTAAGGTATGCCAAGTATACCTACAAAAATAAGAAGCGATTTATATTAGTTTCACAATTATCTGTAGTTTCTACACTTAATGTACAAACAGTAACAACCATTTCATTGTTCATTTGAAAGATAGTATAAAATAAATGTCCCACTGATGATGCTGCAACGCCAGCGAGACATTTTTGGGAGAAACTAAAAGTAATTGTGTTTGCTAAAAAACCAAAGTCACTTATTTATCTGGATCTATGTCCCAACCTCACATTATTTCGTTCAAATGTTCAAATGTTTGTAAAGCTTAAGGGACTTAACTGCGGGGTCATCAGTTACAAACCACTTATAAAGTACCTTTTACTAAAGACGGCACAAACATACATGCCCGAGGGGGGATTCGAACCCTCGACGGGGAACAGCCTCAGTGCGCTCGGCCATTCCCCCGCGGGCATTATTTCGTGACCACTTCAATTACCGGTGAAGGTCATGTGTGTGATCGCTAAGGAATAAATATACGTGTGAAACACAGTGTAGTGATATACTATCTTCTCCACTGGTCACTATGTTTATTATTTTCCTAGCATTGTAAAAATAAGTTATAGATATTTTCTATACTATTACATTTGTAAGAGAACTAACTGAAAACGTGTCGTTGATCGGGTATTTATTTATTTATTCCTGCCTTGTTGTCAGTACTTATTCCATCCCTTCTCTCTCTGCCCATCTACTGTTTCTTAAAAACATGTCATATTTATCAGAGAATATATAAGGAATAAGGATTTCTTGCATAATGTACAAAATTTCAAGTACAGCCAACCAGATTTACGATTTCCCTGTTTTCCCCAAATCTCTCCAGGCGAATGCCGGGATGGTTCCTTTCAAATGGCACGGGCGATTTCCTCCCACATCCTTCCCCGAAAATGCGAGCGTAAGCTCCGCCTCTAATGACCAAGCTGTCGACGGGACGTAGAGCTCTGAGCTTCCTTCCTTCCTGACTATAAACAATATTTCTTCTGACTTGTCCAGGATCTAATATCAATATTTTGTGCCGTGAGCCCCTCTCTGAGCAAGTGGCACAAAACTGATAGTGTGAGAAGCATGGAAATGTCAAATCCACTGCACAGTATTGAATATATGGCTCTGTGATTTATTAATCATAATAGAAAATGCAAGTCTCACTGCAAACTGCAGTCTCTTAAAAGCCAAATCTGTCGAAAATAATGGGTATTCGATCGATGTAAACAGTTTCATTCTCTTCCTTTCCTTGTAGCTCTATAGAAGTCCATTGCTTCTTCCTACAGCGGTATGCCATTCACAGTTCAAAGTTGCTTCGAAGTTCTCAACAGAACTGTCATCTTTCAGGAATTTCCTTAAGCTTACTGGAATACAGGATTGTCTTAGCAGTAAATAAGAAATGTAATACAACGTGATGCCTGATGTGAACAGTTTTCACCCATCGCAGTATATATGATTTCATATTTATTGAGTTATATGTTGTACAATTGTATAATTTTTCAGGTATATATTCATTTGAATAAGTGCTGTATGTCTGAAAGGTCTGTTGCGAATGTAATTAATAGTAAAGAAGTTATAGATATAAACTTGGTGCGTGATGGTGCGATTTTTCATAAACTATACTGTTTATGTCATATCTCATGAACTACGTGTCGTACTGTGATACAATTTCGAAAGCATAGTCAGCTCTATATGTATATAGTGTCTGTAAAATTGGTGGTCAGAACAAGACTGACATAGCATGCATTCTCACAAGTTGTTATTGATAGTAACTCATTCTTTCACCAGAGGAAGGCGCTGTCATCATGTAAGATGAAAATTAACAGTCAGTTATCATACCCAGAGACAATCTGTAGATGGCGCTATCGTCAAAAAATTCAACTGTTTACGTTATACATCATTATAGAAGATTACATTACATCAACGTATGACAGTTAAGTAGAATCAAGTACTGTGTGCCTATTGGCATACAGTACTAAAACCAAGCAGTGAGATGACAGAGAAACTAATGATCGACATTGTGCATGTTGCAAGCTGATGAACATCACAAAAATGACACGCTATTGACATTCATAATATATGTCGAGTCGTGTAGACGTGTCTCTTGAGGTAGCGCCACAAGAAAACAAATCACAAACGGGGCTAGAGAATCTTAGCGGCCGGCCGCGGTGGCCGAGGGGACTGAGGCGCTCCAGTCACGGTCAGCACGGCCGCTACGGTCGGGGGTTCGAATCCCCCCTCGGGCATGGATATTTGTGCTGTCCTAGTTCGTAAGTAGTTTGTAAGTTTAGGAACTGATGACCCCGTAGTTAAGTCCCATAAGCTTTACAAACATTTGAACATTTTGAATCTTAGCGAATAGTGAGTTCACACGGACACCGAACAATTCTCGCAGACATGCCGTTGATTGACGTCGCTCCGTCCTGTTGAAACCAGGCTTCTTGGATGTTTGGATAGTTGCTCAATGCAAGTGTGTCGAAAGTTTGTAACACCTCCACGTAACGATCTGCATTCACAGTTTCCCTGTTCATTTGCGAGAAAACACGGTCCGATAATCGCATGTGACGAAACGCCACACCATACTGTCACTTTGCTAGCGTGTAAAGGACGCTCATGAACGTCACTAGTATTTGTGTCTGCCCAGTAACGGCAAGTTCTACTGTTGTGAAATTCCCAGGATTTTAAAATCGCGGAAATATTCCCGTGAAATATTGCCAGTAATATTCCCAAAATTCATAAATTCCCATGAATTTATGATTAATTAGCCGGATAACTCAATAAAACTTAATTAATAGGTATGTCAATGTCTCGTTAAGTTCCAGATAAGATTTTAACTTGTCGTTAACGGAGACATGCAACAGAACTACAAAAGAAACTGCATACACTACGCTTGTCCGTCCTTTTTTGGAGTATTGCTGCCCAGTGTGGGATCCTTATCAGGTGGGTTTGGCAGAGGAGATCGAAAAAGTTCAAAGAAGGGTAGCTCGTTTCGTATTGTCACGATACACGAGAGACAGCGTTACGGAAATGATACAGGCTCTGGGACGGGAATCATTACAATAACGGCGCTTATCGCTGCGGCGTGGGCTACTTGCGAAACTCCAATCGCCAACATTCTCTTCCGAATGCGAAAATATATTGTTGACTCCCACTTACATAGGTAGAAATGATCATCAGAATAAAATACGAGAAATCAGAGCTCAAACGGAGAGATTCAAGTGTTCTTACTTCCGGCGCGCTCTTCGAGAGTGGAATGCGAGATGAATAGTATAATGGTGGTTCGATGAACCCTCTGCCAGGCACTTAAATGTGATTTGCAGAGTATCCCGTGTAGATTTAGAATTGCAAAAAATCAAATGTTCAAATGTTTGTACAACTTATGGGACTTAACTACGGGGTCATCAGTCCCTAAGCTTACAAACTAGTTATGAACTAGCTACGACTAAAGACGGCACAAATATCCATGCCCGAGGGGGAATTCGAACCCCCGACCGTAGTGGCCGTGCAGACCGTGACTGGAGCGCCTCAGTCACCTCGGCTACCGCGGCCGGCTGTAGAATCGCACGACATGTTCGGTGAACGACTAATTCGAGAAGTCTTTTCCTGCACATGTGCTCTGTAGTTTTTCTGTAGGCCTGTCACTTGATAATGGCAACAAGTACTGCCGAAACTAGTAGTGAAATAAAGTAATTTTGCTTAAGAATATACAGATTTTGACTCGTACCGTAAAGTTCGTAAGTCACAGAGTATATAGCTTTTCCTAAGAGTATTTATTGCATATTTTGCGAATTTTTGCTCGTCACACTCACCCACTGCCACGCACCGCGACCAAAGTCCCTTACTAACATCATTAGACCAAGGGCTACCTACCACCACAACCACGAGCGGGTGGCAGTACGTGGTCATGGAGAGAAGTCTGTCAGCACGTACACACACAAGCCTTTTATATATAGATATAGATTGGCGGACGGCCGGCCACCCGCCGCCGCTCTTCAGTCTTCGTCAGCAGCGCGGTGGACGCGCCGTGACGGCGGTCTGTTCCTCCGCTCCCCGGCAGCAGCGTCGCACAGTAGCGCACAGTGGTGCTCCATCTTGGCGGCGCGACAGCCCGCGTCGGCCGCCATTGTGCGGGCCCGCGACGCCAGAGCCCTCTGCTGGGCGATTGTGGCGGCGCGGCGGTCCTCAGGGGCTTCCCCGGGCCGGCGGCCATCACGAGTGGACGCCGCCGCTACCGGCCGGAACGGATCGCCAGCCTCAGTGCCAGCGACAGGCTCCGCGACCCGAGTCCCAGAAATGTGTAGGCTGGGCGCAGTCCATCACACAGGCGAGCAGGGTTGCCAACGAGGTCATGATAAAAACCACCAAGTGACCGTAAAATCCCACCAAAAACCACCGAACTTTCCCAAGTCCCCATGCAAAACAAAAATAAATAAATAAAACACTGTCTATTCGTTTGTTCTTGACCGATTCATTTGAAATTTGGACGCAACTATGCATTTTAAAGGAGGAGTTTTTATGTACCTGACTTATCTGTATACACACTAGACGGAAATACAAAAAATATTGTTTATTCAAAAGCAAAAATGTTCAAATGTTTGTAAAGTCTATGGGACTTAAGTACGGGGTCATCAGTCCCTAAACTTACAAACTACTTATGAAATACTTACCAGGGCCGGCTCAAGGCACGTGCGAAACGTGCGGCCGCACGGGGCGGCACTTTCCGGGGCGGGGGGGGGGGCAAATCTGCCGCCCCCCTCCCCTTTTTTTCTGAAGTACAAACTCAACATTCATTCCCAACAGGGGATTCGAAACCAAACCTCGGAGGGAGCGGCTTCGGGAATTGTGGCATGGCGTCACGACTACCTACTGGCCGCCCCTGTTGAACAAGGGGAGGGAGGAGGGCTAATTTCTTGCTCGCCACTGTGGCAGCGCCGTCGTGTTTACGCCGGAAGGGAATCAGTCTGGCGTACACTACTCGCCAGTATTCTTATGAGTGGAGCGCTGCCAGCGTGTTACATGCCGTGCGTTTACTCACAATTAATTTTGCAGGAGACGAAATCTAATTTGGAAATTCAAATGCAATGTTCGATACTGCGGATACATGTTAAGCCTGAAGCAATTTTGCTAAGCCCTTCAATGGCAGTTGAGTGTTTTATTCTTCCCCCGCTATGGAAAAAAATTGTTGAACATTACTACAGTCTAACATGTTCAACACCTACAATGGGTAGAAGTATTTCGAATGGGTAAATACGCTGTGAGTAATTACAAGGGATAAAGACATTGATAGTAAGGCTGGCATAAGTTGGGTTTCGACGTATTTTTGAAAATGTTTGCTATCCGTTTCTGAGTGGTAGTCGGACGTTTTGGTTTTTGAGCCCTGAAACACCTGTCTCCACCTTCATGAACACCAATTAAACTCTGACCGGCACTTTTGTGTGACAATACTACTCACACGCTATCACTTTGTCAAATTTATTTACTGTATAATGCGTGTGAATCCATGTTTCGTCTACGTAAACTACTGGTTTGCTTTGATTCTGATGAAAACCTGAGAAAGTATGGTCTTTTAGCAACAATGCCTTCTCGTCCAAGCGAAACAAAACGTTAATTTTGACACCTTGTAAAACGAAAATCCATAGACAGAACATTGCTTCTAAGGGTTTCCTTGCTAGCTTTGAAGCTCATTTCTGTTTGACAAAAGTTGTGCAGTTTTCGCAAAGTTCGTAGTTCTTTCTATTGTTAGTAATGCTATAAAAATTACAGCCTGATAATACATTTATGCATATCATTGGTCACATACTTATTGTGAGCTTCATGCTTCATCTACTTCGGCGCTAGTTTAACCGTCGGTCGGGGGTTCGAATCCCCCCTCGGGCATGGGTATTGGTGCCGTCCTTAGTATAAGGTAGCTGATAAGTAGTTTGTAAGTTTAGGGACTGATGACCCCGTAGTTAAGTCCCATAAGCTTAACGAACATTTGAACACATTAGTTTAACCGTAGCCTCGCTGTACCGCATCACGTGACCTAGTTCTTCGCACTGCCGCGTCACCATATCGCCTTTCCAGACAATAGGTATTGTTGTGTTCTCTACAACGAAAACTACAGAAATCGTTTCGATAGTTGGCCGAGAGAGTCAAGATTGGTCAGAAGCACTTTCGTTGCGTTTCACAAGAACAGAAGAATCGTTGCGTTCGAATTTCTTGCAACTTCGGATGTAATAGGTAAGTGCTTTTCATATAACCAACAATTAGTATTGCGCATGCACGTTACTCATAAGTTAGAATTTTTCTCCTTCAAGAATGCAGAATAGGAAAATTTATTTTTCTTATGATCTGTTATTTAAAAAATTGGCAACTCGGCAAATAAGCACGCGTCACCCCACTAGCTAGAATGAAAATGAAGCGCAGAAAAGTGACGTGATACGGCGATGACTAATTTGTTACCCCTTATTTCATGATCAGACACGACAGAACCGACACATGCAAATCACGACAGATGGCGAGTGTCAGTTCTTTGAAATGAATAACCGCAGTGCAGTGAGTTAATATATTTCGACTAGCATCAGTACCCGTCGATTCCCGAGTATGTATTTATTGCATTATTATGTTACTCCAGCTCCTTATTCTTCCTCTCTCCATTGTCTTCCGCCCCACTCTTTGGCCGTTTCAACTGTCTTTATTTTCCATATCTTAATAGATTTCTGGCACAGAGTGGCTATTCTCAATGCTTTGAGTTATGTTTACATCTATAACGTCCTGCTGAACGTAACTGTCAACATGACGGTTTAGATGTAAGCACATATTAAAAGCTTTGGAACTGGCCACTCAATGGCAGAAACTTAGGTAGATCTGAAAAGTAAAAACAAAAATTGACGTTGATTGCTGACATTTCCTACACATTGGTTTAAATAAAATTTCAAAAACGGTCTGGGATAAAAACGGGGCAGGGAGGGGGGCGGCAATTTAGCAGCTCGCACGGGGCGGCACTTGGGCTTGCGCCGGCCCTGCTACTTACGAACTAGGACGGCACAAATATCCATGCCCGAGGTGGGATTCGAACCCCCGGCCGTAGTGGCCGTGCAGACCGTGACTGAAGCGCCTCAGTCTCCTCGGCCACCGCGGCCGGCTATTCAAAAGCACTTCAGTAAACATGTTATATATAAAAACAAACAATAATTACTTTGAGCCATTGCAATGCTTGTCGGGTACAGACAGCAAATTGTGAAATATTTGAACTTGAAAACAGAAAGTAATCCAGTCTGGAAAGGAGGTCAGCGTCACTCAATCTATTGTCTTTACTTTATGTCAGAAGATCTAGATTTCAGCTATATTCCAATGTAATCACATCTGAGTAAAAAGGGAGTTAACAATTAAAGTACAGTCACATATTAGGTGTCTGGAATGTTCAGTCATTTACACAACAAGAAAAATCTGATAAAGTGCTGTATCAACAAATACATACCATTAACACAATGTCAGTGTGTGATGCAAGTACAACACTTCCTCTCCACGGAGATCGGAGAAGTCAACACAGAACTAACAGAATACAACAATGAGTCATACCATTGTTAATATCTTTTACATTTTATCCAATAATGTGATACATTCCCTAGTCATTTATCTGTCCATATTCGTTAATAATTTCAAATTAGGATTATATTACTTCTGCAACCTTTTTTGGAAATGATTTCATTAAAATTCACCAACTTTCCTACCTCCCACTGACTCAGATTTTTTCCCACCGTCAGCTTTTAAAAAACCACCAGATTCGTTGGGAAGCCACTGAAGTTGGCAACCCTGCAGGCGAGTCCACCCTACAAGTCCCCCGCCACTCGCTTACACTGCTTTTACACGGAGTCACCTGAATTACGCAGCGACGCCACCGATTTGCAGAGTATCCCGTGTAGACGTAGCTGTAGATGCAGACGCAAATACACCGTGATTTTTGGCCCACTTTAGGTTACGGTACTAACACTAAAAGTGGGCCTTTGCGATCGTCTTTTGACAGCTCGAAATTTAAATTAATATAACGGCTCAACCATTCATCTGACGCGAAAATTGAATAACAGAATTTGTAGAGGAGAAAATTCTCTACAACTTTGCTCTGTTATGTTTTTTTCATATCTCGTTACGTTTCAAAGATATTTGGTAAAATAACGCCGATTTTGGGATGTATGTCTGTCCGTAACGTGTTCCCTGTTTTTAAGACGAACCGTTCAACCGATCAGCACCAAACATTTTCACCCATAATTGTAGGCCGCCAGAGACCAGAACCTCCCTTTTTCAAATTTTTCGGACAAAAAAAACGGTAGTAATACCAAAAAAAGCCGTTTCTAATATAATTGTAATTGCAAACGAAGCGTTCATCTGACACGAAAATTGATTAACTTAATTGGTAGAGGAGAAAATTCTCTACAACTTATCTCCCTTATGGTTTTTTTTTTTTTTTTCATATCTCGTATCGTTTGACACATTTTTTCAAAAATAACGGAGATTTGACACCCTACCTTGAATTAACGAAAACCATCCGTTCGCAGATGTCACGTGACATTCCTCGCCCAGAGCTCATACGCCATCTTGCGTTGCGTATTTGATGATTTTCTTACTGTAACTTATACGTTGTCATTTCAAAGCAATGGTGCACTGAAGAACTAAGAAAAACACATCGTTCTTCGTACGATAAATGATAATCTAGTGTTTACAAATGCCAAAGTCCTCATCTTTTAATTGATAGCCGTAGCGTAGTGGGCAATGTGTCAGGCTATAACGCTTAAGGTCGATGGATCGGAACCAGCTACTACCTAAATTTTTTTTCCTAAAAGGGTGTCACACAATCTTATCAATTAATTTTTTATTATTTAGATTATTATTCTGATCCAAAATGTTTACAGAAACTTATAAAACTACAAATCTAAAGTGGGCCGTAAAATACGTCAGTGCGATTTTTTTCCACGGCGTACAAACTGATAGCGATTGAGCGATAAAAGGATACCGAACAAAGCAGGTCTAGTGAACTCAGGGGTTCAGACTCCGTGGGTGCTCCGGGGCTCTTGCATCCCCCAAGAATTTTTTGGGGGTGTTGAGCACCCACATAAAATTGAGGTGGAAAATAATATTGTATAAATTAAAAAAAAAAAAAAAAAAAAAAAAAAAAAAAAAAAAAAAAATCGGTAAAAATCTAAACCTACCTTATAACTCAAGAGGCAATGCAAAACGTCACCATAGCGAGAGACGATATTTCATACGTGAAAGAAATGATGTTTTGTACGCGGGTCCCCAAGCGAGTAGTAATGAGTGTCTGTGTTTTACCCACTATGCTTCATCAAAATGTTCAAATGTTTGTATAGTCTATGGGACTTAACTACGGGGTTATCAGTCCCTAAACTTACAAACTACTTATGAACTAACTAAGACTAAGGACGGCACAAATATCCATGCCCGAGGGGGGATTCGAACCCCCGACCGTAGTGGCCGTGCAGACCGTGAATGGAGCGCCTCAGTCCCCTCGGCCACCGCGGCCGGCTATGCTTCATCCTGAAGCACGTCGGTCCTTTTGACCTTTCAGGTGTACGTATCTATGAACATTCAGTTGTGTTCTTTCAGGAATTTAGATTGAAGAATTTGATGCTGATGCTAAAGTTAATCGTTTTTCATTTAGCTTTTCACTTCCCTTGTTATTAAAATTATATACTCAGTTGAAATTTGTAATGCTTTTCTCTGAGGCTTAAAAAAACTTTGGACTATATTAATACTGTCAGAGATGTCATGAAGTTATCTGTGATGAAAGTTTCGATGACGTATACACCTCTTGCTTGGAACTGACCAAAAAAATTTGATGTCGAACTTCAAAATCTCAAAATATTTCAAAGATTTCTTTAAGCCTTGGTGAAGGTGTTCTACCAAACGCTTTTGTCAGAGAGAATAGCTTCGCACGAAAGTGTTAAATTAGTGTACAGTGAAAAATTATTTCATTGGTCGTCTAGAAGTTCTGGAGGGTTACTTATATCGAAATATCCACTTCGGCCAATTAGATCGCTTTATTGTAGTGTCCTAATGCAGCCATTTTAAAGTAGAAACAATCTTTAGACGCACCAAAAATATTAGTGAATGTTTAAGATCGGTGAAAGCTGTACAACACTCTCTAGCAACGCCTGGGGTGTATAAAATTCCTTGTAGCTGCGGTACGATCTATATAGGAACAACGAAAAGAAGTGTTAATACCCGCTAAATCGAACACAAAGGAAATGTCGACTGGGACACACCGACAAATCAGCTGTAGGGGAACATGTCTTTACAAACGGCGATCATGAAATAAAATTCAGTGAAACTAGCGTGCTAGCCAAGACCTCACATTATTATAGACGCATGTATAGAGAAGCGATAGAGATCCAGAAGCACCACAATAATTTCAGTAGAAAAGAAGAAGATTCGAAATTAGATGATATGGCGGTTAACTTTGCACCATCGATTCAAATGTTTATTTGTAAATCTATCGGACTCAACTACGTGGTTATTAGTCCGTAGCTTACAAACTACTTAAACTAAGGTAAAAGCTAACCTAAGGACAACACAAACACCCATGCCCGAGGGGGACTCGAACCCCCGACGGAGAACGGCCGCGCGCACCGCAACACGGCGCCCCAGTACGCACGGCTAATCCGGCACGGCGCACCAACGATGTCACAGTCGATTACCTGTAATCGAGAGAGATGACACCAGCTAGAGATCATTCGATAGTCTTTATCACGTAACAAGTGGTAGCTCTCTCTGTGCGCCTTTCACCGATCTTAAATATTCACTAACTTATGGACGTTCAGCGGCTAGCAGCCAGTCGTCGACTCACTCCTGAAGATATTGCCCGTAGTAGGCAACGAAACGTCGGGAGAAGAAAGTTAAAAGTGGTGTTCGTGTGTGTTTGATAGGATAAAAGTAGTGTGTGTTTGTGTGGGAACAAGCGTGTCACTGGTTGTGTTAACCCATTTCTTCGAGTGTTGCGTACACGCAACACAAAATTTAGCCTTACAAAATGCAGTCGAAATGGACTTACTATACAAAACTCACCACACATGTGTTAGAAGGCATTCAAGAGCTCTCTGTATGTGTGTTCAAGTTTCACAATTACCTCAACACTTCGTAAAAAGATGCAAGATTTACAAACGTCAGACGATCTACATACACAAGAAATGTCAAGTTCAGCTTCTCACAGAGTGAAGTCGGAGTTATCATATAATAGACAATATTGCACAGTTTGAACAAGTAGACGAATGTGATCACAAAAACTAAATTTTTCTATTTTTTTACTAGGAAACAGCGCAACACTATGGGTGGTGCAAATTACAACACATACTGCTAGTTTGTAATATTTGTAATGTTATTTCAATTATTTTAAAGAGAACCTGATGACTAAATATAACACTTTTTCACAATTTCTATTTTTGGGAAGAAATGGGTTAAGTGACCGTGCCCGCTAAAATTCACAAATAAACTTTCTGTTGTGGTTTTGGCTAAAAGATAACTTGACTAAGCAATGAGACTTAGTACCTTTCTTTGTCCTGTTAGAATAAATCACAACTGACATGGAATGCAGTATTCTTACGTGTATGTGGTTTTGCTTTAAGCACAACGGATAACACGTTAAATTGTACAGTGATTAATAAGTCAACAGTAATTAAACTCATAATTTGTCTATACCTTAATTTCGTGTGTGAGAAATAATGTAAGCAAATGAAAAGCTCAGATCTGTTAGTGTGCAACATTTATTAGTAACCAGACTATAAATGCACAATTCGATTGCGAAAGCCAACAAAACAGCGTTCTACTACTGTGATATTTTGTCACTTGAATAAATAAGATGTCAAACAGACATTTAAGATTAATTGGGTACCAAAATCACTGCAGTTGATAATGTGCCTATCTGTACAACAATTACCATACTGATTCAATGATATAAAAATGTCCCACAAATCTGGTAAAGATTTCAAAATATCACTCACTGCAAATATTTCTTATCTCTTTACGTGATCTAATTGCTTCTTTTATCAGACAAATCACCTTAACTTTACTGTTACTAACATTAAGTGACCTAATAACATGAACTTTCATTTATACTGAGAAAATCTCTGACTGTGAACTTCACTGGATTTATGAACAAACTACTTCCTGCTCTCTTTAATAGACCAATTAAAAATGTTCAAATGTTTGTAGAGCTTATGGGACTTGACTACGGGGTCATCCGTCCCCAAACGTACAAACTACTTATGAACTAGCTAACACTAAGGACGGCACAAATATTCATGTCCGAGGGGGGACTCGAACCCCCGACAGCAGCGGCCGTGCAGACCGTAACGCCGCAGACCGCTCGGCCACTGCGGCCGGCAATAGACCAATTGATCATGTTAAAATGCCTACACAGAACTGTTCTAATAAACACTTATGAATTTAAATACACAGTAATTAAGCCACACTATCACAAGAAACAATGATCAGGTCGGATTGCAAATTTGCTACCGGCCGCGGTGGCCGAGGGGACTGCAGCGCTTCAGCACGGTCTGCACGGCCACTACGGTCGGGGGTTCGAATCCCCCCTCGGACATGAATATTTGTACCGTCCTTAGTGTTAGCTAGTTCATAAGTAGTTTGTAAGTTTAGGGACTGATGACCCCGTAGTTAAGTCCCATAAGCTATACAAACATTTGAACATTTTTTTGCAAATTTGATTTCAAATTGGCGAAAGGAAAGAGGATCAGGTGAAATGACTCAGGGTTAAATGATAATACTGAACAGTATTCATTAGCAGAAAGCAAACACCGACGACAATAATTCAAATACTGGTTACCATTCATAACAATAGTAATGTACAAGTTTTACCTTATTTGTGACAGATTAATTTCCATACAAAAATTACAATCTGCAGACTTGGCTGCGACTCTTCACAACGGTTAAAGCCTTAAACTGTCCGAATTTTACTCTTCGAGTTTTATACACTAACAGACTTAACAATGTCTTCTACACATCGACTGGACTCTACCAAAGTCACAAACGACAACTTGAACACAACTGCGAGTGAAAGACACACTCCGAAGATAAGACAAAGTCTTTTGTTAAAAACAAAGAGATGAAAATAAGTACATCTACATAGATACCCTGCAAATCACATTTAAGTTCTTGGCAGAGGGTTCATTAACCACTTTCATAACTTTTCTCTACCGTTCCATTCTCTAATAGCGCGCGGGAAGAAAGAACACCTAAATCGTTCCGTTTTCGATCTGATTTCTCTTATTTTATTGGGATGGTCATGTCTCCCTAAGAAGTTGGGTGCTACCAAAATATTTTCACATTCAGAAGTATAAGTCGGTGATTGAAACTTCGCCAACAGATCACGCCGCAATGAATAACGTCTTTCTTTTAATGATTTCTACCGCAATTCGTGCAACATTTCCGTGACGCTTTCCCAACCGTAACGTGATAAAACAAAACGAGCTGCCCTTCTCTGGACCTTCTCAATGTCTTCCGTCAGTCCCACCTGGTGAGGGTCCCACAAAGGGCAACAGTAGTCCAGGAGAGGACGCACAAGTGTGATGTAGGCAGTGTCTTTGTGGAGCTGGTGCATCTTCGAAGCGTTCTGCCAATCAAACGTAACCTTTGGTTCGCCTTCCCCACAATATTTTCTGTGTGTTCTCTCCAGTCAAAGTTGTTGGTAATTTATATCTCCTAGGTATTTGGTAGAATCTACGACCTTGAGGTTTGACTGATTTATCGCGTATTTGAAGTTCAGCGGATTTCTTTAAGTGGTCATGTGTATTACTTCACCCTTTTCTTTATTTAGTGTCAATTGCCAATTTTCGCACCATGTAGAAATTTTGTCTAAATCGCTCTGCAGTTGCTTTTGATCCTCTGTTGACTTCACTAACCGATAAACGACAGCATCATCCGCGAACAGTCTAAGGGAGCTATTCAGATTGTCTCCTAAATCGTTTATAAACACGAGGAAGAGTAATGGACCTATAACGCTTCCCTGTGGAACGCCAGATATCACTTCTGTTTTACTCGATGACTTACCGTCAATTACAACGAACTGTGTTCTTTCTGATAGGAAATCGTGAATCCAACAGCGCAATTGTGGAGATATTCCATAAGCAGGCAATTTCATTAGTTCAAAATGTTTGTTTAGCTTATGGGACTTAACTTCGGGGTCATCAGTCCCTGAACATAAAAACTACTTATGAACTACTTACGAACTAGGACGGCACAAATATCCATGCCCGAGTGGGATTCGAACCCCCGACCGTAGTGGCCGTGCAGACCGTGACTGGAGCCTCGGTCAGCGCGGCCGGCAGTTTCATTAGTACAGCATGTTATATTGATTAAAAAGAAGATGCAAAATGTTACACAAATTTGTTTTCTACAGAATTATAGCTTAGTTTTCTAAAACAAAACATACTCAAGGGTTTATGACAGGCAAAATTAAGTGAAAATTATATTGAATACTCCTTTCAGAGTTAGACAACGGCACCGTAGCCTAGACTTTTTAATTAATGACGTCACAGAGGATATCAGGAGACTACAGTGGCAGACGTTGCAAGAGAGGCGTTCTGCATCGCTTCTGTCAAATTTCCGAGAGCGAACGTCTCGTGAAGAGGCAGCCAATATATTGCTTCCCCCTACGTGTATATCGCGAAGCAACCACAAGGATGAGAAAGATTAGTGCCCACCGGCATACCGGCAAGAGTTTTGTGTTCCGCGAACCATACGTGAGTAGAATAGGAGGAAAAAGTGACAATGGTGCACAGAGTACCCTCCGCCTCACACCGTGACCGTCGCCGTAGCTGCGAGGACCGCCGACAGAGGGCAGGGCGGTCGCGATCGCGGATCGGTCACGCAGGCGGGGCTGTAATTGGGCCAGGTGGCCGAAGCGGTACGGCGCGGTGGCGGGGACGAAAGCCTCGCGAATCTGGCCGTCGGCGCCACAATGCGTGCTCCATCTTCCTGACAGACGGCAGGGGGCGAACAGCGAGAGCCGCTCCCACATGTCGCCGCAGCTGCCGGCTTTCCACAAATACGGAAAAATGAGAAGTAAATGCCGGGGCCGACCGCGACAGACGCCGTCGAAAGCGGCCGAATGCGCTGCACGACAGTGGCTAAAAAAAAGAAAAAACTCTGCCCCCAGACACTCACCCTCTGGGATTAGTGTTGTGTCGCCGCTGGAGTATTTCGGACTATTCGCAGTAGGATAAGTTTGGAGCAGGCAGAAAAGGTAGGGGATTGATGCCAGAGGTTGGTTCGAGAGCGATTTTCTAACTGTGGCATCCGCTTCGCGTACGGATTTCGTGACCGGCTCGACGTAACCGCGCAGTCTAGCACACCTGTATATAGACGGGCATGCACATACGCCATTTTTGTTCCTTCGGTTCGAAGCGCGAGTGTACAGGGTGTCCAGAAAAGGACTCCCTGATTGTAAAATTAAATATCTCGAAAACAAACATCGATAGAAGAATGCAGTAAACGGTATGTTTATTGTCAAAGCTGTAAGAAGTTTATACAGCAGTTTGAAATAATAGTTACAAAAGTTGCTAACAGATGGCGCTGTAATCGCCATACGTAATGCCTAGTATAAATAGTGATCCGAAGCCCAGAGCGATCAGTTCCACTATTGAAACGTGAAAGGAGATTAGCGTACCGAAGGAAGAGATTAAAACCATGTACTCCATTGAACAACGCGTTTTTCTGGTGCTAGAGTACCACAGGTTAGAAGAGAGTCCTACGGCAACAAGGCCAAGTTTTCAGGCACGATTTAATGTTCCAAAAGGACCCGATGCGAAAACCATTCGTACGCTCTTCGCAAAATTTCAACGAACAGGCAGCGTAACTGATGATCTAGTGGGGCATGTTGGCCGCAAGCAAACCGCAGTTACGCCTGAAAATATGGCCACAGTTTCTGGAATTATTCAGCGAAATCCAATGTCATCCGTCCGTAGAATTGCATCTGAGACTGGTTTGAAGCGTTCCAGAACGCAGAAAATACTGAGAAAGAGCCTACACATGTTTCCATTCAAAATTCAAACGCACCAGGCCATATCCGTACGAGTTGTGCAACAAAAGGGTTGCCTTTCCTAATCAGATGCTCACAATGACTGATTGTGAAGGATTTGATGTTGGCAGCATCTGGTTTACAGACGAAGCACACTTCCACCCGAATGGATACGCGAATAAGCAGAAATGGCGATTTTGGGGTTCCGAAAAGTCATTTTGGTGTGAAGCGAAACCCCTGTATTCTCCTAAAGTTACTGTATGGGCTGCAGTATGCAGCAGAGGCATTATTGGCCCTTTTTTCATTCGAGAAATTTTTGGAACAATTTGTCGCCACACATCGACCAGGTACTGAATGGTTTATGCAAGATGGAGCCCGACCACATCGGACCGAGCAAGTGTTTCGATTTCTTGAGGAATACTTCGGGAATCGAGTCGTTGCTTTGGAATATCCCAAATTTACTGGTGCAGGCATGAATTGGCCTCCATATTCGCCGGATTTGACTCCCTATGACTTTTTTTGTGGGGCACAGTGAAAGACATGGTTTACCCGAAGCATCCCGCCACGCTGGACGAGCTTTAATCGGCGATCTCTGTGGCATGTGAATCCATTTCGGTTGAGACACTACGAAATGTGATGTCGAATTTCATTCTTCGTTTGCGCCACCTCTGTAGTGCCAATGGTGAACATTTTGAAAACATTGTGATGTGATTGATTGCAAAGAGTGTCTTCATACGATTATTTCACTTATGTATGCTGATCTGAGCTGTACAGCGTACAGCGCCATCTGTTAGCAGCTTATGTAACTATTATCTCAAACTGCTGTATAAACTTCTTACAGCTTTCACAATAAACATGCCGTTTACTGCATTCGTCTACCGATCTTTGTTTTCGACATATTTAATTTTGAAATCTGGGAGTCCTTTTCTGGACAACCTGTAGTTACTGTGATACCATGTCTGTCTATACCGATAGATTTACAAACCATTGTTACATCACACACCAATTCAGTAGACAGGATGAGAAATGTCACGATGTACACTAATACGATTTGTTCAAGACAATTGACATCTAAGAGAATACATAAAACTTTTTGAGCAAGAGCGGCGCCAGCCCCAGAGATAAATTAAATAATGTTCATGCTGGGGTCAGAAATGGCCCCAAGGTAGTAACTGAGGGTTAAGCGTATCATGCAGTAAGAGGCAAACGTATGCCCTCACATGCTATGTCAGCACATACACTTATATGTTTGTATGCGAATGTGACACTATTTTAGAGTATGTGTTTAGGCAGGGACCTGAGAGTGCAGTTTAAATTGCTACCAGTGAAATGAGCAGGAACCATATTTCCTGTCTTGCTTGTGAAATGTAGATTTGTTTTTTACTAATATGTCATCATTGGAAAGGATGCACTTTACGAAGATAATTAATTTATTGACCGGGCAAGTTTATATACAATACTCTGTCAACCATAGAGCAGGATTACAGGAACAGCAATAAATAATTTTTCCCTATTATATCGCAAGCCGCGGCGGATTAGCCGTGCGCGCTGAGGCGCCGTGCTGCGGTGGGCGCGGCCGTTCGCCATCGGGGGTTCGAGTCTACCCTCGGTCATGGGTGTTTGTGTTGTCCTTAGGTTAGTTTACCTTAGTTTAAGTAGTTTGTAAGCTGCGGACTGATGACCTAGCAGATGAGTTCGATAGATTTATAAACATTTTTATTATATCGGAAATTCCGAGGTCATTGTTAGGTTGGAACTGTCCAACCGAACATTCGTGACGAGAATATTTTTTAACTTTAACTGCTGCTGTGTTCTGATAAGCTAACTACAGCTAATATGCTCTACTCGAACTGTGCCTTCTGATTTGCTAGCCATGAAACGTGCATATCACACAGCGTAACTTCGATTTCATACTTCGCAAAGCTGTCGCGCCGTATTTATCAAATTTTGTATTTATACTTCAGCACAGATGCTATAGGGCATCAAAGGTCTTCACGAAATAAGTCAAGAAATATATCTCAAATAAAAAATAATTTGAAAATTTTCGACGGCCGCAGTGGCCGAGCGGTCTGCGACGTTTCAGTCACGGTCTGCACGGCCGCTGCGATCGGGGGTTGGAATCCCCCCTCGGGCATCGATGTTTACAAGTGTCTGTATACGTTATGGGATTTGACTATGGTGTCATCAGTCCCTAAACTTACAAACTACTTATGAACTAGCTAAGACTAAGGACGGCAGAAATATCCATGCCCGAGAGGGGATTCGAACCCCCGACCGTCGTGGCCGTGCAGACCGTGACTGGGGCGCCGCAGTCCCCTCGGCCACGGCGGCCGGCGCCATGGATGTTTGTGCCGTGTTTAGTATAAGCTAGTTCATAAGTAGTTTGTAAGTTTAGGGACTGATGATCCCCTAGTTAAGTCACTTAAGCTCTACAAACAATGCTTCAGATTTATCAATAATGTCTTTGACATATTTGAGACGTAAATCCGTCTCTGGGATTGTTTATTTGTATTAATTGATTTTTATATCAGCATAACTGGATTGTTCCACCATGTCTATTGCTGAGGTGCTATTCCGCTGCACGGAGAGCCTTGGCAGAAGTGGCAATTGTCTTTGGAACAAAGAAGCTGAATTAAAGTTTGTGTTGTGGAGGGAAATCGTACATGGACTATTCCAAGGCGCCTTAATCGTTAGTGGTGTAGTAGTCTTTCAAATGTTTGTTAAGCTTATGGGACTTAACTACGGGATCATCAGTCCCTAAACTTACAAACTACTTATGAACTACTTACGAACTAGGACGGCACAAATATCCATGCCCGAGGGGGGATTCGAACCCCCGACCGTAGTGGCCGTGCTGACCGTGACTGGGGCGCCTTAGTAGTAGTCTAACGGTTAAGACGTCTGCCTAGTAAGCATGGAGTTCCGGGTTCGATTCCCGGCCGTATCACCAATTTTAATTCAATGCTTGAGATTTATCAATAATTTCAAAAGTTTTCATTGGGGTATGCCGAGCATTCCTACTCAAAATTTGGGGTATGCTGGAGCGACTGAGCATACCCGTAGTCAGCGCCTATGCTTGTCATCATCATCATTTTCATCATCGCCGACTTGCAAGCCGTCCAAGTGGCGTCAAGTGAAAAAGACTTGCACTAGGCGGCCGAACAGTCCGACGCGGGATCTCCCTGCCATCTCTGATGTTCTTGCAACTGACATGAAAATAATCGTGTAAGCTCCGCTCTTCGCCTGCTAAATTATTGCGTGTCAGTGGGAAGCGTATCGAAAGACTGGCGTCGGGGCGGAAAGACAAATGTGAAGTCGCACAGGACCGAGTGTGTTCGGGTGGAGATATGCCCGGGTACGAACTTATGTGTGGAGAGCCGTACCGAGATGTCGGTGGTGAATTTTTGAGGATTGGCAGCGGCGATGAGGAAACTGCGGAGGCGGCATCGGAGCGGAGGACTGGCTGTATTGGGGCGAGGGCGTTGTGAGCAAGATGGATGAGGGGGCGGGGGTGGCGGTAAGAGAGACGCCGGCAAATATCGCGGCCGCTGTGTCTGGGGAGGCGGCGCGCACTCCACTCCAGAGCGAGCACGGCCACGCACCGCTGCTCCCGATACCAGCGCGTCCACAACAGAGCGCGACCAGCGGCCGAGAAACGGCAAATGCTACTGTCACGTCCACGTAAACGCTCTGCAAAAGTCATATCTGTCGTTCCCCAGGGAAGCGTTTTAGGTCCCCTATTCTTCCTTCTGTTTATTAACGACTAGCTGAAAACCCGGCCTTGCCCGGGTTTTTATTAAGTTACTAGCTGCTCCCCGCGGTTCAATAGTCAAGGGCTACATGTCTGTTAGCGACATTGTTAGCACGGAATATATAATTGTCTTGGAACGGATGGAGAGCCAAAAATCTGTTGCAATACGTCCCTGTAAAAGACGTTTCGAGACTTCTTGTTCTCCGAGTATACGTAGAGATTATGGTATATCGCCCCAAATTTGCGATTGGATAGGGGATTTCTTGTCAGAGAGGACACAGTTCGTAGTAATCGATGGTAAGGCATCGACTAAAACAGAGGTGATATCGGGCGTTCCACAGGGTAGTGTTATTGGTCCTCTGCTATTCCTCATTTACATAAACGATTTAGGGGGAAAATCTTAGTAGCTCTCTTAGGTTGTTTGCAGATGACGCCGTCATTTACCGTCTAGTAAAATCATCTGAAGATCAAAACCAACTGCAGAACGATCTGAATTAGATATCAGTATGGTGTAAAAATTGGTAATTGACTCTAAATAATGAGAAATGTGAAGTCGACCACATGAGTACGAAAAGAAATCCGTTAAATTTTGTTTACAACATAAATCAATCAAATATGAAGGCCGTAAACTCCACAAAATACCTAGGAATTACTATTACTTCAGACTTAAACTGGAAAGAACACGTAGATAATGTCGTGGGAAAGGCGAACCAGAGACTGCGTTTTATTGGCAGAACCCTTAAAAGATGCAACAGAACTACTAAAGAAACTGCATACACTGCGCTTGTCCGTCCATTTTTGTAGTATTGCAGCCCAGTGTGGGATCCTTATCAGGTGGGTTTGACGGAGGACATCGAAAGAGTGTAAAGAGGGGCAGCTCGTTTCGTATTGTCACGGTACAGGGGAGACAGCGTTACGGAAATGATACAGGATCTGGGATGGGAATCACTACAACAACGGCGCTTATCGCTGCGGCGTGGGCTACTTGCGAAACTGCAACCTCCAACATTCTCCTCCGAATGCGAAAATATATTGTTGACTCCCACTTACATAGGTAGAAATGATCATCAGAATAAAATAAGAGAAATCAGAGCTCGAACAGAGGCATTCAGGTGTTCTTTCTTCCCGCTCGCTATTCGAGAATGGAATGGGAGATAAATAGTATAATTGTGGTTCGATGAACCCTCTGCCAGGCACTTAAATGTGATTTGCAGAGTATCCCATGTAGATGTAGATGTAGATGAATAGTCAAACATTAAAGTGCCAAGAAAGGGCTACATGACTGTTAGCGACATTGTTAGCACGGAATATATAATTGTCTTGGAACGGATGGAGAGCCAAAAATCTGTTGCAATACGTCCCTGTAAAAGACGTTTCGAGACTTCTTGTTCTCCGAGTATACTTAGAGATTTCTAGCTCTCGATACACGGGAGCAGCCTACGTACAGCTGTCCGTGCGATAAACATGGGGTGGCCACATGAATACCTGCCACTTTTAATGTTTGTCCTTGACTCTTGTTTATAGTAATCGAGAAGGCCACTTTCAATGGGAACTGTAACCGGTTAACCTGGAATGGCAAGTTTGTTGGGATGATGGGACTTCGTGGTATTAATACAGTCTCTCTCTTGGCTCCACCGGTGATGATGGTGGCCTGCACGATATGCCTTCTCAGGTCCGTGATGCGTAACCTGGTGCCATTGCATAATCGTGGTGCATCCAAGTTACGCACCAATAAAACAGGCACACCCACCTTCAGCTCCAACTTGTGGGACGGCACCCCTGACAGTAAGTAACTACAATAACAACAATGCAGTAATCGAAAACAAATGCCAAGTAAAGGAACAAAATAAACAGCAAACCTAACGGAGAAATGTAACGAAATAAACAACAAACCTAACGGAGAAAAGTGAAGAGATAAAAAAGACATCAAACGGAGAAACGAACTGTTGAGATCCTACAAATGCAAAGCGAACCAACAAAAGAACTAAATGCAAACGTTCGAATGCTATAAATAATCGAAATTACCAAAGAAGCTATTATTCATTGAAATCCAAAGAGAATACAATTTTAAAGAAGTTCGATAACATCACAATGTTCGAATGTTCATATGTTAACTGCAGCGTACCGCCTGCCATCTGTTGAGTGCATTTGCTACTACTTTCGTTGCAGTTTACGTACGCTTTTTATACGTGGCAGTTCGCGCTTTGTACACAAAATAGGGCTTGGTATCTAGATCCCATTCTACACAAAACGTCAATGTTTTTTCTTGCCATGGCACTTAGAGCATATTTTATTTAAAGTCTTCAATTTATATACATACTTCCTTCATTTGTTACAACAAATGAAAATGAATGCGGCATAAACGCCAACATTCAGATTTCTTGTGTATGTAATTATATATCAGTTAAGCCGTTTTGGCAGTATCCAAGAATCTTTTAGTATATTCGAAAGTAAAAAAAGATAACAATATCAAAGAAAAAAAATTTCACTATGGCAGGACCCGAACCATTGCCCAAAATAGCATAAGTGTATTACATGACGCGTTAAACCTCCCGGCTAAACATGACAAACCTTACAATGTTCATCTGCTGTTGTATTAGAAGCTTCTTACAACCGTTACGTATTTCTATGGATATATTTCAAATAAATAATTTGTAATAAACTTTTTCAAAAGTAGCCTATGTCCTAATCCAAGACATGAGAAATCTCTATATGAAATTTCATCTAAATCAGTGCTGTAGTTTTAGCGTGATGCGTTAACATACAAACTTTCGCATTTATAATATGTATAGGATTCCTGCCATTTTTCAAGTATATATTCATTTGTACAACGGATGTATGTCTAAAATCTGCCGGCCGGGTCGACGGGACGTTAAACCCCAAGCTTCCTTCTTCCTTCTGCCGGCCGCGGTGGCCGAGCCGTCTGTCGCGCATCAGTCACAGTCTGCACGGCCACTACGGTCGGGGGTTCGAATCTCCCCTCGGGCATGGATATTTGTGCCGTCCTAGTTCGTAAGTAGTTCATAAATAGTTTGTAAGTTTAGGGACTGATGACCCCGTAGTTAAGTCCCATAGACTATACAAACATTTGAAACATTTTTTTATTACTTCAGACTTAATCTACTGTCGTAGGAAAGGCGAACTAGAGACTGCGTTAAATTGGGGGAACCCTTAAAAGAGGCTCCTCCGTCCTGTTTTGGAGTATTCCTGCCCAATGTGGGTTTGAGGGAGGACATGTAAAGAGTTCAAAGAAGTGCAGCTCTCGTATTGTCACGATACAGGGGAGACAGCGTCAGGGAAATGATGCAGGATCAGGAATGGGAAGCATTACAACAACGGCGCTTATCACTGCGGCGTGGGCTACTTACGAAACTACAATCGCCAACATTCTCCTCCGAATGCGAGAATATACTCTTGACTGCCACCTACATAGGTAGAAATTATGATGAGAATAAAATACGAGAAGTCAGAGCTTGCATAGAGAGATTCAGATGTTCGTTCTTAACGCGAGCTATTCGAAATGTTAATTGAATAGTATAAAGGTGGTTCGATGAACCCTCTGCCAGGCACTGGATCGTGTTTTGCAGAGTTGGCCAATATTTTTGAGACAGCGTCCACACATTGGAGCCAACATTCAGTTGAATTCGCCGAACTCGCTTATCTGTCTTCCACCGGAGGCCACACATGTAGCAAGGCTCCGAATTCTGGTACCCCGCGTCCACACACTGGTACCAACACTGGGGCCAACGTTGGCCAATATTTTTGAGACAGCATCCACACATTGGAGCCAACATTCAGTTGAATTCGCCGAACTCCCTTATCTCATTCCCACCGGAGGCCACACATGTAGCAAGGCGCCGCATTCTGTTACCCCGCGTCCACACACCGGTACCAATGCTGGCGCCAACGTTGGCCAATATTTTTGAGACGGCGTCCACACATTGGAGCCAACATTCAGTTGAATTCGCCGAACTCGCTTATCTCTCTCCCACCGGAGGCCACACATGTAGCAAGCCGCCGCATTCTGTTACCCCGCGTCCACATACTGGTACCAACCTGGCGCCAACGTTGGCAAATATTTTTGAGACGGCATCCACACATTGGAGCCATAATTCAGTTGAATTCGCCGAACTCGCGTATCTCTCTCCCACCGAAGGCCACACATGTAGCAAGGCGCCGCATTCTGTTACCCCCCGTCCACACACTGGTACCAACGCTGGCGCCAACGTTGGCCAATATTATTGAGACGGCATCCACACATTGGAGCCAACATTCAGTTGAATTCGCTGAACTTGCTTATCTCTCTCTCACCGGAGGCCACACATGTAGCAAGACGCCACATTCTGTTACCCCGCATCCACACACTGGTACCAACGCTGGCGCCAACATTGGCCAATATTTTTGAGACTGCGTCCACACATTGGAGCCAACATTCAGTTGAATTCGCCGAACTCGCTTATCTCTCTCCCACCTGAGGCCACACATGTAGCAAGGTGCCGCATTCTGGTACCCCCCGTCCACACACTGGTACCAACGCTGCCACCAACGTTGGCCAATATTTTTGAGACGGCGTCCACACATTGGAGCCAACATTCAGTTGAATTCGCCGAACTCGCTTATCTCTCTCCTACCAGAGGCCACACATGTAGCAAGGTGCCGCATTCTGTTACCCCGCGTCCACAAACTCTTACCAACGCTGGCGCCAATGTTGGCCAATATTTTTGAGACAGCGTCCACACATTGGAGCCAACATTCAGTTGAATTCGCCGAACTCGCTTATCTCTCTCCCACCAGAGGCCACACATGTAGCAAGCCGCCGCATTCGGTTACCCCGCGTCCACATACTGGTACCAACCTGGCGCCAACGTTGGCAAATATTTTTGAGACGGCATCCACACATTGGAGCCAACATTCAGTTGAATTCGCCGAACTCGCGTATCTCTCTCCCACCGAAGGCCACACATGTAACAAGGCACCGCATTCTGTTACCCCACGTCCACACACCGGTACCAACGCTGGCGCCAACGTTGGTCAATATTCTTGAGACGGCATCCACACATTGGAGCCAACATTCAGTTGAATTCGCTGAACTTGCTTATCTCTCTCCCACCGGAGGCCACACACACGTAGAAAGGTGCCGCATTCTGTTTCCCCGCGTCCACACACTGGTACCAACACTGGCGCCAACGTTGGCCAATATTTTTGAGACAGCGTCCACACATTGGAGCCAACATTCAGTTGAATTCGCCGAACTCGCTTATCTCTCTCCCACCGGAGGCCACACATGTAGCAAGGCGCCGCATTCTGTTACCCCACGTCCACACACTGGTACCAACGCTGGCGCCAACGTTGGCCAATATTTTTGAGACAGCGTCCACACAATGGAGCCAACAGTCAGTTGAATTCGCCGAACTCGCTTATCTCTCTACCACCGGAGGCCACACATGTAGCAAGGTGCCGCATTCTGGTACCCCCCGTCCACACACTGGTACCAACGCTGGCACCAACGTTGGCCAATATTTTTGAGACGGCGTCAACACATTGGAGCCAACATTCAGTTGAATTCGCCGAACTCGCTTATCTTTCTCCCAACGGAGGCCACACATGTAGCAAAGCGCCGCATTCTGTTACCCCGCGTCCACACACTGGTACCAACGCTGGCGCCAACGTTGGCCAATATTTTTGAGACAGCGTCCACACATTGGAGCCAACAGTCAGTTGAATTCGCCGAACTCGCTTATCTCTCTACCACCGGAGGCCACACATGTAGCAAGGTGCCGCATTCTGGTACCCCCCGTCCACACACTGGTACCAACGCTGGCACCAACGTTGGCCAATATTTTTGAGACGGCGTCAACACATTGGAGCCAACATTCAGTTGAATTCGCCGAACTCGCTTATCTCTCTACCACCGGAGGCCACACATGTAGCAAGGTGCCGCATTCTGGTACCCCCCGTCCACACACTGGTACCAACGCTGGCACCAACGTTGGCCAATATTTTTGAGACGGCGTCAACACATTGGAGCCAACATTCAGTTGAATTCGCCGAACTCGCTTATCTCTCTCCCAACGGAGGCCACACATGTCGCAATGGCCGCATTCTGTTACTCCGCGTCCACACACTGGTACCAACACTGGCGCCAACGTTGGCCCATATTTTTGAGACAGCGTCCACACATTGGAGCCAACATTCAGTTGATTTCGCAGAACTCGCTTATCTCTCTCCCACTGGCGGCCACACATGTAGCAAGGCGCCGCATTCTTTTACCCCGCGTCCACACACTGGTACCAAAGCTGGCCAATATTTTTGAGACAGCGTCCACACATTGGAGCCAACATTCAGTTGAATTCGCCGAACTCGCTTATCTCTCTCCCAACGGAGGCCACACATGTAGCAAGGCGCCGTATTATGTTACCCCACGTCCACACACTGGTACCAAAGCTGGCCAATATTTTTGAGACAGCGTCCACACATTGGAGCCAACATTCAGTTGAATTCGCCGAACTCGCTTATCTCTCTCCCAACGGAGGCCACACATGTAGCAAGGCGCCGTATTATGTTACCCCACGTCCACACACTTGTACCAACGCTGGCGCCAACGTTGGCCAATTATTTTGAGACAGCGTCCACACATTGGAGCCAACATTCAGTTCAATTCGCCGAACTCGCTTATCTCTCTCCCCACCGGAGGCCACACATGTAGCTAGGCGCCGCATTCTGTTACCCCGCGTCCACATAATGAATTCAACGCTGGCGCCAACATTCAGTTGAATTCGCTGTCCTCGATTATCTCTCTCTCACCGAAGGCCACACATGTAGCAAGGTGCCGCATTCTGTTACCCCGCGTCCACACACTGGTACCAACGCTGGCGCCAACGTTGGCCCATATTTTTGAGACGGCGTCCACACATTGGATCCAACATTCAGTTGAATTCGCTGAACTCGCTTATCTCTCTCTCACCGGAGGCCACACATGTAGCAAGGCGCCGCATTCTGTTACCCCGCGTCCACACACTGGTACCAACGCTGGCGCCAACGTTGGCCAATATTTTTGAGACGGCGTCCACACATTGGAGCCAACATTCAGTTGAATTCGCCGAACTCGCTTATCTCTCTCCCCACCGGAGGCCACACATGTAGCTAGGCGCCGCATTCTGTTACCCCGCGTCCACATAATGAATTCAACGCTGGCGCCAACATTCAGTTGAATTCGCCGAACTCGCTTATCTCTCTCCCAACGGAGGCCACACATGTAGCAAGCCGCCGCATTCTGTTACCCCGCGTCCACACACCGGTACCAACGCTAACGCCAACGTTGGCCAATATTTTTGAGACGGCGTCCACACATTGGATCCAACATTCAGTTGAATTCGCTGAACTCGCTTATCTCTCTCTCACCGGAGGCCACACATGTAGCAAGGCGCCGCATTCTGTTACCCCGCGTCCACACACTGGTACCAACGCTGGCGCCAACGTTGGCCAATATTTTTGAGACGGCGTCCACACATTGGAGCCAACATTCAGTTGAATTCGCCGAACTCGCTTATCTCTCTCCCACCGCAGGCCACACATGTAGCAAGGCGCCGCATTCTGTTACCCCGCGTCCACACACTGGTACCAACACTGGCGCCAACGTTGGGCAATATTTTTGAGACGGCGTCCACACATTGGAGCCAACATTCAGTTGAATTCGCCGAACTCGCTTATCTCTCTCCCACTGGAGGCCACACGCCGCATTCTGTTACCCCGCGTCCACTCACTGGTACCAATGCTGGCGCCAACGTTGGCCAATATTTTTGAGACGGCGTCCACACATTGGAGCCAACATTCAGTTGTATTCGCCGAACTCGCTTATCTCTCTCCCACCGGAGGCCACACACACGTAGAAAGGTGCCGCATTCTGTTACCCCACGTCCACACACTGGTACCAATGCTGGCGCCAACGTTGGCCAATATTTTTGAGACAGCGTCCACACAATGGAGCCAACAGTCAGTTGAATTCGCCGAACTCGCTTATCTCTCTACCACCGGAGGCCACACATGTAGCAAGGTGCCGCATTCTGGTACCCCCCGTCCACACACTGGTACCAACGCTGGCACCAACGTTGGCCAATATTTTTGAGACGGCGTCAACACATTGGAGCCAACATTCAGATGAATTCGCCGAACTCGCTTATCTCTCTACCACCGGAGGCCACACATGTAGCAAGGTGCCGCATTCTGGTACCCCCCGTCCACACACTGGTACCAACGCTGGCACCAACGTTGGCCAATATTTTTGAGACGGCGTCAACACATTGGAGCCAACATTCAGTTGAATTCGCCGAACTCGCTTATCTCTCTCCCAACGGAGGCCACACATGTCGCAATGGCCGCATTCTGTTACTCCGCGTCCACACACTGGTACCAACACTGGCGCCAACGTTGGCCCATATTTTTGAGACAGCGTCCACACATTGGAGCCAACATTCAGTTGATTTCGCAGAACTCGCTTATCTCTCTCCCACTGGCGGCCACACATGTAGCAAGGCGCCGCATTCTTTTACCCCGCGTCCACACACTGGTACCAAAGCTGGCCAATATTTTTGAGACAGCGTCCACACATTGGAGCCAACATTCAGTTGAATTCGCCGAACTCGCTTATCTCTCTCCCAACGGAGGCCACACATGTAGCAAGGCGCCGTATTTTGTTACCCCACGTCCACACACTGGTACCAAAGCTGGCCAATATTTTTGAGACAGCGTCCACACATTGGAGCCAACATTCAGTTGAATTCGCCGAACTCGCTTATCTCTCTCCCAACGGAGGCCACACATGTAGCAAGGCGCCGTATTATGTTACCCCACGTCCACACACTGGTACCAACGCTGGCGCCAACGTTGGCCAATTATTTTGAGACAGCGTCCACACATTGGAGCCAACATTCAGTTCAATTCGCCGAACTCGCTTATCTCTCTCCCCACCGGAGGCCACAAATGTAGCTAGGCGCCGCATTCTGTTACCCCGCGTCCACATAATGAATTCAACGCTGGCGCCAACATTCAGTTGAATTCGCTGTACTCGATTATCTCTCTCTCACCGGAGGCCACACATGTAGCAAGGTGCCGCATTCTGTTACCCCGCGTCCACACACTGGTACCAACGCTGGCGCCAACGTTGGCCAATATTTTTGAGACTGCGTCCACACATTGGAGCCAGCAGTCAGTTGAATTCGCCGAACTCGCTTATCTCTCTCCCACCGGAGGCCACACATGTAGCAAGCCGCCGCATTCTGTTACCCCGCGTCTACACACCGGTACCAACGCTAACGCCAACGTTGGCCAATATTTTTGAGACGGCGTCCACACATTGGATCCAACATTCAGTTGAATTCGCTGAACTCGCTTATCTCTCTCTCACCGGAGGCCACACATGTAGCAAGGCGCCGCATTCTGTTACCCCGCGTCCACACACTGGTACCAACGCTGGCGCCAACGTTGGCCAATATTTTTGAGACGGCGTCCACACATTGGAGCCAACATTCAGTTGAATTCGCCGAACTCGCTTATCTCTCTCCCACTGGAGGCCACACGCCGCATTCTGTTACCCCGCGTCCACTCACTGGTACCAATGCTGGCGCCAACGTTGGCCAATATTTTTGAGACGGCGTCCACACATTGGAGCCAACATTCAGTTGTATTCGCCGAACTCGCTTATCTCTCTCCCACCGGAGGCCACACATGTAGCAAGGCGCCGCATTCTGTTACCCCGCATCCACACCTTGGTACCAACGCTGGCGCTAATGTTGGCCCATATTTTTGAGACAGCGTCCACACATTGGAGCCAACATTCAGTTGAATTCGCCGTACTCGCTTATCTCTCTCCCACCGGAGGCCACACATGTAGCAAGGCACCGCATTCTGTTACCCCGCGTCCACACACTGGTACCAACGCTGGAGCCAACGTAGGCCCATATTTTTGAGACAGCGTCCACACATTGGAGCCGACATTCAGTTGAATTCGCCGAACTAGCATATCTCTCTGCCACCGGAGGCCACACATGTAGCAAGGCGCCGCATTCTGTTACCCCGCGTCCACACACTGGTACCAACGCTGGCGCCAACGTTGGCCCATATTTTTGAGACAGCGTCCACACATTGAAGCCAACAGTCAGTTGAATTCGCCGAACTCGCTTATCTCTCTACCACCGGAGGCCACACATGTAGCAAGGTGCCGCATTCTGGTACCCCCCGTCCACACACTGGTACCAACGCTGGCACCAACGTTGGCCAATATTTTTGAGACGGCGTCAACACATTGGAGCCAACATTCAGTTGAATTCGCCGAACTCGCTTATCTCTCTACCACCGGAGGCCACACATGTAGCAAGGTGCCGCATTCTGGTACCCCCCGTCCACACATTGGTACCAACGCTGGCACCAACGTTGGCCAATATTTTTGAGACGGCGTCAACACATTGGAGCCAACATTCAGTTGAATTCGCTGAACTCGCTTATCTCTCTCCCAACGGAGGCCACACATGTAGCAATGGCCGCATTCTGTTACTCCGCGTCCACACACTGGTACCAACACTGGCGCCAACGTTGGCCCATATTTTTGAGACAGCGTCCACACATTGGAGCCAACATTCAGTTGAATTCGCAGAACTCGCTTATCTCTCTCCCACCGGCGGCCACACATGTAGCAAGGTGCCGCATTCTTTTACCCCGCGTCCACACACTGGTACCAAAGCTGGCCAATATATTTGAGACAGCGTCCACACATTGGAGCCAACATTCAGTTGAATTCGCCGAACTCGCTTATCTCTCTCCCAACGGAGGCCACACATGTAGCAAGGCGCCGTATTATGTTACCCCACGTCCACACACTGGTACCAACGCTGGCGCCAACGTTGGCCAATTATTTTGAGACAGCGTCCACACATTGGAGCCAACATTCAGTTCAATTCGCCGAACTCGCTTATCTCTCTCCCACCGGAGGCCACACATGTAGCTAGGCGCCGCATTCTGTTACCCCGCGTCCACATACTGAAACCAACGCTGGCGCCAACGTTGGCCAATATTTTTGATACGGCGACCACACATTGGAGCCAACATTCAGTTGAATTCGCTGAACTCGATTATCTCTCTCTCACCGGAGGCCACACATGTAGCAAGGTGCCGCATTCTGTTACCCTGCGTCCACACACTGGTACCAACGCTGGCGCCAACGTTGGCCAATATTTTTGAGACGGCGTCCACACATTGGAGCCAACATTCAGTTGAATTCGCCGAACTTGCTTATCTCTCTCCCACCGGAGGCCACACATGTAGCAAGGCGCCGCATTCTGTTAGCCCGTGTCCACACACTGGTACCAACGCTGGCGCCAACGTTGGCCCATATTTTTGAGACTGCGGCCACACATTGGAGCCAACAGTCAGTTGAATTCGCCGAACTCGCTTATCTCTCTCCCACCGGAGGCCACACATGTAGCAAGCCGCCGCATACTGTTACCCCGCGTCCACACACCGGTACCAACGCTAACGCCACCGTTGGCCAATATTTTTGAGACAGCGTCCACACATTGGATCCAACATTCAGTTGAATTCGCTGAACTCGCTTATCTCTCTCTCACCGGAGGCCACACATGTAGCAAGGCGCCGCATTCTGTTACCCCGCGTCCACACACTGGTACCAACGCTGGCGGCAACGTTGGCCAATATTTTTGAGACGTCGTCCACACATTGGAGCCAACATTCAGTTGAATTCGCCGAACTCGCTTATCTCTCTCCCACCGCAGGCCACACATGTAGCAAGGCGCCGCATTCTGTTACCCCGCGTCCACACACTGGTAACAACACTGGCGCCAACATTGGGCAATATGTTTGAGACGGCGTCCACACATTAGAGCCAACATTCAGTTGAATTCGCCGAACTCGCTTATCTCTCTCCCACCGGAGGCCACACATGTAGCAAGGTGCCGCATTCTGTTATCCCGCGTCCACACACTTGTACCAACGCTGGCGCCAACGTTGGCCATTATTTTTGAAACGGCGTCCACACATTGGAGCCAACATTCAGTTGAATTCGCTGAACTCGCTTATGTCTCTCCCACCGGAGGCCACACATGTAGCAAGGCGCCGCATTCTGTTACCCCGCGTCCACACACTGGTACCAACACTGGCGCCAACGTTGGCCAATATTTTTGAGACTGCGTCCACACATTGGAGCCAACAGTCAGTTGAATTCGCCGAACTCGCTTATCTCTCTCCCACCGGAGGCCACACATGTAGCAAGCCGCCGCATTCTGTTACCCAGCGTCCACACACCGGTACCAACGCTAACGCCAACGTTGGCCAATATTTTTGAGACGGCGTCCACACATTGGATCCAACATTCAGTTGAATTCGCTGAACTCGCTTATCTCTCTCTCACCGGAGGCCACACATGTAGCAAGGCGCCGCATTCTGTTACCCCGCGTCCACACACTGGTACCAACGCTGGCACCAACGTTGGCCAATATTTTTGAGACGGCGTCCACACATTGGAGCCAACAATCAGTTGAATTCGCCGAACTCGCTTATCTCTCTCCCACCAGAGGCCACACATGTAGCAAGGCGCCGCATTCTGTTACCCCGCGTCCACACACTGGTACCAACGCTGGCGCCAACGTTGGCCAATATTTTTGAGACTGCGTCCACACATTGGAGCCAACAGTCAGTTGAATTCGCCGAACTCGCTTATCTCTCTCCCACCGGAGGCCACACATGTAGCAAGCCGCCGCATTCTGTTACCCCGCGTCCACACGCCGGTACCAACGCTAACGCCAACGTTGGCCAATATTTTTGAGACGGCGTCCACACATTGGATCCAACATTCAGTTGAATTCGTTGAACTCGCTTATCTCTCTCTCACCGGAGGCCACACATGTAGCAAGGCGCCGCATTCTGTTACCCCGCGTCCACACACTGGTACCAACGCTGGCGCCAACGTTGGCCAATATTTTTGAGACGGCGTCCACACATTGGAGCCAACATTCAGTTGAATTCGCCGAACTCGCTTATCTCTCTCCCACCGCAGGCCACACATGTAGCAAGGCGCCGCATTCTGTTACCCCGCGTCCACACACTGGTACCAACACTGGCGCCAACGTTGGGCAATATTTTTGAGACGGCGTCCACACATTGGAGCCAACATTCAGTTGAATTCGCCGAACTCGCTTATCTCTCTCCCACTGGAGGCCACACGCCGCATTCTGTTACCCCGCGTCCACTCACTGGTACCAATGCTGGCGCCAACGTTGGCCAATATTTTTGAGACGGCGTCCACACATTGGAGCCAACATTCAGTTGTATTTGCCGAACTCGCTTATCTCTCTCCCACCGGAGGCCACACATGTAGCAAGGCGCCGCATTCTGTTACCCCGCATCCACACCGTGGTACCAACGCTGACGCTAACGTTGGCCCATATTTTTGAGACAGCGTCCACACATTGGAGCCAACATTCAGTTGAATTCGCCGAACTCGCTTATCTCTCTCCCACCGGAGGCCACACATGTAGCAAGGCGCCGCATTCTGTTACCCCGCGTCCACACACTGGTACCAACGCTGGCGCCAACGTTGGCCCATATTTTTGAGACAGCGTCCACACATTGAAGCCAACAGTCAGTTGAATTCGCCGAACTCGCTTATCTCTCTACCACCGGAGGCCACACATGTAGCAAGGTGCCGCATTCTGGTACCCCCCCGTCCACACACTGGTACCAACGCTGGCACCAACGTTGGCCAATATTTTTGAGACGGCGTCAACACATTGGAGCCAACATTCAGTTGAATTCGCCGAACTCGCTTATCTCTCTACCACCGGAGGCCACACATGTAGCAAGGTGCCGCATTCTGGTACCCCCCGTCCACACACTGGTACCAACGCTGGCACCAACGTTGGCCAATATTTTTGAGACGGCGTCAACACATTGGAGCCAACATTCAGTTGAATTCGCCGAACTCGCTTATCTCTCTCCCAACGGAGGCCACACATGTAGCAATGGCCGCATTCTGTTACTCCGCGTCCACACACTGGTACCAACACTGGCGCCAACGTTGACCCATATTTTTGAGACAGCGTCCACACATTGGAGCCAACATTCAGTTGAATTCGCAGAACTCGCTTATCTCTCTCCCACCGGCGGCCACACATGTAGCAAGGCGCCGCATTCTTTTACCCCGCGTCCACACACTGCTACGAAAGCTGGCCAATATTTTTGAGACAGCGTCCACACATTGGAGCCAACATTCAGTTGAATTCGCCGAACTCGCTTATCTCTCTCCCAACGGAGGCCACACATGTAGCAAGGCGCCGTATTATGTTACCCCACGTCCACACACTGGTACCAACGCTGGCGCCAACGTTGGCCAATTATTTTGAGACAGCGTCCACACATTGGAGCCAACATTCAGTTCAATTCGCCGAACTCGCTTATCTCTCTCCCACCGGAGGCCACACATGTAGCTAGGCGCCGCATTCTGTTACCCCGCGTCCACATACTGAAACCAACGCTGGGTCCAATGTTGGCCAATATTTTTGAGACGGCGTCCACACATTGGAGCCAACATTCAGTTGAATTCGCTGAACTCGATTATCTCTCTCCCACCGGAGGCCACACATGTAGCAAGGCGCCGCATTCTGTTAGCCCGCGTCCACACACTGTTACCAACGCTGGCGCCAACGTTGGCCCATATTTTTGAGACTGCGGCCACACATTGGAGCCGACAGTCAGTTGAATTCGCCGAACTCGCTTATCTCTCTCCCACCGGAGGCCACACATGTAGCAAGCCGCCGCATTCTGTTACCCCGCGTCCACACACCGGTACCAACGCTAACGCCAACGTTGGCCAATATTTTTGAGACAGCGTCCACACATTGGATCCAACATTCAGTTGAATTCGCTGAACTCGCTTATCTCTCTCTCACCGGAGGCCACACATGTAGCAAGGCGCCGCATTCTGTTACCCCGCGTCCACACACTGGCACCAACGCTGGCGGCAACGTTGGCCAATATTTTTGAGACGGCGTCCACACATTGGAGCCAACATTCAGTTGAATTCGCCGAACTCGCTTATCTCTCTCCCACCGCAGGCCACAAATGTAGCAAGGCGCCGCATTCTGTTACCCTGCGTCCACACACTGGTACCAACACTGGCGCCAACGTTGGGCAATATTTTTGAGACGGCGTCCACACATTGGAGCCAACATTCAGTTGAATTCGCCGAACTCGCTTATCTCTCTCCCACCGGAGGCCACACATGTAGCAAGGCGCCGCATTCTGTTACCCCGCGTCCACACACCGGTACCAACGCTAACGACAACGTTGGCCAATATTTTTGAGACGGCGTCCACACATTGGATCCAACATTCAGTTGAATTCGCTGAACTCGCTAATCTCTCTCTCACCGGAGGCCACACATGTAGCAAGGCGCCGCATTCTGTTACCCCGCGTCCACACACTGGTACCAACGCTGGCGCCAACGTTGGCCAATATTTTTGAGACGGCGTCCACACATTGTTGACAACATTCAGTTGAATTCGCCGAACTCGCTTATCTCTCTCCCACCGCAGGACACACATGTAGCAATGCGCCGCATTCTGTTACCCTGCGTCCACACACTGGTACCAACACTGGCGCCAACGTTGGGCAATATTTTTGAGACGGCGTCCACACATTGGAGCCAACATTCACTTGAATTCGCCGAACTCGCTTATCTCTCTCCCACTGGAGGCCACACGCCGCATTATGTTACCCCGCGTCCACTCACTGGTACCAATGGTGGCGCCAACGTTGGCCAATATTTTTGAGACGGCGTCCACACATTGGAGCCAACATTCAGTTGTATTCGCCGAACTCGGTTATCTCTCTCCCACCGGAGGCCACAAATGTAGCAAGGCGCCGCATGCTGTTACCCCGCATCCACACACTGGTACCAACGCTGGCACTAACGTTGGCCCATATTTTTGAGACAGCGTCCACACATTGGAGCCAACAATCAGTTGAATTCGCCGAACTCGCTTATCTCTCTCCCACCGGAGGCCACACATGTAGCAAGGCACCGCATTCTGTTACTCCGCGTCCACACACTGGTACCAACGCTGGAGCCAACGTTGGCCCATATTTTTGTGACAGCGTCCACACATTGGAGCCGACATTCAGTTGAATTCGCCGAACTAGCTTATCTCTCTGCCACCGGAGGCCACACATGTAGCAAGGCGCCGCATTCTGTTACCCCGCGTCCACACACTGGTACCAACGCTGGCGCCAACGTTGGCCCATATGTTTGAGACAGCGTCCACACATTGAAGCCAACAGTCAGTTGAATTCGCCGAACTCGCTTATCTCTCTACCACCGGAGGCCACACATGTAGCAAGGTGCTGCATTCTGGTACCCCCCGTCCACACACTGGTACCAACGCTGGCACCAACGTTGGCCAATATTTTTGAGACGGCGTCAACACATTGGAGCCAACATTCAGTTGAATTCGCCGAACTCGCTTATCTATCTCCCAACGGAGGCCACACAGGTAGCAAGGCGCCGCATTCTGTTACCCTGCGTCCACACACTGGTACCAACGCTGGCGCCAACGTTGGCCAATATTTTTGAGACGGCGTCCACACATTGGAGCCAACATTCAGTTGAATTCGCCGAACTCGCTTATCTCTCTCCCACCGGAGGCCACACATGTAGCAAGCCGTTGCATTCTGTTACCCCGCGCCCACACACCGGTACCAACGCTAACGCCAACGTTGGCCAATATTTTTGAGACGGCGTCCACACATTGGATCCATTATTCAGTTGAATTCGCTGAACTCGCTTATCTCTCTCTCACCGGAGGCCACACATGTAGCAAGGCGCCGCATTCTGTTACCCCGCGTCCACACACTGGTACCAACGCTGCCGCCAACGTTGGCCAATATTTTTGAGACGGCGTCCACACATTGGAGCCAACATTCAGTTTAATTCGCCGAACTCGCTTATCTCTCTCCCACCGCAGGCCACACATGTAGCAAGGCGCCGCATTCTGGTACCCCGCATCCACACACTTGTACCAACGCTGGCGCCAACATTGGCCAATATTTTTGAGACAGCGTCCACACATTGGAGCCAACATTCAGTAGAATTCGCCGAATTCGCTTATCTCTCTCCCACCAGAGACCACACATGTAGCAAGGTGCCGCATTCTGTTACCCCGCGTCCACACACTGGTACCAATGCTAGCGCCAACATTGGCCAATATTTTTGAGACAGCGTCCACACATTGGAGCCAACATTCAGTTGAATTCGCTGAACACGCTTATCTCTCTCTCACCGGAGGCCACACATGTAGCAAGGCGCCGCATTCTGTTACCCCGCGTCCACACACTGGTACCAATGCTAGCGCCAACATTGGCCAATATTTTTGAGACAGCGTCCACACATTGGAGCCAACATTCAGTTGAATTCGCTGAACACGCTTATCTCTCTCTCACCGGAGGCCACACATGTAGCAAGGTGACGCATTCTGTTATCCCGCGTCCACACACTTGTACCAACGCTGGCGCCAACGTTAGCCATTATTTTTGAAACGGCGTCCACACATTGGAGCCAACATTCAGTTGAATTCGCTGAACTCGCTTATGTCTCTCCCACCGGAGGCCACACATGTGGCAAGGCGCCGCATTCTGTTACCCCGCGTCCACACACTGGTACCAACGCTGGCGCCAACGTTGGCCAATGTTTTTGAGACGGCGTCCACACATTGGAGCCAAAATTCAATTGAATTCGCTGAACTCGCTTATCTCTCTCCCACTGGAGGCCACACGCCGCATTCCATTACCCCGCGTCCACACACTGGTACCAATGCTGGAGCCAACGTTGGCCAATATTTTTGAGACGGCGTCAACACATTGGAGCCAACATTCAGTTGAATTCGCCGAACTCGCTTATCTTTCTCCCAACGGAGGCCACACATGTAGCAAGGCGCCGCATTCTGTTACCCCCCGTCCACACACTGGTACCAACGCTGGCACCAAAGTTGGCCAATATTTTTGAGACGGCGTCAACACATTGGAGCCAACATTCAGTTGAATTCGCCGAACTCGCTTATCTCTCTCCCAACGGAGGCCACACATGTAGCAATGGCCGCATTCTGTTACTACGCGTCCACACACTGGTACCAACACTGGCGCCAACGTTGGCCCATATTTTTGAGACAGCGTCCACACATGGGAGCCAACATTCAGTTGAATTCGCAGAACTCGCTTATCTCTCTCCCACCGGCGGCCACACATGTAGTTAGGCGCCGCATTCTTTTACCCTGCATCCACACACTGGTACCAAAGCTGGCCAATATTTTTGAGACAGCGTCCACACATTGGAGCCAAAATTCAGTTGAATTCGCCGAACTCGCTTATCTCTCCCCCAACGGATGCCACACATGTAGCTAGGCGCCGCATTATGTTACCCCACGTCCACACACTGGCACCATCGCTGGCGCCAACGTTGGCCAATTATTTTGAGACAGCGTCCACTCATTGGAGCCAACATTCAGTTGAATTCGCCGAACTCGCTTATCTCTCTACCACCGGAGGCAACACATGTAGCTAGGCGCCGCATTCTGTTACCCCGCGTCCACATACTGGTACCAACGCTGGTGCCAACGTTGGCCAATATTTTTGAGACGGCGTCCACACATTGGAGCCAACATTCAGTTGAATTCGCTGAACTCGATTATCTCTCTCTCACCGGAGGCCACACATGTAGCAAGGTGCCGCATTCTGTTACCCCGCATCCACACTCTGGTACCAACGCTGGCGCCAACGTAGGCCAATATTTTTGAGACGGCGTCAACACATTGGAGCCAACATTCAGTTGAATTCGCCGAACTCGCTTATCTCTCTCCAAACGGAGGCCACACATGTAGCAAGGCGCCGCATTCTGTTACCCCGCGTCCACACACTGGTACCAACGCTGGCGCCAACGTTGGCCAATATTTTTGAGACGGCGTCCACACATTGGAGCCAACATTCAGTTGAATTCGCTGAACTCGATTATCTCTCTCTCACCGGAGGCCACACATGTAGCAAGGTGCCGCATTCTGTTACCCCGCATCCACACTCTGGTACCAACGCTGGCGCCAACGTTGGCCAATATTTTTGAGACGGCGTCAACACATTGGAGCCAACATTCAGTTGAATTTGCTGAACACGCTTATCTCTCTCTCACCGGAGGCCACACATGTAGCAAGGCGCCGCATTCTGTTACCCCGCGTCCACATACTGGTACCAACGCTGGCGCCAACGTTGGCCAATATTTTTGAGACGGCGTCCACACATTGGAGCCAACATTCAGTTGAATTCGCTGAACTCGATTATCTCTCTCTCACCGGAGGCCACACATGTAGCAAGGTGCCGCATTCTGTTACCCCGCATCCACACTCTGGTACCAACGCTGGCGCCAACGTTGGCCAATATTTTTGAGACGGCGTCAACACATTTGAGCCAACATTCAGTTGAATTCGCCGAACTCGCTTATCTCTCTCCAAACGGAGGCCACACATGTAGCAAGGCGCCGCATTCTGTTACCCCGCGTCCACACACTGGTACCAACGCTGGCGCCAACGTTGGCCAATATTTTTGAGACGGCGTCCACACATTGGAGCCAACATTCAGTTGAATTCGCTGAACTCGCTTATCTCTCTCCCACCGGAGGCGACACATGTAGCAAGGCGCCGCATTCTGTTACCCCGCGTCCACACACTGGTACCAACGCTGGCGCCAACGTTGGCCAATATTTTTGAGACTGCGTCCACACATTGGAGCCAAAATTCAATTGAATTCGCGGAACTCGCTTATCTCTCTCCCACCGGAGGCCACACATGTAGCAAGGTGCTGCATTCTGTTACCCCGCGTCCACACACTTTTACCAACGCTGGTGCCAACGTTGGGCAATATTATTGAGACGGCGTCCACACATTGGAGCCAACATTCAGTTGAATTCGCCGAACTCGCTTATCTCTGTCCCACTGGAGGCCACACATGTAGCAAGGCGCCGCATTCTGTTACCCCGCGTCCACACACTGGTACCAACGCTGGGGCTAACGTTGGCCAATATTTTTGAGACGGCGTCCACACATTGGAGCCAACATTCAGTTGAATTCGCCGAACTCGTTTATCTCTCTACCACCGGAGGCCACACATGTGGCAAGGCGCCGCATTCTGTTACCCCGCGTCCACACACTGGTACCAACGCTGGCGCCAACGTTGGCCCATATTTTTGAGACAGCGTCCACACATTGGAGCTGACATTCAGTTGAATTCGCAGAACTCGCTTATCTCTCTGCCACCGGAGGCCACACATGTAGCAAGGCGCCGCATTCTGTTACCCCGCGTCCACACACTGGTACCAACGCTGGCGCCAATGTTGGCCCATATTTTTGAGACAGCGTCCACACATTGGAGCCAACAGTCAGTTGAATTCACCGAACTCGCTTATCTCTCTACCACCGGAGGCCACACATGTAGCAAGGCGCCGCATTCTATTATCCCGCGTCCACACACTGGTACCAACGCTGGGGCCATCTTAGGCCAATATTTTTAAGACGGCGTCAACACATTGGAGCCAACATTCAGTTGAATTCGCCGAACTCGCTTATCTCTCTCCCACCGGAGGCCACACATGTAGCAAGGCGCCGTATTCTGGTACCCCGCATCCACACACTGGTACCAACGCTGGCACCAACGTTGGCCAATATTTTTGAGACGGCGTCAACACATTGGAGCCAACATTCAGTTGAATTCGCTGAACTCGCTTATCTCTCTCTCACCGGAGGCCACACATGTAGCAAGGCGCCGCATTCTGTTACCCTGCGTCCACACACTGGTACCAACGCTGGCGCCATCATTGGCCAATATTTTTGAGACGGCGTCCACACATTGGAGCCAACATTCAGTTGAATTCGCCGAACTCGCTTATCTCTCTCCCACCGCAGGCCACACATGTAGCAAGGCGCCGCATTCTGGTACCCCGCATCCACGCACTTGTACCAACGCTGGCGCCAACATTGGCCAATATTTTTGAGACAGCGTCCACACATTGGAGCCAACATTCAGTAGAATTCGCCGAATTCGCTTATCTCTCTCCCACCAAAGACCACACATGTAGCAAGGTGCCGCATTCTGTTACCTCGCGTCCACACACTGGTACCAATGCTAGCGCCAACATTGGCCAATATTTTTGAGACAGCGTCCACACATTGGAGCCAACAGTCAGTTGAATTCGCTGAACACGCTTATCTCTCTCTCACCGGAGGCCACACATGTAGCAAGGTGCCGCATTCTGTTATCCCGCATCCACACACTTGTACCAACGCTGGCGCCAACGTTGGCCATTATTTTTGAAACGGCGTCCACACATTGAAGCCAACATTCAGTTGAATTCGCTGAACTCGCTTATGTCTCTCCCACCGGAGGCCACACATGTAGCAAGGCTCCGCATTCTGTTACCCCGCGTCCACACACTGGTACCAACGCTGGCGCCAATGTTGGCCAATATTTTTGAGACAGCGTCCACACATTGGAGCCAACATTTAGTTGAATTCGCCGAACTCGCTTATCTCTCTCCCAACGGAGGCCACAAATGTAGCAAGGTGCCGCATTCTGTTTCCCCGAGTCCACACACTTGTACCAACGCTGGCGCAAACGTTGGCCAATATTTTTGAGACAGCGTCCACACATTGGAGCCAACATTAAGTTGAATTCGCCGAACTCGCTTATCTCTCTCCCACCGGAGGCCACACATGTAGCAAGGCACCGCATTCTGTTACCCCGCGTCCACACACTGGTACCAACGCTGTCGCCAACGTTGTCCCATATTTTTGAGACAGGGTCCACACATTGGAGCCGACATTCAGTTGAATTCGCCGAACTCGCTTATCTCTCTGCCACCGGAGGCCACACATGTAGCAAGGCGCCGCATTCTGTTACCCCGCGTCCACACACTGGTACCAACGCTGGGGCCATCTTAGGCCAATATTTTTAAGTCGGCGTCAACACATTGGAGCCAACATTCAGTTGAATTCGCCGAACTCGCTTATCTCTCTCCCACCAGAGGCCACACATGTAGCAAGGCGCCGTATTCTGTTACCCCGCGTCCACACACCGGTACCAACGCTAACGCCAACGTTGACCAATATTTTTGAGATGGCGTCCACCCATTGGAGCCAACATTCAGTTGAATTCGATGAACTCGCTTATCTCTCTCTCACCGGATGCCACACATGTAGCAAAGTGCCGCATTCTGTTACCCCACGTCCACACACTGGTACCAACGCTGGCGCCAACGTTGGCCAATATTTTTGAGACGGCGTCTACACGTTGGAGCCAACATTCAGTTGAATTCGCCGAACTCGCTTATCTCTCTCCCACCAGAGGCCACACATGTAGCAAGGCGCCGTATTCTGTTACCCCACGTCCACACACCGGTACCAACGCTAACGCCAACGTTGGCCAATATTTTTGAGACGGCGTCCACACATTGGAGCCAACATTCAGTTGAATTCGCCGAAGTCGCTGATCTGTCTCCCACCGGAGGCCACACATGTAGCAATGGCCGCATTCTGTTACCCCGCGTCCACACACTGGTACCAACGCTGGCGCCAACGTTGGCCAATATTTTTGAGACGGCGTCCACACATTGGAGCCAACATTCAGTTGAATTCGCCGAACTCGCTTTTCTCTCTCCCACCGGAGGCCACACATGTAGCAAGGCGCCGCATTCTGTTCCCCTGCGTCCACACACTGGTACCAACGCTGTCGACAACGTTGGCCAATATTTTTGAGACAGCGTCCACACATTGGAGCCAACATTCAGTTGAATTCGCCGAATTCGCTTATCTCTCTCCCACCGGAGGCCACACATGTAGCAAGGCGCCGCATTCTGTTACCCCGCGTCCACACACTGGTACCAACTCTGGCGCCAACGTTGGCCAATATTTTTGAGACCGCGTCTACACGTTGGAGCCAACATTCAGTTGAATTCGCCGAACTCGCTTATCTCTCTCCCACCAGAGGCCACACATGTAGCAAGGTGCGCATTCTCTTACCCTGCGTCCACACACTAGTTCCAACGCTGGCGCCAACGTTGGCCAATATTTTTGAGACGGCGTCCACACATTGGAGCCAACATTCAGTTGAATTCGCCGAACTCGCTTATCTCTCTCCCACCGCAGGCCACACATGTAGCAAGGCGCTGCATTCTGTTACCCCGCGTCCACACACTGGTACCAACGCTGGCGCCAACGTTGGCCAATATTTTTGAGACGGCGTCCACACATTGGAGCCAACATTCAGTTGAATTCGCCGAACTCGCTTATCTCTCTCCCACCGGAGGCCACACATGTAGCAAGGCTCCGCATTCTGTTACCCCGCGTCCACACACTGGTACCAACTCTGGCGCCAACGTTGGCCAATATTTTTGAGACCGCGTCTACACGTTGGAGCCAACATTCAGTTGAATTCGCCGAACTCGCTTATCTCTCTCCCACCAGAGGCCACACATGTAGCAAGGTGCGCATTCTCTTACCCTGCGTCCACACACTAGTTCCAACGCTGGCGCCAACGTTGCCCAATATTTTTGAGACGGCGTCCACACATTGGAGCCAACATTCAGTTGAATTCGCCGAACTCGCTTATCTCTCTCCCACCGGAGGCCACACATGTAGCAAGGCGCCGCATTCTGTTACCCCGCGTCCACACACTGGTACCAACTCTGGCGCCAACGTTGGCCAATATTTTTGAGACCGCGTCTACACGTTGGAGCCAACATTCAGTTGAATTCGCCGAACTCGCTTATCTCTCTCCCACCAGAGGCCACACATGTAGCAAGGTGCGCATTCTCTTACCCTGCGTCCACACACTAGTTCCAACGCTGGCGCCAACGTTGGCCAATATTTTTGAGACGGCGTCCACACATTGGAGCCAACATTCAGTTGAATTCGCCGAATTCGCTTATCTCTCTCCCACCGGAGGCCACACATGTAGCAAGGCGCCGCATTCTGTTACCCCGCGTCCACACACTGGTACCAACTCTGGCGCCAACGTTGGCCAATATTTTTGAGACCGCGTCTACACGTTGGAGCCAACATTCAGTTGAATTCGCCGAACTCGCTTATCTCTCTCCCACCAGAGGCCACACATGTAGCAAGGTGCGCATTCTCTTACCCTGCGTCCACACACTAGTTCCAACGCTGGCGCCAACGTTGGCCAATATTTTTGAGACGGCGTCCACACATTGGAGCCAACATTCAGTTGAATTCGCCGAACTCGCTTATCTCTCTCCCACCAGAGGCCACACATGTAGCAAGGTGCGCATTCTCTTACCCTGCATCCACACACTAGTTCCAATGCTGGCGCCAACGTTGGCCAATATTTTTGAGACAGCGTCCACACATTGGAGCCAACATTCAGTTGAATTCGCTGAATTCGCTTATCTCTCTCCCACCGGAGGCCACACATGTAGCAAGGCGCCGCATTCTGTTACCCCGCGTCCACACACTGGTACCAACTCTGGCGCCAACGTTGGCCAATATTTTTGAGACCGCGTCTACACGTTGGAGCCAACATTCAGTTGAATTCGCCGAACTCGCTTATCTCTCTTTCCACTAGAGGCCACACATGTAGCAAGGTGCGCATTCTCTTACCCTGCGTCCACACACTAGTTCCAACGCTGGCGCCAACGTTGGCCAATATTTTTGAGACGGCGTCCACACATTGGAGCCAACATTCAGTTGAATTCGCCGAACTCGCTTATCTCTCTCCCACCGCAGGCCACACATGTAGCAAGGCGCTGCATTCTGTTACCCCGCGTCCACACACTGGTACCAACGCTGGCGCCAACGTTGGCCAATATTTTTGAGACGGCGTCCACACATTGGAGCCAACATTCAGTTGAATTCGCCGAACTCGCTTATCTCTCTCCCACCGGAGGCCACACATGTAGCAAGGCGCCGCATTCTGTTACCCCACGTCCACACACTGGTACCAACGCTGGCGCCAACGTTGGCCAATATTTTTGAGACCGCGTCTACACGTTGGAGCCAACATTCAGTTGAATTCGCCGAACTCGCTTATCTCTCTCCCACCAGAGGCCACACATGTAGCAAGGTGCGCATTCTCTTACCCTGCGTCCACACACTAGTTCCAACGCTGGCGCCAACGTTGGCCAATATTTTTGAGACAGCGTCCACACATTGGAGCCAACATTCAGTTGAATTCGCCGAATTCGCTTATCTCTCTCCCACCGGAGGCCACACATGTAGCAAGGCGCCGCATTCTGTTACCCCGCGTCCACACACTGGTACCAACTTTGGCGCCAACGTTGGCCAATATTTTTGAGACCGCGTCTACACGTTGGAGCCAACATTCAGTTGAATTCGCCGAACTCGCTTATCTCTCTCCCACCAGAGGCCACACATGTAGCAAGGTGCGCATTCTCTTACCCTGCGTCCACACACTAGTTCCAACGCTGGCGCCAACGTTGGCCAATATTTTTGAGACAGCGTCCACACATTGGAGCCAACATTCAGTTGAATTCGCCGAATTCGCTTATCTCTCTCCCACCGGAGGCCACACATGTAGCAAGGCGCCGCATTCTGTTACCCCGCGTCCACACACTGGTACCAACTCTGGCGCCAACGTTGGCCAATATTTTTGAGACCGCGTCTACACGTTGGAGCCAACATTCAGTTGAATTCGCCGAACTCGCTTATCTCTCTCCCACCAGAGGCCACACATGTAGCAAGGTGCGCATTCTCTTACCCTGCGTCCACACACTAGTTCCAACGCTGGCGCCAACGTTGGCCAATATTTTTGTGACGGCGTCCACACTATGGAGCCAACATTCAGTTGAATTCGCCGAACTCGATTATCTCTCTCCCACCGGAGGCCACACATGTAGCAAGGCGCCGCATTCTGTTACCCCACGTCCACACACTGGTACCAACGCTGGCGCCAACGTTGGCCAATATTTTTGAGACCGCGTCTACACATTGGAGCCAACATTCAGTTGAATTCGCCGAACTCGCTTATCTCTCTCCCACCAGAGGCCACACATGTAGCAAGGTGCGCATTCTCTTACCCTGCGTCCACACACTAGTTCCAACGCTGGCGCCAACGTTGGCCAATATTTTTGAGACAGCGTCCACACATTGGAGCCAACATTCAGTTGAATTCGCCGAATTCGCTTATCTCTCTCCCACCGGAGGCCACACATGTAGCAAGGCGCCGCATTCTGTTACCCCGCGTCCACACACTGGTACCAACTCTGGCGCCAACGTTGGCCAATATTTTTGAGACCGCGTCTACACGTTGGAGCCAACATTCAGTTGAATTCGCCGAACTCGCTTATCTCTCTCCCACCAGAGGCCACACATGTAGCAAGGTGCGCATTCTCTTACCCTGCGTCCACACACTAGTTCCAACGCTGGCGCCAACGTTGGCCAATATTTTTGAGACGGCGTCCACACATTGGAGCCAACATTCAGTTGAATTCGCCGAACTCGCTTATCTCTCTCCCACCGCAGGCCACACATGTAGCAAGGCGCTGCATTCTGTTACCCCGCGTCCACACACTGGTACCAACGCTGGCGCCAACGTTGGCCAATATTTTTGAGACCGCGTCCACACATTGGAGCCAACATTCAGTTGAATTCGCCGAACTCGCTTATCTCTCTCCCACCGGAGGCCACACATGTAGCAAGGCGCCGCATTCTGTTACCCCGCGTCCACACACTGGTACCAACGCTGGCGCCAACGGTGGCCAATATTTTTGAGACAGCGTCCACACATTGGATCCAACATTCAGTTGAATTCGTCGAGAGCCAACGAAAACATATCTGACGCACAAGTCGCGGCCAATGCGTTAACGCTTTTGAGTGTGAATAATTACATTTTGTCATTATAAATCAAAGTGGGAAACAAACGTAAAAGATGATGGGGTGTTGTATTAGTTCCTACTTGATATTAATTACGGCACGAAATCATTAATTTTTTAAAATATGCTATAAGTAAACGATACACATAATAGAAACTTTGACCTGCTACTTTAAATGATTGAAAATAAAATAAAATAAATGATTTTGAGGGATGCTATTCTTTCCGTATTACGCTTCGATTTCTTGCTAAAGGAGATAATATTAGAAGCCTACACTTCCCTTTTTAAATAACCATGTAATTGATATCGCTAGTAGTCCTTGATGTTTGCAAAACGATGCCGCGGTGGAGTAGCCGAGCGGTCTAAAGCGTCTCGCTGCGGAGCACGCGGTTGCTCGCCGTGGAGGTTCGAGTCCTCCGTGGGGCATGGGTGTGTGTGTTGGCCTTTGGTTAGTTTACTAGGTTTAAGTAGTTTGTAAGCTACGGACTGATGACCACGCAGTTTGGTCCGATAGATTTACAAACATTTGAACTTTTTTTTTTTTTTTTTTTTTTTTTTTTTTTTTTTTTTTTTTTTTTTTTTTTTTTTTTTTTGCAAAACGATATTTAAAACTTGACAGAAAATATTAAGCACTGTACTGTTAATTTTAAGTATTAAATTCAGTAATGGAGGGTGTCGAAAGTCTAGAGAGTTTTTAACTTCACAGTTCGCGCCTAAGTTTTGCTGTGGCATTTCGTTTTTTGAGGTTTCTTTCACAAATGAATCACTTTCTGATACAGTTCTGATATTTACAAAGAGATTTCGAAACTTTAAAACGGCGACGAAGAACGAAGGAAGAAAGAAACAGTTTCGAGATGAGTAGACGACAAAGACACAATGAATCGTTGGCGCCAATGTGTGGACGACGTACCCAGATTGGCCCAATGTCCTTCGATGTTTGGTCGAAATACCGACAAGCAACGGAGCCGTGCCAACATTGGTTCCAACAGTATTTCACCGATGCACACTTTGGACGAACACTGTTGGCGCCAGCGTTGGGTTCAATATGTGGATCCGGCCTTACACAGAGCGATGGCTTCTCAGCAGCTGTACCTCACGTAACACTGTAGATCTTCCGCTCTTCGAAGTAGCTTCCTGTCTTACTGCAGTGTAACCTTAAATGAAACTTTGAGTTCATAGTGACTGGAAAACGCAGACTGAAAACTTCCGAGGTCCAGCACGTACAAGCCCAGAACGATCCCACATGTCTCAGTCAGCTACCAGTGAAGAGAGCAGTTAAACCCGCAATGGAAATATTTTAGACCTTATAGCCATGAACAGGCCTGACCTTATTAACGATGTCTGTGTAGAGACAGCAATTAGTGATCATGGTATCGTCATAGCGTCGATGGTGACCAAAGTTCATAAACCAATCAAGAAGGCTAGGAGCGTGTTTTTGTTGGGAAGAGCGGAGAAGCAAATGTTACGATCTCACTTAGAAAATGAATAGGCGTCGTTTAAGTCCGGCACTATGGATGTAGAGGAATTGTGGACTAAATTTCAAAAAATGTTCAAATGTTTGTTAAGATTATGGGACTTAACTATGGGGTCATCAGTCCCTAAATGTACAAACTACTTATGAACTACCTTATACTAATGACGGCACAAATATCCATGCCCGAGGGGGTATTCGAACCCCCGACCGTAGTGGCCGTCCAGACCGTGACTGAAGCGCCTCAGTCTCCTCGGCCACCGCGGCCGGCTGGACTAAATTTAAGTGCATTGTAAATAAAGGGTTAGAGAAATATGTGCCAGTACAGACGGTTAAGGATGGGAAAGATCCACCGTGTTATAATAATAATGTTAGAAAGCTGATGAGAAAGCAAAGGCTGTTGCACTCTCCATTCAAAAAAGAACACGCAAATGATGACAGGCAAAAGTTAGTAGAGATTCGTGCATCTATAAAAAGATCGATGTGCGAAGCATACAACAATTACCACAGCCACACCTTAGCAAAAGATCTTTCCGAGAACCCGAAAAAATTCTGGTCCTACGTAAAATCGATAAGCGGGTCAAAGCCCACTGTCCAGTCACTCGTTGATCATTCCAGGGCAGTAACAGGAAAAGCAAACGGAAAGCTGAAGTTTTAAACTTAACCTTTAAGAAATCCTTCACGCAGGAGGACCGCACAAATGTAACATCATTTCCGGTGTAGAGAAGCAGCTGAGAGAGCAAAATACGAAAAAGTCTGCTGGTCCGGTTGGAATACCAGTTCGGTTTTACAAAGACTATTCTGCGGCATTAGCCCCCTACTTATCTTGCATTTGTCACGAATCTTTAATTTAGCGCAAAGTTCCTATTGACTGGAAATAAGCGCAGGTGACTCCCGTTTATATGAAAGGAAAGAGAACTGACCCACTCAATTACAGGCCAATATCGTTGACATCAGTTTCATGTAGAATTTTAGAGCATATTCTCAGTTCGAATATAGTAAATTTCCTTGAAACGGAACAGCGTCTTTCTATGAATCAGCACGGGTTTAGGAAACATCGTTCATGTGAAACTCAGCTTGCCCTTTTCTCACATGACATCTTGCGAGCCATGGATGAAGGGCAACAGGCGGATTGTGTTTTTCTCGACGTCACAAGGCGTTCGACGCGGTGCCACATGAGGTTTCACATGAGGGCGAAAAGAAATCTGTTAAACTTTGTTTACAAGATAAATCAAAATTGAAGGCTGTAAACTCCACAAAATACCAAGCAATTACTATTACTTCAGATATTAAATGTTCAATTGTTTGTTAAGCTTACGAGACTTAACTGCGGGGTCATCAGTCCCTAAACTTACAAAGTACTTATGAACTACCTTATACTAAAGACGACACAAACATCCATGCCCGAGGGGGGGGGGGGATTCGAACCCCCGACCGTAGCGGCCGTGCAGACTGTGACTGGAGCGCCGCAGACCGCTCGGCCACTGCGGCCGGCTACTTCAGATTTCAGCTGACCAGAATACGTAGATAATATCGTGGGAAAGGCGAATAAGAGACTGCATTTCATTGGCAGGACACTTAAAAAATGTAACAGAAGTACTAAAAGAAATTGCATACATTCCGTTTGCCCGTCCTTGTGTGTGTGTGTGTGTGTTTGTGTTGTGTTTACTATAACTTAGTTTAAGTAGTTAGTAAGCCTTGGGACTGTAGGCTACTCCCATAGATTTACAAAGCTAAAAAAAGCATCTGTTCGTGTACATAAGATATTCCAATATGATAAACAATCAGATAAAATTCTACTGCACAAGCTGCTAGCATTAAGTCATCTGCAGCTGAAGGGGAAAAATGGCGTGCAAAAAAACCGAAGGACCGTTGGCTACGATGCCTGCTAGTTTGCAGTTTTTGTCCGGTTTGAGATAACTAACCGAAGAACAGGTTTGGCTACGCCACCTGTCGTAGCCTACTTGAATTAGCGCGTGCAAAGAAATGAACTAGCCGACTTCAGTGATACAGATATACGGCTTCGTGTTGAATTTTTTTCCGGCATTCCAGCAGTCGTCAGCACGAACTACTCTGCCACAACCTACCAGGATTTCCAGACTGTTTGTTACAGCCTTACACGTAAGCATGTTATTTAGCAATACGCAGTTCAGAATGTCGTCGTATTTACCTGTTTTTACAAACTCATCTCTGGTAGAATACTCCCACATCTGCATACATACTCGGCAATCATCGGCAAGGTGCGTGGCCGAGGGAACGCAGTACCACTACTAGGTACTAGCTTTTCTAATGTTTATAATTAAAACAGCCACCAGCCACAAGTATGGTATAAAATGTTTTTTTTTTCCCCCCCTTGGACCATGTCCGCCTCCGTAGTTCAGCGGTAGCGTCACTGACTACCACGCAGGAGGCCCGGGTTCGATTCCCGGCAGGGGACTGGGTGTTGTGTGTCCTAATCATCATCATCTCATCATCATTGCCACGTAAGTCGCCCACGCGGCGTCAAATAAAAAGACTTACACTAAGGCGGCCGAACAATCCCGCAAGGGATCTCCCGGCCAAGAAAGCCATACGCTCATTTCATATCCATTTCTTGAACCATGACTGGTTTCAGATTTATTATTACAAATCCACTTTCAGATGATTTTCCATTATTAACATATTTGTAGAAGAGTTTTACAGTTAATAATACATGTAGTGTGGCGAAAGCGTACTTGCTTCCCTGTTCTGCTAACATATAGAACAAGCGAATACCTAATACCTGTATGTCCCTTTACCAGCCATAATCTTTCCGATATTGGCTGTGTGGTCTTTACGCGAAATGTAACTTGGCGTCAGTAGTATCGTTCTGCTGCCAGCTTCAAATTTCAGCCCTCCAAATTTCGTCAACATTGATTCTGGAAAGAACGTCGCCTTCCGTCAAACTATTTCCAGAAGCGCCTTTGTTAACACTCGGTGCATTGATCGAACCTACCAGTAACAAACTTCTCCGCCCGCGTCTGCTTCTAAGTCTTCCTTTAAACCGGTCTGGTGGGGTTACACAACACTTGAGCAACACTCGAGACACGGTGTCCTTTACGGATGGGCCACTAATATGGTATTCGAACTTTTTCCTACTCATCTTCATCAACTCACATATTTCTATATCTAATGTTAGTTGCACTTCATCACAGCAAATTTAAAATCAAAGATATTTAATACACCTTTTAATTGGTTATTAATCATATTCGTAGAATACCTGACACTGTTGATTATATACAAGTAATTTGAAATAAATTGTAGCCTACCTAAAAATGCAAGCATAGTGACGACTTAAATATATTTGTCACATTACGTCAGATTTGGATGTCTTTCCTTTTACATGAGTTGCCCACCAACATTGTGGCGATGATAGATAACTTAATTTTCGAGCTCAAGAATCTAACGGTAAAAATTTTAAACTTTGTAACACGAAATTAAATTTTCGATTTCCCGTTGTTAGTATAAAATCTGACATTTCAGTCTTTGTTTCCAATAATTATTATTATTACCATTTTTTAAAGGAAGTTGTACGTTTAGTCGCGAGTTCATAATACCGGGCGATCAAAAAGTCAGTATAAATTTGAAAATTTAATAAATCACGGAATAATGTAAATAGAGAGGTACAAATTGATACACATGCTTGGGATGACATAGGGTTTTATTAGAACCAAATTAAAATAAAATTTAAAAAAACAAAAAATCTCTTGCGCGCGTCGTTTGGTGATGATCGTGTGCTCAGCCGCCACTTTCGTCATGCTTGGCCTCCCAGGTCCCCAGACCTTAGTCCGTGCGATTATTGGCTTTGTGGTTACCTGAAGTCGCAAGTGTATCGTGATCACCATAACTCCGAACATGGTTTACAGTGCTGTTCACAACATTATTCCTCGAATACAGCTATTGTTGAGGAATTATGGTGAACACATTGAGCATTTTTTGTAAAGAACATCATCTTTGCTTTGTCTTAATTTGTTATGCAAATAATTGCTTTTCTGATCAGATGAAGCGCCATCTGTCGAACTTTTTGAACATTTGTAGTGGTCAGCGCAACTGCCTAGAAAGCGGAAGACCCGGGTTCGAATCCCGGCTGGGTACACATTTTCTCAGCTTTGCCCATGCGCAGTTGATGCCTTATATTCTGTGAATGTGAAATTATTCAAGGCTTAAAGTTTATGAGGTGTTGTTTTCACCGGTCCTATTGTACTGATCACGCATGACACACTTTCGAGAATTTAATGGATTAACAGTGATCTTAACAATTAATTCATTAATTATAACAATTAATTCATTAACTATAACAAAACACATCACATGGCTTTCTACGTTGCCATATACTACTTATTTGTCCATATAGGCCTCTTAAAAAAAAAAAAAAAAAAAAAAAAAAAAAGTCTATGGGACTTAACTACGGGGTCATCAGTCCCTAAACTTACAAACTACTTATGAACTACTTACGAACTAGGACGGCACAAATATCCATGCCCGAGGGGGGATTCGAACCCCCGACCGTAGTGGCCGTGCAGACCGTGACTGGAGCGCCTCAGTCCCCTCGGCCACCGCGGCCGACCTATAGGCCTCTAACGTATTTTTAAATCCCTTATATTTTTCAACCTGATTAACCATTCTGTATAAAAATTTTGTTTGTTACATATTGAAATCCATTGTTGTATAATACCCGTTACAACTTTTGAATTAGAGGTTGGAGCTTCCAGTATTTAAAGGAAGACTTCGCCTACTTCTACAGCAGTAACCTTTTTAGGTAGCTCTAGCTCCGGCTACAACAACCGTTTGCCAACATTATGGGTATATTTTATTCTTATTTTAGGTAATTACTTTAGAAATAATTTATCCCTCGAATGTTATATTGTATATTATTACAGTTGTGTTCTGAAGATGGTCACCGGTTACCAGGGAAGGACGTGCGACATGATATACACTCCTGGAAAATGAAAAATCATTGATCAAGCAGAGGGAAATTTTATTGACCTATTCTTGAGGATGTTCACAACTCACGATCACACAGGCAGAGCCGTAGGCACGTGAGTACAGTCACCAGAGTGTCCGCAATGTCGGCGTTAGTACCGTGTATACCCTCCTTTTGCAGCAATGAAGGGTGCAACTTTCTCATGGAAACGATCGTAGAGGTTCAGAATGTGGTTGTGTGGAATGGCCTGCCATGCAGTTTCTACCTGGGCCACATTTCGTGCCGCTCATGCAGACCGCCCAACATGACGTTTCATGGAGGGAGGGATATGGGGTTCCTGATGGCCAGGGTAGTCGACGTACACCTTGAAGAGCACGTTGGGTGCTATGAGACACACGTGGATCTGCATTGTCCTGTTGGAAAAGCATATCACCTTGTTGGTGCATGACTGGTAACAAGACGGGTTAAACGATGGTTTCAGTGTACCGTGCACTGTTCAGTGTTCTCTAGACGATGAGTAGAGGAGAATGGCACGATCATGTGTGTCGTTAGAGTGTCCTCCGCTCACGCCCCAGCATCGTTCAGCCCGCCTCCAGTGGTGTCACGGTAGGCGCTTATGAATGTACGAATGGAGCCGTGTCGTCTTGAGTGATGAGAGTCGTCGCTGCCTCGGTGCCAATGATGGTCGCACGCGTGTGTGGTGCCGTGCAGGGGAGTGCGGAAATCCGGAGTGTACGCGACAGAGGCAAACGGGGCCGACACCTGGCATCGTGGTGTGGGGAGCCATACCCTACTCTGGCCGTTCTCCTCTGGTGATCGCTGTGGGAAAACTGAACAGTACACGGTACACTGAAATCGTCATTCAACCATCTTGCCACCATTCACCAACAAGGTGATATGCTTTTCCAACAGGACAATGCACATCCACACGTATCCCGTACAACCCAACGCGCTCTTCAAGGAGTACGTCAACTACCCTGCCCATCATTATCCCCAGATCTGTTCCTCATTGAGCATGTCTTCGGTCGGATGAAACGTTATCTTCGCTCGGTCTACACGTCCGGCACAAGATCTGGTCCAACTGAGGCATCAGATGGAAATTGCATGGCAGGCCGTACCGTCAGACTTCATTCGGCACCTCTACGATCGTCTTCATGAGAAAGTTCCACCCTGCATCGCTGCAAAAGGAGGGTATACACGACACTAGCTTACACAGTGTACACGCTCTTGTGTAGTCTTGTGTAGTTCGCGAACGAACTAGTTCGGAAGAGCGCTCCCACAGGCAAACTACGCGAACTAGTTCGCCGATTCCTCGCCTCTTAGTTCGTCCGCTCCTTTTCCGAAGACTAATGGATAACAGAGGACGCGAGAGCGCGCAGAATCGCGTGATTCCCTCTTGCCAGTTGCCGTCATTTCGAGCTGAGATTCAGCTCAGCTGTAGTTTTTGTAGCGGCAGCAAAAGCCAAAACGAGCGGACGAACTAAAAAGAGCGACTTACTTCGCGGCCGAGCTGCGAACGAAAATGAGAGCTACCATCGCGAACTAAAATATGCGCGATAGATCGCGAACTAAAATTTGCGGGATAGGTCGCGAACTAAAATATGCGCGATAGGTCGCGAACTAAATTAAAAATCAAGTGTTTGCCTTCTGCTGATGAGAACCACTTCGAGGTTAGCGTATGCCTGCTAGATTACATAGTTCAGTCACAGTCTAACATATACAGTCGCGACACTCACTGCTGTAAAAGTTGTTACCAACTGACAGCTGCAACGACACTAGCGCTCCTAGCGGTGGGTAAGCCACCGAAAGAGTGATGTTTGTTTGTAATTATTTGTGTGCGTAATTAATAAAATAGTTAATATAATTTTTGTGTTACAAGCATCAGTAATATATCAAGAGGCATACATAACACGGAAAGTAATGTAAAAACAGTCGAACTTACTGATTCAGTGGTATAACGAAGAACTTCGTCACGAACCAATACTTACGAATATGTGAATATTTGCAGCTTATTCCGCTGAAAGTAAGTAGAATATAAACATAATAGAAACATAAATTTCTATTTTGGTGTGTTCTTACTATGACAAAGAGTTTTTTGACACGTATCCTGGTGGTATGGGGTCTAATGATTCGCAGATGTTCAGGCTTCACTCGTCTTTATTATAAGCGCATATTCTTTTGAGTGTGATTACTTTAGCTTAAGAAGACATTGTCTTGAAGATTCTTGCCGTTTGTGGTTCAGCTGTAGCAACAATTGTGGAATTGGGTTCTTCTTTGTTGAATACAGTTTGGTTGCTTTTTCAGTTTTCTTGTCACGTTTCTGATGTTTTCCTTCAGCGACAGTTGTGGTGACTGATTTGGTACGTTAAATACCGTAGTTATTGCATTCTACATTCGTTTCCTACGTTCCACGCTCACCGATTTCACTGGAATTAGAGTGGAGAAACGTTAACGTTCTTCAGAAGAAAAAACACGTCTTTCTGCCAAAGGGCGGGTATTCGGTGTTTACTAGCCATTTTTCTATTTTAATAGTAATTTAAATTATTTAGTATAACCCTGTGGGTTACAAGATAACAGTAAATAAACTGTGCCGTAATGTACCGTTTCCAACCTTGTCAGTGATCTTAGGAGACCTAAGGAAGACAAAGGTGGAGCTATTTTTAAGTTATTATCTATTTTATGATACTACATACGTTCTCTAATGTAAAAAAATGTGTTAAAATCGATACAAACGATACTATTCGCACTCATCCACTATCGTATTCATAAAAGTAGCTTGCCCTCCGCTTGGAGCGCTGCTGTCGCAGTGTATAACAAAAATCCGCGGAAGTGTCGTGACTGTATTTGTTAGACTGTGGTTCAGTGCTACAAAATTTCTGCTTTGAAGTATTCTGCACTCTGCAATATGTGGGTAATAAATTGCATAATGCCTAGCTATAGAGATAACTCTTAACTTAAATGCGAGAAATGGTTTGCGTGATATCGTTAGCGGCTCAATCTGCAAACGCATGAAGCAGCTAGGTGGGGGAACTTCTCCCTCCACCTGCATGCGCAGACCACGCCGCTCAGCCGTCACTAGGAGCGGACGAACTAAAAGAACGAACTAGTTCGCGGCTCCCGATCGCGAACTATTATGCGCAAGTTTACTCTGCTGACTGTACTGACGTGCGTATATCTCAGTCTCTTTGATCGTGTGTTGTGAGCATCCTCAACGAAGCGTCAATAAAATTTCCCTCTGCTGGGTCGACGAACTCATGCTGTTCTCTTTTTCATTTTCTTGCAGTAAATTTTTGCTATTATTTATATCTCGCTATTTTTAATCCTGTTGGTACAGCTTTCGATTTTTTGGGCGCTGTGGCTGCGTGCGGGAAATGGCCTCAAAACTGCGACAGATGTCGCCCCGCAACCCGCGCGGAAGCGGACGGAACTAACGAGACGCAGAAAAAAAAAATCAATTTGTCGCGCCGCCTAGAGCAGACGGCTTTATTAGGAATGTTAAGTTATGCCAAACGGTGTAATTGAGTCATTCGTTTTACTCTCATCTGAATAACAAGATGCGGTGGGAGATTATACGGCGGAAGGCCGGTCACAAAAACGCGCCCCGCGGCATGGCCAGCACGCCATGCCACCGCCTTCTAGACCACCTCGTTTCTCTCGCACGCCACCGCCTTCTAAATGCAGTGGCCTCCCCGCTTTCTATGCCACACGCCACTCCCGCAGGAACTATACTGCGCGGCGGTCATAAAACTTGACACGTTTCTCCCTTGACGGCGCTGCACGTCCAAGAAGCCTAGAGCAGAAAAACTTTTCGGGGTCAGGCTTTTGCCTTAGTGAAGTGACAGTCACTGTAGCTGGGATTAACTACGCAGGTATCAAGTAACACTAAATCACCAAAGGACATCATCATCATCATCTTTGGAGACTGATTGTGCCTTTCAGCGTTCAGTCTGGAGCATAGTACCTCTAATAAAATTCCTCCATGATCCCCTATTCAATGCTAACATTGATGCCTCGTCTGATGTTAAGCCTTTTACTTCAAAATCATTCTGCACCGAATCTAAGTACTTTCTTCTTGGTCTACCTCGACTCCTCTTACCCTCCGCTGCCGAGCTCATGAGTGTCTTAGGTAACCATGCTTGTCCCATGTGTGTAACATGACCCCACCATCTCAGTCTGTTCCCTCTTAACTGCTTCATCTATGGTGTTCATTCCCAGTTTTTCTTTGGACACCCTCCTGACATTGTTCCCATCTATTAGTACCTACAATCATTCTTGCTACTTTCATATCTGTAACCTCTACTTTATGAATAACGTAACCTGTATCCACCCAACTTTCACTCCCATACAACAAAGTTGGTCAAAAGATAGAGCGGTGCACTGCTAACTTAGTCTTGGTACTTACTTCCTTCTTGCAGAAGAGAGTAGATCTTAGCTGAGCACTCGCTGTATTAGCTTTGCTACACCTCGATTCCAGTTCTTTCGCTATGTTGCCATGCTGTGAGAAAATACATCCCAGGTACATGGAACTGTCTACCTGTTCTAACTTTGTTCCTCCTATTTGGCACTCAATCTGTTTAAATCTCTTTCCCACAGACATTACTTTCGTTTTGGAGATGCTGATCTTCATATCATAATCCTTGCACCTCTTATCGGGCTCTAATATATTAGTTTGCAAGTTTTCAATTAAATCGACCATTACAATTAAGTTATCCCCATATGCGAAACTGCTTATTTTGTTTTCACTTATTTTAATCCCGCCCTGCCAGTCTACCGTTTTCAACATATCATCCATGAATAGTATGAACAACAGTGGTGACAGGTTACGGCCTTGTATTACACTGAAACTACCGTAAAGCATGAGCTTAATTTGCAAATTCAAATCAAATCAAATCAAATGTTTGTAAATCTATCGGACCAAACTGCGTGGTCATCAGTCCGTAGCTTACAAACTACTTAAACCTAGGTAAACTAACCTAAGGACAACACACACACCCATGCCCCAGGGAGGACTCGAACCTCCACGGCGAGCAACCGCGCGCTCCGCAGCGAGACGCTTTAGACCGCTCGGCTACTCCACCGCGGCCAAATTCAAATGTTCAAATGTTTGTACAGCTTATGGGACTTAAGTACTTACGAACTAGGACGGCACAAATATCCATGCCCGAGTGGGGATTCGAACCCCCGACCGTAGCGGCCGTGCAGACCGTGACTGGAGCGCCTCAGTCCCCTCGGCCACCACGGCCGGCGCTTAATTTGCCATCTACTCTAACTGCTGCCTGACAGTCTACGTAAAGCCCTTTAATTGCCTGCAGAAGTTGGCCTCCTATACCATAATCTTGTAGAACTGGCAGTAGCTTCCTCCTAGATGTTGAAATTTTCAAAGGAACAACACTGGCAAACAAAATACGGAGAACTTTAACCTCCATGACATTAATATAATTTGTAGCATTCTCGCGGGATGCTGTGCGGTCTGGAGCGACATCTAAATCCGAGGTGGCATGCAAAGGTGACCACAGGGGGAGGGGGAGTCATGACGCAAATTTGCGTCATTGAAATTTCTGGGGTGGGGGGGGAGAGTGGAAAATTAGTACTTTTGGCCAGCAAGGGGGACTTAAGACAAATTACAAAACGTGGGTAAGGTTTGGTCGCATTTATGAAGGTTTAAATGTTATTGAAAGGTGACGTCACATTTGCGCTGTTTGTATAGAATATGAAATGTTAAGGAAGATACGAGCTTATGGAATAGGTTCACAGATTTGTGACTGGCTGGAAGACTTCCTAAGTAATAGAACGCAGTACGTTGTTCTCGACGGCGAGTGTTCATCGGAGACGAGAGTATCGTCAGGCGTGCCCCAGGGGAGTGTGATAGGACCGCTATTATTTTCTATGTATATAAATGATCTTATGGACAGAGTAACTTGTAATTTGCGCTGTTTGATGATGATGCTGTGGTGTATGGGAGGGTATCGTCTCTAAGTGACTGAATAGCATAAAAGATGACTTAGACAAAATTTATAGTTGGTGCGAAGAATGGCAGCTAGCCCTCATATAGAAAAATGTAAGGTGATGCGCATGAGTAGAAAAAACAATCCTATAGTTTTCGAACACAGCATTAGTAGTGAGCTTCTTGATGCTGTCGCGTCGTTCAAATATCTAGGCGTAACACTGCAGAGCGATATGAAATGGAACGAGCATGTAAGGACAGTTGTGAGAAAGGCGGACAGCCGACTTTGGTTTATTGGGAGAATTTTTGGAAGATGTACTTCACCTGTAACGGAGACCGCGTATAAAACGCTTGTACGACCACGTCTTGAGTATTGGTCAAGTGTTTGGGACCCACAGCAGATCAGTTTAAAGGAAGACATAGAAGCAGTTCAGAGGCGAACAGCTAGTTTTGTTACTGGTAGGTTCGACCAATGGGCGAGTGTCACGGAAATGTTCCGGCAACTCAATTGGGGATCGCTGGAGGAAAGACGACGTTCTTTTCGTGAATTTCTGTTGAGGAAATTTAGAGGGCCGGAATTTGAAGCTGAGAGTAGTACGATCTTGCTGCCACCTACTTATATTTCGCGTAGTGATCACAAAGACAAGGTAAGAGAAATTAGGCTCATATTGAGGCATATAGTCATCCGTTTTTTACTTGTTCTATTTGGGAATGGAATAGGAAAGGAAATAACTAGTAGTGGTTATGTGTACCCTCCGCCACGCACCTTACGGTGGATTGCGGAGTATGTATGTAGATGTAGCTCTATAAAGATAAACTTAATTGATTGTAAATGTAATATTTTCGTTTTTTTTTTTTTTTAACTCTAAGAATGCAAACTGAACAACCGTCTCATGTTATTGGAAATCGAGCGGTAATTGGTAAATGACAGTAGGTTAGATGTGGTCAGATGCGGTCTGACAAAGGCTTGTGCACCCTCCAACACGCCGTGCCTTCTGATCGGCAGTCACGATGCATGATTTTGAAGTAAAAGGCATAACATCAGACGAGGCATCAATGTTTGCATTGAATAGGGGATCATGGAGGAATTTTATTAGAGGTATTATGCTCCAGACTAAACGCTGAAACGCATAATCGGTCTCCAATAATGATGATTATTATTATTATTATTATTTGGGAACATCTGAAGATATCCAGTGTAGATCTGACCGAAGCGTCAGGAGCAGAAATGTCTCAAGGACTACGGTCATACAACCGGAAAGCTTCACCATCAACAATTTACTTTCGGGAAGTGCACCACGAAGAACAAGAAGCCTCTAACTAGCACCGTGGGCCGCAATTTCTCCTACTGCCACACCCTGCACGCGTCCCACCCCACAGTGACTAGAGAATAGCCTCTCCTCCGCTCTGGGACGACGTAAAATTTCCGTGGCGCGTCTCCTTACATTACGACGCCCCTCTCCCCTCCCTCCCCCCTTTTTTTGCCCATTAGCGGAATTGAGTGTCGCCAGGCTCCGCGTCCATCTCCCTGAGCACACAACACACGCCGAGCGCGCGAAATATTTTAAAAATTCCCCTCCTAAGGAAGACGGATGCGAGGCACAGTCGCCTGGCCCTGGGGAAGCCAAAGCATATCTCTCTCTCTCTCTCTCTCTCTCTGTTCTTGCACACACACACACACACACACACACACACACACACACAGACACACACTCACACTTCCAGAACCAACTCTGCTCTCCACGATAATTTGCCGCAAAGTCGACCAACTCCACCACTGCAATTTTCAGTATCTGAATTTTTGCCGTGAAACTGCATCTATTCGCTCGCCAGGCGAGATTTTCGTTTGTGTGATGAAATACAGTAGAATTCGATTAATGATGAAAAGTCTCCTCAGAGATGATAAATTATTTTTCAGAAGAGTACTTACCTTTGTGCTGTACCGCCGATAGTTACACAAATGAAGAAACAGAAGAAAAAAGGGGCCGAAAAAGGACAAGCTTTCGGAACACAGTTCCTTCCTCAGGTGGGAGAGAAGGGAAGAAGAAAGGATGGGAACGGAAGGGAAAGGTAGTTCACGACCTAGGTCAGTGACGTCCACACTCCTGAAACACGACGTTCATGACCTAGGTCGTGAATTACCTTTCCCTTCCGTTCCCATCCTTTCTTCTTCCCTTCTCTCCCACCTGAGGAAGGATCTGTGTTCCGAAAGCTTGTCCTTTTTCGTCCCCTTTTTCTTCTGTTTCTTCATTTGTGTGAAATACAGTAGAAGTCCGACAGTGCGGCATCCAATAATCCGGAACGCCCGATGGACCGGCAACACGATCCAAAGAGATTTTTTTCCCCTTTGACGCAGCCGCTACTGCTGCAGTTACGCTTACGTCACCGACCGAGTTAAGACTCCTAAATACCCAGGCTGAATCGTCCGCCATGTTTTCCCCAACATGGTTGGAATCGCACTGCACTAACAGCAAAGAGGCGCACATCCTGCCATCTTTCACAAACGATATCGCAAAAACTAACTGGTAGAAACATTAAATTTTTCCGCTACTTAAATCTTTATATGTCAGCATTGTGACGAAATGCTCGTCATTTCGTTAATAGCCATAGTTAATAAGATATTGGCTTCGAAATAAGAGACTGCGCTACATTAGGAAAAGTTTGCAGTAAAAAAATAGAGGCTGCTATGATATTCCGTTTGGTGCTTGTTGTACCATATGTTGCTGCGGATGAAACTTTGGTAATGGATTGAATTTTATTTTCGACTTAATAGGAGATCTTTACCTTACATTCATTACTCTAAACTTTATTTTATTTAGCGCACTCATTTCCGACGGCGATAAGGCCAGAATGAATCATTGCGTATCTCATACACGGTTAGAGGTATCAAAATGATGAATTAACAAATGATAGCATGCAAAGAGAGGAGTATTTTGCCACATGGTTACTATGCAAAACTTCATTAATTGTCGCGTTATTCAAGGAAATACATAGTTGTAGAATGAAAAAGAGTAAAGTTAGTGATTTATATTATTCGATTTGCAGATATTCTTTCGTCAATCACCAATGTTTCAAAAAAAAAGTTCAAATATTTGTGAAGTCTATGGGACTTAACTACGGGGTCATCAGTCCCTAAACTTACAAACTACGTCAAACTACTTATGAAGTAGTTAATCCTAAGGACGGCACAAATATCCATACCCGAGGGGGGATTCGAACCCCCGACCATAGTGGCCGTGCAGAGCGTGACGAGCGCCTCAGTCCCATCGGCCACCGCGGCCGGCACCAATGTTTATTTCTTTGCTTCTTGTCCATTGTGTTTCAGAGATAGCACTCAGTTTGCAGGAGTTACATTTCCTTCGGTTTAAAGCCTAGCAATAATAGAACGGAAGTTACTAGATCTAATGAGGAATTTATTTGAGAATACTTGAAAATGACAGATAGCAAGGATCTCGTCACTAGCTAACGAACTGACTTGTTCTCATTTCCTCACATAATAAAGCACTCTGTATTGAGATATTTAGAATATCCTTTTCATATAACTGAAAAATTGAAATTGCATATTACATAGAGACACAGCATTTTGTAGTGTGTAACTATTAAATTTAATGGGTTAAAAGAAGTCAGTACCAGTATCTTCAAGTATGGGTGTTATGCAGTAACAACATGTGCCTAATTATTAGGAGCTCTAATACGGAAGACGTGTTACTACTAGACGGGCGGGCGGATCCCAGTGCATCATATTTAACTGACATCTCAACTTATACATTTCTCACAGACTTTCTGTTTGGAGAGTATGAAAATTTGATGTATTTTGAACATTTCATTCGCTTCACGTAACTTCAACAGAAAAAAAGTTCCTCGCATGTCGAAAATTCCGTAACGTCTTCAGAAAGTGCATATTCGTAAACTATCAGTATATGCTGTTTATAAATCATTGTCATAAATAAAACTAAAATGAAAACGTAGTATAGTTCATAACTAACACATTGATGAAAGTTTCACGTTGATACAGTGAGTAGTTTTCGAGTGTGAGCGAGTTGAATGAAACGCGAGGTAACGCGTGAGCTTCGTCCAGAACGTGGTAACTCCTACAGCTTGGGGAAAAAATGGCGACAGTTCAGCTCGCGTTTATAGGAGCCTTAGACCAACTGTTCACATGAGGCGAGTCCCTGCTTGGCCGGTCACAACAATGTTCCGCCAGCGCACGTCAATGACGCAGACGCCATTGTTGGAATCGGAAGCATTCAGACCTTACTCGGCAGATCTCGGCTGTTATGAACTGTACAGAGGTTCCTTCCATTGTTTTGATTGCCAGCATTTTCCGCCATTATAACAGTGGCGACTGTCATATCAGAGTGATCTCGGGAAGTTTTTTTTTTTTTTAACATTTCAGCAGTGAGAATGCTCTCGAAACCCAAACCTGCCTCGAGCTCTAAATGAGGACTGAAGCGTAAGCACACAACTGACCATCAACCAGAAATTGTAAATCATCAGTCACATGAAGAAAGGTGAGAACAGGAATATTTAGATGACTATATAAATTGTCAAAGAAAGGGAATGGATGACACTCGATGCAAATTCAGTTTTTTTTTTTTTTCCTCCCCTCCAGAGTCACTTTTCATCTTCGATGCTATTTTTAGCACGTTTGTTGTTATTTTTCCCCGTTTCGATGTTACTCAGGTAACCGGTTTTCGGTTGACTAGACCAAATTCATTGTGTCTTTCACCAAATACTGTGTAATATGGAATTTTTGTTTTCAGCAATCAGTCGTAAGAATATATTTATTTATTCGCAACTCTAGATTTCGACCACTGTGTGGTCATTATCAATGCTAAAATATATATAAAATAACCAGTTAGAATAACATACATACATACGTTATACACCAATTGTACAAGTTTCAGTTAAAGTTAAAACAATTACAATACTTAAAACATATCTACCTCTATGTCGGAGATTGCGTTCGTACTGACGCAGCTGTTACAATTCTTACACAGTTGACGTCAACATGCGTCCTTGCGACTAAGGCACCCTCTCTAAAGTTTCATATAAAAAAACAAATTTATATGAGGCATGTTTATGGTAGAAATAGTTACGTTTTATTTTAATTTTAGTAGGCACTTTAACTTTAAACTGTTCTGTATTAATGAGTCTCGTTTACTGTTTGTAGATAATTGGTGGTAAAAATGTATACTAATTGGTGTCTTAGTTTTGCGAATAAATAAATATATTTTTACGACGGATTGCTGAAAAACATTTGCCACAAGTCAAATTCAGTCGTGGAGCACAAATTCCACCATAGAATCAAGTCTGTGTAATGTTTTTGCCAAATTCGGTGCTACTTTTCACGCTGCACGACAAATTAATAGTAATTTTAAGATTGTTCGTGAACCTCAACCTTGATTAAAAAGGAAGACAAAACGTAATTTCAGCATTCAGTATGTACCAGTTACGAATATTTGCAGGGTTCTTAGTTTTTTTATAACGAAAATGGGAAATGTTACAAAACTATCGATTTCGCAAACAACTTCAAAATTGGCGCTATTTTTCGCGTTATCGTTTTCGCGAATCTTTCCTGTCCCTAAAAACAATTAGTGCCTAGCAAAAACAGTTGTATGTTAACTTACATACATTGTATAGAACTTACATAGTGGCAACTATTTATTCACAACCGATACATGTTTGGCCGGCCGCGGTGGCCGAGGAGACTGAGGCGCTCCAGTCACGGTCTGCACGGCCACTACGGTCGGGGGCTCGAATCCCCCCTCGGGCATGAATATTTGTGTCGTCTTTAGTATAAGGTAGTTGATAAGTAGTTTGTAAGTTTAGGGACTGATGACCCCGTAGTTAAGTCCCACAAGCTTAACAAACATTCGAACATTTTTTGATACATGTTTGCACCTGTTACTGCCGTTCAAAGTACTCACCAGCGTTGTGTAGAACCCGTTGCCAGCGATGTGGAAGGCTTAGTATACCGTTAGCAGAGCCTGTTCTGTTGATGGTGCGAATGGAGCGGTCTACTGCCTGTCGAATCTCTGGAACAGTACTGAAGCGAATGCTACGAAGTGGTTCCTTCATCTTCGGAATCAAAAGGACAAGGACTTACGTCCAGGGAGTATGGTGGATGGTACAGTACTTCCCACTCTTATCGACCGAACAGAGTAGCCACGGCTTGTTGTGTATTGCGAAGAAGTGTTGGCGCTTCTTTCACAAAGCTGGCCGCAAATGATGCTCCAAAACCGAACAGTAATACTGTGCATTGACGGTCTGCCATGGAGGAACGTAATGCGTTAGTATAACACCACCATAGTTGTTCACGAGAATCACCATAACTTTCACCATACTGAGGCTCTGACGCCTCTTGAAGACCTTGATGACACTGTCGTGCTGTACGACCTCTGGCACATTCAATCTTGATCCAACTCCGTTGTTTCTGTTTCGAAAATATATTGACCCCGTTTCGTTAGAAATGTTTAAATCTATCGGACCAAACTGCGTGGTCATCAGTCCGTAGCTTACAAACTACTTAAACCTAGGTAAACTAACCCCAGGACAACACACACGCATGCCCCAGGGAGGACACAGACCTCCACGGCGAGCAACCGCGCGCTCCGCAGCGAGACGCTTTAGACCGCTCGGCTACTCCACCGCGGCCCGTTTCGTTACACCGCTCGCTCACAAGTGACTGTGTTTCCCTCGATTGTGCGCACGCCGATGACGTGGGACGGGCGAGTCCATTTGCTCGGAGATAAGGCAGGTATGTCAACAACGTGTGCTATCAGCGACAATAGTAGATTCCATTGCACAGTGTCTCCACAGCAGTTGTTACGGTCTTCAGTCCGGAGACTGGTTTGATGCAGCTCTCCACCCTACTCTATTCTGAGCAAGCCTATTCATCTCCTCATAAGAACGGCAACCCACACCGATTTGAATCTGCTTACTATATTCGTCTCTTGGTCTCCCTCTGCGAATTTTGCCCCACACACTTCCCTCCAATGCTAAATTTACGATTCCCCGATGTCTAAGAATGTGTCCTATCTAAGCGATCCCTTCTTTTAGTCAAGGTATGCCAAAAATTCCCTTCTCGCAAATTCTGTTCAGTACCTCTTCAATTGTTACGCGATCTACCCACCTAATCTTCAGCATTCTTCTGTAGCACCACATTTCAAACGCCTCTATTCTCTTCCTGTCCGCACTGTTTATCGTCCATGTTTCACTCCCGTACAAGGCAACACTCCACACAAATGCCTCCAGAAAGACTTCCTTACACTTAATTTAGTAATCGATGTTAGCAAATTTCTCTTTTTCAAAAATGATTTTCTTCCCATTGCCATTCTGCATTTTATATTCTCTGTACTACAACCGTCATATGTTATTTTGCTACCCAAGTAACAAAAGTCATCTACCACCTTCATCATTTCGTTACCTAATCTAATTCCCTCAGCTTCGCCTGATTTTCTAAGACTGCTTCTGTGGTGTCGCACAAGTATGAAGTGCGCGCCACGTACTTTCGCCGCGCGCCGCCATGCGCGCACGGCGCGGCGTTCTTACGACGTCAGCCACGAGCGCCCTCTGCTGCAACTCCGCTCGTGGCCACCACTGAACTGCATCGGCCACTTGGGAATCAGATAGGCACCAGTTAAGACTTGGCTATCGGATAGGCACTAGGAATCATCAGTAGGCAGGCCTCTATCTAAACTATGTATCAGCATTCTGCAGTCAAGAACTGTGTAAAAGCCGGCCGCGGTGGCCGAGGTGACTAAGGCGCTCCAGTCGCGGTCAGCACGGCCACTACGGTCGGGGGTTCAAATCCCCCCTCGGGCATGAATATTTGTGCCGTCCTAGTTCGTAAGTGGTTCATAAGTAGTTTGTATGTTTAGGGACTGATGACCCCGTAGTTAAGTCCCATAAGCTTAACAAACATTTGAACATTTGAACTGTGTAAAAGTTAAGTATTACGAAGATTCCACGAAATATATATCTCGTTCTAATTTACTCTAGTGTTTCTAGTTTTTGCTGTCCCACTGGCTGGTCACCTCCGTACCTGCACACGCGTGCATCCTTTATTCCTGTGTCGGTCTGTTTCTATTTCTACTCGGCCACCGACAAGAAAGACAACCGGGGAAACGAGACACAAAAGCGGCGACGAGGCTGGGACACAAAATCTTCCATTATCTTTGTTTTGCTCTTGTTAATGTTCATTTTATACGCTCTCTTCAACAAACTGTCCATTCCACTTAACAGCAGCATTGTCACTATTTAAGTTCCAACCGTCATATTTAACCGATTTTTCGAACGTTCTAAAAACAAGTGTAATCTTTAGGCTCCGAGAACCCATATTTCGGCTTAATTATCTCAGAAAATTTTCCTTGGAGCTTTTATCTTTGTCGAATGACAGTGACCTTGCCACCTACGATTGCTTACTCGTCACAGCAGGTAGTAGGGTCCATGAATTCGCAGATTGTTAAGAGCCATGCAAGAACAGTTATCGTCGTAGCCCGTCACTCTATCAGAGAGGCAAGGCTCGTTCAGTGACCGTGATGCCTCTGACACTATCTACGCGGGAGACCAATCACGCATGCTGATAACAGACAAATTAACTTCTCTGTGTGCAGTTCGCCTCTTACCGCTTCTTCAGGAACTATCGTGTCCAGCTGTTAATCAGTGATTTTTACACAAGCATTAAAACTGCGAGGCGAGGAAGTCTCGTAGGTAATCAAATTTACCTTTTTGTGCGTGTGACGAATAGGAGGAAGAGCGAAGATTTAAAGTTTTAGGTGATTTCATCAAGGACCTGAAATTGTAGCACTTATTTATTATTATTACCTTTTTCTGTAAATTTTGCTTTTTTTTCTAAATTCGTGTCATTTTCGGCAAAATTCGCACCTATTTTCATTAAATATTTTTAATGATTCTTCTTCTTCTTGGCCTCTTCTACAATTTCCTTCCACATCTCTCTGTCCTTTGCCAATACTCTCCAATTTCTACATCCTATCTTTCTGAGATCTTCGATTACTCCGTCTTCCCACCTGCCCTCCTGACTTTCCTTGTAACACTCTTTTTGGTACCTCTGTCTCACTCATGCGAGTCACGTGTCGTTCCCACCTCAGTCTGGATGATTTCTCTCTCCTTCTAATGGAGAATGCCGCCCCTAAAACATCTTGTAATGTGTTGTCAATAAGAGACTAAAGGACAAGAATTTAAATACCATACTTTTCCTAAAACAGTTTTTTTTTCTTATATTGTTGAACAGTATTCTGAAGAATAAAAATTCTTAGAATGTTATTTTTCATTTAAAATATCACCCCAGAACGATATATAATCGATATATCGATAGCTTTTGAAATTCTATCGATAATATCGAATGTGTCAACAATCGATGTTTAAGTAACACTAACGTCCGCCTCCGTAGTCCAGTGGACAGCGTGGTTGGTTGCCACGCAGGGGGCCCGGGTTCGATTCCCGGTCGGGTAGGAGATTTTCTCCGCTCGGGGACTGGGTGTTGTGTCGTCCTCATCATCATTCTATCATCATTGACATGCAAGTCGCCGAAGTGGCGTCAGATAAAGAGACTTGCACCAGGCAGGCTAACACGACCCCAGTTGGGGTCTAACGGTCATAAATGCCACACGATCATCATCATCGTCATCAGTAACACTAACGCTGATGAATCAAACCCACATAATCTTACCGACGCATTTAACGTGCATCAGCGCTACTCACGGATACGAGTAATCAGACCTGTCAAACAAGAATTAAGTGATGAAATTTTAAATGACTTCTTAAAGTCATTCATTGGTCGTCTGTAGATAGGCTCTTTAAATTTTCATGAAACACTGTATATATATATATATATATATATATATATATATATATATATATATATATATATATATATATATAGTATGTACCGTTATCCGACACATTAAAGATTGTATTATCTATTTATAACAAAACCGGTTTCGGAATTATGCACATCGTCCACTGCTTATACAGTGCAGTTTGTTGGTGGTGTCCTTGTATATGATATACAACTCATGGCTGTATCGCCTCTTCCATCTTGCTCTTTCACAGATTGGGCCGATAATTCGACTGAGTACCTTTCTTTCAACTGCGACCAGTATTTCATCTACATCTACATAGATACTCCGCAAATTACATTTAAGCGCCTGGCAGAGGGTTCATTAACCACTTTCATAACCTTTCTCTACCGTTCCATTCTCTAATAGCGCGCGGGAAGAAAGAACACCTAAATCGTTCCGTTTTCGATCTGATTTCTCTTATTTTATTGGGATGGTCATGTCTCCCTATGTAGGTGGGTACTAGAAAAATATCTTCACATTCAGAAGTAAAAGCCAGTTAATTAAATTTCGTAAATAGACCTCGCCACAACGAATAACGTCGTTCTTTTAATGACTTCCACCTCAAATTGTGCAATATTTCCGTGACGCTTTCCCCCTGTAACGCGATAAAACAAAACGAGCTGCCCTTCTCTGAACCTTCTCAATGTATTCCGTCAGTCCCACCTGGGGCAACAGTACTCCAGTAGAGGACGCACAAGTGTGATTTAGGCAGTCTTTTTGGTGGAGCTGGTGCATCTTCGAAGCGTTCTGCCGATGAAACGTAACCTTTGGTTCGCCTTCCCCACAATGTTTTCTGTGTGTTCTCTCCAGTCAAAGTTGTTCGTAATTGTAACTCCTAGGTGTTAGGTAAAAATCTACGACCTTAAGGTTTGATTTATTTATCGCGTAATTGAAGTTCAGCGGATTTCTTTTAGTGGTCATGTATATTACTGCACACGTTTCTTTATTTAGTGTCAATTGTCAATTTTCCCACCATGCAGAAATTTTGTCTAAATCGCTTTGCAGTTGCTTTTGATCCTCTGTTGACTTCACTAACCGATAAATGACAGCATCATCCGCGAACAGTCTAAGGGAGCTATTCAGGATTGTCTCCTAAATCGTTTATAAACACGAGGAAGAGTAAGGGACCTATAACGCTTCCCTGAGGAACGCCAGATATTTCTGTTTTGCTTGATGACTTAACGTCAATTACTACGAACTAGGTCCTTTTTGATAGGAAATCTTGAATCCAATCGCACAATTGTGGCGATATTTCATAAACACGCAATTTCATTAAAAGCCGCTTGTAAGGTACAGTGTCAAAAGCCTTCTGGAAATCCAGAAATATGGAATCGATTTCAGATCCTTGTCGATGGCACTTATCACTTCATGTGAATAAAGGGCAAGCTGTTTTCGCAAGAGTGATACTTTCTGAATCCGTGTGTACTATTGGTTAATATGTCGTTCTCTTCGAGGTATTTCATATGTTTGAACAATGTTCCAAAATCCTACTGCAAATCGACGTCAGTGAGATGGGCCTGTAATTTTGGGGATCAATCCTATTTTATTTCTTGAGTCTTGGAGTGACAATTTTCCAGTTTTTCGGTACGGATCTTTCGCTGTTAATGTCCAGGTTTCACAGGCATATGTAAGCACTGGTCGTATTAGTGATTTATAGACAGTTAATTTAGTGGTACGAGTCAGGAGCCTTGAGGATACAAGTCTTGTTAGGGCAAAATAGGCTCTACTGGCTAGTATTAACCTCTGCTTAATTTTGTAGGAGGTATGATTTAGATGGGTAACTGTCGAGACCAGGTACTTGAAATGTTCAGCTCTCTCAACTGTGTAATTGCCCATTGTTATTGCTTTTCCTGCTGATTAGATAGAGAAATATTATAGGTTGACGCTCTATTTGACTTATGGCTTTGAAATGTGCTTTTAAGAACGCCGTGAACTTTTTGACTGGAACGTTTGGTTTTGCAAAAATGTCAACTGTTTCGCCTTGGTATTGCATAATCGAACTTTCAACAAAGGAACGAACGATCGTTGCGTTGAGAAGTAACAGCGTTTTCCTGCAGAAGAACTGAATGCGCCTTAATTTATCGACTATATTTTTATTTTCCGCGCAATACGGTAGCTAAAAAATCTGAAGAGTGTTAATTAATTCTATCCGAAGCATTTGTAGCCGTACTGCGCATACTTGACGATACTACAGAAAAAAAGGACAAGGCGCTTATCATAAGAGGAAAAATTTCAATTTTTTTTTTTTTTTTTTTTTTTTTTTTTTTTTTTTTTTTTTTTTTAATTCTAACGGACCAAACTAATGCGATCGTCGCTTCCTAAAGTTTCAACCCACTTATGTAACTTATACCAAGGGCAAAACATACACACACGCACACATCCCCGAGGGAGGACTCGAAGCTCCGACGTTGAACAAGCTCGCGCTCCGCAGCGAGGCGCCTTAGAACTCCCGGCCACTCCACCGCTTCACGCACGGCAATACCCACGCGGTATAGGGGGGGGGGGGGGGGGCGAAACCTCTATTCGCAATTTAAGGGGTGAATTTTGACACGTTTATTCACTGAGATTTGTACTTCAGGCGTTATAGTGCTTAAAACGCACAGATGACGAGCAGCTAGGACGTACATTACAATCAAAAAATTTCGTGAAAGCACATTTATAGACTCTCACATTCAAGTACGCCTCACGTTATTTATTTTTCATTGACACACATTATCTCTATACTTATAAAACGCATTTGTTGTCTGTCTGTTCTCTTATAACTCAAGATCCAGACAACCAAATAACGTGAAATTTGGTATACGTACGCAAAATTACATGGGGAAGGTTCTTAAAGAGGTTTCGTTGCATTTTTTGGAAAACCAACCTGAAATTTTGAGATAAAGTACAAGTGCGTTTACAATGTGTCCGTGTATATCTTCCCACTGATTTTGATGAAATTTTGCACAATTGGCCTTCAAAACAAGAGGAAGGGCACTGTCTACATAAAATTTCGTTCGGTTCATGGGGGAGAGTACTTTATTTACTGTGTTCGATTGCAATCTCTCTACATATAAAGCGCAGTTGTTGGAAAACATTATTTTAAACCCGGGCAAAGCCGGGTACTTGCAGATAGTATGAGATGCCCTCCTACTAAATCGCTCAGGTTGTTGGCAATCGTAAACAAAAGGCTGTATGTACCGACCACAACTCTGGAACGAAGCTCAATTTATCTTGGATAGACTGTTCGTACGTACACACACACACACACACACACACACACACACACACACACATACATACATACATACATACATACACAATACCTCGGCCCACGCCCATATATCTATGAGGAGGGGGGTGAGATTAATGTAAAGATAAGTAATTTTAAGTTGAATATGTGTGCAACGCTGATCTAATTCTTGTATCTCGTCACCAACGAAATATAATTGCAGAAATTTTGGCGTTTAATTTAGTGGAGGTATAAATGACCCTAATCGATGATAAACTTGTCCTTGGATTTTAAAAACTGGTGCGAAATTGTCGTCATTGCATACTGATGTAGCTCCGAACGATGTCATCTGGAAGCAAGAATTGAACGACGTATATTTTGTAGGAAGTGTTTAGAATCCGGTGCCGTTCCGATCATATAAGAGTATAGATGTGGTGGTGGCACTTTTAAAGGTGATAATTTGACTTTACCACTCATACAGCACATACCTGCTGTTTCACCTTTAAATTTTTTTGCAGAGCAGTACTTGCATGTTTTGATCATTTTTCCGATGACGATGTTTGGATGTTCACTGTATTTCTTCGTGGCATCATAACGCATCCCCTCAAGGTGTAAATTGTAGTTCCTGCGTATATCATGACTTATATTGGCCATTCTGTCTCTATTTTGTGCATTTCGGATTTGACGTTGGTTATCAGATTCACGGTTTCTTAGTGAAGACACTCTGAGTCTCGTTGCTTCGGAATCCTTTGCTCTTTCTTGTTCGCTTCTGCCGTCTCTAATTCGTTGCATCCTTTCGCGCAATTTTGTAAGTGTTCCTTCTCTTTCCTCTTCCGTTTCGTTTCGTCGTGCTAGTTTTCCTCGTTTCGAATTCACCTACGTTTGTGTGAACACAGTCTTACGCTTTGGCATTTTGATGAAGTTATGCGATGAGCAATATTAAATCACCCACACCAACTAATAGAAGTATGATTTTGACTGTAGTGTAGCGCTCTATTATTCATTTGTTATCCTATCTGCATTTTCATCTTTGTCTCTGTTGATCGTCGGTAAAGTGTGATTGAGGAAAACGCGCCGAGAAGTTAAAAACTTATATATTTGATATTATGCGTCGTTATTCTCAATTTTGTTACACATTGCAACAGCAGCGCCGAAAGCGGCTGGAAAATTACATTTCTGAAAACGATATTGAATGAGTGTGAATACTGATTTGTAACAGTTTTCACAAATATCTTCTTGAATAGGAATTTGGAATGAATTGTAAGACTGTGTGAATCATGAGACTCTACACAAAAGAATTTCGCGTGAAAGTGCTGGTTATAATGAGATGTGACAACAACGGATGTATCTGATTCAGTGAAATTTTACTTTCTATCCTAGCGGCCTCGTGTTTTTATGTTGGCAACATCAATAACACGATATAAAATCGTTGCAAAGATGACCGAAGCACAGAGTGTAGAAAAATACTGCTTGATTTTTATCTTTGAGTCTATCTGGATTTTGTGTCTCTGTTCATAGTCGGTAATGTGTGGTTGACGGAAACATGTGATCTATTTAAAAAATTGCGTATTTGATATTCCTCGTCGTTATTAAAGCCTGAAAGGACCGCATTGTCTGACGATTGAAAGAATAAACAGATTTTGACTCGTACCGTAAAGTTTGTAAGTCACAGAGTATATAGCTTTTCCTAAGAGTATTTATTGCATATTTTGCGAATTTTTGCTCGTCACACTCACCCACTGCCACGCACCGCGACCAAAGTCCCTTACTAACATCATTAGACCAAGGGCTACCTACCACCACAACCACGAGCGGGTGGCAGTATGTGGTAATGGAGAAAAGTCTGTCAGCACGTACACACACAAGCCTTTATATATAGATATAGAGTACCCATTATTGAAACTGTTGTTTGAATAAGATCTACTGCGATAAAAGTGCACTTTCTGGAGATATAATCAGTGCAGTACTTTATAGTGGGCTAAAACAATATTCATGTTGCACTTTTACCCAATACATTAGGAAACGGTTTTAATTACACATAAATCGTAGGCGTGTAACATCAGGAAGTTTTACTTCGCAAATGTAAACGTCAGCTCATTAACCTGCACAACAATAGTACTTTACACCTTTGCAGTAGAAAAGAATGATACTTATGTCCAAACAATATAACAGTATTTGTGTATCTTACGAGAGCAGCAGCAGCAGCATCGTGGTTTGTGACGTCACAGGCATCACGCGACTCAAATGTAGCTTTTTAGCGGGCTTTCAAATTATTTGAATATCATTTCGGTTTTTCTTTTAAAGTACTGAAATTCACGAAGTAAAAAAAGCATGTCCCGAGCATAATGTGACAGAATTAATCATTTAAAACGATTTCCACAGAACAGTCTAATACCCTATTTCATTGGATGGAAAGAATTTTTTGCTTGGGATATAAGAACTCCTGTATACCCGCGTGTGTGCTGGTGAGGTCTCGCCGTGTGCAGTACACAGTGGGGGCGGTCTGCGCGCGCGACGTGTGCACTGGCGCGTGCTCGGACAGCTCCAATTAAGACGCCAGCCAGGGCACGCCCACACGGGGCGGCCAGACACGCCGTGACGTCACGCCTCGCGACGAGGCCTCAGCCGGACTCGACAGGCGGGGACGGGAATTCCATTTTATACGGTCCGGGTGAAGGAACTTCCCGCTCTCCTAGCAGTAGGGCACTGGAGGTGTCTAGACGAGCGAACCGCTCCAAACGGCGCACGGCGCTGATCGGCGTCACTTAAACATCGATTAACTATCGATTAATCGATAGTTTTTGCACCATCGGTACTCTGCTTCAACTATCGATAGTCCTATCGTTTATCATGCAATTCTATTTTAACTGGAACGTGAAAAATTGTCGCATCCTGTTAGCCTACTTCTGTAGTGTGTGGAGTACAGATGGAAAGTAGATTGTTTATACACTCCTGGCCATTAAAATTGCTACACCACGAAGATGACGTGCTATTGTTGTTGTGGTCTTCAATCCGGAGACTGGTTTGATACAGCTCTCCACAATACCCTATCCTGAGCAAGACTCTTCATCTCCACATAAGAACGGCAACCTGCAACCTACATCTGTCTGAATCTCCTTACTGTATGCATCTCTTGGTCTTCCTTTGCGGTTTTTACCCCACACACTTCCCTCCAACGCTAAATTCACAATTCCTTGATGTCTACCGAGCGAGGTGGCGCAGTGGTAACGCACTGCACTCACATTCGGAAGGATGGTGGTTCAAATCCACCTCCGGCCATCCAGATTTAGGTTTTCCGTGATTTCCCTAAATCGCTCCAGGCATATGCCGGGGTGGTTCCTTTCAAAGGGCACGGCCGATTTCCTTCCCCATCCTTACCCAAATACTCCGAGCGTAAGCTCCGTCTCTAATGACCACGCTGTCGACGGGACGTTAAACTCCAAGCTTCCTTCCTTCCTTGATGTCTAAGAATGTGCCCTACCAATCTATCCCTCCTTTTAGTCAAGGTATGCCAGAAATTTCTTTTCTCCCCAATTCTGTTCAGTACCCCCTCATTAGCTACGCGATACACCCACCTAATCTTCAGCATTCTTCTGTAGCACCACATTTAAAAAGCCACTATCATCTTCCTGTTCGCACTGTTTATCGTCCATGTCTCACTCCCATACAAGGCAACACTCCATACAAATGCCTTCAGAAAGGACTTCCTTAGGCTTAAATCAATATTCGATGTTAACAAATTTCTGTTTTTCTAGAACGCTTCTCTACCCATTGCCATTCTGCATTTTATATCCTCTGTACTGTTATTTTACTGCCCAAGTAGCAAAACTCACCTACCTCCTTTATTGCTTCGTTACCCAATCTAATTCCTTCAGCATCGCCTGATTTTCTTACACTGCACTCCATTTCCCTAGTTTTGCTCTTCTTAATCTTCATCTTATATGCGCCTTTCAACACACTGTCCATTCCGTTCAATTGCTCTTCCAGGTCCTTTGCTGTATCTGACAGAATTATTATGTCGTCGGCAAAACGCAATGTTTTTAATTCTTCCCCCTGAACTTTAATTCCTTCACCAAATTTCTCCTTGCTTTCCTTTATAGCTTGCTCAATGTACAACTTGAACAACATTGGAGAAAGGCTACAACCCTGTCTTACTCCCTTTCCAACCACTGCATCCCTTTCATGCCCTTCAAATCTGATAACCGCTGTCTGGTTTTTGTACAAGTTGGAAATAACCTTACGCTCCCTATATTTTACTCCTGCTTGCTTCAGAACTTGAAAGAGTTTATTCCAATCATCATTGTCAAAAGCCTTCTCCAAATCTACAAAAGTCTGATATGTAGATTTCCCTTTTCTTAATCCATCTTCTAGGATAAGCCGTAAAGTGAGTATTGCCTCCCGAGTTCCTACATTTCTCCTGAACCCAAACTGATCTTCCCCGAGGTCGGCTTGTACCAGTTTTCCATCCTTCTGTAAATAATTCGTATTAATATTCTGTAACCATGTCTTATTAAAATGATGGTTCTGTAGTTTTCACACCTGTCTGCACTTACTTTCTTTGGAATGGGGATTATAACATTTTCTTAAAATCTGAGGGTACTTCGCCTGTCTCATACATCTTACACACCAGGTGAAACAATTTTGTCATGGCTGGTTCTCCCAGAGACTTCAGTAGCTCTGAGGGAATATCATCTACTCCAGGGGCCTTGTTTCGACTTAGGTCTTTCAGTGCTCTGTCAAATTCATCTCTCAATATAGTATCTCCTATTTCATCCTCATCTTCTCATCCTCTCTCCTCTTCTTCTCTCCTTTCTACAATATTGCCGCTAAGTTCATTTCCTCCATAGAGCCTCTCTATATACTCTTTCCACCTTTCAGCTTTCCCTTCTTTGCTGAGAACTGGTTTTTCATCAGAGTCCTTGATATTCATAGAGCTGTTTTTCTTATCTCCAAATGTTTCATTTATTTTCCTATAAGCTGTATCTATTTTTCTCCTATTTATACATTCTTCTACATCCTTCCATTTGCCTTCTAGCCACTTCTGCTTAGCCATTTTCCACTTCCTGTGAATCTCATTACTTAGTCGTCTGTACTCCATTTTTGCCTGTTTCATTTACTGCATTCTTATATATTCTCCTTTCATCGATTAAATTTAGTATCTCCTGCGATATACAAGGATGTTTTGTAGGTCTTACCTTCCTACCTATTTTGTCCTCTGCTGCCTTCACTATTTCATCTCTCAGTGCTACCCATTCCCCCTCTACAGTTTTATTTTCCCCCGTGTCTATCAATTGTTGCCTAAAGCTCCCTCTGAAATTCTTAAGAACTTCAGGTTCCTTCAATTTATCCAGGTCCCATCTCCTTATTTTCCTTCCTTTCTGCAGTTTCTTCAGTTTCAGCCTACAGTTCTTAACCAACAAGTTATGGTCAGAGTGTATAGACGCGTGCTATACACGCGAAATTTAACCTACAGGAAGAGGATGCTGTGATATGCAAATGTTTGGCTTTTTAGAGCTTTCACACAAGGTTGGCGCCGGTCGCGATACCTACAACGTGCTGACATGAGGAAAGTTTGCACCCGATTTCTCACACACAAACAGCAGTTGACCGGGGTTGTCTGGTGAAACGTTGTTGTGATGCAGAAATCCATACCTCCACGTTTCACACTTTGATAAAGGTTAGATTGAAGCCTATCGCGATTGCGGTTTATCGTATCGCGCCACTGCTGCTCGCGTTGGTCGCGATCCAATGACTGTAAGCAGAATATGGAATTGGTATGCTCAGGAGGGCAATACGGAACGCCGTGCTGGATCCCAACGATCTCGTATCACTAGCAGTCGAGATGACAGGCATGTTATCCGCATGGCTGTAACGGATCGTGCAACCACGTCTCGATTCCTGAGTCAACAGATGGGGACGTTTGCAAGACAACAACCTTCTGCACGAACAGTTCGACGACGTTTGCAGCAGCATTGACTATCAGCTCGGATACCATGGCTGCGGTTGCCTTTGACGCTGCATCACAGACAGGAGCATCTGCGTTGATGTACACAACGACGAACCTTGGTGCACGAATGGCAAAACGTCAGTTTTTCGGATAATCCATGCGAAGATAATCATGATGTAAACAGAACTTGGATAAATCCAAGTTCTGTTTACATCATCATGATCGATGTTTGGCGACATCGCGGTGAACGCAAATTGGAAGCGTGTATTCTTCATCGCCATAGTGGCGTATCACCCTGCGTAATGGTATGGGGTGTCATTCGTTACACGTCTCGGTCACCTCTTGTTCGCATCGACGGCACTTTAAACAGTGCCCGTTACATTTCAGAAGTGTTGCGACCCGTGGCTCTACCCTTCATTCGATCCCTGTGAAACCCTACATTTCAGCAGGATAATGCACGACTGTATGTTGCAGGTCCTGTACAAGCCTTTCTGAATTCGAAAATGTTCGATTACTGCCATGGCCAACACATTCTGCAGATCTCTCACCAACTGAAAACTTCTGGTCAATGGTGGCCGAGCAACTGTCTCGTCACAATACACCAGTCACTACTATCGATGAATTGTGGTATCGTGTTGAAGCTGCATGGGCATCTGTACCTGTACACACCATCCAAGCTCTGACTCAATGCCCAGGAGTATCAAGGCTGTTATTACGGCCAGAGGTGGTTGTTGTGGGTACTGATTTCTCAGTATCTATGCACCCAAATTGCGTGAAAATGTAATCAAATCAAATGTTCAAATGTTTGTAAAGCTTATGGGACTTAAGTACGGGGTCACCAGTCCCTAAACTTACAAACTACTTATGAACTACTTACGAACTAGGACGGCACAAATATCCATGCCCGAGGGGGAGGGGGGACTCGAACCCCCGACCGTAGTGGCCCTGCAGACCGTGACTGAAGCACCTTAGTCCCCTCGACCATCGCGGCCGGCAAAATGTAATCACATGTCAGTTCTAGTGTAATATATTTCTCCAATTAATACCCTTTTATCATCTGCTTCTTGGTGTTGTAATTTTAATAGCCAGTAGTTTAGGTATTTAACTATCATTTAAGGTGGTCAGTACTGCTTACATACTATATTATTAACAGATGGGACGCTACGGGGAACGGGACGTGTGAGAGGGAATTCTCTTGTTTGGCTGCAACTCTCGGTTGTGCACATCGCGTTCCGATCAGGTGCTGGTGGTAAAAAGTAACATAGATTCAGTAATACACATTATACAGACTGTCATCTTCAAATGTGTGAGCAGACTTACTTGTAGCAAAAGAAACATGTAAGGCTGTAATAATACAATGCAGTCAGTAGAGAAAACACTAACATTATATAGATTTGTTCAGCGTTGTGATTGTACTGAATACCGCAAATATTATTTTCATCTCTCTCTCTCTCTCTCTCTTTCTCTCTCTCTCTCTCTCTCTCTCTCTCTCTTTTATTTTTATTTAAGCACGCCCACTAATGCCCTCTTCTGTTTCTGAGTTATCATTGTACTTAAAAGTGTTTTCAATCCCACATGTCAATGTATAGGTGATTCAAAACTACAAAACAATGACGCGGTCCAACGCCTCCTCGTCACGTGTGATTTTGTACAAGCACACAGTAATATCGTTCATATTTTGATTATTTTGGTTCCCTGCATTGTGTTCCATCAGTGGAGCTTGTTCCTTCAAGGATGCCAGACTTTCCTCAAAACTGATTACAGGAAAAGCACAACCTGAAGAGCCTCAAGTTTTTATTTACACGTTGACTGGACATAATCGTTTACATATACAACTCTGCTCTACGCAATCTGCTTTCACGTTTTTGTAATTGCTACTGAGAATTAATTCGGGCGAAATGTCAATCTTTCGACGGATGTGATATGAAATTAATCTCTTCTTGCCAACAGTTGAAGGCGAATGCCCTGAATTGGTTTTGCAAGAACTGCTACTCCTGTAGGTAATTTTTAATCTCTTGCCCGTTAATAGTGAAAACTTTCGTTGAAACTAGTGCAGCGAATGAATTAGCTCACCATCATTATTATTTTTCCGAGTTTACAGCATTTAGCCACCTGATTAATAATTTTTGCGACTGTCGCGACAATGAATGCCACTCCAAAAACATCTTGCAATGTGTTGTCAAGGAGAGACTAAAGGACAAGAATTTAAATACCATACTTTTACTAAGATAGTTTTTTTTCTTGTATTGTTGTACAGTATTCTTAAGAATAAAAAATTCTTAGAATGTTTCTTTTCACTTAAAATATCAGCCTAAAAGGATAAATAATATATATATATATATATATATATATATATATATATATATATATATATATATATATATATATATATATATAGCTTTTGAAAATACTATCGATAATATCGAATGTGTCAACAATCGATGTTTAAGTAACACTAGCGCTGTTGAATCAAACCCACATAGTTAGTCTTACCGACGCATTTAACCTGCATCAGCACTACTCACGGATACAAGTAATCAGAGCTGTCAAACAAGAATTAAGTGGTGAAATTTTAAATGACTTTCATAAAATCATTCATTGGTCGTCTGTAAATAGTCTCTCTTTAAATTTTCATAAAAAACGGTATATACAGTATATATACCGTTACCCGGCACATTAAGATTGTATTACTTATTTGTAATAGGACACCCACTGCTTATAAATTCGGAACTAAGTGCAGTTTGTTGGTGGTGTCCACTGTTTGGAAATAAATTATGCGGCATTAACTACAGTGAAAACAACTACAGGTGGCGAGATAACATGCGCAAAAACACTGTTTTAGTTTTATGTAAATTTAGCTTGTTTGTTTGTTTAGTTTATGGGACTTAAGTACGGGGTCATTAGTCCCTAAACTTACAAACTACTTACGAACTAGGACGGCACAAATATCCATGCCCGAGGGGGGATTCGGACCCCTCACCGTAGTGGCCGTGCAGACCGTGACTGGAGCGCCTTAGTCCCCTCGGCCACCGCGGCCGGCTGTAAATTTAGCATCCATATCGTCACACATGTCGCACACTCTGCACATGTATTTAACTTTATCACAGTCAGTCTTCGTTTTCACGCTCGTTATTTTCGGGTTTAACAATAATCTAATATGATGCTTCCCATGTTTTCTGTGTACATTACCACTGGGGCTTCAGAACGTCGTTTTATGCACATAGATGCGAACTCGCACTATTGTGTTTACATTGGAATATAGAGTTTCTGGACAAAGAGCTGATAAGCAATACAATCTTTAATGTGACCTGTTAGCGATTTTTTTTTTAATTCTCAACCCTATAATAGGAACAGTGACGTAGGTTAACTACATCTACCATTGTAAAATCGACGGTATACACAGTTCAGAGAATGGTATCACCAAAAAGCACACACTTTGAACAGAAGTCTGAAGGTGAGGTAAAATATTAAAAAAAAAAAAAAAAACAAAAAAAAACAAAAAAACAAAAAACAAAAAACACCACATTGATGAACTGCTGAAACGTTTGACTACAGCTACTTCTGCTATTAGAGTTATTGCTAATTTTGATGATAAACATTTCATTGAATTTGCTTAGGACGACTATTTTCATTCACTTGGTCTATATGGTATCATATTTTGGAGTGATTCATCACTCAGAACAAGTATTCATTGCACAAAAGTGTGACATCATAATAATTGTTGCAGCCCACCGAATATATATACCCATAAGAAATTTGTTATTAATAATCCAGTGCAATTCAAAAGTAATAGGCCGACCATAGCTCGAAGACTACGAGAAAGGAAAATCTTCGCTATACGATGTACAATCAACTTTGGCACAGAAAGGGGATGGATTATGCCACTAGAATAGTCTTTTGTTGCTTAACAAATAGCATTAAAAGTGTGACAGACAGCCAGTTACCATTTTTTTATTTATTTATTTATTTTATGGCCTTTATTGGACCACTTTAGTCAATATTACAAAGGTTATTACAATTTGTTGTTATGCATTAACACAATTTAGTTCCAAAATAATTAAACATGACAATTTAATAATACAGAGCTTATTACAATTCGTTGTTATGCATTAACACAATTTAGTTCCAAAGTAATTATACATAACAATTTAATAATACAGAGATTATTTATTTATTACTTTTTTATTTATTAGTTTTATGGCCAACATAAATATTATGAATTAGGTTCTTCTTTTTGTTGGCCCAATACTTTTCCATTCTTTCAGATCGTGCCCTTTTCTCCTCATCCGAAATCCCCCTTCCCAGTCTCTGTTTGTTAATTTTTATTGGTAGCGTGACATGTTTGTCCTGAAGTATCTTGAGTGTGTCTGTCTTGTCTTTCAAATCTTCCATCGTTATCTGTAGTTTCATCATGTCTTCCTTGATTTCTGTGATCCATCTTACGTTGCTCTTGTCGTTCCATAACTTTTCAATTATGTTCCTGCTGATTCTATTTTCTGGTGTTCTCATCAAATGTCCTAGGAAAGAGATCCATTTATTTTTCATTGTACTTGTCACTGGTGCTACTTCTTTATAAACAGTTTCATTTGAAGCTATTCTCCAAATCCCGTCTTTTCGGTCTTTCTTATTTATGCAAGTTCTGACTATCCACCTTTCTATTTTGAGTAGCCTGTCTATTGCTACAGTGTTGGTTGTTTTAAATGTAGTTTTGCTAGCATATGTTATTTGTGGCTGTGTGACTGTTTTGTAGTGTTTCAGTTTTGTGGCTATTGAGAGGCATTTTTCATTATATGTGTTCTTGGTAACCTGATGCATTTTAATAAGTATATTTATTCTACTCTGCCACGATGGTTTCTCGTTCAAGTTATGGGTTATTATTTCTCCCAAGTATCTAAACTTTTCAACAATTTTTATGTTGTTTACTCCAGTTACCATTTAAAAAAGAAAGTAAAATAAGTTTTGAATAAGAACTACTCCTACTCAGTAGAAGAATTTTTAGACGTAAATGCGTACTTTTAAAGTCAAAATAATAAAAAAAAATGTAGTTCTGGTGATTAAACCGATACGTTCCACATCATTACGTAATTTAGTATTGATAATGTATGGAATAAGTAATAATGGGCTCGGTAGCACTGTGGTAGAGTGATAATCAATTTAAAGGCCGCGGGTTCGATTCCCGCTCCGCCGTAGGGTTTTTATCTGTCACTTTCCACTTCTTTCACCTCTGGCAGTGTTGCTGATGTGAAAAATGCCGAGTAGCACCGTGGTTCGGAACCCACATTAAACTGTAGGTCCCCCTATAACTGGCTGGGTAAGTCAGTCCGAAGGTCGGAGGAAGGCAACGTCATACCACGTCCAAACAGGATCATGCCTAGTAAAGCACTGTGCTGTTCAAACCAATCCGCACTGTTGACTGCTTTACCTCAGTATAATCTAAAAAAAAATCGCACTGACGCGTTTTACGGCCCACTTTAGATTTGTAGTTTTATAAGTTTTTGCAAACATTTTGGACCAAAATAATGATCTAAATAATAAAAAAATATGGTGATAAGATTACGACTCTACTATTGTGGTAATATCTAAGCACCCAACACGTAATATTTTTTCTGACCGTATTTTAACAAACGGCCAAATTTATATGATGTTAGAACGACGTGTTTTTGTTAAATCTTCAGTGCGCCATTGTATTGAATGACAACGTGTAAGTTACAATAAGAAAATCATCAAATATTCAACGCAAGATGGCGTATGCCAGAGAGAGTTCTGAGTGAGAAATGTTACGTGACATCTCCGACGGCTGGTTTTTGTTGATTCAACGGAGAGTGTCAAATCTGTTATTTCTGCAAATATCTCTCCATACGAGATATGTAAAAAACATAAGGGACAAAGTTGTAGGGAATTTTCTCCTCTACAAATTCGGTTATTCAATTTTCGCGTCAGATGAACGGTTTATTTGCAATTAAAATAATATTACAAACGGTTTTTTTGTGTTAGTAACGTATTTCTTGTCCGAAATATTTGAAAAAGCGAGGTTCTGGTCTCTGGTAGCCAAAAATTATATCTGTAAAATTCGGTGCCGATCGGTTAAACGGTTCGACCTACACTTTACAGCCTGACAGACATCGTCAAATCGCCGTTATTTTTGCAAATATCTCTGCAACGATGCAAGATATGAAAAAAACACGAGAGCCAAGTTGTAGAGAATTTTCCTCTCTACTAATTAGGTTATTCAATTCTCGTGTCAGATGAACGGTTCGTTTGCAATTACAATTATATTACAAACGGCTTTTTTTTTTCGCCGAAAAATTTGAAAAAGGGAGGTTCTGGTCTCTGGCGGCCTACAATCATGTCTGTATAATTTGGTGCTGATCGACTGAACCGTTAGTCTTAAAAAGGGGGAACACGTTACGGACAGACAGACAGACAGACAGACAACTCAAAATCGCCGCTTTTTTCGCAAATATATCTGAAACGATACGAGATATGAAAAAAAAAATAAGATAGCAAAGTTGTAGAGAATTTTCTCCTCTACAAATCTGGTTATTCAGTTTTCGTGTCAGATGAATGGTGAAGGCGTTATTTTCATTAAATTTCGTGCTGTCAAAAGACGTTCGCAAAGGCCCACTTTTAGTGTTACTAACGTAACCTAAAGTGGGCCAAAATGCAGAAAATTGTTAAAGTAATGTTTGAATGGTGAGCTGACTGGTGGTTTCGTATTGTGGACCAGGAGGGCAGATGTGACATACCGTAGTGTGTCTTAAATCAGAATCGTAATTTTCCATGATTCTAGTAAACAATGTATCTGACTGTTTCCTGTTATAACGAAGAGTACCTTTGTTTGTGTAGCTAAATATTTAATTATACTTTTTACATGACTAAGTATATTTTGTTTGTTATTTATTTACAAGAAAGATACTTGGAAAATAAGATAAATTTCAAATCAGAATTGTAGCTTTTATGTTTTCAGCAAAGTAATGTATCTGTTTTTCTTATAATGAAGAGTACCTTTACGTTAATATAGGTAAATGTTAAATTATACTTCTTATAATATCAAGTACATTTTGTATGTAATGAATTTTATATAATTAACCATGTTACAATTCAATGATTCTTTATATAATTGTACACATGTATTTCTTTATTATTGTAATTAATTTAATAAAAATATACAGTAGCTGCAGACTTGTTACAACACAGTTCCACCTCCACAGGGTGGGACACGGGCAACGGCGCACCGGTCCTCTATACCAAGTATGTCTATACGACCGGTGAGGCGGCTAAGAGACCATTGTGGAAGAACGACCCACTATATTACACAGGCAGCGGGTCCATATTCGCAGACAGCAGTGGAAAAAAAAACCTAGCGTGTCTACTCCCACAAGCAGTACCTATCCTCCTCATCCCGAGTACAATATGGCGACCCCCTCGTTCGCTCCCTCTGCAAGGATTCACAACGCAATCACGGCCATTTTACGCACGTACGTACGTAAAATGGCCGGTCCGCCCGCTACATTCATTCTTATGAAACGCAACTAGCTCTTTACTTCCACGATGTGATGAGTGCTATCGTCAAGGGATCTCAAATAGATTCCGTATTTCTTGATTTCCAGAAGGCTTTCGGCACTGTACCTCACAAGCTTCTGCTAATCAAACTGCGTGCTTATGGGATATCGCCACAGTTCTGCGATTGGATTCGTGATTTCCTATCATAAAGGACACAGTACGCTGTAAGTGACGGAAATTCATAGAGTAGGTGATATCTGGCGTCCACCAGGGAAGTGTTATAGCCCCCTACTGCTCCTTATATTTATGAACGACTAGCTTAACCCCAGTGGCGGCGCTAGGCGTCGGCGACGTCGGCCACCGCCGACGGCCTCGCGCCTGTGGGGGCCTCGCAAAACATTGTTACAATTTTAGTTTTTTTTTTCTTTTTATATTTGACGCTTAACGGCATTTTCCAATTGCTAGGTTATGTAGCGACGACCTACATCTAATTTACACTAGCTTAACCAATGGACGAACACCACATTCGTACCCAAGGGTGGGATTCGACCCCCGGCGAGAGCGATCTCGCTCAAAGTGGTATGATGACTTAGCGCGCTCGGCCATTCCCGGCCGGCAGCTATTTAGTTCAAATGTTTGTTAAGCTTATGGGACTTAACTACGGGGTCATCAGCCCCTAAACTTACAAACTACTTATGAACTACTTACGAACTAGGACGGCACAAATATCCATGCCCGAGGGGGGATTCGAACCCCCGACCGTAGTGGCTGTGCAGACCGTGACTGAAGCGCCGGCAGCTATTTAGTTACCCGTATTTATTTCCGTATGAGTGCAGCAGTGATGCAATTTCTAGTTAAATACTTGCCAAACAATTTCTTCAGGACATTTTAGAAAACGATTTGGAAGAAGTATATCCAAATGTTTATATAACAATCAGAATCATGCTCAGTTCCAGTCAGGACAGCTTCGGCCGAGAGAAACTTCACAAAGTTAAAATCGATTAAGACTAACTTTAAAAGCACAGTGAGTCAAGAAAGACTATCTACGTTGTCAGTACTATCAACTGAAGCAGAAATAGCGGCAGTTTTGAGATGTGATCTTAAAAAATTCAGTCAGACGAAAAGCTGAAAAGTTTCTCTAATTTGTGTTTGTTTCTTGTATTTTTTGTCACTGCAATAATACTCGTATATTACACTAATAGAATTTTAGTATAATGATTATTGATGTATAATTCAACTCATTTAACATTTTCTTGATTAATGAAAAAATTAAAGGGGCCTCGCGAAGACGAGTTCGCCGACGCCCAGTTTTCGTCTAGCGCCGCCGCTGCTTAACCCTTTAGTGACCAAATTATTTCCACAAGCTGTAGACTTTTTATGAATACTATAATAGGCTAATAAACCATAAATAAAATCATAGTTTAAATTGTATTTACAGACTGTTCCGTCAGTTCTTGTCAGAATATTTGCTTCATTTTGAGTGAAACACACGAGATAATTTAGCAATATTCTGCAAATTTTATTTGTTACTAAACGATTTTCGGCAGTTACGCCATCGTCAGGTAAACACTACAGAGATATGCAGCTAAGAAGTTCACAGGTCAAAGATCTTAAGTTGTTGTACAGATAGTATGTATACAGAAATTTCTTAAAAAAGACTAGTGTTATAGGTATAATTACATCATTGAACTTGTAGAACTTTGATAAAATATGTCAAAGGTGCAAAATTTTATCGCAATCGTACGCATGATATTGATATCCCAAAGAAAAGAGCTCTTTCAGTTTTCACAAATTTTCCTATTTTCTGGCCAACTATTCCAAACTTTGACTACACTGAAACCTTCCTCTCGCTTTGAACGTCGAATGTGCAAAATATCTTTATATTTTTTCTGAATTTTTCCATTTTCCGGATAACTTTTCAAATTTTTTATTTCATAAGAACGTTATTCTTGCTTTTAACGTCAAATATGCAAAATTTTATTGCAATCAGACAAATGTTATTGATATCAAATTGGAAAAAAGCTCTATCAGTTTCTCGCGAATTTTCAAATTTTCTCGGTAACTTTCCCAAATTTTTAGTTCATCAGAACGTTCATATTTCGTTGAACGTCAAATGATCAAAATTTTATCACAATCGGATGTAAGCTTCTCAACTTTAGTGTTCAATACATTCAAAAAACACTTTGAAAAAAGAACTTGGTTCGAATTTAGTTCTTAACTGTCCCTATTTTTCTTGCTGAAACTTTTCCAAGACCATAATGAACGAAACAAAACAAAACTACCCCTCTCCGTCGTGCGAATAGTCACTTATAGTGCTGAATTCAATCAAAAACATATTGAAAAACGCACTTTCAGTTTTTCTCAAATTTTCCAGTTTTCCGGTAGATTTTGCAAAAAAATTATTTCATACAAACCTTGTCGTGTCTAGTCGTACTCAAGTGATGCTCTTGCAACCATGTGGCAATTGATTTTTTATTAAAATTGTGAGAATCAGCTTTGGCTGCAATGAAATCTGCAAAGTGCAAGTTTTTGTGAGCCCACAGGGCTTGGATTCTAGCACTGACCGAAATCGATCTGTATTGTACATAAAAAATAAAGATTTCAATGCAGCCAAAGCTGGTTCTTCCAATTTTAATGTGGTCGCTCTGTGCCAGATTCTGGATGGAGTCGTCTACATGTAATTGATTCTTATTCATAGAAAAAAAAATCGCTTTCGGTTTTTCCAAAATTTTCCTACTTTGCAGGCGACTTATCCAAATTTTTATTTGTTGTGAACCTTCCTCTTGCTTTCAACATGGAATGTACAAAGTTTTATCGCAATTGGACGAAAGCTATTGATAGCTTATTGGAAAAAGCTGTTTTTTTTTCCTGATTTTCCTCTTTTCCGGACAACTTTTCCATATTTTCTAACCGTTTAAACCATCCCTGGACTTACACGAATATTTCAAGACTAAAATTAGCCAAATCGGTACAGCCGTTCTCGAGTTGTAGCGAAACTAACGAACAGCAATTCATATATATATATATATATATATATATATATATATATATATATATATATATATATATATATATATATAGACAGATAAGATTCTTGTTTTCGGCGTGTTCTACATCCAAGAAGAGGTCCTCATTACGGATAAATTGGAACGAAATGTAAATCTAACCACACGGTAGTCACTTCGTTTGATCATTCAGGTACGGAAGGGCCACACGAAACCGGAAGTGCGTAATTGGACCAGTGGAACAGAGGGAAGGTAGTACTGGCCCGGCTATCTGACTGCACTGTCGGCCTGTGAGCAGTTCCGGGCGATGGATAACTAGCGATACGCAACCAGAAGCAGACGCCACTAATGCCGTAGTCGGCGCGAGATAAGCCGCGCGTGCTATATATAAAGGCACCACCGCGGGGTTCGGTGTCCGCTGTTCTGAGCACAGGTCGACGCGCACACACACACACAGTGGCTAGCCGAGGATTCGCGATAGGCTGGACTAGCCTACGTCCACTGGTTCTGACACCAACCGGTTGTTACCAGCAGCCAAGGGCGGCGCACTCGAAGAATCAAATGCTTGTTAAGCTTAAGGGACTTAACTGTGGGGTCATCAGTCGCTAAACTTACATACATACTTATGAACTGAAACTTCCTGGCAAATTAAAATTGTGTGCCGGAACCGTGACTCGAACCTGGGACCTTTGCCTTTCGCGGGCAAGCGCACTACCGACTGTGCTATCCCGACACGACTCACGATGCCGCCTCACAACTTTACTTCTGCCAGTACCTCGCCTCCTACTTTCCAAACTTCACAGAAGCTCTCCTGCGAACCATACAAGACTAGCACTCCCGGAAGAAAGGATATGGTGGAGACATGGCTTAGCCACAGCCTAACGGATGTTTCCAGAATGAAACTTTCAGTCTGCAGCGGGGTGTGCGCTGATATGAAACTTCCTGGCAGAAAGCAGGAGTTTGGAAAGTAGGAGGCGAGGTACTGGCGGAAGTAAAGTTGTGAGGCGGCATCGTGAGTCGTGTCGGGATAGCACAGTCGGTAGTGCGCTTACCCGCGAAAGGCAAAGGTCCCAGGTTCGAGTCCCGGTTCCGGCACACAATTTTAATCTGCCAGGAAGTTTCATATCAGCGCACACTCCGCTGCAGAGTGAAAGTTTCATTCTGGATACTTATGAACTACCTAATACTAAAGACGACACAAACATCCATGCCCGAGGGGGGATTCGAACCCCCGACCATAGCGGCCGTGCAGACTGTGACTGGCCCGCCGCAGAACGCTCGGCCACTGCGGCCGGCCTCGAAGAATCACATACCTGTTGTATGTGCTTGACATTTTTCAAGCGAGGCGGCGATCTAAATTATTTACTAGCTGCTAAACCCGGTATTTCCCGGGTGTTTATCTATCCTACACTCTCGTAGTCCACATCTCCTTTCCACCTCTCTCGGCATCCACCTCTTTCTCTCCCATCTCTCTGTTCGTTTCCACCTTTCCCTCTCTCGGCAAAGTTTTCTGCAAGGTACCCTCTGTCATGTACCATTCAAATATTTATGTACCCAGTGATCTTCCTCATGGTTTGAAGGTCATGCGTGCAAACATTCATTAAGATTGGAGCAAAACTATGCATTGCACCGAACGAAATTTTATACAGACAGTGACATGCCTCTTGTTTTTAAGGTCAAGTGTGCAAAAATTTTATCAATATCGGAACAAAACATTGGAAAACCGCAATTTATTTTTGTCAAATATTCCAGTTTTATTTCATACAACCCTTGTCATGACATTAAAAAAAAAAAAAAAAAAAAAAAAAAAAAAAAAAAAAAAAAAAAAAAAAAAAAGCTCTGTAAAATAGGTCGAGCCGATCTCAAGATATGGCGCGGTCAAGGTATTTAGGGATCCATTTTTATGTTTTTATGTTGCAAAGTACCCTCCCTTATGCACCGTATGAAACTCTAGGCAGACGGTGATATTCCATATGTTTTGGAACAGGTAACCCTAAAGCCAATAATCGCACGGACTGAGGTCTGGGGACCTGGGAGGCCAAGCATGACGGAAGTGGCGGCTGAGCACACGATCATCACCAAACGACGCGCGCAAGAGATCTTTCACGCGTCTAACAATACTTTGTTACTTATTTTTCTAATAAAACCCCATGTCATTTCAAGCGTGTGTATCAATTTTTACCTCCCGATCTACATTATTCTGAGGTTTATTAAGTTTTCAAATTTATACTGACTTTTTGATCACCCGGTAGTTTACATTCTGGAAGTAATAACTTGTAACGTCATGCCAAATGCTGTAGATATATATCATTAACATCTGAAAAGTAGTAAGCGATATTTTCCTTCCATCATTTTGTTTGCGTTGTCGGTTAGAAGAATTTTCCCAGGAATTAAAATTATGTTCAAAGTTTATTGCAAGTCGCTAAGTGCCCTCATTGTCGGACAGTTAACGAATAAAATCCCGCTATGACGCGCCGCAAAATGAGGCAGTTCTCATTGTTTATGATGTGATATCGTATAAGATATGTGTCGTAGGTGGTTTTTGCAAACAGAGCCATCGACCTTAAAGAACATTAGTACCAAATTTGGTCGAAATCGGCCCCTTAGTTTAGGAGCTTATGTAGAATATTATCGCATGATTCGGCCGTTTTTCACGACAGTCATTGTATGTGACGTCATTGGGCGCTTCTTAAGGGCCCCACACACAAGCGACGGATCGCAGCAATCCATCGCATGAGCGACCGATCGCTTCGTAGATGCCGCCTGTGTGGACAAATAGCAGCGATCTGGCGGATCGCATGCGATTCGTGTACGCAATGTGGCTGCCTGGATGCCTAGCAGCAATGTGTGCCAATATTTAATACTCACAGAATATATGACATCAACTGCGATTGGGCAAAGCTGAAAATGTGTACCCAGCCGGGATTCGAACCCGGGTCTCCTGCTTTCTAGGCAGTTGCACTGACCCCTACACCACTGGGGACACAGTGATCACCGCACCTGCAAGGACTACCTAAGCACGCCTCCCGTCAGATACAAATTCCCAGCTTCGCCCTGCCCACAGTACTCAAACTCGTAGTTATGAAACTAATTCCTGTAAGAGTAAGGGCTTCAAACTTTGCCCATCCCTCCCCACTAACGATAGGATCATTGCCCGTCACCGGCATATTATATATATATATATATATATATATATATATATATATATATATATATATATATATATATATATATACATGTGGCGTCTGTTCCGAGAGAACAGACGTCACTTCTGATCCTGCAGTTGTTATTATTTAATATTCACAGTATGTATGACATCAACTGCGATTGGGCAAAGCTAAAAATCTGACGGGAGGCGTGCTTAGGTAGTCCTTGCAGGTGCGGTGATCACTGTGTCCCCAGTGGTGTAGGGGTCAGTGCAACTGCCTAGAAAGCAGGAGACCCAGGTTCGAATCCCGGCTGGTTACACATTTTCAGCTTTGCCCAATCGCAGTTGGTGTCATATATTCTATGAATAATAAACTTTTAATTTCTATTAAGAAGTAATACAAAGTGACTCTAGAATTTCTGCAGTGAAGCTTGTGCTCATAGCACTGGAAGTGGTAGGACGTTCATAGTAATAGCCAAGGAACACTTGAGTTCCATCCGACGATTATGATTTACTTATAAAAATATTGCAGGTTTTATTAAAACCAGTATTGCCTGTGGTCGAAAATCGACCAATTGTGTTTACAATGGTCACTGGGGGTAATGTTTAACGTATCATGCCGGCGGCCTCACGTGATTATGTTGGCAACATCCACAACACGATAGAAAATCTTTGTTCGAACCACATAGAATGACTCGATTACTGTTTCGTACAGACCATGAAGTAAACAAATAATGCTGTTCCTGCTTTATGGTTGACAGGTTCTTGTATGTACCCTCGTCCGCTCAGTATTAATAATTACCCTCGTAAAGCGAAAATTCCACGAGAAAACATCAGCGTTGTCAAGCGATTGGCTAAAATGAAGACTCACAGGATTCTCACTATTCAGCATCTGTTGCCAACATTATCATAGGACACCGCTGGGATATTTGGTAAAATTTAACCGGCACTGGAAGGCATGAAACGGTATCTTTTACGTGTTCAGGAAAATTCCTGACCCATAACAACAAATAAAAACTGAAGTATATACTTCTCATACCATTTTCAAATTATGTAACTTTCATTAGCCTAATATTTGAACTACAATTTCGGTGTTAGTATATTTATACAACGCCAAGAGCCGCGGTGGCGTAGCCGAGCGGTCTAAAGCGTCTCGCTGCGGAGCGCGCGGTTGCTCGCCGTGGAGGTTCGAGTCCTCCCTGGGGCATGGGTGTGTGTGTTTGTCCTTAGGTTAGTTTACATACGTTTAAGTAGTTTGTAAGCTACGGACTGATGACCACGTAGTTTGGTCCGACAGGATTACAAACATTTGAACATTTGAACAACGCCAAGAAATAATGTTATTTCCATACTGCGATATTCAGAATTCCAGAGCTGACAACATGTAGAGACTGTCTCAGGTAGCACTTGATGAAGATAGTGAGGTACACTATCGGAATATTGTGACAGAACGACGCAAACAACAGGCAGATACCCGATTTTGAAAAAGTTTAATAAAGGTTTGAGATTTTTTAAAGTTTATTGCAAGTCGCTAAGTACTGTCATTCTCATACAGTGTATTTCGAAAGTCTCGCCGCATTATATGGCTTTTTTTACGATTTCTATTGGTTTTGACGTAATATCTTTTGAACCGTCTGCCTTATGTGATTCTTAACCATGCAGCAATTGTTACCTCACGGTAAGGAATGTGTGTACCAAATTTGGTTGAGATCGGTCCAATGGTTTAAGAGAAAATGAGCATCATTGTCGCAAAATTCAGCAGTTTTTCGCGCATCTTATTCTTTATGACGTCATATGTCATGAACTATATATCGTACGTCATTCTTACACTTACGGCGACCGTCCTCATGGATTGAAGCTTACGTGTACAAAATTATTTGAAGCTTTATCACAGTGAAAGGTCTATGTATAGACACCTGAGCTTATTCATCATACACATAGGCGCCTCAAACCGCAGGGGCTGGAAGTATGTAATCGCATTTTATAATGAAGACGTTAACACATGTGAGCGACGTCGTTACGCAATGAACTGCACGAAAACAAATACGGTTTCACGGTGGCAGTCTAAAACACAAATTAATGTATTAATCATCACAATATATCTGACGTTTCGAAAAGTGATGTTAACGCGGCGATTCATTTGCTGTAAGTTGACAACAAACGATGTAGACGCGTGAAGCAGACGACTCAACAATTGTGTACCGTTTGAACGCTCCTTTGTAGTTCGACGGTCTATGGCAAGGGGCGCTGCAGCTGACAACCACTTTCTTGGGCGTGTTCCACGTCTCGTATAGAAATGACTTAAGGGAATATTACACGGAGCGTATTTGGTCGCTAGTCGCTCGGCGTATGGGCGAATAGCGAATGAATACACTTACGCAATGACACGCAGCGACTTCAGACGCTAGCGTCTTCATAAACACAGTTGAAACACGACGTAGCATATGATACATTGTTTTGGAGGTTAGGTGATACCAAACAGTTCTGTTTCCCAAGGTGCGACATGACCATTTTCTAGTCCACAGCAAATCGGAAACAGGAAAAATTTAGTAGTAGACTACGGTACCTTATAAAACATAAATAAGGCATTACTGTCATCAATATAAAAAACATGTTAAAATATTATACATCATACCTGTTGTTACATTCCTTATGCTGTGATGATGTCATATGGCTATATTACATGTATTGATGACTGTAAGTTAATGTATTATTTATGTTTTCTAAGGTAGTCTAATACTAGATGTGTCCTTCTGTTTCTGATTTGCTGTAAATTTGAAAATGGTCATCCTGACTGAAACCGGTCGTCAAAACGACGAGAAATTTTGTGATCATTGGGATAAATAAAGATATTAAAAGTTCTGTGTCCCACAAACCAAAATATGAAGTGGAATTGTAATCAAATTTCTGAAAATTTATCGACGTTTTCCAGTACTATGGGACATTAAAAATAGCGATTATTTAAATTTTATTCTTGGCGAGATCACCCTCCTCATGATGGTATTCTGTTTCCTTATTTTGTCCTCTACCATTTACAGTAACCTATCAAAATTTTCTTATGTGATCCTAATTATATTTCTGTAGGCAGAAGGACCTTCACACGATAATTCACGCAAAAGATATGCAGAAGCGCCATATTTATCCCTCCTCGCAATCCATTTTCTTTTTGTCTTTTCTACTTTTTCGTTGTGCTTTTGGTTCATTAATTGTTCTTTTAAAACTGTTGCGAGAAACACAACGCCAGCATTTACAATTTCCTTCGACATGACGCTCCCGTATATGACACGGGGCGACCAAAAACGCTAGCGACCAGCGTCTAAAGGCTAGTTTACACGACGCCACTAGGTTTCATGAAACTGCGCTACTTGCCAATGCGCATGCGCGACAGGCATTCGCGCAACTCTTTGCCGAAACTAAACAGTTTCGGCCCCTTCCAACTTTGGCGAAACTGATTGCGCGTGTTTTTAGGTTAGGTTAGAACCAATACAGAACAAAACACAACATAAAGGGGGCACGGGAGAAATAATTCCGTTTTTGAACATATATATATGCGATTCATAAGTATTTGTGCCATTTTAACGATGAAAATTTGACGAATAAGCAGCGGCGTGTTAGTGATCTTGAAGCAATTATTCGTGAATTAAATATTGATGGGGTGACGATTAGTGAATTGCAGACTGAATGTATTTGAATTCCAAATACCTATACAAACGAACTATGGCAGTTGTGGATTTGGGAACACGGTACAGGTACTGTAGAGACGAATATCTACTTGACAAGAAAAGTAATGCAATTTGTAATTTCAGTTCTGGTAACAATGTTTCACGCATAACAGTGTCTTGTTTCTTTATTGTATTACTAACTCTGTTTAAAATGAACGTAAACTGCTCTGGTGAAATTCTGAGTTGATTAAAATAACTTCTAAATTTCTAGGGTCTTCGATCACAATTTCTTTCAGCAAGGTTGCTAAGCAACCGAGCTGACCTTTTTATTTATTTTTATTATTATTATTATTTAAAAATCTAGTCACAAACCCAAACGTTCCTTATTCTTTTTATGTTTAGTCTTATGCAGCGACTTCACACACACAAGCAATAGATTCGCCACAACTCTTACAGCTACCAAAACTTTCATTCTACGGCGACTACGGCACTCACAAGACAACGAAACTGAAGTGTATAGTATTGGCGGCGTGTCTACAGACATACACGAAACCAGTTGCGTGCAACTCATTTCATGAAACGTGTTTCGCAACCTAGTGTCGTCGTGTAGACTAGCCTTAAGTCGCCGTAAAATGAAAGTTTTGGTAGCTGTAACAGTTATGGCGAATCTATTGCTTGTCTGTGTGAAGTCACTGCATAAGACTAAACATAAAAAGAATAAGAAACGCGTCTGGGTTCGTGACTGGATTAAAAAAAGAAAGTCATCTCTGTTTCTCAGCGACCTTGCTGAAAGAAATTGTGATTGAAGACCCTAGAAGTTATTTTAATCAACTTAGAATGTCACCATAGCTGTTAACGTTCATTTTAAACAGAGTTAGTAATGCAGCAAAGAAACAAGATACTGTTATGCATGAAGCATTGTTACCAGAACTAAAATTGCAAATTGCGTTACGTTTCTTGTGAAGTAGCTATTAGTCTCTGCAGTACTTGTACCGTATTCCGAAATCCACAATTGCCATACTTCGTTTATATAGGTATTTCGAATTGAATGGCCGGCCGCGGTGGCCGAGGAGACTGAGGCGCTCCAGTGTCGGTCTGCACGGCCACTACGGTCGTGGGTTCGAATCCCCCCCCCCTCGGGCATGGATATTTGTGCCGTCCTTAGTATAATGTAGTTGATAAGTAGTTTAAGTTTAGGGACTGATGACCCCGTAGTTAAGTCCCATAAGCTATACAAACATTTGAACTTTTTTTCCGAATTGGATGTATTTTAATCTGCAAATCACTAATCGTCAACCCATCAATATTTAATTTCACAAATAATTGCTAGAAGAGCACTAACACGCCGTTAAAATCGGACAAACATCTACGCAACGCATATATGTTCAAAACCCGAATTATTTGTTCCGGTCTCCCCTTTACATTGTATTTTGTTCTGTATTGGTCATAACCTAACCTAAAAACACGCGCAATCAGTTTCGCCAATGTTAGAAGGTGCCGAAACTGTTTAGTTTCGCCAACGATTTGCGCGAACGTTTGCCGCGCATGCGCATTGGCCAGTAGCGCAGTTTCATGAAACCTAGCGTCGTCGTGTAAACTAGTCTTTAAAGTAGCCCACCTCACCCTCCAACTTGAGACGCTCGCGTTTCGGAGCAGCTACTTTGTTCGCTGTCCCTGTTTACACGGAGCGAATTTAGCAAAATGTTCAAATGTTTGTATAGTCTACGGGGTCATCAGTCCCTAAACTTACAAACTACTTATGAACTAGCTGCAACTAACGACGGCACAAATATCCATGCCCGAGGGGGGATTCGAACCCCCGACCGTAGTGGCCGTGCAGACCATGACTGAAGCACCTCAGTCCCCTCGGCCACCGCGGCCGGCGCGAATTTAGCAGCTGCGTCCAAATACCCCAGCGACTAGCGACCAAATTCGCTCTTTGTAATATACCGTTGAAGACTACGAGAGAGGAGGCTGCCGTTTAAACTGTGTTAGGGTGGAGGTGGGGGGGGGGGGGGGGACCGCCTTGTAGACGGGCTCAGATGGCGTGGCCTCTCGGTCTGCAGGGAAACCCTACCCTAGCTACCCTACCCCGCGGTGGGGCACTTTTAATATGCAACCCGAGCCTGAGCAAAGGGCCAGGCGGCGTCTGGCAGCCCTTATAGGGCCTGCGATGTCGCCGCCTCGACAGGTGCCGAGGTACTTTCCCTACCATCACCTGCCCGGCTAGCTCTGTCCCTCATTACATTTAATGGCCGCTACATCTGCTGCCGGGTGGGGGAAATCACCAGCAAGTGAACCACTATAACGTGATGTGCGGCGTCCCTCTTTAATGCTCCTATCTATTACCCGTCCACTTTACAATTGCCGACGGCGAAACGCGGAAGTGAACTTTCTTCGCGGCCAGATGGTGCACGATACTAAAGAGTGCACGACCACAGTCGCGACACTCACTGGTGAAAAAACTGTTACCGCCTGTCAGCTAAGACGACACTAGCGCTCCAAGCGGCGAGCAAGGGATAACATTGTACTTTCAACACCTGATGAACAGATGAATGAAATGGCGAAATCTTAAACCACTCGCGCAGAAATACGCGCCGATCCAAATATTTTAGCAGCTTTTCCCATTGAAGCTAAAATAATGTACGTGGAACACACACACACACACAAAATAAGTAGCTTCATAAGTAAAAGGAAGGGACAACTTCCGTTTCGTTGTGTGTTTACTTTGTAGTACACATGATAGAAAAACTACGACTTTCGTCTTTATTATCGTTCTGTGTTGGATGAGGTAGCCTACTGGCAAGTAGCAGTAGAAGTGGGTTGAAGACTTTATTTTACAGGTAGCTGAAAGTTTAGCAACCTTTCCTCATTACGTTTAGCTGCACAGCAAACACGAATTAACTAGAAAAATCGGACGAGTACGATCGCTGACGCCCAGTTTTGATTTTGCTGTTAATATCGTATACAGCGTTTGGATATTTCACCTTATTTTCACAATTTACATTTTTCTTGATTTATAAATTTTTAAAATTTTGTAGTAGCTTTTCAAGTTTGGTCTTCAGCTCATTGTGGGAATTTCTTATTCAGGGGCAATTGTGTCGATTTGTTCGGTATTTGTAATAATGTTGGTACAGCATTCCATACCAGTTTAGTCTTTTCAGCGTTCACGAACTTGTTTTGTTCGAAGTGCAACGATCAAAATTTCACGTTATTGCACAGGTGAATGGTATCTTTCTTCAAAAGATCTTTTCTTCTGCAATTTATGAGCCATTTTCTACTCCTGAAAAGATCAAAGAATCGTAATTATACTTTATTTTACGTAGTTGTCAGGCGATTCGCAACGAAAACAATTCAGAAATAGAATTATGGTACAAACCTTTCAGGGTCCTTAGAAAATCTGAAATATGACAAACGTGGTGTTTTTTTCTGGTTGTTGCTGCAATTACTTGCGCTACGTAGTGTTTCCGGTTCCAAAAACCATCACAAAGACGAATATAAGCTGCAACTAACACGACACAATTCACGAGATACCGACAACTCAGTAGTGTACCCTGCTGGCCGCTTGGCGCGCTAAGATCGCAGCGGGTAACAAAAATTCGCTAGAGTATCGTGACTGCTATGTTAGACTGTGGCACTATCGGCGCACGTGGTTCGGCTCTGTACAGTGGCATTGCTGTTGTGATAGTGCGATACCAATACGTTGTTGGCGGTTTTTTTTTTCCTGTGTCGTTTGAATATGACTTTGATTTTTTCGGTTACTATTTTCTATAGTTTGTCGTTCCACGTCCATGCGTTTACACTTACAATAGATTGACATATATAGTATGCCAGTCAATCTTACAAGGAGACCACGTGGGTGCTGGATTTTAGAATTTCTTCATATTTATGGCACATGAAGTTCAGAACGTTAGTAACCATCATCCAAGGCCATTCGACACAGCTCTCAAAAATTCTCCAGAAAATCGACTTAGAAGTTTTGCAGTACCAATAACTGAAACACTCTCAGCACACCTGTCGGTGTAGCACAGGTGGTAGCGTTCTGGTCTCACATTCATAGCGTCGAAGGTTCGAATCCCAATGTGACACATACATTTTTCGTTATTGAATTCAGTTACATAAAATATGTTGGGATCTTAATTCCACCAGTTGCGTCAGTTTTTGTTTGTGTCTGTAGGCAAGCTAAACACCTTGTCGTCACGTGAAACGATGGTTGAAAAACGTTAGCAGCTTGCAAAGCCATTAGTATCTATGGAGATGACTTTCTAAAAAAACTGAACAATCAAAGGCTACTGTCGTCAACTAATAGTGAAGCCAATACTGTAAAAAAAAAAAGGTAACTTACTTTTTTTTATTGAAACTATCTTTATTAACAACCTTCTATGAAATATAGAAAATTACGGTTAAACAAAAAACACGTGCAATTTTCGTAAAAATTACCATTAGATATTAAAACTGTGTAAGTATTTGAACACAACGAAGAAAAATAAAATCTATCATGATAGGATTCGAACCACCGACCCTATGGTTGGAACGCCACCGCCTGAGCTACACCAACAGATGATACATGTTTTAATTATTGGTACTTACGCTTACTATCAAAACTTCAAATTTGATTTTCTCGAAAATTTTTCAGAGTTGCGTCGAATTGCTTTGGGTGATTGTTATTTGAGTTCTGACCTTCACGGACCATAAATATAAAGAAATTCCAAAATCCGACACCCGTGTGGTCTCCTAAGTATAGACGTTTGTCATCTCTTCCAATACAGTATCAAAACATAGTAACCTCTTTGACACAGCAGTCAAAACTCTGAAGATAGCCTTAGAAGCCGAAAACCGGTTAAGTAAAAATTAAACCCGTAGAATATACACAAAATTCTGTTGTTTTTTCATTTATTTAAATTATGAAGTCACTACTCTCTACCTAGCAAGAGCAGCCGTGTGTTTAAAAGGAAACAGTTACGTTTTCGGGTCTGCAATACTGTGGAACAAGAGAAAGCATTCCTTTTAAATTTAAAGACGTTCAATAACGTACTGACAGAAATACCATCGCTTTTATTAAGACGTTTCTTATGTGGGTGTTAAATGTAGTATTGTTTCTCACTGACTGTTTAACCTCTATCCAGATGAGTGCAGTAGACTGAATACCAATGAGAAATTTTTCTATTTGCAAGTTAAACAGAAACAAAATACTTCCTGCATGCACACTGTAACCTTCCCACCCCACACTATCGGCAATGTATTGAACAATTAATTAAACCCGTATGCCTAAAATTCTCTAATGATCCGGGTAAAGCTATCGGAAATGAAGTTACAATTGACACGACGCTGTACTTTCGCACGCTCGTAACAAGGTGCGTCCAGTAAAAAAGGGGAAAAATTTGGGAAAATAACTCAATATGGGGAAAAGTATGAATGGTATACACAACTCAATACAGCAGGTAAGCATATAAATGGTCGCCATCTCGCGAAACGAACAACAAAAAGAAAATCAATGACTGTCAGATTACTAACAGATCATTAAACCACAACATTCTGTTAACAGGGGGGGGGGGGGCATTAAACACACACAACTAGGAACAACAAGGAGAGGCGGCAAAAGACACGTATAAAACACCAAAATTACACACGAAAAGTTGAATAGCAAATTGACGGCTTGGAACACTCACCGAAGAGCGGTAGCTTATCAAACTGCAAATACCTCGCCTTAAAGCTTGATTGTTTGCTGACAGATTCATTAACTTCATGAGTAGTAATTATTAAACCTGTTATTAAGCAGTTGGAATTGTCTAATTACTTCACTACGTGCTTCAGCACAAATAAGCAAAGTTCATTAAGACTTGAACCACAGTTATCATTAAAATTAGTAATAATTAACCTTATAATATGATAGTCTGATTTGACAATGAATAAACAAACCAATATTATTTACAAATGAGTAACACATAGCTGGCTTGCACAGAACGTAACTAGTAATGCTCACTGTGTTGTGTCACAACACCATCAATACTAACAAATCATTCCATATCTTGTATTGCAGATGTTAAATAACTGAACAGCTATTTGTTAAACGGGAGTAACTCACGTTTTTTCCCAAAATCCTCATTTCTTTAACGATTTGCGGTTCCCTACCGTAGACACATCGTTTTGTTACCAGGGCTTTGAAAATCCCACTGCAAATGGTTAAAATCTTAAATCAAATTTGAGCGTCTATGTTAAAAGATTGGATGTGTTGGACTGATAATTTGAAGTAGTGTGTCTCTTAATTTTACAGTGGTCTAAGTTCCTACCACCAACCCTAAAATATACTTTCTCAAAGATTGGTGGCCGAAGTATTACCGAAAAAATCCTGCATCTGTTGAAAGTGTTCAACCTGCTAAGACAGTACACTTTCGAATTAGTACCTTCTGCCATTTTGTGCACGATAATCAGCATCCATGGACTGTTCCTACAAGACATTTCATTAATGCTTTAATTGCCAACACGTTCATTCTTCGCCACGATTTTCTTATCACGATTCAGCTCCCAGATATAGTGGCCTACCCTGACGGAAAACTGCCATTGAAGAAACAAAAAGAGAAAGGCCATGAAGAAAATTCTACCATACATTAGAGACACATACCAAAACTTTTATGAAGAATTAATCAAATAACATTTTCAGCTCGGGAAAATTAAAATTATATCTTGACAGAAGCTATAGTGAAATTGACCGCACACTGAATAATGAAATTATAACTTACAAACTATAATATCTTATTAATCATTAAATTTTTAGCAATAAAATGTGGTTTGTCAGTTTCCAAGAAAAACATATTTTCTTAAACTCCATTATTTGTTAAAAGGGCATAAATCCAATTGCTAATTAAGGTTGTATTTGTTACGTACATTAATAAAAAGTGTTTAAAAACTGTTTCAACAAAAAACTATAAGCCAAAACAAAATTTTAAGACCGAAAACAGATATCCAGTATCCAAGGTATTTGTGCAAAACAGTTTTTTGTCTCTCCTGTAAAATAAGGATATTTGGAGTTACGCTATTTTAACAAACACAGATTCAACTAATGCTTTAAGTAAGATAAATGAAATACCGGGCGATCAAAAAGTCAGTATAAATTTGAAAACGTAATAAATCATAGAAAATGTAGATAGAGAGGTATAAATTGACCCACGTCCTTGGAATGACATGGGGCTTTATTAAAACCAAAAAATAAAATAAAAATGAAAATCTCAATATGTTCACCATCATTCCTCAACAATAGCTGTAGTCGAGGAATAATGTTGTGAACAGCACTGTAAAGCATGTCCGGAGTTACGTTGAGGCATTGGCGTCGGATGTTGTCTTTCAACATCCCTAGAGATGTCGGTCGATCACGATACACTTGCTACTTCAGGTAACCCCAAAGCTAATGATCGGACGGACTGAGGTCTGGGGACTGGGAGGCCAAGCATGACGAAAGTGGCGGCTGAGCACAAGATCATCATCAAACGACGCACGCAAGAAATCTTTCACGCGTTTAGCAATATGGGATGGAGCGCCATCCTGCATAAAAATCGTACGTTCCAGCAGGTGTTTATCAGCCAGGCTGGGGATGATGCGATTCTGCAACATATCGGCGTACCTCTCACCAGTCGCGGTAGCAGTTACAAAACCAGAATCAAGCAGTTCTTCGAAGAAAATGCCCGATAACATTAGATGTGGTAAATCCAACCCATACTGTGACTTTCTCGTCGTGCAATGGAGTGTCCACGACAGTTCTACGATTTTCGGTAGACCAAATTCTGCAGTTGTGGGCGTTGAAAGAGCCTCTGAGCGTGAAATGAGCTTCGTCGGTCAACAACACGTTACCCGACCAATTATCATCTTCGGCCATCTTTTGAAACGCCCACACCGAAAATGCCCTCCGCTTCACTAAATCGCCAGGTAACAGTTCATGATGCCTATGGATTCTGTAAGAATAGCATCTGAGAGTACGCCTAAGTGCCAACCAAACAGTAGTGTATGAAATGCCGGTGCGACGTGCGACTGCACGAGCGTTGACTTCCCCGTGCATAGACGAACCCGCTACAGTCTCCATTTCTTCCTGACCTGTCTCAGCAGCATTACGCCTTGTGCTCGGTCGGCCACTATGGGGTCTATCGTCTAAACAACCCGTGGCTTCGAACTTCAAAATCATTCTCGCCACAGCTGCATTTGTCAACCGACCTTCCTATGGCGATAGGATCGTAACGCTGAACTAGCACATTCCCCAGTCTGATAATACAGCTTCATTAAAAGCGCCTTTTCAGGTAACGTCAACTTGCTGCGACTGCTGGTGCATCTGATTCTCTTTCTCATTACAGCTCCTTTCATACACGATTTTCATGCGCACTCACTGACGGTTTGCTTTCCAGCGCCATCTGTCGGACATTTTTAACCTTTTTTTTTTTTATTCTAATAAAACCCCATCTCATTCCAAGCATGTGTGTCAGTTTTGACCTCTATCTACATTATTCTGTGATTTATTAACTTTTCAAATTTATACTGCTTTTTTTGATTACCTGGTATTAATAACATTGAGTTAAGCATTTATGTGTGTGTATTATAAATATTTAACTTTGGCAACACTGACACACTACACGAAAAACAAATGAACAGACGAAAACATAGCCACAATGTAGTGAAATGATAAATAAACAGACAGGCATTCCACTTTTAACAGGTGATATGTAATCTGTATACATTTCAAAAAGTGCTGTACACAGCCGACAAAAACACGCCAGGAACAAACGAACTCCAGCGAACAAGACGGAGAAACAGTAGTGAGATGTAAAGAAGGGACATCAACACCGTGAGTAGACCGAATATTAAGTTAAAAACACTTAGGCCAACGTGCAAAATGTATTTAAAAAACCGTTTTTAATCTATTTATCGAAAACAAACTGTACAAACCTTTGTATCATTTACAGACCACAGAAGATGCTTTTAAAATAAAAAAAAGCGAAACGCGTCTGGTGTAAAATAAATCTCTTAATTGCAGTCAGCATGAGACAGATTACCTCTTAGAATCAATTTTAACAGCTGATGCGGAATATGGCCTCAAAACCAAACATAGAAAAAGGTGTTTGATGGTATGGTTAGGTACAGAAGAGAGAATTTATTAAACTCCAGCAGAGAGAGGAGTGTAGGCATTGGTTTGGAGCGACTTCGCTTCCAGTGCTGGTCACTTTCCTACACTGCTCCGGTCGCTATTCCCACCACTACCGCTATTCCCATGCTTGCCCAGACGTCTGCGCATTTATCGGCCAACTTATCCTGCGTGCACTCCGCCACGCACCGTGATGTGGCTTGCTATGGACGCAGGTGTAGATGAGGTCGCTACAGGAGAGGCGGAACTAGGTTCGAACCACTGAGGGCGCTGGTGACCGTGAGAGCCACCTCCACTGATGTAAACCAGCCTCTGGTGGTCCGCGCATTACGCCCTCGGCCAAACGACATTACTTTCGCATTACGGCCGGCCGCAGGTGCGCGTATGCTCGACGCGCCTTCATTAACCCCCGGGGGCGTCGCTGATTTTTCCGGGGCTTCCCCTGTTTTTGCCGCTTGACCGGCACTAATTGAGCGCGGCAGGTGTGCCAACCCCCCGGCAGTGATGGATGGCCGCTGTAGCCGCGACTCAGATTCTGCCCGCCCGCCAGCCAGCCGGCCCCGCCGATTGATTGATTGATCGATTGAGGCGCGCCGGGACGAGACTATTTTACAGGCGTTTTGGCCGGCATGTCGGCGCGCCCGTGTTTGTATTGCGCGGTCGGAGGATAATCACCGACAGCGACGCTCGCCAACTATTTTGGCGATTAGTTAAACATATCGGACCGCGCCCTGTATCCAACTTCATCAAACGAGATTGGTACCTCCTGTGGTCTACACCCAAAACCACCTAGAGGTGCAAGACACTTGTCGTAGAATACACGACAAATATGTTCGCCAGAGCCAGTGCAGAAGGCATGGAAGGCTAGGTCACATCCTATGTGTTCACTGCCTCAGTGAACCCCAGAGATAGAAAGCTCGTCGTAAAAAAAAGTAAAACTATATGTATAAAAATTGTAGTTGATTCCGGTTTATGCAAGACACTTTTTGTTTTGTTTAAATACCCAAACTAGTTTCGGCACTTATTGTGCTATCTTCTGTGGGTATCTGCTGTTTATTTTCTATAATAACATGTTACATACTTGATTATACAATCTTTTGCACAAGTTGGTTGGTTTGACAATTTTGTTACATGTTTTAGGCCTAATTTATTCAAGGTACTTACATTGTGCCATTCGCAGGATATTTATGTGCATTGGTTGTAGAATGACGAATTTTGACAACCCGTCATCTGCAACAACAAGATGACAGGTTGTCAAAATTCGTCATTCCATAACCAATGCACATAAATATCCTTTGAATGGCACAATGTAAGTACCTTGAATAAATTAGGCCTAAAACATCTAACAAAATTGTCAAACCAAACAACTTGTGCAAACGATTCTATAATATGTAACATGTTATTATAGAAAATAAACAGCAGAAACCCACAGAAGATGGCACAATAAGTGCCGAAACTAGTTTGGGTATTTAAACAAAACAAAAAGTGCCTTGCATAAGGCGGAATCAACCACAAATCTAATACTGCAAGCACGGAAGAGACAAGAGCTGCACCATCACAAGATGATAATCTATGTATAAAAATGAATGTTTATCTGTGTGTCGTCTATGTGTTCATAAACCATTCCTTCGATTGCAATGAAACTTTGGTAAACCGTTCACCGTACACCCGCGAAGGTTCCTGACCCAAAAACAAAAGAGCACGACACATAGCTCAGGAGATATGGCCGGTCGCGGTGGCCGAGGGGACTGAGGCGCTCCAGTCACGGTCTGCACGGCCACTAGGGTCGGGGGTTCGAATCCCCCGTCGCGCATGGATATTTGTGCCCTCCTTAGTATTAGCTAGTTCATAAGTGGTTTGTAAGTTTAGGGACTGATGACCCCGTAGTTAAATCCCATAGACTCTACAAACATTTGAACATTCTGCAGATCTTTTCACGAAAATATATCTAAAGGAGGGGGGGGGGCTTATCGTGTAAATAAAACATCAAAAGCATTATCCTGTCATTATTAAAAAGACTAAAGCAGTCATCCATTTTTTTTTATTTAGTGTGTCTATTTTTATGAGTCAAATAACCCCAAAAATGACGCAAACTCTAATAAAAGTACAAATGAAAATCAAAGGGTACAGACACGGTAGCGATGCAGAAAACGGTCGGCTTAACAAACCGGTTCCCCGTGCGGCGACTGCAACTGTGTATAGCGGTCGGTCCGGTTTGGCGACAGAAATATCGCTCTGATGAAGTCAGCCCGCAGCCAACGTCACAACCCTGGACTCGTGCCAGCTCCCGTACCCACGACGACTCCACTTGTGGAGCAGCGCGTCGTGGCGAACGCTTCATCTGGCATCTGAACGAAACAGTACACAGAACGAAAGGTTTTACTTGGTTTAAAGTTTGTAAATTTCCCCTTCAACGTCTGATGATGTCCAGAAGAGGCGAAACGCGTCACCTCTGTACTTACGAGACGCATTTGTAGTCTGTCTGTCTGTCTGTTTGTTCTCTTACAACTCAAGATCCAGACAACCAAATAACCTGAAATTTGGTACACGTACACAAAATTACAGGGGAAAGAGTCTTACATAGGTTCCGTTCCATTTTTTTTTATTTTTTTTTTTTTTTTTTTTTTTTTTTTTTAAACCAACTGGAACATTTGAGAAAAAGTGAAAGTGCGTTTTGAATGTGTTTTGTGTAAATCTATATCTTCGCACTGATCTTGATGATATTTTGCACAGTTGACCTTCAAAACGAGAGGCAGGGCACTGTCTATATAAAATTTCGTTCAGTGCGTGGTGGAGGGTACTTATGGATTTCGCCAAAATTCACACTTTTGCTCCGATCTTGATGAAATTTTGTATATTTGACCTTGAAAACAAGATGAAGATTACAGTCTAAACAAAATTTCGTTCAGTGAATGGGGAAGAGTACTTTACTTACAGACTTCGATTGCAATCTCTATACATACGAGGCGCGTCGAGAAAGCTGCGGCTGCAGCGCTGCGATTGCAGTCCGCACATGCGCTGTAGACGATGTGCTTCAAGGAGAAGAACGTGCGCCATTTGAAGATCGCTGTCAGTTACGTACGCTTTGTTGTGCTTGTTTGAAATGTCGGCGTTGATTGAAAATCCTGCCGCCTGTGGAGTCAGGTCGGTAATTCGGTTTCTGAATGCGAGGAAAGTGAAACCGAGTGAAATTTATCGGCAAATTTGCGATGTTTACGGACCAAATGCGATAAGTTCAAAATGTTCAAATGTTTGTAGAACTTATGGGACTTAACTACCGGGTCATCAGTCCCTAAGCTTACAAACTACTTACGAACTAGCTAAGACTAAGGACGGCACAAATATCCATGGCCGAGGGGGGATTCGAACCCCCGACCGTAGTGGCCGTGCAGACCGTGACTGGAGCGCCTCAGTCCCCTCGGCCACCGCGGCCGGCAATGCGATGAGTGATTCGATGGTGAGAAGATGGGTCCGACTGTTCAATGGCGGGCGTAGTGATGTGCACGATGAAGAACGAAGTGGGCGTCCACCTTTGGTTACAGAAGAACTGGTTCACGCGATTGATGACAAGATCCAGGACATCTCAAGTCTTTCCTTGGCGGCCATCACTTCACCAATCACGACGAGCTGAAAGAAACTGCTACGGTGTACAACGGGAGACTTCGGACAACAATTACACACAGACCATTCGTTTGCGTTCTGTAGTTTTCGCTGCAGAGCGAAATATTAACACTCACATACGTAAAATTTTATATACACCGATAACTTTCCATCCCAATATACTCCACCCTTTTATCTTTATCAACCCTCAAGCAACAATGTAACCAATAAATCCATTTTCAAAGAGTAAATATAATTTTCAAAGAGTAATTGTTTCGCATTTCGCGGTATATTCTTCAAATTAGGAAATATCAGATCGCTATAAAACCGTGCCTAAAACCTTCCTCAGGTATAAATTAGTACCTGTACAAATATTTAAGTCTCTGCGTCTTGTCATTCGGACGCGATAAGCGTACACCGAACAGACATTCACATTTACTGATATAGATTATTATTTTGACGTTAATTGTTTTTTTATTCTTCTGATTAAGTTGTCCCTAGCGACAACGAAACCTAGGTCAAGTAACTTTAATATACGCAACCGGTTGGCTGTTATATAAAATTGTTAAAAATACTTCAAAACATTACCCGTGAAGTTTCAAATCAAATGTTTGTTAAGCTTATGGGACTTTACTACGGGGTCATCAGTCCCTAAACTTACAAACTACTTATCAACTAGCTTATACTAAGGACGGCATAAATATCCATGCCCGAGGGGGGATTCGAACCCCCGACCGTAGTGGCCGTGCAGACCGTGACTGGAGCGCCTCAGTCCCCGCGGCCACCGCGGCCGGCCCCGCGAAGATTGATTCCATTTTCTGGAGGTGCTTCACGACCACACAATGATGAAGACACCAGACGTATTTCGCAGCATTGGCTGTTAATGCTTTATTAAAAAAAATGTTCGATTTCAATCACCTAGTGATCATCTTCAGTGCCCTTCAAACGAGGAAAGTTACATTCAGGGCATTCATATGCTCGTTTGAAGGACACTGAAGATGATCACTAGGTGATTGAAATCGATCAGTGGTTTATTTATTTTTAAATAAAACATTGATGATGATGATCGTGTGGCATTAATGACCGTTAGACCCCAACTGGGGTCGTGTTCAGCCTGCCTGGTGCAAGTCTCTTTATCTGACGCCACTTCGGCGACTTGCGTGTCAATGATGATGGAATGATGATGAGGACGACACGACACCCAGTCCCCGGGTGGAGAAAATTTCCAACCCGACCATGAATCGAACCCGGGCCCCCTGCGTGGCAACCCACCACGCTGTCCACTAGACTACGGAGGCGGACAAATAAAACATTAACAGCCAATGCTGCGAAATACGTCTCGTGTGTTCATTACCCGCGAACTTGGGAAACTTTTGGGAGTGTCCAGCGTCTGCCACTAATTGAGTGTCGTAGAGACTTAAACAGAGCACCAGCGGGTAGGGGTGGCTAAAGAATACGCCCCCGGGGAAGCGACGCCTGAGACGGTCCCTCTCGCTCGCCAGTCTGTTAATTTCGACTCCCGGGAGAGGAACTTGGCCAGGGGGTGGTTGGTGGCGGGGGTGGAGCTCTCTCCGGCAGGGGGTGGGGCGGCGCTCGCCCAATTAGGGGCGACGGCGCCGCCGACGCAGACGTCGACGAGGCGTCAACAAGACGGATGGCCGCCATCTTGCGCGGCCGCGCTCTGCCGGAGAGCAGCGCAAACACGGCCACGTCCAGCCCGGTCCGGCCCAAAAACAACACGGCCGGGCCGAGCGCTGCCGTTGTTGTTGTTTGTTGTTGCGGCCGTCATTGCGGAGAGTGGCTTATCTGCTCTGACGCCACCGTACATCTGTTCCTTTACGTACTCAAGAAAATCACGCAAAAGTTTGTAGTAATCGATAGTAAGGCATCGACTGAAACAGAGGTGATGTCGGGCGTTCCACAGGGTTCTGTCATTGGTCCTCTGCTGTTCCATATTTACATAAACGGTTTAGGGGAACAGACCTAAGTAACTCTCTTAGGTTCTTTGCCGTCATTTACCGTCTGGTAAAATCATCTGAAGATCAAAACCAACTGCAGAACGATCGAAATAAGATAACTATGGTGTAAAAGTTGGCAATTCAAATGTTCAAATGTTTGTTATGGTTATAGGACTTAACTACGGAGTCATCAGTCCCTACACTTACAAACTACTTATCAGCTACCTTATACTAAGGACGGCACAAATATCCATGCCTGAGGCGGGATTCGAACCCCCGACCGTAGTGGCCGTGCACACCGTGACTGGAGCGCCTCAGTCCCCTCGGCCACCGCAACTGGTAGTGGGCAATTGACTCTAAATAATGAGAAGTGTGAAGTCGTCCATATGAGTACGAAAAGAAATCAGTTAAACTTTGTTTACAAATCAACCAAAAGTGAAGGCCGTAAACTCCAACAAATACCTAGCAATTACTATTACTTCAGACTTAATCTGGAAAGAACACACAGATAATGTGGTGGGAAAGGCGAACCAGAGACTGCGTTTTATTGGTAGAACTCTTAAAAGATACAACAGAACTACTAAGGAGACTGCATACACTACGCTTGTCCGTCCATTTTTGGAGTATTGCTGCCCAGTGTGGGATCCTTATCAGGTGGGTTTGACGGAGGACATCAAAAGAGTCCAAAGAAGGGCAGCTCTTTTCGTATTGTCACGAAAGAGGGGAGACAGCGTTACGGAAATGATACAGGATCTGGTATGGGAATCATTACAACGGCGCTTATCGCTGCGGCGTGGGCTTCTTAGGAAACTCCAATCGCCAACATTCTCCTCCGAATGCGAAAATATGTTGACTCCCACCAACATAGGTAGAAATGATCATGAGAATAAAATACGACAAATTAGACCTCAAACGGAGAGATTCAGGTGTTCTTTCTTCCCGCGCGCTATTCGAGAATGGAATTGGAGATAAATAGGATAATGGTGGTTCGATGAACCTTCTGCCAGGCACTTAAATGTGATTTGCAGAGTATCCCATGTAGACGCAGATGTAGATGTTATAGCTAAAACGTCCGCTTACATGTGAGTCACCAAGTTCGATGGAATTTTGCGTGGACGTTCTATATTTAAAAATGAATGTTTGTGTGTTCGTATTTTATGCGCTGCTGTACCGTTCAACCGATTGCGTGAAACTTTGGCAACATATTGCTTGCACTTTCGCGATGGTCATAGGCACCATTAAATGACAGCACGACAAATAGTTCCGGAGATATGACGTGATAAACAATGAAATGCACGGAAAACTGCTGCATCATGCGGCGTCTGCTTCTAAACCACGGTACCGATTTCATCCAAATTTGGTACACGTATTCGTTCCAAGAGGAAACCATTGACATAGGGGTAAGAACTTCTTGTGATATATAGGTTAGGAAATATGACGTCATAAACAATTATTGTCGAAAACCTGTGACATCGACATGCGAATAAGGGCACTTTATTCATCCTAAAATTATCATGACATTCAGTTTATCAGTGCAGTATTTATATATTCAGTTTACCTACAATCATTTCCATTAAGTAACGTAACTAAACAGTTAATTTTCAGATTTCGACGAAGTTACATTTTTCAGGGTGATAATCATCAACGAAACATTTAAAACATAAATATTGTACCCACCATGTGAATTTTATGTAAGCAATTTTAAGTAAAATTTTTAATAAATATTGTGAAATACATGCGAAAAAATGATAGAGGTTCGAACCTGTATCCACGCTTTGACAGCCCAAGCCATGGACCACTTTTTTATTCTTTTATTTTTATTTTTATTATGTAGATAGATGGTTTGCGGTCGTTTGTTCATGTTCGTTCTTGGATGTTAGCTGTGTATTTAGCTCAGCTTTTTTTTATTACACTGAGCGCTCAGCCCTCCGACCGAGTGTGATGAACCACGGTGCCCAGCACGTAGTAATCAAATGTTCAAATGTTTGTAGAGTCTATGGGACTTAACTACGGGGTCATCAGTCCCTAAACTTACAAACTACTTATGAACTACTTACAACTAAGGACGGCACAAATATCCATGCCCGAGGGGGGATTCGAACCCCCGACCGTAGTGGCCGTGCGGACCGTGACTGGAGCGCCTCAATCCCCTCGGCCACCGCGGCCGGCAGCACGTAGTATCCAAGGTACAACATTAAAACACAAAACGGTACGTCATTAACTTTTGACCCCATAAATATCAGTAAAAAATGCTCATTCTGAGACGCTCAGTCGATGTATAGCACTGAAAACAGGATTTTGCACAATCAAATTTGACCTTGATTTTTTCAAAAACTACAGAGAGTGTAGCAAAAAGCCAAAACACGTGACTTTTTATATTTAACTAGCTGAATACCCGTCGTCGCCCGGTTACTCATTTATTCCAGTCTTTATCTCATATCTCCTTTCCTTCTCCATCTTCCCTTTCTTTCTCTTTCAGTTCATCTCATCATCTCCGCTCTCTGCTCATCTTCTCCCTACCCCTTGTCTACGCATCAACACATCTCTCTGTCTGACAATCACCTCCTTTTCTCTCTGCCGAACTGCTTCTCCACCACCACCACCACAGATCGTTGCCTTCTTCATTTGTGCGAAATTATGTAATTCTATTAACTTTCATGGCGATCAGTGGTGTCTGAGTTTATTACAATATTCGCTGTAAACTGGGCATTGCCCGGGTGTTTGTTTATCTTACACTCTCGTAGTCCACATCCCCTTACCTCCTCTCTCTCCCATCTCTCTCTGTTAGTTTCCACCTTTCCCTCTCTGGGCAAGGTTTTCTGCAAGGTACCCCCTGTCATGTACCATACATTTATGTACAGAAAGACCTACCTCTGGGTTTGAAGGTCATGTGTGTAAAAATTCATAAAGATTGCGTCAAAACTATGGATTTCCCTAAAATTTCTTAAGTACCTTCCACCATGCACCGAACGAAATTTTATACTGACAGTGACATTCCTCTTGTTTCTAAGGCAGTGTGTGCAAAATTTCATCAATATAGGAACAAAACTATAGATTTCTATGGAATAAAAATGCAGGGTGACATTGAGAAACGCACTTTGGTGTTCTCAAATATTCCAGTTTTATTTCATACAATCCTTGTTCTGAGAATTAAGAAAACAAGAAAAAAAAGGATCTGTTAAACCGGTCGAGCCGTTCTCAAGTTATGGCGCGAACAAGGTATTTAGGGGTCCAATTTTATGTTGCGAAGTGTCCTCCCCCATGCACCGTATGAAAAGGTAGACGGCGACCTTGCTCTTGCTTTGAAAGTCAATCGTCCGAAATTTCGTGAAGATCGGAATGAAACTGTAGATTTCGTGAGTCTGTAGTATAAGTACGCTCCGCCATGCCCTTATCACAAAAATACTTTCTTAGCTGACGTTTTCTACCTATAAACTACATTCCTGCCAATTTCGGCTTCATAGCTGAAGTAGTTTTAGAGATTTCGTGGTTAGTGCGTGAGTGAGTGTCCTTTCGCTTTTATATAGGTATAGATATAGATATAGATAGATACATTATTACTAAAGCACACAACAAACTAGTTTTCGGCTTTTACGCCGTAATCATGAACAAAGATTACTGTAAAGCATTGTTAAGTAAAAGATTTTACAAAATGTACATCAGAGAATGACATAAATGGGCAAAAGGTAAACGTAGGTGTAGGAAGAAGTGGTGCGAAATTATTAACATGTTGGCTTCCCTGTGGCCGCCGGCAGCGATCGTGTTATGTATTGTACTAAGTGGCTGAGAAAGGTATGCGACGTGAGGATGAACTACCTAGAGAGACTGGAAAACAATACACTCTACTTCCCCAAGTCTGGTACTCAATAACCAGAGTTCCCTTATTCTCTGCTTCTAACTGCAGATAATACCAATATTCCCACCTAATCATTGTACTTCTTTTGTAATAGTTCTACGATTTACATTTATTTACCTCCTCCTAAATTTTTCTCCAAGTCAATATAATTATTCCAAGTGGCCTCCTTTTTCGCAAACAGTGTAATTAATCTTCTAACTGTCGCTGGCTTTTGTAACAGTTGTCATGTAATTAATACTTTCGTATTGTTGCATTGTTGTTGCCTGACTATTTTGGGTGGAAAAAATAGGCCGTACTAAAGTAATTGAAATGTTTTTCAAAATAAGTAGTAATGAAATCTACAGTTTATACGAATCGTTAATTTAAAAAAATGAAAAGAACTACAATGGCCAAATATTTAAAAGGTTAAAGTATTTTGCAGAACAAGCAACCTACAGAATTCGACGAATAATTACCTTTCACAGTGGTGTAGAAGATCTCGTTGTTGAACTGTAATACAAACTATTTGTAAACCGCGTAAGTATTCGCCGACATTGGATGGAGGTTCGGAAAATTTAGATTCGATCCCCGTGTAGCGTAATTTCAATCAAAGTGATTTAATGAATGAAACAATACGTACGTACTAACGGCTGATCATACTTCGAACAGTTCTTTACGTAAAAGTGATTGCAGGTTCTATGCCAATAAATACTGAAAAAAGATTGAATAAATTCAAAGATGTACTGGCAAGCTACACGAGATACATAATTTTAATATATCTAATACCCGAACCATCCAAAGTCGTAATAGTTGGCTTTAACTGAAAACAGCACGGTAATTAGAGGGAGGAATTGCTAAAATAATTAAATGAACAAAAATGACCGAAATTAATTTTGACTGAGGGGATTTATTAATAAGAACAGAAAGCAGATAATGCGTACCTGAGTTTCCATTCTATCAGTAAATTTTTTACAATTAATATAACAATAGTCAATAATGCTCAATGCAATAAAATAATTCCGAACAAGGCAAAGCCAGAAGAGAAAGGGAGCGGTACCACAGATATAATTGATTATATACTGTTATCATTTCAAGGATAATTGAAGATAACAACCATATTATTGTTTGAGCTTTGTAAGTATATCTGTTACGCAGCCTATAGATTCCAACGAAGATTAACAACAAATGAAGTGATTATATTATATTACACATTATTTGATGAAATTATTAATTTTATTTTAAAAGAAAATATGTATAGGGGTTTTGCTATATAGTAATCTGAAACTTTCTTAGCCACTTAGTATAATACTTAATAATTTCACACCACTTCTTCGTACACCTACCTACAGTACGTTTATCTTTTGGTGTTTATGTAAATCTTTGATGCACATTTTGTACCATCTTTGACATATCATTTGTTTACAGTAATCTTTGCACCTGACGATGGCGTAATAGCCGAAAACTAGTTTGTGAAATTCAATAAATTTTGTAGAATATGTCGCCAATGTCGTGTGTGTTTTAGCGATCAAGCTTATGCAAGTATTACCAGTTCTCTTTACAATTGTCCTTCTAGCTGAAGGCGCTGCGAACTGTTTACGTGTTCCACTCTCGCTTCCAATGGAGGACGGCCGGTACAACTACGCGCAGTTAAAATGCAACACGCTTCTTGAACATAACTCGGTACACGAGCAGCAGACTAAACAAATGTACAGTCTGGTGACTCCTTCTTGCATAGAAAAACAGTCGAAATTGACAATAATAATACAAAATATTGTTTTACAGTGAAACAAAACAGCAGCGTCTAAACAAAACATCTGTACGTTTGATTTTTATTTATATTTGCCTGTACATCTACATACATACTCCGCAATCCACTGTAAGGTGCGTGGCGGAGGGTACACTGTACCACTACTAGGCATTTCCTTTCCTATTCCACTCCCAAAAAGAACCAGGAATAAAAAAAAATGCCTATGTGCCTCCGTACGAGCCCTAATTTCTCTTATCTTGTCTTTGTGATCACTACGAGAAATGTAAGTAGGCGGCAGCAAGATCGTACTACACTCAGCTTCAAATTCCGGCCCTCTAAATTTACTTAACAGAAATTCACGAAAAGAACATCGTCTTTCTTCCAGCGATCCCCAATTGAGTTGCCGGAGCATTTCTGTGACACTCGCGCATTGGTCGAACCTACCGGTAACAAATCTAGCTGCTCGCCTCTGAACCGCCTCTATGTCTTCCTTTAAACTGATCTGCTGCGGGTCCGAAACACTTGAGCAATACTCAAGGCGTGGTCGTACAAGCGTTTTATACGCGTTCTCCTTTACAGGTGAAGTACATCTTCCCAAAATTCTCCCAATAAACCGAAGTCGGCTGTCCGCCTTACTCAGAACTGTCCTTACATGTTCGTTCCATTTCATATCGCTCTGCTTTGTTACGCCTAGATATTTGAACGACGCGACTGCATCAAGAAGCTCACTACTAATGCTTTATTCGAATATTATGGGATTGTTTTTCTACTCATGCGCATCACCTTACATTTTTCTACCTTGAGAGCTAGCTGTCATTCTTCGCACCAACTAGAAATATTGTGAAGTCATCTTGTATGCTATTATAGTCAGATAAATACGACACCCTCCCATACAGCACAAAATCATCAGCAAACAGCGGCAAATTACAACTTACTCTGTCCATCAGATCATTTATATAGATAAAAAATAATAGCGGTCCTATCACACTCCCCTGGAGCACGCCTGACGATACACTCGTCTCTGATGAACACTCGTCATCGAGAACAACGTACTGCGTTCTATCATTTAGGAAGTCTTCCAGCCAGTCACAAATCTGTGAACCTATTCCATAAGCTCGTATCTTCGTTAGCAGTCTGCAGTGTGGCACCGCGTCGAACGCCTTTTTGCAGTCGAGAAAAACACAATCCGCCTGTTGCCCTTCATCCATAGCTCGCAAGATGTCATGTGAGAAAAGGGCAAGCTGAATTTCACATTTCCTAAACCCGAGCTGATTCATAGAAAGAAGCTTTTCAGTTTCAAGGAAACTTACTATATTCGAACTGAGAATATGCTCTAAAATTCTACATGAAACTGATGTCAACGATATTGGCCTGTAATTGTGTGCGTCAGTTCTCTTTCCTTTCTTATAAACGGGAGTCACCTGCGCTTTTTTCCAATCACTAGGAACTTTGCGCTGAATTAAAAATTCGCGGTAAATGCAAGCTAAGTAACGAAATAATGAAATGAGAATGTGTAGGCTTCATCTAAAAGGTATTTCTACCTGTGAGAAAGACCTTGCGTGCTGCTAGGTACGTTGATATATATTTCTTTTTTTTATGTTTGTATAGCTTATGGGACTCAACTACGGGGTCATCAGTCCCTAAACTTACAAACTACTTATGAACTACTTACGAACTAGGACGGCACAAATATCCATGCCCGAGGGGGAATTCGAACCCCCGACCGTAGTGGCTGTGCAGACCGTGACTGGAGCGCCTCAGTCCCCTCGGCCACCGCGGCCGGCGTTGAAATTTTCACTCGTTGCATGCAACGTCTGCGCACTCGTACAACACCAGTACGCACAATAAGATTCCTGGTTTAATTTGACTACAACGTTCGCCCTTACACAGCAAATATCGTCAAACAGTTCCTGGCAAAAAATAACGGGCAGTACAACTTAAACATCCACAATACTCTCCTGATCTCAAAAAAATATAATAAGGAAGTTTGTAGAGTAACCTCCCGTCAACAGCGTGGTCATTGGAGACGGAGCTTACGCTTGGTGTGTGTGGGTTGTATGTGGAAGGAAATCGGCAGTGCCCTTTCGAAGGAACCATTCCGGCATGTTCCTGGACTGATTATGGAAAATCACGTTCGATCTCAAAAATACTGAAATGCTTGTAAACCTGTTGGACCAAACTGCTATGTTCATATGTTTGTACACTCCTGGCCATTAAAATTGCTACACCACGAAGATGACGTGCTACAGACGCGAAATTTAACCGACAGGAAGATGATGCTGTGATATGCAAATGATTAGCTTTTCAGAGCATTCACACAAGGTTGGCGCCGGTGGAGACACCTACAACGTGCTGACACGAGCAAAGTTTCCAACTGATTTCTCATACACAAACAGCAATTGACCGGCGTTGCCCGGTGAAACGTTGTTGTGATGCCTCGTGTAAGGAGGAGAAATGCGTAGCATCTCGTTTCCGACTTTGATAAAGGTCGGATTGTAGCCTATCGCGATTGCGGTTTATCGTATCGCATCATTGCTGCTCGCGTTGGTCGCGATCCAATTACTGTTAGCAGAAAATGGAATCGCTGGGTTCAGGAGGGCAATACGGAACGCCGTGCTGGAACCCAACGCCCTCGAATCACTAGCAGTTGAGATGACAGGCATCTTATTCGCTTGGCTGCAACGGATCGTGCAGCCACGTCTCGATCCCGGAGTCAACAGATAGGGACTTTTGAAATACAACCACCTGCACGAACAGTTAGACGACGTTTGCAGCAGCATGGACTATCAGCTCGGAGACCATGGCTGCAGTTACCCTTGAAGCTGCTTGACAGACAGGAGCGCCTGCGATGGAGTAGGCAACGACGAACCTGGGTACACGAATGGCAAAACGTAATTATTTCGGATGAATGCAGATTCTGTTTACAGAATCATCATGATCGCAACCGTATTTGGCGACATCGCGGTGAACGGGCATTGGAAGCGTGTATTCGTCATCGTCATACTGGCGTATCAGCAGGCGTGATGGTATGAGGTGCCATTGGTTACACGTCTCGTTTACCTCTTGTTCACTTCGACGGCACTTTGAACAGTGGCTGTTACATTTCAGATGTGTTACGACCCGTGGCTCTACCCTTCATTCGATCGCTGCGAAACCCTACATTTCAGCAGGATAATGCACGACCGCATGTTGAAGGCCCTGTACGGGCCTTTCTGGATACGGAAAGTGTTAGACTGCTGCCCTGACCAACACATTCTCCAGATCTCACTCCAGTTGAAAACGTCTGGTGGCCGAGTACTGATTTCTCAGAATGTATGCACCCAAATTGCGTGAAAATGTAATTACATGTCAGTTCTACTTTATTTGTCCAATGAATACCCATTTATCATCTGCATTTCTTCTTCGTGTAGCAATTTTAATGGCCAGTAGTGTTTATGTGTGACTTAACTACTGAAAAAAAAAAATTACTTAAACCTACACTAAGGACAACAAAGACACACACAAATGCCCGACGGAGGACTCGAACCTCCGACGGGAGCAGCCGCCTAGTCCGTAGCATTAAGCCTTAGACCACGCGGCTACTTCCGCGCGACCGTCAGACTGTATTCCTATTCCCTCGACTGAAATTTGCTTTGAAAGGAAATAAATTTGACTATATTCCTGAAGACTTGGTGCAAACTTTCTAGGACATGTCTCGCAGAGTTTTGCTGTGCATAGATACAGGAGGTGACTATTTCTAAGGACAGTCAGGTAGCCGTATTCACCGTTCATCTATGTTAATGTTACAGGACTATTCGCCGAACTTTGTCACAGGTTGTAGAAATTCCACCTTATAACGACCTCCATTTTTGTGCTTAGTAAATAAATGTTAAGTCACAATGAAACTTTCACTCTGCAGCGGAGTGTGCGCTGATATGAAACTTCCTGGCAGATCAAAATTGTGTGTCGGAACCGTGAGTCGAACCTGGGACCTTTGCCTTTCGTGGGTAAGCTTTCTACCACTGAGCTATCCCAACACAGCTCACGGCTCCGCCCCACAACTTCAATTCTGCCAGTACCTCGCCTCTTACTTTCCAAATTTCACAGAAGTTCTCCCTGGTTCGAGTCCCGGTTCCGGCACTCAGTTTTAATCTGCCACGAAGTTTCAAATGTTAAGTCGTTTATCTCTCTCGTCTTTCAGACTAGTCAGCTTCAGAGGAGCCGTATTTAACTTCGCATTTTGCTCTTCCTGTTCTTAACCCATGTACGCGCGCAGTGCTGAAAACGACCCAAAAAAGAACGCCTGGACAACAGGCCTCCCGCACAACTCATGTGCCGGGCGGGTGGCATAGATTGCAGATGTTGTTCAGATGTTTGTTAAGCTTATGGGACTTAACTACGGGGTCATCAGTCCCTAAACTTACAAACTACTTATGAACTACTTACGAACTAGGACGGCACAAATATCCATGCCCAAGGGGGGATTCGAACCCCCGACCGTAGTGGCCGTGCTGACGGTGACTGGAGCGCCTCAGTCACCTCGGCCACCGCGGCCGGCTATAGATTGCAGCGTTGGAGATATGTTTCAGCAAATACGTCTTAACCCTTTCTTTCCCAGTGTTGTTCCTGGACAACAACGTATTAACAACTTATTTACACCGTATTTTGTGCATCAATCCTTGAAGTTGCATTTTTTAAAATGAAAAACATGCTTCTAGTACGACAATTTATCGCTTGGTACGGAGTGTAGCCACTTCTGAGGCATTAATCTGTCCGCCTTGGAGGTTGTGTTGCGTTGCCGCCACACTTTTGATTGATTTATCTTGTAAACAAAGTTTAACGGATTTCTTTTCATACTCATGTGGACGACTTCACACTTCTCATTACTTAGAGACAACTGCCAATTTTTACACTATAGTGATATCTTATTCAGATCGTTCTGCAGTTGGTTTTGATCTTCAGATAATTTTACTAGACGATTAATGGCCGCGTCATCTGCAAACAACCTAAGAGAGCTCCTTAGATTTTCCCCTAAATCGTTTATGTAGATAAGGAACAGCAGGGGACCAATAACACTACACTGTGGAACGCCGGATATCAATTCTTTTTCAGTAGATGTCTTACCATGGATTACTACGAACTGTGTCCTATGAGAGGAAATCCCCTATCCAGTCGCAAATTAGGGGCGATATACCATAACCACGCAATTTGATTAAAAGCCATTTGTGAAGTACGGTGTCAAAAACCTTCTGGAAATCAAGAAATACGGAATCGATTTACGAACCCTTATCGATAGCACCCATCACTTCCTGTGAGTAAAGATCTAGTTGAGCTTCGCATGAACGACATTTTGTAAATCCGTGTTGACCTTGGGTCAATAGATCATTCTGTTCGAGATAATTCATGATATCTGAATACAAGATATGTTCCAAAACTCTGCTGCAAATTGACGTTCATGAAATAGGCTGAAATTTTAACGAAGCTAATAAAATGATCAAAAATTGTCTAAAAATAGATTGCCATTTAACTAGCCGAAAACCCGGCGTTGCCCGGGTATTTATTTATTTATCCCAGGCTTGAGTTAGTACTTCTCCTATCCCTTCTCTATCTCTTGGTAAATCTGTCTTTTCTTCTAAAAGCATCTGTGGGAGAATATTTTAAGAAATAAGGCTGTCTTGCATAATGTACTAAATTGTACCTGCAGTATCCAAACAAAGGAAGATAGCAATTAAAATACAAATAATGTCTAAAATTCGTACCATCTTATATTTATTGGTTTATATGTTATACCATTGTATAATTTTTTCGGTATATATTCATTTGTAGAAGTGCTACATGTCTGTAAAATCTGTTGCAAATACATTTAGTAGCAAATAAGTGACAGATCAAAACTTTGTGTACGATCGGGAGGTTTCCCATGAACGTTACTATTTATATGCTTAAGTCTGAAGAACTATGTGGTGTACAGTGTTACAATATCGAAGGTACATTCAAATATATGTGTGTATACTGTCTGTAAAATTCCCTGCGGCTACGGTTTCTAGTGTATAAATTATAAACTGCAACGTCATACTGAATGCCGTAGTCTTAGTCCAGGAACTATAGGCCCTATCGCAAAATCCTTTCTTAGCTGACGTCTTCTACCTATAAACCACATTCCAGCCAAATTCCAGTTTTATAGGTGAAGTAGTTTTCGAGATTTCGTGTTTAGTCAGCGAGTGAGTGGGCGAGTGAACGGTTATTGTATGCAATGTGATGATCCGATATTTTTTTTCTTTTTCCCTTATCTTCTTTTATCAATCCTTCCGTTATTTTTTTACTGCTTTCCCTCTAATTAGGGTTATCCTGTTTGTTCAATAGTTTATTTATTATTATTATTATTATTATTATTATTATTATTATTATTATTATTATTAGCGAATGTCTCCATGGGAGAACAATAAGCAGGTGATTCATCAATATTTCTTAAGGTTCTTCTTATCTTCCCAATATTTCTTCATTTTCTCTCCAAAGGCCTTCTTTCTTTCTTCGGTCCACTTTGGTCGCTATGGTTTTGGTGCCATCTCTGAAGTAAACTTCCACTTGTCAATTTTTCTTCTGAATGTATCTCTGTCTGATGTGTTTGTTATGTCAATTTTTGCTTTTGTCAAATCCTTAACTTCAGTTACCCAGGGTATTGTTGCTTTGTGATGTCACATAGCCCAGTAGACGTTTAGTTAACCTGTTTCCAGGTAATCTGTGTAGGTGTCCAAAAATTTTTCATTCGTCTCTTTCTGATGTGTGTTTCGATATTTGACAGTTTTTCGGTTGTCTCGATGGTCTGTAGTCTGTATCCATCTTGCGTGTATCGTGGTCCCAGAATTTTTCTAATAATTTTTCTCTCTACTTTCTTAATTTCATGTAAATCTAGTTTTCTATTCAGTGAGAGCGTTTCACTAGCATATGTGACTGCAGGTTTGATAACTGTGTTGTAGTGTCTGATTTTAGTTCCTTTTGACAGACATTTTTTGTTATATATGTTTTGAACAAGTCCGAATGCTTTCTTGATTTTCTGTAATCGGTTGTTTTGTGCTGTTTTCTCAGTCCTGTTGGTTCAATAACTTCGCCGACATACTTAAAGTGTTTGGCTCTGTTGATTTCACCATAATTTGTTTTGAGTTTCGGAATATCTCATTTGGAGCAAATAAATTCAGTCTTCTCAAAGGAGATTTGCAGGCCAACCTTCTCTGCACATTCTTTCAGGTTCTCAATTTGTTCTATTGCGGTTTCTTCACTGTCAGTTGTAATTGCTAGGTCATCTGCAAATTCTCAAAAATGTTCCAATGCGTGTCTGCCACAGTTTGCCGACCTTCCTTGAAGGCTTTTACCCAACGCTCCACTGTTCTGTACGGTTCTGAGGGTTTTCAAATGTGGTGCTACAGAAGAATTCTGAAGATTAAGTGGGTAGATCACATAACTAATGAAGAGATACTGAATAGAATTGGGGAGACATACCTTGACTAAAAGAATGGATCGCTTGGTAGGAATCATTCTTCGACATCGAGGAATCGTAAATTTAGCATTGGAGGGAAGTGTGTGGGGTAAAAATCACAGAGGGAGACCACGAGACGCGTATAGTAAGCAGATTCAAGTGGATGTGGGTTGCCGTTATTATGAGGAGATGAAAAGGCTTGCTCAGGATAGAGTAGGGTGGAGAGCTGCATCAAACCAGTGTCCGGAATGAAGACCATAATAATAAATACTTGAATTGGAAGTGGCAGTCTGGCAATGGGAACGGTGTAAAATGGTGTAAAAATTGGCAATTGGCTCTACAGAATGAGAAGTGTGAAGTCGTCCACATGAGTACGAAACGAAATCCGTTAAACTTTGTTTACAAGATAAATCAACCAAAAGTGAAGGCCATAACTAGGAATTACGATTACTTCAGACTTAAATTGCAAAGAACACGTAGATATCTAAAGTCGAACCAGAAACTGCGTTTTATTGGAAGAGTCCTTAAAAGATGCAACAGAACTACAAAGAAACTGCATAGACTACGCTTGTCCGTCCATTTATGGAGTATTGCTGCCCAGCGTGGGATCCTTATCAGGTGGGCTTGACGGAGGACATCGAAAGAGTCCAAAGAAGGGCAGCTCGTTTCGTATTGTCACGATACAGGGGAGACAGCGGTACGGAAATGATACAGGATCTGGGATGGGATGGGAAACATTACAACAACGGTGCTTATCGCTGCGGCGTGGGCTATTTACGAAACTCCAATCGCCGACGTTCTCCTCCGAATGCTAAAATGTATTGTTGACTCTCACCTGCATAGACAGAAATGATCATCAGAATGACATACGAGAAATCAGAGCCCAGAAAGGAGAGATTCAGGTTGTTCTTTCTTCCCGTACGCTATTCGAGAGTGGACTGGGAGACGAATAGTATAAAGGTGGTTCTTGTAGACCGTGATGACACGTCGTGCTGTGCGACCTCTGCCACATCCAGTCTTGATGCAACTCCGTTGTTTCCAGCTTTCCCTCATCCAGCAGTATACGTAACACCCTGAAGATGGCCGAAACGTCGGTGAAATATTTGACATATTGACGATGCGGTCCAATACCCATAATAGTTTCTATCAACATAGAGATAAATTCTTCAGGAGGCTTACGCCGTACAGCAGCTCCGCTGTAGCGGGTAGCCCTACCCCGTCTGCGGCAACAGGCGCGCCGCTGTCAGGACTGGGGCCGCTCTGTTTGCGCGGCGCGCCGCCAGGGCGCAGCAGCGCGGCAACATGGCGGCGGCGGCGGCGTCCGGCCATCCGTCTTGCTGACGCCCGCGCCGGCGACCCGGAGTGCCTTCTGGCGTCGCTGGCGCAAACAGCGCTGATGGCCGCGGCGCACGCCTCTAGGGTTTCCGCGATTAGCCGCAGCAAAAGCGAAAGCGATAGCCACGGCCACCGCTACACCGACGCTCGCCTCTGCCACAGCTCTCCGACCAGAGTTGCGCTCAGCTGCCATGGGGCAGCAGACAACGTGATCCACTGCGGCTGTCCTCGCATAACGTACGCGTTCGACGAGCGCGTCATCTTCCAACGCCGAATCTCGAGTATTCTTTCCATGCGCGTAGCCAGGGATGTGGTTTTATGGGTTCTAAATCTACATGGGATACTCTGCAAATCACATATAATTGCTCAATAGAGGGTTCATCGAACCACCATTATACTGTTCATCTCCCATTCCACTCTCGAATAGCGTACAGGAAGAAACAACACCTGAATCTCTCCTTTCTGGCTCTGATTTCTCGTATGTCATTCTCATGATCATTTCTATCTATGTAGGTGAGAGTCAAAATATATTTTTGCATTCGGAGGAGAATGTCGGCGCCGGCCGCGGTGGCCGAGGGGACTGAGGCGCTACAGTCACGGTCTGCGCGGCCACTACGGTCGGGGGTTCGAATCCCCCCTCGGGCATAGATATTTGTCCCGTCCTTACTTTTAGCTAGTTCAGAAGTAGTTTGTAAGCTTAGGGAATGATGACCCCGTAGTTAAGTCCCATAAGTTCTACAAACATTTGAACATTTTGAGAATGTTGGCGATTGGAGTTTCGTAAGTAGCCCACGCCGCAGCGATAAGCGCCGTTGTTGTAATGATTCCCATCTCAGATCCTGTATCATTTCCGTAACGCTGTCTCCCCTGTATCGTGAAAATACAAAATGAGCTGCCCTTCTTTGGACTCTTTCGATGTCCTCCGCCAAACCCACCTGATAAGGATCCCACACTGGGCAGCAATACTCCAAAAATGGATGGACAAGCGTAATGCATGCAGTTTCTTTTGTAGTTCTGTTGCATCTTTTAAGGATTCTTCCAATAAAATGCAGTTTCTGGTTCGCCTTTCCCACGATATTATCTACGTGTTCTTTCCAATTTAAGTCTGAAGTAATAGTAATTCCTAGGTATTTTGTGGAGTTATGGCCTTCACTTTTGATTGATTTATCTTGTAAACAAATTTTAACGGATTTCGTTTCGTACTCATGTGGACGACTTCACACTTCTCATTCTGTAGAGTCAATTGCCAATTTTTACACCATTTTACACCGTTCCCATTTCCAGACTGCCACGACCAATTCAAGTATTTAATATTATGTTCTTCATTCCGGAGACTGATGTGATGCAGCTCTTCACCTTACTCTATTCTGAGCAAGCCTTTTTATCTCCTCATAATAACAGTAACCCACATCCATTTCAATCTGCTTACTATATGCGTCTCTTGGTCTCCAGCTGCAATTTTTACCCCACACACTTCCCTCCAATGGTAAGTTTACGATTCCTCGATGTCGAATGATTCCTACCAAGAGATCCCTTCTTTTAGTCAAGGTATGTCAAAAATTCCTTTTCTCCCCAATTCTGTTAAGTATCTCTTCATTAGTTATGTGATCTACCCACCTAATCTTCAGCATTCTTCTGTAGCACCACATTTCAAAAGCCTCTATTCCCTTCCCGTCCACACTGTTCATCGTCCATGTTCCATTCCCGTACAAGGCAACACTCCACACAAATGCCTTACACTTAAATTAATATCCGATGGCATTCTGCATTTTATATCGTCTGTACTACGACCGTCATATGTTATTTTACTACCCAAATAACAAAACTCATCTATCACCTTCATTGTTTCGTTACCTAATCTAATTCCTTCAGCATCGCCTGATTTTCTAAGACCGCATTCCATTATTTTTGTTTTGTTCTTGTTAATGTTCATTTTATACGCTCTCAAGTAACCATTGCAAGTTTGTTTCAAAGATCTTAAGTTTGTAGATATACAACTGTGAAGGAAGACTAGTGCTCTGGTTTATAAATAATCTGAGAGCATTATTATAATTCGAGTTGTGGTGTAAGTTCCTGACAGATAAAATATGTGACAATATAATAAATTATGACATTATCCTGAGAAATATAAATTTAAATAATAGAAATTAGCTGAAAAAATTGAGCAAAACTTATCTTAAACAGGTCAAATGTCTGGAAACATGGAAGCATTGTGAATATATGTTAATATTTTATCTGGTTAAATTGAACTAGAAAATATTATCTTAAACAGGTCCAATTTTGCAACATGGAAGTGTGTGACACAAATGGAACATCTGTAAATAAGTGTTAAAATTTTATCTGGTTAAACTATGGTTACTAGTAAAATAAGGCATTACCTGGTATAAATTGTAATGCCTTATTTTACTAGTAACGATAGTTCGATTTACTGTCACGAAAGAAAGAAAAGATGGATCAGATCACAGAAACAGGAAAAGATCGTATCGAGGATGGCCGCGGTGGAGTAGCCGAGCGGTCTAAAGCGTCTCGCTGCGGAGCGTGCGGTTGCTCGCCGTCGGAGGTTCGAGTCCTCCCTGGGGCATGGTTGTGTGTGTTGTCCTTGGGTTAGTTTCCCTTAGTTTAAGTAGTTTGTAAGCTACGGACTGATGACCACGCAGTTTGGTCCGATAGATTTACAAACATTTATTTCGTATCGAGGATGAAATGAAGAGACTTAATAAAGAATTATAACTACTAAAAGGAAAAAAATCTACTCTTAATAGCTGTACACAATAAGCTGAGGACGAAAAATAATTTTTGGCTCGTGCGTTAACGAACGTAAGAGAATCGACAAAAGTGACGTCTAAAATAGCATCAAATTTTGCAATAAGTCTTTACAAACACACAAAATGATACGTCAAACCTAAGAAGAGTACCATATTTGCGGCATAAAGATACAAGTAAAGATTTTCTTCATAATATCCGTAAGTACGTATAAAAAAATGTTCAAATGTTTGTTAAGGTTATGGGACTTAACTACGGTGTCATCAGTCCCTAAACTTACAAACTACTTATGAACTACTTACGAACTAGGACGGCACAAATATCCATGCCCGAGGGGGGATTCGAACCCCCGACCGTAGTGGCCGTGCTGACCGTGACTGGAGCGCCTCAGTCACCTCGGCCACCGCGGCCGGCAAGTACGAATATGATGTAACTCTGTACAACGTTGCCGAATGCGATGTTCAAAATATTTTTCTAAACAGAGAGCTTTTGTGATTGATTAGGTTCCAGTAATACTGAGAATTTTATAAAATTTAAAACGGACTGAAAGATGAGTTCTCTTAACTTTTGGGTTTATTGGACACGTATGTTAAGGGGAGCCGTAACCTATGTTTTATTTCTGTGATTACTATAAACACAGTATACGAGGTTCAACGCCGTTTTAAGTACTTGGTAATATTTAGTGTTTGTGTAGAGATGCTAATATCGAACCAATAAGTCGTTATACTCGCTCTGCTTCCGCTTCTCGACAGTGACGTCACACGGAGGCAACCGATCGCTGCCGAATGCACTGGTCCAGCCATCTCCCGCCGAACGTTCGAGTCCTCCCGCGTGCTTGGGAGTAAGTGTGTGTGTGTGGGTGTCTCTTTTTTTTTTTTTTTTTTTTTCCTTAGTAAAAGTTAGTTTAAGCAGTTTGTAAGTCTAGGGACCGGTGACCATAACAGTTTGGTCCACCAGATTTACAAATCTGCAAATCAGCTTCTCATATTTTTGAAAACATTTTTGTTCCACTTATGGGAAACAGCTATCTTAATTTAAATTTGTATATAAACAACGATCTAGAGTACAAGTATTTTTTTTTCGACTAGTTTTGGTTTTATTTAAACCATCTTCAGGAGACTTGGAGCCTTCTAGTGCTTCACTAGACGCACTAGAAGGCTCCAAGTCTCCTGCCAGCTCCACAACATCAATGGAGCTTAATTTCCTGAAGATGGTTTAAATAAAACCGAAACTAGTCGAAAAAAAATATAAAACAATATTTGCACTGCAGACTGTTGCTTATATACAAAATCAGCTTCTGTTGTATGCTTTCAGCAGTTTTCCTATTATTTTCTAATTAAGCTGTTTGAGGTATTGTACATGAGCGCCTTCACCGTATTAACTTCATAATAAGCCCATGTGGTGTCCTAGTGAATACCGATTAAAAAAATACTAACTGTGCTGTACTCTTACTTGGACTGAAACTTGTTGCACTATTAAATACTGAATTATGATATCCTTTTCATTGCTAGAGTGCATTAGCCACAGAACTGATTTTAATAAAATATTTAAGGCTTTATATTTTCGTAAGTATTACGTAAAAAGTTGATGAAACAGTATATTGAAAAATAGTAGAATGAAAGGTTTCACTAACCACTGGCTAGACTCAGTCTGTAATAATTTCAAGCCTGAGAATTGCCTATCAGTATTATAATTGTTTTTAACTGAAGATCTGTCCACACCACAATACAGAAAAAGACTTACATGAATCCCTTCAGTTTTGTCCGTAGACCTACTTACGTAAATGTTATTAAGTTCTTAATCATTACAATCTATTCCACCGCCGTCCAGGATCGTCGTCCATTGTGAAAAATAATTCTTGAAAGTCTATTTTATTTCAACACCCGTCCCTGAATCATATAATAATAGAACTAGAATTGACTATGAAATGGCGACCGGCGACTGCAGTACAGCGGCCGATGTTGGAGATGCTGCAACTGGACCTGAAATCCTGAAAATGCTTGAAATATTTGTATGTCTGCTGTTACTGTGAAGAACACGATATACTATTTAACATTTCTATTGAAAATTATATCTAACATTTTACAATCATTTAACAGACCTTGATAACTATTGTTGAGAAAAAACAATCTAACAGCGACTCTCACAATATTATGATAATATCGTCCTTTCAGTTCACGACATGACACGTACAGAAACAAGACAAGACGGATTACACATTGTACAATTCTATAAATAGCACTCGAACAAAGAGCTTAGATAACATTCACGACGATATTAAAATTTCTTTGTTGTAAAAAAAGTCATTGTCGTCCTTGGTAACGCTTTATCTTTGACATGACTGCACTTATGTTTTTAACAATGATCTCTATACAACACATGCATACATTACTAGACTGCCAATGCCGTATACAGTATCACTGGTGTCAGTGAAGTCTCGCCGCCATATTTCTATACTATAACGTGCGAGCAGTCGTGTGAGTTATTACAGAAAACAGTCGTAAAAATACGGATGAACTGGCGTAACTATGCTGTCCTTAGAGTTTTGACGTCTACGAAATTCGTGTTTTGTATATGGCGGAAATTTTTTAAGCTTGAGTAAGCTTCATCACATACAGTAATGAGTTGCACTGATTTGCTATTATTATTAATCTGTTACCAATTTCATTCAACTTCGGATTTTCTTTCAGTAGTAATGTCATTATAAAAGTGTTGTCATAGTGGATGACACGTACCCTTGTTCTGTTGAGAGTTCTTACGAAATCGATACTCTGCTTTGACGCACACACTAATGAGTCGCATTTCCTGTTTTTATTAATCTGTTTCCAGTTTCGATCAACTTCGGCTTTTCTTTTAATAGTATGACCGTTATAAATGTGTTATTTGTCGTGGATAACACACAGCTTTATTCTTGTTAGTGTGTTTCAGATAGCTACTTCTGCTTTAACTGTACGTAACGGTAAAATTTTACCTATCATCCCGCCGACCTCTCATGATCATGTTGGCAACACAACAAAATGGTAGAAAGTCTTTTCCTAGTTGTTAAAGTTTAACCGTACATAACATGCTCTTCTCATAACACGATTCGAAAATGTGGAAGTGTTAGCTCAAATGAAAATCATGTTCAAACCAACTAGTAAAGCTTACGTCACATCGTGTCAGAATACCATAGTAGTGGGTACCATACGGAAACTTTTTGACGTTAGGTGAGGCAAGATGGCGGCGTCAAACTTCAGTCACAGAAGCAAGTTTGCCAGTCTAGTAATGTATGTCTGTGCTATACAGATTGAATGTATTACTCTGGTGTGTGAGCATAGAATTGCAGCGTGCCTGCACATCCAGATGTTTTGCGCACGATTTCGATTATTTATTTATTTATTTATTTATTTATTCGCCTTTATCTGTTTTCACTGATTCATGCTCCGCTTCTTTTTCTTTGATTCCGATGACAAAAATCAATTATATTTAAGATTTGTAACGTATCTTTATAACGATCGTTTACGACGGAAGTGCATTTTAATGTCTTCTATATTTCCTATCTTACTTATAGGATTCTGATGGCTTTTGTCGACCGTATCCTCGTTTAATGATTCGACGCTGCCAGACTGTGGCTAGCGAGGGTTTTAATTTAACTTATCTGATGTGATATTTTAAATTCAGTTAGCATTCTATTAATTTTTAGTAGGATTGTGATAGCTAAGATTGGGCTTTTGAGTTTTATGCTCCACATTTAATTTATTGGGTTGAGAATAAAATCCGCCACCTGACACATTAAAGATCGTATTATTTATTAATGACAAGGTCGGTTTAGGACTTGTGCCCATATTCATGTGCTTAAAACATCCACAATTTTACGTCTGTAGCGTGTTATTGGAGTTCACAGTTTGAAAACAAATTATTTGGTATTAATAATAGTGAAAACCAATTGCAGGTGGCGAAATTATAGGAACAAAAACACTGTTTACTTACATTTAATATTGTATCTTCGATACAATTGATTTCGCTGTTATTAATACGAAATAATTCTTTTTCAAACAGTGAACTCCACCGACATGCTTCACACGTAAAATTCTGAATGTTTCAAGCACCTGAAGATGAGCACAAGCCCGAAACCCGTCGTGTAATAAATAAATAAGATTACCTGACATAGTCGGGTTTGCAGGCGATTTTATCAAAATAAAAAGCCAAGATCGCACACTAATAATTTATTAAATGACGACAGGTTTCGGTACACTGTGTCAGCATCATCTGGTCACATATGTGTTATAACCTGGTCATCTTGTTAAAAAAATTGGGTATAAAATAACAAGTGCAACACTGCACTTAGTCGCTACATAAAAATACAGAAGTTAAAAACATGACAGCTTACAAAATACTTGAGTATTTTGTATTGAGTGTATTTTGTAAACGGTTAAGTTTTTAAATTCTGTATTTTTATATAGCGAGTAAGTGCAATGGTGCACTTGTTATTTTATACCCAATATTTTTAACAACATGACCAGCTTATAACATATATGAGACCAGATGATGGTGACACAGTGCACCGAAACCGGTTTTCATTTAATAAATTATTAATGTGCGATCTTGGCTTTTTATTTTGAAAACTATAAAATAAATAATACGATCTTTAATGTGACCGACTGCGGTATTTATTCTCAACCCTGCATTTAGGAACAGTCAAGGAGCTCAAACACGTCCACCATGGACAAAAGACATTTCATTTATTTTCCATACTTTCTGAGGATGCCCCACAAGGGTGAAACGCGTCAAAAATAAATAAGAAAAAGTTGCATTCACGACTGTCTTTTATTACTAAACAGTCTAATTGGTTGCTGCACCAGCCGGCCTTAATGGAGTGGGGAGTATTTTCTGAGGTTTACAAACATTTGAAACATTTCATTTCGCATGTTTCACTCCCCCTTCAAAGCCGCCAGTATATGTGAGTTCTCCACTTTGGGTCGTATGAATAAAAAAGAGCAGGAGCTCCAGAGAATCGTTATACGTTCTGAAAGCTGGCTGACGCCTGAGATAGGTTCAGCCGAAATTTTCTCAAAGGGCCAAATGGTCTTCAGAAAGGATAGAATAAATAAAAAAGGGGGTGGTGTGTTTATTGCTGTTACTAACGGTTTATCCGGCAGCGAAATTGAGACAGTTACTTCCTGTGAGTTGGTCTGGGTAGAGGGTATTCCTGACAACCGGAATAAATTAATAATTGGATCTTTTTATCGGCCCCCTGACTCAGACGATGCGGTTGCCGAAATGTTCAAAGAAAGCTTGAATCATATTTCAAATAGGTATCCGAAGCATACTGTTATAATCGGTGGCGACTTTAATTTAACTTCGACATGTTGGCATAATTACGCATTCAAAACCGGCGGCAAATATAAAACATCGTCCGAACTAGTTCTGAAAACTACTTCGAACAGTTAGTTCATGAACCCACTAGAATAGTAAGTGGTTGCGAAAATACCCTTGATCTCCTAGCAACAAATAATCCGGAGATAGTAAAGAGCATCAAAACAGATACAGGGATTAGCGAACATCGAGTTGTAGTAGCGAGACTGAATGTCGAAATGCCCAAATGCACCAAAAATAAACGAAAAATATATCTATTCAATAACGCAGATAAAAATTCGCTTCACGCTTTCCTGAGTGATAGACTTCAGTCTTTCAAAACTAAACATGCGAGTGTAGATCAGTTGTGGCTTACTTTCAAAGACATAATATCAGTAGCATTCGAGAGATTTATACCAAATAAATTAATAAAAGAGGGGGCTGACCCCCGTGGTACACAAAACAGGTCAGATCACTGTTTCAGAAACAAAGAAAAACGCATTCAAAATTTAAAAAGACACAGAATCCACAAGACTGACAATCTTTCACTGAAACTCGCAACCTAGCGCGGACTTTAATGCGAGAAGCCTATAGTAGTTACCACAACGAAATACTGTCTCGTAATCTTGCAGAAAATCCAAAGAAATCCTGATCATATGTGAAGTACACTAGCGGCAAAACACAAACAATACCTTCACTACGCGATAGCAATGGTAATACTACAGATGACAGTACTGCTAAGGCAGAATTACTAAACACAGCTTTCCGAAATTCTTTCACCAAAGAAGACGAAGTGAACACTCCAGTATTCAATCCAAGAACAGCTGCCAGCACGCGAAACTTAGAAGTAGATGTTCCTGGAGTAGTAAAACAAGTCACTAAACAGAAATAAATCTTCCGGCCAGATTGTATACCAACTAGATTCGTCTCAGAGTTTGCTGATGCAATAGCTCCGTACTTAGCTATCATTTACAACCGATCACTCAGCGAAAGATCCGTACCCAAAGACTGGAAAGTTGCCCAAATTACTCCAATATTCAAGAAAGGCAATAGGAGTGATCCCCAAAATTACAGGGCTATCTCATTGACGTCGATTTGCAGTAGGATTTTGGAACATATACTTTGTTCGAATATTATGAACTACCTCGAAGAGAACGACCTATTAACCAGTAGTCAACACGGATTCAGAAAGTATCGCTCTTGCGAAACACAGCTTGCCCTTTATTCACATGAAGTGTTAAGTGCCATCGACAAGGGATCTCAAATCGATTCCATATTGCTGGATTTCAGAAAGGCTTTTGACACTGTACCCCACAAACGGCTTCTTATGAAATTGCGTGCTTATGGAATATCTCCCCAATTGTGCGATTGGATTCACGATTTCCTATCAGAAAGAATACGGTTCGTTGTAATTGACTGTAAGTCATCGAGTAAAACAAAATTGATATCTGGCGTTCCACAGGGAAGCGTTATAGGTCCATTACTCTTCCTCGTGTTTATAAACGATTTAGGAGACAATCTGAATAGCTCCCTTAGACTGTTCGCGGATGATGCTGTCGTTTATCGGTTAGTGAAGTCGACAGAGGATCAAAAGCAACTGCAAAGCGATTTAGACAAATTTCTACATGGTGCGAAAATTGGCGATTGACACTACATAAAGATAAGTGTGAAGTAATACACATGACCAACAAAAGAAATCCACTGAACTTCCATTACGCGATAAATCAGTCAAACCTTAAGGTCGTAGATTCTACCAAATACCTAGGAGTTACAATTACGAACAACTTAGGCTGGAGAGAACACATAGAAAATATTGTGGAGAGGGCGAACCAAAGGTTACGTTTGATTGGCAGAACGCTTCGAAGATGCACCAGCTCCACCAAAGACACTGCCTACATCACACTTTTGCGTCCTCTCCTGGAGTACTGTTGCCCCTTGTGGGACTCCTACCAGGTGGGACTGACGGAAGATATTGAGAAGGTTCAGAGAAGGGCAGCTCGTTTTGTTTTATCACGTTGCCGGGGGAAAGCGTCAAGGAAATCTTGCACGAATTGGGGTGGAAATCATTAAAAGAAAGACATTCATTGCGGCATGATCTGTTTGCGAAGTTTCAATCACCGACTTTTAGTTCTGAATGTGAAAATATTTTGCTAGACCCACCTACTTAGGGAGACATGACCATCCCAATAAAATAAGAGAAATCAGATCGAAAACGGAACGATTTAGTGTTCTTTCTTCCCGCGCGCTATTAGAGAATGGAACGGTAGAGAAAAGTTATGAAAGTGGTTAATGAACCCTCTGCCAGGCACTTTAATGTGATTTGCAGAGTATCTATGTAGCTGTAGATGTAGAAGATTCTCAGAGCAAAAGAACGTTCTTTGCGTAAGTTCTCAATTTCGTATGAATAAAAACTTCGAATCATATGCTCTGAGCAGGTAGTTCATTTTCGCTGCCTCCTCTCCTTCTTGAGTAAGTTGTCCGTGTGTCATATCCGGCATAGAATAGCTGTTCGATCATACATTTCTTTCAGATAGCTTAATAAGGCAAATTATTAAGTGTACAAATATGGAGTAGGCATCTACGTCTTCAGGAAGAACTGTACCATGTTTAGATATTAGTTTGTTATGAACCAGCATATTATTAAGACTAAATGTGCACTTTTTACGAAAATGTATTCTTCTGACGATACAAAATTTTCGTTACGCGAGAAACTATTTTTGTTAATGAAGTTGGGTTAGCACAATTTACGAACGAAATTTTAAGACTATATAACATATTCATCTGTTTCAACGTGGAATGCTGTCGGAGTTTTTTTAACATGAGATAGGCCTACTTGTTAAATATGACACCTAATGATCTGCTCATAAGTGTTAGAATATGTGATTTTTTTTACAAGAAACAGGCTGCTAGGTATGTAATTAATCATCTATTAATTTTCCTGTCGTGTCTATTTACTTCCAACACTACAAAAGTTACGATTATGAAGTCAGAAAACGCATCTTGAATAGGCCGACCGGTTTGGATAGAAACAATACTTCAGTAGGCCTACCTGGTATTGCAGCAATATTTATTTTGTGATAGAAACTGTGAAGTATTGGTATGCATTGTATGTGGAACTAACATCATAAGGCCTTACTAATAGACCCGATTTAAAAACAATATTGCCGGCCGCGGTGGCAGAAGGGACTGAGGCGCTCCAGTCACGGTCTGGACAGCCACTACGGTCGGGGGGTTCGAATCCCCCCTCGGGCATGGATATTTGTGCCGATCTTAGGATAAGCTAGTTGATAAGTAGTTTTTACGTCTAGGGACTGATGACCCCGTAGTTGTCCGATAAGCTATACAAAGAAACAAAAAAACAATATTATTTTGCTATGTATCTGTACCAGTTTACAACTGTAAATATACACTCCAAACAAATGGGTAAAACACGCAGCTGAATCCACTCGTGTCATTTGTATGTCGGTAATGAAAACATTCCTCTTGTTAAACTGCAAGTTTGCTTCCTTCCTTCTTACATCACTCTCGTCACTATATAAAATGCTCTAAGTATCACATTCACGATTTTTCTGAAGGAAGCTACTCGTAAACAAAATATAATTTGCTCAAATGTTTTATAGCTTATGGGACTTAACTACGGGGTCATCAGTCCCTAAACTTACAAAGTAGTTATGAACTATTTACGAACTAGGACGGCACAAATATCCATGCCCGAGGGGGGATTCGAACCCCTGACCGTAGTGGCCGTGCAGACCGTGACTGGAGCGCCTCAGTCCCCTCGGCCACCGCGGCCGGCTGCTTAGGCTTAAATCAATATTCGATGTTAACAAATTACTCAGTTTCAAAAATACTTTTCTTCCCATTGCCATTCTGCATTTTATATCCTCTGTACTGCGACCATCATTTGTTATTTTACTGCTGAAGTAACGAAACTCATCTACCTCCTTTATTGGTTCGTTACCTAATCTAATTCCTTCAGCATCACCTGATTTTCTTAGAGTGCACTCCATTAGCCTAGTTTTGTTCTTGTTAATGTTCATCTTATATGCACCTTTCAGCACACTGTCCATTCCGTTCAACTGCTCTTCCAGGTCCTTTGCTGTCTCTGACAGAATTACTATGTCGTCGGCAAAACGCAAAGTTTTTCATTCTTCCCCCTGAACTTTAATTCATTCACCAAATTTCTCCTTGCTTTCCTTTAAAGCAGATACTCCGTTTTCTCGATACGGGCCTTTGGCTCAGTCACCACGCCTCCTCCGCCAGTGTTCTCGGTTCATCTGTGCCGTCGGCAGCCTGCGCTCGCTAAGCCTCTGGGCAGCTGGACGCTAAGCCGTCCCTGGAGCCGGCTTATTTGTTTTCGGCATTGTCTCCGCTGCTGACCCCTGTCCGGCCTGATTCAATATCGCCGGCTAGGGTCACTCCCCCGCGGTGACGTCACACGCTCCCACCGGGCCCAGCACAAACACGGCCGTTGCGTGCCGTCTGCCCCTCCTGTCCAGAGGGTCAACCCTTCACCGGCCGCACCTGCCAAGGACGCAGTGGGGGCGGATTCTACTCGGGTGACGCACCAAAGTGTTACCCGTCCCTCGTGGACCTACAGGCTGTTTCACGACGAATCTCTACACAGGCTGAAGCGAAATTCGCGCGTCGGCCGCGGTGGCCGACAGGATGAGGCGCTCCAGTCACGGTCTGCACGGCCACTACGGTCGGGGGTTCGAATCCCGCCTCGGGCATGGATATTTGTGCCGTCCTTAGTGTTAGCTACTTCATAAGTAGTTTGTAAGTTTGGGGACTGATGACCCCACTGTCTCATAAGCTTTACAAACATTTGAAAATTTTTGAAATTCGCGCACTCGGATTTCGCAAGCACTATTTCTCCAGCAAGCAAAGAATAACACAGAGGCTATACCGCCTATATCGACGTACAGGCCACAGGCTAAAGGCTAGTTTACACGACGGCACTAGGTTTCATGAAACTGCGCTACTGGCCATTGCGCATGCGCGGCAGGCGTTCGCGCAAGCCGGCCGCGGTGGCCGAGGGGACTGCGGCGCTCCAGTCACGGTCTGCACGGCCACTACGGTCGGGGGTTCGAATCCCCCCTCGGGCATCGATATTTGTGCCGCCCTTAGGATTATCTAGTTTGTAAGTAGTTTGTAAGTTTAGGGAGTGATGACCCCGTAGTTAAGTCCCATAAGCTATACAAACATTTGAACATTTTTCGTTCGCGCAACTCGTTGGCGAAACTAAAAAGTTTCGGCACCTTCCAACTGTGGCGAAAATGATTGCGTGTGTTTTTAGGTTAGGTTATAACCAATACAGAACAAAACACAACATAAAGGGGGTAACGAAAGAAATAATTCGGTTTTTGAACAAAGATGGGATGAAAAGGTGTTTGTGCGATTTTAAGCAGCGGCTTGTTAGTGCTCTTGAAGCAATTATTCCTGAATTAAATATTGATGGGTTGTCGATTAGTGATTTGCAGACTAAAATACCTTCAATTCCAAATACTTATTCAAACGAACTATGGCAATTTTGGATTTCGAAATACGGTACTTGACAAGAAACGTAATGCAATTTGTAATTTCAGGTCTGGTAACAATGCTTCACGCATAACAGTATCTTGTTTCTTTACTGCATTATTAATTCTATTCGTGAGGATCGTGGGCTGCTCTCGTGACATTCTAAGTCCATTAAAATAACTTCTAGCGTCTTCAATGACAATTTATTTCAGCAAGGTCGCCGAGCAACCGAGATGACTTCTTTTTTTTAATCCATTCACGAACCCAAACACGTTTCTTATTCTTTTTGTGTTTAGTCTTATGCAGCGACTTCACACAGAGGGGCAACAGCTCCGCCACAACTCTTACAGCTACCAAAACTTTCATTCTACGGCGACTACGGCACTCACAAAACAACGAAACTGAAGTGTATAGTATTGGCGCCGTGTCTACAGACAGACACGAAACCAGTTGCGCGCAACTCATTTCATGAAACGAGTGTCGCAACCTAGTGTCGTCGTGTAGACTAGCCTTAACGTACCAGTCACGACACCCGAGCGAATTTCTGTTATCCGCTGCGATCGTAGCGCCCCAGCCAGCAGGGGACACTACTGAGTTGGAGGTATCTCGTGAATTGTGTCGCGTTACTTGCAGCTTGTATTCGTTTTTTGTGATGGTTTTTTGAACCGGGAACGCTTACAACGCAATTAATTGCACCAACAACCAGAAAACCACATTTATCATTTTTCAGATTTCCTAAGGACCCTCAAGGGTTTGTAATATAATCCTATTTCTGAAATGTTTTCATTACGAATCGCCTGACATATAAATTTAATTATGATTCTTTCCATCTTTTCAGGAGTATAAAATGGCCCATAAATTGCAGAAGAAAAGATCTGCTGAAGAAACCGTTTACTTGTACAATAATATGACATAATGTTCGTTGCACTTCGAACAAAACCAGTTCATAAACACAGACAGGAAGAAACTGCCAGAATGAAACTTTGCAGCGGAGTGTGCGCTGATATGAAACTTCCTGGCAGATTAAAATTGTGTGCCGGAACCGGGACTCGAACCTGGGACATTTGGCCTTTTGCGGGAAAGCGCTCTACCGACTGAGCTATCCCGACACGACTCACGATACCGCCTCACAACTTTACTTCCGCCAGTACCTCGCCTCCTACTTTCCAAACTTCACAGAAGCTCTCCTGCGAAACTTCAAAGACTAGCACTTCTGGAAGAACATATCTTTTTTCAACATAACACCGACCGAAACATGATTTGTGGCCGAAAGCGTAACCGAATATTTCGCTCCTCTTCTAGTTTCGGACAAAACCGAAATTGTAACCGATACATTCGTAATTATGTTAAAATTTCTGTATACCGGGTGATCAAAAAGTCAGTATAAATTTGAAAACTTAATAAGTCACGGTATAATGTAGCTAGAGAGGTACAAATTGACACACATGCTACGAATGACATGGGGTTTTATTAGAACGAAAAAAAGTTCAAAAATGTCCGACAGATGCCGCTGGTCAACAGAACGTCAGTGACTGCTTCCGTGACGGGCGAGAGGTACGCCGATATGTTACAGAATGGCATCATCCCCAGCCTGGCTGATAAACACCTGGAAGGTACGATTTTTATGCAGGATGGCGCTCCACCCCATATTGCTAGACGCGTGAAAGATCTGTTGCGCGCGTCGTTTGGTGATGATCGTGTGCTCAGCCGCCACTTTCGTCATGCTTGGCCTCCCAGGTCCCCAGATTTCAGTCCGTGCGATTATTGGCTTTGGGGTTACCTGAAGTCGCAAGTGTATCGTGATCGACAGACATCTCTAGGGATGCTGAAAGACAACATCCGACGCCAATGCCTCACCATAACTCCGGACATGCTTTACAGTGCTGTTCACAACATTATTGCTCGACTACAGCTATTCTTGAGCAATAATGGTGAACATATTGAGTATTTTCGGTACAGAAAATCATCTTTGCTTTGTCTTAGTTCGTTATGCTAATTATTGCCTTTCTGATCAGATAAAGCGCCATCTCTCCGATATTATTTGAACTTTTTTTCGTTCTAATAAACCCCATGTCATTCCAAGCATGTGTGTCAATTTTTACCTCTCTATCTACATTATTCCGTTAATTGTTAAGCTTTCAAATTTATACTTACTTTTTGGTCACCCAGTATTTACGTTACACGACAAATAACTAGTTTTTCCAGATTTTTCAAGATCCACTCCCTGTACTAAGCGTTGTTCAGTGGCGTATGTCTAATTGAGTCCGTAGAAGGTGACATGGGAGGCGAACAGCTTTAGACAAACTGACGGTACTATTATTAAAGTACTTCCAAATTGGGCCACAATACAAAATAAGCAGAAAGTAATCATTTGTTTGCTTCCATAAGTAGCCTCTACGATTATCTTCTTGAGAGCGCTAGCTTCATGTTGCCAACATCATCACCTTATTTTTTTTTTTTTTTTTTTTTTTTTTTTTCCTTGTTTGGAATTTTCAAGAAACTTTACATAACTCCTTTTTGTCATTCCTGAACGCAAAGCAGCTACAGTAAGTGCTTTATTTCGAAAAATAAAGTCACAGTTCCGACTAATAGCATGATTGTTGTCAACAGAAGTTTACGCAAGCTGAACAGGAGAAGACGTTCAAAGCAAGAGTACAAACATATTAGCAATTGCTAAGCATTGCCAGGTAGACTAGATGACGCGGTGAACTTCGTATCAGACTTACCTCTTAATATAAACAATATTAATTTAAATCATATGTATTTTAGACTAGTATGGGGTTACGATACACAGATTACGTGGTTAGAATTTTGCGACTTTCCTTTTTAACTGTACTTTTTTTTTCTTTTACTGAAAACAGTTCCAAGACCATAATGAAGAAAACAAAATAAGAATTACCCCTCTCCGTCATGCGAATAGTACGCTATAGTGCTGAATTCAATCAGAAAGACATTGAAAAACGCACTTTCATTTTTTCTCAAATTTTTCAATTTTCCAGTAGATTTTCAAAATAAATTATTTCCTACAAACCTAGTCCTGTCACACCATACTCAAGTGTTGCTCTTACAACCATGTAGCAAATAATTTTTATTCATAGAAAAAAAATAGCTTTCGGCTTTTCCTAATTTTTCCTACTTTCCAGGCGACTTTTCCAAATTTTTATTTGATGCGAACTTTCCTCTTGCTTTCAACATAAAATGTACAAAATATTGTCGCAATTGGAGGAACGGTATTGATAGCTCACTGGAAAAAAGCAGTTTCAGTTTTTTTCCGATTTTCCTCTTTTCCGGACAACTTTTCCATATTTTATCACCGTTTAAATCTTCCCTGGACTTACACGAATATTTCAAGACTAAAATTAGCCAAATCGTTTCAGCCGTTCTCGAGTTTTACCAAGACTAACGAACAAGTTACATATATTGTACTGCCAAAACTTTCAATTCGATGCCCTTGGCTCCCCTTTGTGTGCTATTATCAGTGTTTCTGAGTGTACTACTTGTCTGTGGTCCCCCCACGAAAAAAGGCACCAATGCAAGTTTTCTTTTAATTTTATTTTTATTTTTTTAAGTTCTTTATTATAATCTCATACAACATAATCCATCAGCTCTGACTAAATGGGTCCTTGTAGTTTACGATAATGTTACTGACTTATTATTATTATCCACTGGAATCCACTGGTCAACTACTGGAACTATTTATCTACAAACTACAGTTAGCTACTTATCCTATTATACTACATGCTGCAGCGTCACAAGTTGTGCCACCATGGATATAAACATGCATTTTCGCTGTCCAAATAGCCGAGCCAAACCCGGCAAGCGCGCCCCTGGTATTGGGCACGCCGATATGTCACTGCAGACCCCAATTTACCATGATACGTCTGTTCTTGGAACTGACGTTTCTGATGGTCCGCAGCTATAAATGTTAAATATACATTCATTACTTCGCAATTTGCGATAATTTCCGACTTTAGCTGTCATTCTTCAGCTGATCAATCATTTTGTAACATATGAAAATTTGTGCCGGACCGGGACTCGAACCCGGGTCTCTCGCTTTTCGCGAGCGGCCGCCTTAACCACTCGAACTCCCGGACACGCTCCCCAGCCAGACCCAAACTTCCATATGTGAGCACTAAGGGAAGTAGACAACGAAACCATCTGAGTGCCAAAGTCTGAATCAACATAGCAGGTGTGAGATGTCATTTGGAATATTTCATCCTGATACTGGTCGTCAGTGTGCCATCAGCTCTCATGTTGAGTGCCAAAGTCGCGATACCCACAGGGAACAATCATTTTGTAACATATGAAAATTTATGCCGGACCGGGACTCGAACCCGGGTCTTCCGCTTTCGCGAGCGGTCGCCTTAACTACTAGGCCACCCGAACACGCTGCCCGGCCAGACCAAAACTTCCATGTGCGAGTACTAAGGGAAGTAGACAACTGTAATGTATGGAAGTTTGGGTCTGGCCGGGGAGAGTATCCGGATGGCTGAGTGGTTAAAACGGCCGCTCGCGAAAAGTGGGAGAGCCGGGTTCGAGTCCCGGTCCGACACAAATTTTCATATGTTACAAAATGATTGGCCAGCTGAAGAATGACAGCTAAAGTTGGAAATTTCGAAGTAATGAATATATATATATATATATATATATATATATATATATATATATATATATATATATTAACCACAATTTGCTTTAACCCAAGGAACTAAATTATCTATAACTAACGTAACGTCTAAGTATCAAATCCGGGTGATTCCACATCTAGCAAATGTTCAAATGTTTGTACAGCTTATGGGACTTAACTATGGGGTCATCAGTCCCTAAACTTACAAACTACTTACTAACTAGCTAATACTAAGGAGGGGGATTCTAACCCCCGACCATAGTGTCCGTCCAGACCGTGACTGGCGTGCCGCAGTCCCCTCGGCCACCGCGGCCGGCCCACATCTAGCCCCCAAATCAATAAACATAATACAATAATAAACATCAACGTGTTTATTAATTTTTTTCTGGTTTTTATTTTCTGCAGCCCCGAAGCCGCCCCCCGACGGGTTCGCGCTGGCCGGCGGCGTGGCTGGACCGCACGCGGGGGCGGCGTCGCCCTTCAGCGCGGCCGGGGGCGGCGGGGGCGGCGCCGGCCCACTAGCCGCCTCCCCGTCGTCGCTGTCCGCCTCCGCGGCCGCAGCCGCCGCCGCGGCCGCCGCCGCCTCCGCCGCCAGCAACACGGGCCGCACCAACTTCACCAACAAGCAGCTCACCGAGCTGGAGAAGGAGTTCCACTTCAACAAGTACCTGACGCGCGCCCGCCGCATCGAGATCGCGTCCGCGCTGCAGCTCAACGAGACGCAGGTCAAGATCTGGTTCCAGAACCGCCGCATGAAGCAGAAGAAGCGCCTCAAGGAGGCGGCCGCCAGCGGCGGGCTGCTGGGCCAGGGGGCGGCGGGGGCGGCGCCGGGGGCGGCGGCGGAGGCGGCCGGCGTGCTCAGCAGCGCCAGCAACTCGCCCACCGCCGCCGCCGGCGCCATCAGCGAGAACAGCCAGGAGGCGTCGCCCCGCGCACTCGCCTCCGACCACTAGTCGGTCCCCGGGCCGGTCCAGTCCGCACCCCAACCGAGCGGTGAGCGAAGCCGTCTGGGGTACTTCGGCCTAGAGTTGGTCACCGATGCCCCGTCAGCTGGTGCTCCACTCACTGAGCACAATGCTGGTGCCGTCTGTCCAGTTCACACTCAGTCGACCCTCAACGAAACCAGCTGGGTGCCATAGTCACGAGCGACGTAGCAAATAACTGAGAGGTTTCATTTCGAATATTTCATCCTGGGTCTGGTCGTCAGCGTGCCATTAGCTCTCCTGTTGAGTGCTAAAGTCGTGATAGACAGAGGGAACCATCAGGAGGTGTCTACTCTGTGTACACTGATGCTCATCCCTGAAGACCCATCAACTCTCCGTCACAGTACCACTCCACTCACAGACTTGTGGTGCCATCTTCTGGTTCACGCTCAGTCGATCTCATTGAAAGCAGTTGAGTGCCAGAGTCATGATAGACACAGTGGATGTGATATGTCATTTGGAATATTTCACCCTGAGACTGGTCCTGTGTGCCATCAGCTCTCCTGTTGAGTGCCAAAGTCGTGATACACACAAAGGGAACAATCAAGAGGTGTCTCAGTTTGTTTACACTGGTGCTGGTCCCCAAAGGCCCATTAACTGTCTAACTGGTGAACAACCAGAAGTCGCCATATGGGGTACCTCTGCATTCCACTCACTGAACAGATTGGTGGTGCCATTCAGGTGGTCTACACTTCATCGATCCTCAATAAACCGAGTGCCAAAGAGACAATAGCAGATGTGAGATGTCATTTGGAATATTTCATCCTGATACTGGTCCTCAATATGCCATCAGCTCTCCTGTTGAGTACTAAAGTCGCGATACACACAGGGCACAATGAGGAGGCGTCCTCTCAGCTTGTTTACACTGATGCTGCTCCCCAAACTGTACAGCTGTACTTTGGCCTCGAGCTGGTCACTGGCAACCCTATGAACTGTCCAGCAGCGGTGCTCCACTCACTGAACTCAGTGGTGGTGCCATCCGTGTGGTTCACGCTCAGTCGAGCCTCAACGAAACCAACTGCATGCAAAAGACATGATCAACATAGCAGATGTGAGATGTAATTTGGAATATTTCATCCTGAGACTGGTCACAGTGGCGCTTCTCGCAGTGAACAGACTAGTTCTGCCATCAGGAGAGTTCAGGCTTAGTCCTACAGCTGAGTGCCACAGCTGTGATCCATGTACTGGAGGGTGTCAGCTTCAGGCTGGTCCTCAATGTACCATCAGCTCTCCTACTATTTGTCAAAGTGATTGTCCATGCAGTGAATAACCAGGAAAAAGCGTCTGGAGTAGCGTCTCGAAGTCATGCACAATGGATTGAACAACCAAGAGGCGCCATCTGGAGTGGTTCAGACACATGCTAATCCACATTGTGCATTTTATGCAGTCCTAATGGTTCTCACAAATCTGTTCGTGATCTCTTAACCTGTTATCAGCACAGTGAATAATCAAGTATGTACAAAGTTCTGGCTCAAACTGTCCTGTCTCCAACTATGCATCATTGACAAAGACCAAAGAGTAAATGCTGAAGTGGTGCCACTTGAACTAATTCTCGGAGCAAGTCTCAACATCCGTATTAGATCAATTGTAACGCTGACAAATGACGTATTAAAACATGCTCACAGTTTAGACTATTAGTCTGCAGTTTTATTATTAGTGTCACTCAAAAGCTCCTGCTCAGTGCCAACTCCAACTGGCATCATTTACAATTCATCAGCTCTCCTTTTGAGTGCCAAAGTCCTGATACATACAGAGAACAACCAGGAGGTATCATCTCAGTTTGTTTACACTAACGCGAGTCCCTGAAGGCCCATCAACAATCCATCTGTCACACTGGACTGTTGGTGCCATTTGGGTCGTTCACAATCATTCCCTCCTCAATGAAACAAGCTGAATGCCGGTCATGAGCTATGTAGCTGATAACTACGAGAATATTTGGAATATTTCACTCTTAGACTGGTCCTGAGTGTGACATCAGTTCTCCAGTTGAATGTCAGTCACATTACACACACAATCAGGAGGTATCCTCTCAGGTACTTTAGGCTGAAGCTGCTTCTGGTGACCATCAGGAGGCGTCATCCCTCACTTACCAGAATGGTTGCACTTTTCCTCCATCTGAGTGCACCCCAATCATTAAATGAGTAGGAGGCTTCATCTGTGGAACTTCAGGCTCAAGCTAATCCTGGATGCCAGATCAACTGAACAGCTGTCACAGTGGTGCTCCACAACTGAAGTCTGTTCCACACTCAGTTGATACTCAACGAGTTATCATCCCCAGCTGAGTGCCGTACTGACAGTCCACATAGCAGATAACAATGTGATGTCATGTGGAATATTTCAACCTCATGCTGGTCCTTGTGTGCCATCAGATCTCCAGTTGAGTGCCAAAGTCGTGATACACATAATGAATGATCGGGAGGTATCATCTCAGCAGGTAGTCTAGGATCAAATGGATACCTGATGACACAACAGCTATCCATAAGACACAGTGGTGCTCTAGACATGGACTGGTTGTGTCACCTGGGTAATTCAGGCTCAGTGCCATATTCGTGGTCCAAATAGCAGAAAAGTACTAAATGTGATTTGGAATAACAAAGGAAACGATCAGGGGGTGTCACCTGACATAGTGAAAGCAGTCACAGTGGCGCTCCTCACAGTGAACAGACTGGTTCTGCCATCAAGAGAGTTCAGGCTCAGTCTTTCAGCCGAGTGCCAGTCGTTGTCCATGTAGTGGGAAAGCACAAGATTTCATTTGGAGTGTCAGCCTCATGCTGGTCGTCAGTGTACCATCAGCCCACCCATTGTTTGTCAAAGCGATGGTCCGTACAGTGAATAACCTGGAATCTGCACCTGGGGTAGATCAGACTCAAGGAGGTCCATGACGTGCCATTGGCTCTCCAGCTGAGTGTCGAAGTCATGCACAATGTAATGAACAACCAAAGGACACAATCTGGTTCAGGTTCATGCTGATCCACAATGTGCCATTACTGCAGCTGAGTCCCAATGGGTTACACAGATCTGCTCCTGATCAGGAAAGCTGTTGTCAGCACAGTGAATAATCAAGTGACTCCATGTGTAATGTTCTGGTTCAGTCTGTCCTGTCTCCAGCTATGCATCATTGCCAAAGAGCAAAGAGTGAATACTGAAGTCGTGCCCCTTAAACTAACTGACAGTCTCAGAGGAAGCCTCAACATCTGAATCAGAACAATTGTTAATGCTCAGTGCCAACTCCAGTTGGCATCAATTACAGTGCATCTTATCAGACTGTTCTGCTTTAACAGGGAATCTCCAACTCTGAATTTCCATCTTGCTTCGTAGAGGCATTGGTGCATAAGTCGACTATCCAAAATCGCTCCTTCTTTCAGTATTCAGTGCAGCGAACACCAAAGACTGTGGAATGCCCATCAATATCTTGGATTATTCATTACTGACCACTATCCAAGTCACCGCCCCTACATTGCTATTAACTACAGGAACAATCCGAAACTATCTTGCAAGCGAAAACTGCGACAAGCTCATTGTCATCAGATCACTGAGCTGTCTCTTGGGTTGAACAGTGAAGAGCAATTGTCCGAAACTACCGCCTATTACCAGTTTAATACTGGTGACTGACGTTTCATCCACTCTGCAATACACTGTCAACAGCCCACGAATGGCTGGAAGTGTCAGAATTAGGCTTTGATGGCGTATTCAGTCAGCAATCCTCAGAATCCAAAACGGGGGCACTCCATGGGATTCATCCAGAGTCGTGAGACAACGTCCGTTGTCTCAGTCCTCTACGTATTTTCTTAGTTGTGCAAACCCAGGACAGGCAGGAAACTCCTTAGAACAACACAGCCTAAAGCTGGTTGCCACTGCTTCATTGTCTCCGAAGATCTCTGCAGTCACCTGACAAATTGTAAAAGGCGTCAACCATAGTATTGTCCTCAGAACCGACGATCTCAGTGTCTCTTTTCTACCAAACACTTTTCAAACCACCTATGTTAGGAAAATAAAGATCTATCCTCTTTTATCATTCGACATGATTAAAGTCTGGATTCATTTTGATGGTTGGGGTGATGACATCGAATGTTTCTCGCTCTAGGAGTGTGTGAATTGAAAATACTCTTCAAACGAACAGAGTTAACTCTAGCCTAAAACAGACATGTAAGGCAAATGGGAAGATAGCTATTTCAAAATTAATTCGCCAGTGTACAACTTTGCCGAGCTACCAAGACATTATACATGAAAATAAAATTCAAGAATGTTACCGTAATAAATGCATTTTCAAAATTTAAGCCACTATACAACTCTTTACTGTCGATAGGGTAACAGTCAAATTTTTCTGGCTGTAGAAACCACATGACAGTGATACATTTATGGTGACTAATCAATGACCAAGCCTCAATCTGGACTGAAACAGGTCACTGGATACCGTACCAGAGCAGAAACGTTCACCTCCTCTTAGCATAAGTTCTTTTTTCTATTTGTGAATGACGTACCATTCACCTTACGTGAATAAGTGGTCCGATAATCGACTCAACCTCTGAAAGCATTCAGCACTTAATAAAAAATACTAGCAAGGCAACTTGTCTAAACCAGTTCTCTAATGTGGATTAATACTGGAGCTTTAAGTGCTGAATACTTTCAGAGGTTGAGTCGATTATCAGACCACTTATTCACATAAATTGAATGGTATGTCGTTCACATAGACAAAAAAGAACTTATGTTAGGAGGATGATTTCATAATGGATGCACGTTCGGAACTAAAAAACACTAATTCCAAGGTAATTTGTGGCACACTCTTCACTAATGCACCAAAATATTCAAGAGTTGCCCTATTTCACTGGCTGCATACTGATAGTGCGTATAATGCAGATTTGTTCTATGTTTGGTGCACTTTGCAGTGCCGAAATGTTCGTCCAGTTGACTATCATCACAGGTCGATGGCGCGTTATCACATTAACAACGGAGGCGAATTTTTTATCTCAACCACTTGTGACGTAGCAGTTACTAATCGACATCTGAAGATGTATTTCTCAATTCATTGTTTGAAACTTGCCCAGTATGCACGCAATGTGTGCACTGACAACCGAAGAAGATGATAAAATTGTATATCAAATACTAAAACTATGTCTTAAAACTAATGCTGTCCGCAACATGAAGTGTGATTTGATAACCTGCATTGCTTTACTTGCTTTGATTCATTTGGAGGCGGTGTGCTATTCCATGGTACCGACATCACAACTGACTTACTTAGCCTGTAATGGGGATTATACAGTTAAACTTTGAATAAAGGCAAAAGTTGAAATAATTCCGTGTACGCTCAATATTGTGCTGCTGTTCTTAAACAATGCTGTAATTTCCACCAGTGGTTAACATTTAGTGAAAATCCTCAAGTGATAGCCATTTCTTAACAGAAACTGAGGTGATGATACACAGATTGATACAAAAATCTGCCAACATTTGGAAAGGCTATTCTCCAGTTATAGTGTAACTTTGTAATAGACACTACATATAAAATAAACCTACATAGCAGCCTTTGCCATCATTCTCAAACGTGAAATATTCAAGATTAAAACCTTACATCATAGATTATTTCCAAAAGATATTAACAAAAAATGTAGCAAAGATATTTGAAAACAAATTCAAATCATCTATATACTATTTTATCATTAGGCAATGTAACAACTGACATGCTAGTGTCAAAGAAAATATTCCAAACGTGTTAATTAATTTAAGTATAATTATAATTACTGCCAAGATCTGTATCTGAAAACACAAGCCGGCCGCGGTGGCCAAGGTGACTGAGGCGCTCCAGTCACGGTCAGCACGGCCACTACGGTCGGGGGTTCGAATCCCCCCTCGGGCATGGATATTTGTGCCGTCCTAGTTCGTAAGTAGTTCATAAGTAGTTTGTAAGTTTAGGGACTGATGACCCTGTAGTTAACTCCCATAAGCTTTACAAACATTTGAACATTTTTTTTGAAAACACTAATATTTATCTACTGTCAAACGTTGTATTAAGCAATGTTCAGATTCTTGCTGAAAATTTGTCCAACAAACAGTCAATCCAGTTCATTCTTCTGTATCCAGCCCTGTTTAGCCTGTAACAGTAAATTACTAATAATGCTTTCAAAGACATCTATCAACATGAACTATTGTTACATGTTTAAACTCATTAACACTTTTGGAATTTTTTCTACAGTATAGGATTGTTAGTTCCTACATTGTTTAATGCCAATATTATCTATTATCTTCGAATTGTCCTAACTGGACTGTATCAGGTAAAACCAATCAGTGTCACTTTATATGTTTTGTCTTCCTTTGTGCTAAAATCTGTTTCATCCTTTCAGAATGATGTCCCTTTCTTTCATCTGAGTTCAGTTTCCCTCTGACCAACATTAAAATCAAATAACCTTTGTCCGAATGCTTTTACGTTTGTAACATCTGCTTCAGTTATACAGGCGAGTTTAAGATCCTCCTTAATTGCACGATTCATTTAATTGGTTCAGTTTTGCCCTTCCTTCTGTTTTCGTAGAATTGTAGCATTTGTTTTGTCAACGTAGTGTACACGTCACACTTTTAATGTGTCCATAAAATTTAAGTTTTCTTTTTCTCCTGCCACCATGTATGTTTCTTCTATTTCCTTGTTGCTTCTCAGCCCATAAGTTTATCTGTCAGTCATTGTGGGGCATAATATTATCATAATTATCTTTCTTTTTAATTTCTTCAATGTCCCCCTTCATACTTAAAATTTAAATTTGAAGTTTGGTTATAGTGTCATTACGCCTAAGCTTACTGAATTTAGAAAGTGATTTTTCACTATGAATATTTTGTATTAATCCGAATGTAGTTGCAAAGTTATGCAGATATATCAAGTTTGTTCCAAAATTGTTTGCTACAATACTTTATAAATGATTTTGGGAATAATCAATCTAAGGTTTTAATCTCTTGTTTATCAAGTATAGTTTCTTGGCATAGCACTGGAAAAAGATACTGTCATTACTGCAAATATACTGCTAATTTATGTTAAAAATATGAGACATAGTAAAATCATTCACTGACACATAATAAAGAAAATCGGTGAATGATGTTTTTGAGTTTAGAAGAAGACTTCTTTCTCAAGCTAGCTTTCCTCATAGGAACACGAATTATAATTTTTTATAGCTTCTTCATTGCGCCATTTGATACCCTAAAAGTTATTCAAGCCTTTGAAACAGTTTAAATACAATACTCGCAGATTTCTGTTAAAATATTCCGACATCCAGTTTTACGTGCAGTGCTTGGGCAATGATGATTAGGTCTGGGACATTGAACAGCAATATATAGACAAATCGAAATATCAATCTCAGTTGCGCAATATTTCTAATCGATATTCACAAGCGATATATCGGTAATATCGATATTATGTGGCGATATAATCGGAATTGTTATTATTATTTTATAACTCAAAATAGAGAAATCCGAACTCTATTTTCGTTTTAATATTCGAGTTTTTACAACATAACCACACAAGCTACATTTTTTAATTTAGAGTCTCAGCATAATTTTGATTGTCGCCAGCTGTGTATTTTAGTCATTTGCTCTCACTCTAAAGAACGTTTGGTAGAATTGTTTCAAATTTAATTCTCAGCGATCTCTATAACTGTAGAGATCACTGTTAATTCTTCAAAACACTTCTGTTGGTGTTATTCTTTTATCATTCTGTCTTTATTTTAGTGAGTTTTTAGTGTGGAAATGAAAAAGAAATGCCTCTTAAAATTGCGAAAGTATTTTAAACAAAATGATAGCAAAAGTGCTACATGCAAGTATTGTGGGAAGCTACTCTGCACTTGAGTTAGCACGTTTTCTTACAACAAGAACAACAACAAAAGAGAAAGAAAATATTTTTTATTTTTAGAAAACGAATTTGGAGACCGACAACCTAAATTCTGAAACTTTAATAACTAAGCTTATTGGGAGCGATATATTGAAATATCGATATCTTTAGATTAATCGTCGATACTGTATTGATATTTTATATTACGGTATTCGGTAATATCGAATATGTCCTATCCCTAATGAAGATGAAATTCAGTGCTGCCAATGCAAAAACAAATCGTACAGTTGCGTTTATAAGAAAGCAATTACTCTTCTTAAAAATTTTGAAGTCCTTATCTGACTTCCCTTCTGAGTCAAAGTAACCCAATTCGACGGACAAAACGTGAAGTTGCACAGATATTCCGTTAGAATAACTTACGACAAATAACGCTTTCGAAATTATGTTGGTGTTTGGGAACGAGTGAGGCTCTGTGGAAAATTACGTAAGTGGTCGCACATTACCTCGAACTGTTCGAAGGGAGGAGGAGAGAGAGAGAGAGAGAGAGAGAGAGAGAGAGGACGAGATTTCCGAGTGAATCCCGGCAGGGCGGTTGTTTGCGTGTGTGCCGACGGATATCATTGATTGTTTGCCAGGAAGAAGTCCGAAACCCGACCGGCGGCCCGGGCTTCCTGCGGATTTAGAAGCGCTGCGCGTTTGTTTGCGCGCGGCCGACGGCTGCCTCCGGTGCTGCTACCTGGCGGCGACCTCCGCAAACAACGCTGCCTCGTGACGCGCTGGCCAGGAAATGAGGTTGGCCGCCAACCGCCGCCAGATTTCTCGCGTCCACTTCACAACGTCACTCTCGTATCGAACACATCTCCAAATATTTCTGTTGGCTTCGTATTGCCATCGCTTTTATCTTAAACCATTCTGTATACTATTACGTAATCGTGTAAAATACTCCTTGGCAGTAGCTGACGGTAATTTCCAAGAATGCTTGCAATCGAAATGTCTCAGCCTGAAACGATATATATCGAGCGTGCAACTCTAAATCGATTACGCAGGCACTATAAGCGAGATGACAAAATATGAATGTTTACAGACTAATTATATACACGAGTGGTAATGTAAAGCCACATAATGCTGCGTTGACGTGAATATTTTTACAACAGAATCACGACACATTCAAGTAATTTTCGTAGTAATTTGTTGAATGTTTCTGATATATATACTAATGTAGTATGGCATACGCGTCTGGTATCCATGCAGTATATATTTTTGTGATGAGGGAGGACAAAAGATAAAAGATGAACAATTTTGTATAAATAAATGACAATTATAGATACTACTTTCATCACATGATAAATCGCTTCAGAAAAGTACTTCGAGAACAAGTCATTAAATGAGTATGACAGTTTCCCATTTCCTTTGCATACGTTTGACTATGAAGTCTTTTAAATCATAATACATAAGAAAAAACTTCACCGTCCCTCAAGACCATAGAAACCAATAAAATACGTTCCCGTGACCACGACTAAAACATACCGTGCTTAATAAGTACGCGTGTATAGCCATGTAATCGATTTCAACATACCGGATAATATCGTAATACTTACGTATTGTAGATAATAAATGATCTGTGATAGTAAATGATCTCGTAAATTACAGATTACCACAACAAAATGTACCATGGCTTACAGGTCTCAGCCCAAAAATTCGCGCGTTCGGCGCTCACTTGTAAAATAAAAAAATAATAAATAAATAAACTCTTAAACTATACCTCACTATCACAGAGAAGCTACAGTTCACTTTTTAAATAGAAAACCCTAATCTATAATCTATGTTCTGCTTGTAAGCAAACTATCGCCTTTTTAACTCAGATATACAATCGCACGTTCGATATGTATCGATTCATGTGCGTCTATTTCGACTGCAAGCATTCTTGGAAATTATCTAGCTGATAATAACGTAAAGCTAACAATTCCAAATCCAACAGATATTTTTCTACCTCCCATTTTCCCCACAAACAGATATCAGCAATCTGATTACAAAACAATAGATACAAGACTTGTTATGCAATTCAAAGTTTCGCAAGTTTTGCCAGTTCTGTTTCCACTTTTCACTGCTATCTCATTCTAGGCCTTTTCTTCCCCATGGCTGGTAATATATGACCTGGTGTCGTGGAAACCTCCCTACAGCGATTCTTCATAGTTGATGTCTGATACCTACTATCCAAATTTCTGTAAATTTCCAGGGGAAACTGTATACAGTTTCCCCTGGTAGTACTTCTAACCATCCTGATAAATCTCATCTCTGCTCCTTGTAGTTAACATTGATTATTTTTTAAAGGGTCCGTGACATTTCAATCCAGCATTACCTAAGTGCCCATAGTTTTATATTATCATATATATATATTAAAAGAATCTACGAAAACTAAAGTCAGTCGGCCAGACCAAATTAACCCGGCCATCAAAAAGTTACATAAATAATTAAAGTTGGTGACAGGAATCAGCGTTTCAGCCTTGTTAAAGTCTCTAGTTATTTATTTAGTTACATTGTTGCCAGCTAATAATGTGTATTATTTTTGTGGCTTCAGTAAGATATTCAGAATATTCACCTTCATTCACTATGCAACATTGTTTCTTTCTGTTCACCCTGTTATAAGCTTCTTTGAAGTGAAAAAAGCAACATCAGTTTTGTCTTTATCGACAAGTCTTTTTACAGTAAAAATATGTCTCTACATGTACCTTTCCGGAATCCACTTTTTTCTTCTTATTGGACAGTCTCTCTTATGGTTTCTTCTTGATTATTATTTTTGCCAGTATGTTATAGGCTGAACTCCAGGGACTAATACTTCTTAGAAAATTGTTTAAAACCTTATAGCACTCGTAATTTTCTAAGTACTTAGTGAGTTTTAAATTACATATTAAAACAATCTCTACTGATTTTATCTATTTAAAATTTCTTGCAATTCTTCAGTTATGATTGTAAGCAACGAATTATAACCCCTCCTTGTACTTATGTTTATTATATCACTCAGTTGCCCCTAGGGTGTTTCCCTCCACAACTACAATTCATAACTGCACAAGTATTTCTGCTCCTTGTATCTGACACCTTGTAATGTCAACAAATGGTGTCTGTTCTTTCGGACATGTCTGAAAAGAACAGACACGAAATCAATAAGTAAACACGGACTTTTGACGCTATGAGCTCTTGTTGGGAAGAAGGAGAGGGATACACACCTCCTAAAGTGTTAATTTTAGAGTCCATGTTTATGCAAAAAAAATTGTACATTCAGCAGCGGCGTCGTAGTGTGCTGATGTTGGCAACAACTGCTGAGTGCAGTGAAACAAAGAGTAAAACAATATTTTTTGTTGACCGCGAAATGAATATTTAATGCTGCTCTTGATCTTGGTTGAAACGACCTCGTATGTACCTTTGTCCGGTCTTTAAATTAATTATCCTCGTGAAGCGAACATTCCGTTGCCAACATTTCCACCCTACGCCTTCGCTGCCGTAAGTAAAATTTAACATTATATCTTCCTCATCCTCTCCATCAGAGCATCTGGTATAGCAACCAATAAAATGTAACTTCTAATAAAATCACAGCCTTGGGTGCAATGAATTATGTTTCTTTGGCGCGTTTTGCCTTCTTTGGTCATTATCAGAATCTGGAAAATAAGTTTGGGGAAACTTTACAGAGCTAGTCTTATGATGAAAAGTGGTAATAAGAAACAGATTACTTCTGACCTTTTAATATTGTTTTCATCGTTCAGCTGTGAAAGAACTTCGCGCCAGAGCTGACAGTGTCAGTATTTAAAGATAGCACTGGGCGTAAGGCACCCGTCAAAACCCTTTATAAACGGATAAAATATAAGTGAACGTGAAGTGCGGTGCTATCCTATACTATCTACACAGTAAAAACGTTTCAGAAATTTTAGAGAATAGCAGGTACTAACTCTTCCTGCACAGCATTTTATAACTAGCTCATTACCGAAAGCAGATCCGTGTCACGATAATCTAATAAAACAGAAGAACTGGAGCATGAAGCTGTGAAACTGAACGTATGAAATGGACGAATTTACCTGGAATAAGGTTGTAACACTATATCACAGAGATAGAGCACTTAACAAATTTGGACACATCTATTTCTCATTATCACTGTGCCTGATAACACTAGGCCTGTAAAGTTTCCCTAAATTTATTTTCCAGTTTCTGATGATGCCCCAGAGAGGCAAAACGCGTTAAAGAAAAAGACATCATTGTAACAAAGACTGTGTTTTATTAGAAGTTAAAATTTGAGCGACTTCTCTGATTCGAATATCCGTAAATATACAGGGTGTAAATTTTAAGTAGACAAAACAGAATAAAGAAAAATGAGCGCCACACGAAACATTTTGTAGAATCCCAGCTGCCTGGGGGTGGTGTGGAAGTCAACTTTAAATTTCAAATGGGAACCCCCATTTTTTACTGTGGAATCAGATTTTATATAAAAATACGTACATTTTGTCTTAAACTTGTTTTTAATTATTCTTTGTAGTTGCCACTGTAATTCAAGAAAATCCATGTCCTAATTTTTGCGTGGTAAATGGTTACGGAAAAATGAAAAATACTTTTTTACTTCGTAAATTTTGATTTCCTAAAACTAAAATTCTCCCTCTTTCCCCATAGGGTGGGGTATGAGAGAGAGAGGAATTAGAGTTTTACAAATGATGACCGAAATATTAATTTTTTCCGCAGATTCGGATACGTTTTGTTTCGTTGTCATTAGGCTAATTTTTAATTATTAAACAAATCATCTAACTAATAAAACATCCTACTTACTATCGAGTGAACTCCTTAACCAACAGAGTAAAGAAAGTAACAGACTAACCGAGGAAAAGGCTAATCCACTCTCTAACTAAAGATCAACGTATTCCAGTTTAAGATTTGCTGGTCTTGAAAAGGAACGATTGGTGTCGTTTTAATGTTGATTTGCAAATACTTTGAATTTCGGGGCGCTCGTTTTCAGTGTCCCCTCGCCTCTCACTTTCGGCCTGCTTGTTCTCCGTAAATCACCCGCTCTCACCGTTTTATGAAATCGAATGTTCAAAGTGATGACCTCCAACTTCGATGCATTTATTGACTCGTGCTGTAAATGAAAATTTACGAAGTAAACAATCATTTTGTTATTTATCCGTAATCGTTTTCCACGAAAAAAAGAGATCATGGATTTTCTTGTTTTACAGCACCAACTAACTTACCAAGAATCAAAACAAATGTTTAAGACAAAATGTACGTAGTTTTTTATGTAGAATCTGATTCTGCAATAAAAAATGTTAGTTCCATTTGAAATTTGCCTCCCACGCCACCCGCAGGGGGCTGGGGTGGCGGGTTAATTTTAGCACCAGCAGATGTCCCCCTCTAAAATAATAAGCTTTGAATTCTACACATTTTATTCGTTTGAAGCTTATTTTTCGAGTTATTCTGGTTTTTCAACTTAAAGTTTACACCCTGTGTAACAATTCAGTCCACAAAGGACGGTAATTATCAAGGTAAACTATATTTGAGAAACCACTGTTCCATATAAAATTATTATAGATATCTGCAGTTATTTTTTATTTTCCTTGTCTTTTACGAATTTGCACAACAAACTTGTTTCAGCGTATTGCCATTTTCAAGTGCGTCTGCATGTGTTAATACATAGCTTATTATTTACGACTTAAGAAATAATATAAGAAGGTATAATAAATTACAATATTACTTACGTCCAGATGTTAGTGTCTTACATATAGCATCTGGTAGTCAACTGTAACTGTTTATCTTATGTAATAATTTTTTCAGTAGTTCGTTGAAATTTGACGTACTTTCGTATTTTGACAGTCGGAGCAGGGATGCTTAATGTTTACATTATTATGTCTTTGGATGTCAGGGATGGGCAAGGAGGTTAAAATAAAGGGAGATGACATTATCTAAGCCGAGCACATTCGTCAGTTGAATCCTATCCGCCATGTTGGTCAATTTTAGAATGCTATTTATCGTTAAGTCGATCCTATTACTATTAATGCGTTGAACTGACAGTCACTGCATAGTATGTACTTTCAAATAATATACTTTCTTAAATAAATAGTAATATATACACTTCATAATATATTTGAAAACTTACTTTTTAACAGATAACTTGCACTCTTTTAAAACGTTATACATCACGGCAACACCGTCGGAAATTTTATCCCTGTTTTAAGCGACATAAAACATTATTTCTACATTACGAAGACTTCTTTAAAACTTATAACTATGGCGGAGGCAGGCTTCACTTTTTCAGCGTAAGGGCGCCTCCCTGTATTATAACCTCCTTGGGGATGGTGTATATGACATTATTTACTAAACGTTTACTAGGTTCAAGGGGGTTAGAATAAAGGGAGTTGGCTTTACCTTATCCTAAGGCCAGGCATTGGTTGAAGCCAGGGGGCCTTTTTATGTGCCCACAACAAGGATTTCTCGCTTAAAATCCTGTGATAATATTGCCTTCTTTACATATAGCTACTAAATTGGTAGTCACTTCGGACTATTTATTTAGATACGACGTACATTTCAACGACTAGAACTAATTTACCAGGCAGTACGACAATTTTTTGGGCACAAACAAATGTCGGAATGCGCAGTTGGTGGCTTCGCTTTGTCAGTGTGAGGGCATCTCCAGAGATTCTAAATCTCCTTGACTACGTTGATTTTTCATAGGTAGGTGTATGGTTTTAGTGTCCTTGTTATGGATGGTTATTTTTATATCTTTGGGGATGGTGTATGTAGCAAATATTTTTATACATGGTGTCCCAGCTATCTTATCCGCTCAAAATATCTCTGGAACAATAACATCTATTGAAAAAAGACTTTCACCGGTATCAATGTACGGCTGGGGCCCATGAATGTACATATTTGGAAACATTCTAAAACGAAAGCAAATGTTTTCTAACACAAACTAATGTTTTTAAATGGACACCCTATATTTTTTCTTCAGCAATCCATAGCATGACAAATCACATAAACAATGGCGTTGATTGCATCGCAATATTCCAATTATATCCCGAGATATTACGACGCGAAGTTGACGCTTGAAATACGCGAAACGCGCGGCTAGCGTACGTCCTGAGACAGGCGAGAACCCCATGCTGCTCAGGACGTGCGCTAGCCGCGCGTTTCGCGTATTTCAAGCGTCAACTTCGCGTCGCAATATCTCGGGATGTAATTGGAATATTGCGATGCAATCAACGCCATTGTTTATGTGATTTGTCATGCTATGGATTGCTGAAGAAAAAATACAGGGTGTCCATTTAAAAAACATAAGTTTGTGTTAAAAAACACATTTGCTTTCGTTTTAGAATGTTTCCAAATATGTACATTCATGGGCCCCAGCCGCACATTGATACCGGTGAAAGTCGTTTTCCAATAGCTGTTATTGTTCCAGAGATATTTTGGGTGGACAAGATAGCTGGGACACCTTGTATATAACGCATATAAAGTAATATTGTAATAACTTCTCATATTGTTTGTTCAGGCTTAAATAATAACCAAAGTAGTAACATCTGCAGACGCACTTTGAAAATGGCAATATGCTGAAACAAGCTTGTTGTGCAAATTCGTAAAACAAGCAAAATAAAAAAATATAAAAAAAAAATTGTAGCTACCTAGAATAATTTAACATAAAAAGTCGTATTTCGAAGTCATAAATGCTGATGACCACACCAACAACAAACCACTGTTTGTAATTAACGTTTAGTTACATAACTGGCATGGGAGGCAAGATAATATGAACAATTCAGGAATTCGTCTGCTCAATTGACAACTGTACCTCAGTGGAGTAACAAAAACTGGCGTTCTTCCGTGATGTCCAGTGACACACACACACACACACACACCACACACATATAGCCTAAAACGATAACGAAGCGAGTTTTTTAATTTATGCCCAGTCGATTTCCAACATAAATATTCAGGAGCGGAAATTCTTGTTTGTTTGTCGCTGCAATAGCCAACGGCGACACACACGCACCCACAGACAGAAAAGTCGGATTCACGGACAGGGATCGTCGCTCGCTCCAGAGATGCTGGTCGATTCGGGTCGGAAACAGAATAATAACGGGTTCGGCGCCGGCTGTCGGGGCAGAGACGTTATCGGGCGTTCACGCGTGGCTGGCCGCGCGCCGCCACGACATGTCGTTTCAACATTTCTATCACACGACTTAACAGCTGAATGGGTTTTCGGCGTGCTGGCAGCGGACGAGACGATGCTATCTCGCCGTCCGGGAAAAACGCACGGCCCGTGCTGGCGCCGCTATCGGGAACACTACTCAACCAACAAGCGTGTTCCTCCAATCTCTGTCACTTGTCTCTCTCTCTCTCTCTATGCGTGTTCCTCCCCTCCACCTCCAATCTGTCACTTCTCTCTCTCTCATTCTCTCCCTCTCCCTCCCTCTCTCTCTCTCTCTCTCTCTCTCTCTCTCTCCGTCTCTTTCTCTCTACCCTTCCCCACCAGAAACGCGCAGCACACACAAGAAAATTTTCCCCTCTCGCTTCACGTATTCAGACGCCTCGAAAGTTCTTTCTCTCTTTCTCCGCCTCCTTTCGCCTTCTTCGCCGCTCCCCCGCTGCCCTCTCCCAACGTACGCTCGCTAACGGCCGATGCCAAAAGGTCAAACTTGTCGAATTCGCCGTTTGTTTGTGTCTTCGAGCTTGTCAATTAAGCGCGCAGACGTACCAAGCAAGTTTGTCAAATTTACTGGAGAAGACGCTGCAGCCTAAAATTACTATATTATGAGGAGGCGATCAAATATTATGATACGTTGAAAGGTGTACGTGATCTTTGAAGTTGAATCTATTGTTTAAAAAAAGACAACAAATGTAGTTTATTTTAAACTTACTTAAAATGGCGGCTGAAAAACAGCGTATTCAGTTCCTGATTTAGTCCGTATTATTTAAATACACAGATTTATTTTCACTCTAGTATTTATACATTTATTTCACATTAGAAAACATCACTCTTTCCATATGTGCCGAAAATTCTTAACAAGAAAACACAATCTGACAAGCCGAGAACGCTTCGTTGCGTTTACATGAGAACGAAAATCGATTGTGGAACTGGAAAACAGCTTTAGAGAAACGGATTTCCAGAATCGATTTTGGAGTGTTTACATGACCAACCAAAAGAGGAATTGGGAAATCGGTTTACGAAATCCGGTTTTGGGAGCCCATGTAAATGGTGTGATTATGCTGTAGCCAAGTTTCATCAGCAATGATTACTTTTGAAAGAAACTCCGGCCTCTATTATCAACTTTAAATGGATGCAGACCTGTTCACGATAGTCCCTAGGGTTTGCAACACTGGCCAGGATTTTTCTGCCTCTCAGGCGGACACCGCGAGTCCCAACAATGAAACTACTACGGCGTGATTGTTTCACATTAAGCTAACAGAATATCCTACGATTAAATTTTAATACGATGCTTGTAGTAGCCATTCGAGCAGCAGCTGAATATATTTTCACTGTCGTATTTTTTTTTTTTTTCTTTTTTTTTTTTTTTTTTTTTTTTTTTTTTTTTTTTTTTTTTTTTTTTTTAATAAAACAAATTTTGCTACTGCAAATGAAGGATTTTTTATTATGAAGATTAAAATACACAATTTTGTGTTTGTTCTACGGTTTCCTTGATTTTGTGAATAGATTTTCGGCTTATTAGGCCATCCATCAGACATTTACTGAAGTTCAGTCAAAGAACTTGTGTTGTCAGTAAACAAAAGATATGTTACACGCAGAAAAGTAAATTAACTGCTCCATCAAAGAATTTACTTTTCTGTATGTAACATATCTTCTATTTTACTGACAACAGAAGTCCTTTGAACTTCAGTAAATGTCTGATGATGGCCTAATAAGCCGGAAATCGGTTCAGAAAATAAACAAAACCGTAGAACAAACACAAAATTGTGTATTTTAATCTTCATAATGAATAAGTTCTACCAAGAAGCGACGGAAGAATCAGTTAACATGGTTTTCTTATTTTTACAATTCACCCACACGCGTTTCGCCTTTTTCACAAAGTATCATCAGTGGGTGTCCTGAAATATTTACATGTTTCTGTTTACACATATAGGTTAGGATTTTACATACGTACAAAACATTTCGTTTCTGATTCAAAGCAGTTAGTTTTTTAGTACAAAATAGTGCGCTTACAGTACTTGCTACTCCGTATCACCCTCTTTCTGACAACCAGGTCGAAAAGTTCCACTACTTTCCTAAAAACTTCGCATTTTCGTAGTTCCACTGCCATCTACTGCCATAACTGTGAACTGAGTCCACTGTAGTTTGTTTTGTAAGTGTTTCCAACTTTCGTAGCTTATTTGTAATTCAACTATTTCAATAAAAGTGTGTTGAAGGTATCTCTCTCTCTCTCTCTCTCTCTCTCTCTGTGTGTGTGTGTGTGTGTGTGTGTGTGTGTGTGTGTGTGTGTGTGTGTGTGTGTGTGTGATATTTGTTCATCCGCTGTTGTATATATAAACAGCGGATGAACAAATAAAACAAACACACACACTCTCTCTCTCTCTTTAACAAATCAGTTTGGTGTGTAGGGACTTTCATGATGATCATAGGGATTTTTGACAAGTCATGTAAGTTCAATTACAAATAAGCTAAGAAAGTTGGCAACACTTACAAAACAAACTACCGTGGATACAGAGTGTATAATTTTTTTTAACGTGTATCTATGTGTGGGGGGGTGGGAGGTTGTGGGTTTGTGATTATATGTTTGGATTTGTGTCTATCATACGGTCACTCAGTGAAAACAATGATTGACTCGTCAAGTTTATTTGGTCATTTTGTAGCAACTTTTTCTCAGATTTTGTTGTATATATATAATTTTCTTGTAATGTTAGGAGGTGTTTTTCATTATATATACTAATTATCTTCATTTCTTTTTATATTGTGGTGGGTTTGTGGTTATATTCTTTCAGATGTTCTGCAATAGTAAACTGGCTCGTCCCGTATTTCCATGCCCTGATATGTTCTTTGTATCGGGTATCAAATATTCTGCTGGTTTGTCCTACATTTTAATGAGGAAAATTGTTGTTGTTGTGGTCTTCAGTCCGGAGACTGGTTTGATGCAGCTCTCCACGATACCCTATCATGAGCAAGCCTCTTCATCTCCACATAAGAACGGCAACCTACATCTGTCTGAATCTGCTTACTGTATCCATCTCTTGGTCTTCCTCTGCGGTTTTTACCTCACACACACTTCCCTCCAACGTTAAATGCACAATTCCTTAATGTCTAAGAATGTGTCCTACCAGTCGATCCCTTCTTTTAGTCAAGGTATGCCTGAAATTCCTTTTCTCCCCAATTCTGTTTAGTACCTCCTCATTAGTTACGCGATCCACCCACCTAATCTTCAGCATTCTTCTGTAGCACCATATTTCAAAAGTCTCAATCCTCTTCCTGTCCGCACTGTTTATCGTCCATGTCTCACTCCCAAAGAAGGCAACACTCCATACAAATGCCTTCATAAAGGACTTCCTTAGACTTAAATCAATATTCAATGTTAACAAATTTCTCTTTTTCAAGAACGCTTTTCTACGCATTGCCATTCTGCATTTTACATCCTGTGTACTGCAACCATCATTTGTTATTTTACTGTCCAAGTAACAAAACTCATGTACCTCCTTTTTACCTAATCCAATTCCTTCAGCATCACCTGATTTTCTTAGACTGAACTCCATTACCCTAGTTTTGCTCTTGTTAATCTTCATCTTATATGCACCTTTCAGCACACTATCCATTCCGTTCAATTGCTCTTCCAGGTCCTTTGCTATCCCTGACAGAATTACTATGTCGTCGGCAAAACGCAATGTTTTTAATTCTTCCCCCTGAACTTTAATTCCTTCTCCAAATTTCTCCTTGCTTTATAGCCTACTCAATGTACAAATTGAACAACATTGGAGAAAGACTACAACCCTGTCTTACTCCCTTTCCAACCACTGCATCCGTTTCATGCCCTTCAACTCTGACAACCGCTGTCTGGTTTTCTACAAGTTGTAAATAACCTTACGCTCCCTATATTTTACTCCTGCTTGCTTCAGAACTTGAAAGAGTTTATTCCAATCAACATTGTCAAAAGCCTTCTCCAAATCTACAAAAGCTAGAAATGTAGGTTTGCCTTTTCTTAATCTATCTTCAGGGCCGGATTTATGGGGGGGGGGGGGGGGGGGGGGAGGGGGGGCGCAAAGGGGGCAGTTGCCCCGGGAGGCAGAATTTTTTATTTTTTATTTTTATTTTTTTTTTTTTTTTTTTACAGATAATATCTTTCTGGTGTAATTTAATAAAATTAACTGACACAGAATTATTAAAAATAAAATGACTGCAAGGAATACCGAAATCATTTAATAAAACTAAAATTCCTGGTTGCTGACTTTAGTGTTGCCCTGGCACAGGTACTTCAGTTACTCAAATTTTAAAAATCTACTAGATATTAGCCAGAATGAGGGAGATGTTTGCGTTATTGCATAAGTAAATGTACAATGTTTATTAATTTGCATAGATTTCCTTTTTCAGAGAAGTGAATATTCATCAAGGTAATATTTGTAGAACAGGTGAATTTGAATATCGTTCCAGTCCTAATTAAAAGAAAAAAGTATTTCAGGTGCGCACACTTCTTATTGAAAGTCAAAAGCATTAAGGATTCTAGAGTCCTCTCTCGGTAGCGGTGGAATTGATAGACATCTACACAGGATACTCAGTAAATCACATTTAACTGCCTGACAGAGGGTTCATCGGACCACTTTTATACTATTTATCTCCCATTCCATTCTCGAATAGCGCGCGGGAAGAAAAAACATCTGAATCTCTCTGTTCGAGCTCTGATTTCACGTATTTATTCAGATGATCTTTTCTACTTATGTAAGTGGGAGGCAACAATATATTTTCGCATTCGGAGGAGAATGTTGACGATTGTAGTTTCGTAAGTAGCCCACGTCGCAGCGATAAATGCCTTTGTTCTAATGATTCCCATCCCAGGTCCTGTATCAATTCCGTGACGCTGTCTCCCCTGTATCACGACAATACAAAACAAGCTGCCCTTCTTTCTACTATTTCGATGTCCTCCGACAAACCCACCTGATAAGTATCGCACACTGGGCTGCAAAACCAGATAAAACAGGAAGAATCTCATTGTATTATTGTCGCTGTCCTAATCAGCGCACACTCTGCTGCAGAGTGAAAGTTTCATTCTGGAAACATTCCTCAGGCTGTGGCTAAGCCATGTCTCCACCATATCCTTTCTTCCAGGAGTGCTAGTCTTGCATGGTTCGCCGGAGAGCTTCTGTGAAGTTTGGAAAGTAGGAGGCGAGGTATTGGCGGAAGTTCTGAGGCGGCATCATGAGTCGTGTTGGGATAGCACAGTCGGTAGTAGGCTCATGTTTTGATACTGTGAAATTTAATTAGAAATATGTAACCCAATTGGCGTCAAAAAGTCGATTCTTACAGGGGGGGGTGTGAAAGAAGGGGCGGAAAATTTAAGCTTGCCCCCCTTAGCAAATGTCCTAGATCCGGTCCAGTCCATCTTCTAGGATAAGCCGTAAAGTGAGTATTGCCGAGGGAAATTATGACCGTGAAAAAAAATTACGATCAGCCTTTACTGAACAGCCCTGGTAATACTTAACACAGCCGTGGATCGCCAGCGAGATCTCCTCCTCAGGACACGGCAGCGTGTCTGGGCAGACACTGGGGATTAAGATAAGAGTTATTATTTTTAGCCATGACCGCAACAGCTGCGCGCACGCGCCTACGTCATGTCCGGTTCCGTCCGCTGTCCCAATTAGCGGAAGCGACGGAGCCCTCGCGGCGGGTGACATATCGATATCTCGCGCGAGGCGGGACACGTTAATTGGCCGTCGACTGCGCATGCGCGACAGGCCCTGCCAGCTAGCCGAAGGGGGGGGGGGATGTCTTACCGAGGAGCAACTACAGAACCCGTCTGCAGCTGTCAGTCGGGGAAAATTAATTTCTCGGGCGCTGCGATTACAATCGACGCATCTTCATTTATAACTTTAAGTTTGTAATGTGGAATAATAGGGCGCTGTTCATTTGCTCGTCTTTTTTTTTCCTTTCTTCCTGCCCCCCTCCCTCCGCCTACTGCACTTTTACCTGCCACCCACCTGACACGATTCTGCTTCCTGTCAAACTGGCCCCTCGCCTCGTTTTTGTTTTATATATATATATATATATATATATATATATATATATATATATTATTTTTTATTTCTCTCCGCCGGGAAGCGGGTTTCTTAATTAGCCGTTTCCTAACGACTGCGCTGGCTAAGAGCGCGGGGCGAGACGTACATTTTGTTAAGTGTAAGAAAGTCGGACCGTGACTGTGGATCGCATCGCTGGGTCTCTAACAAGGAGACCATACGGGTATCAGATTTTAGAATTTTGTTTATAGTTTTGGTACGTCAAGTTCAGAACTCAAATAACAATCAGTCAAAGCCATTCGACGCAACTCATAAAACTTTTCAAAAAAACTTTGAAGTTTTGTAAGTACAGTAAAACTTCTGAATAACGGACACCAATGGTGAAAATAAAAATCTTTTTTATTTTACTGGCCTTTAAGTAGTCCCCCTTACAGCCATCCACATAAGTAATCTGGTACAGTTTGAAAGCAAGTTGGCAAAAGCAACCAAACATACATCAAAGATGTGACAGAAAACAAAAACAAATATCAATTTGCGGTAACATAACAAGCATTAAAGATATGCCACAAAGACAAGAGTAATTTGAAATAATAAATAATAATAATAATTTCGTGTGGCTCATTGGCTTGGTGCAAATCTTTCAATTGGACGCCACTTCGGCGATTTGCGTGTCCCTAGCCTACCCCAGTTATCCAACCGGGGAAAGGAAAGGGGACCCACAGCTTAACGTGGAATCCGAACCACGTGTCGTTTCTGGCGACTCCTCACATCGATGAGAGGTGAGGGATGGGTTTAAGTGCAGACAGAAAAAAAAAAGAAAAGAAAGAAAAAAAAAAAAAAACCGAGGTCCGATCCGACCGGGTTTCGAAGACGCGAGCACTTTACCCCAAGACCACTGGGCCCGACAGTCCGAGCTGTGTGATATAGTGATTAAACATGGTTTTATCTTTTACATGACAGTTCATAACTCTTTCTTCACCGCCGTTAGAAAGGAGATAAGTTCTTTGTACACTCCAAAGTCTTTGGTTGCCAATAATGTCGACACAGATATTGGTAACTGCTGGTCCCTGCTCACAATATAACTTAGCAACTTTGATGTGATCTCCCACCTGTTCGTGCATCCAAAATAAAAATGTGATTTGCGTCTTCTGCTTCGCCGCAGTCACAAAATGGAGATGTCACTATACCGATGCGATGTAGGTGCTGCGCAGTTCGACAGTGGTTGAACTTCAGCTTCGCTATTCTGACTGCCAGCTTCCGAGAACACCTCAGTCCATTGCACCAAGATCTGGTTGGTAGCACTGGTGTCATTTGTGCATTGTATTTCCCTTTAGTTGACTGGGAAGCTTGCCATTTTTTTGTTCCATTCAGTCCGACTTTTCCTTCTGTAAACTGGTAAAAGGACTTCCGCTGGAACCTGAGTATATTCTCCCGTACCAGTGGTAACCGCTTCCTTGGCAAGTGTGTCAGCGATAAAACAGCCGGTTCTCACAACGAAAAAAGTCGGACAAACTGAAATACCCTATTTTCATGCGTGAAACAGAATCACATCAATACCACGAAGTATGATCGCAAAACGTGCGAATGCCACGCCGCTTCTCGAACCGATCCAGCCAACCATCATTTTCGAGGAATTCTTGCTCCTTTCCTTCAATCAGCTCATAAAAAGTCATCGCTTTTTGACGAAGTAGAGGACCTGAAACTGCGTTACTGTCGTTACTTGCGAACGCGGCAGAACCATTCAAAAGTCAAACTGTCCTCTTTTAAGCCTGGTGTGCTGGGGAAAGCGCGTTTAATTGCAAGGTTATAATTTCCATACCACAACTTTAGAGTGTCCTTTTCGAAATAATCTTTAGACTCTTGACCACAAATTTCAATTTATTGAGGACTTACGCGTTTCGACGTTTCGTCATTGTCGAAGACTACAGCAAGACAATGGAATTAATATTCATCAAACATTTTGATAAAACATAAATGACAACACTATCTTCACACTCACCATATCTTTTAAAAACTTATTATAAAGTGAAACTAAACATTCCTTTTAAAATAATCACTGTCAAAGACATATGTCAAACATGAAATAAATTTAAAATCCCCCCCCCCCCCCCCAGAACATCCCTGTAGGATGGTAAAGTGCATACTAAGGTTAGCAAAGCCGTCAGTTTTTAAGTGGAGAATCAGCTATATGGCGATGTTGTCATTCTACTCTCTCAATCATATATGCACACTCACTCCCTCTATGGGATATTTTTTTATAATGTAATATTGTGCAGTTTCAAGGAATTACATTATTTAAAAAAAAAAAAAAATAATCCCACAGAGGGAGTGAGTGCGCATATGTGAGTGAGAGAGAAGTAGAATGACAACATCGCCATCTAGCGGATTCTCCATTTAATAACTGACCGCTTTAAGCTTCCTGCAGGGATGTTCTGGTGGGAATTTTAAATTTATTTTATGTTTGGCATATGTCTTTGACAGTGATTATTTTAATAGGAATGTTTTAGTTTCCCTTTTTAATAAGTTTTAAAATATATGGTGAGTGTAAAGATAGTGTTCTCATTTATGTTTTATCAAAATGTTTGATGAATATTAATTCCATTGTCTTGCTGTAGTCTTCGAAAATGACGAAACGTCGAAACGCGTAAGCGCATCAAAATGGCCACGTTTCACAAATATCTAATGGAGACAGCAAGGAATGTCCTTTTTGTTTCTTAAAATGTCACTCACCTGTGTTTTTCCGACAGCAAAACTCCTGACCATATGTCTAACACTGAGCTTTTCCTTTTCGGAAACATCGATGATCTCGACCGTTTCTTTCAGTGTTAACCGTTCTCGTTTCTGAGACATTTTATGACTGCAGTACGTAGGCCTACATAAACTCACTTTCTCGAAGACAGAAACAGTAGTGTACGCAATTTTAACTTACAAAACGTTCAAATGATTGTTGTCGTTTAGTTTACAACCGTCTCTTTCTTTCACGCTGTCCGTTATTTGGAAGTTTTGATTGTTGTTGGGGTACATATTACAGAGTCTGTGTCCCTTATTGAGAATGTCCGCTATTCGGAAAATTTTTAGCATAACGGCTAATGTTTTGCAGGGGAATTTTAATACTGAGAGGAGTCCGCTATTGGAATGTGTCCGTTAAGGGAAGTTTCACTGCACGTGTAAATACCAATAATTTAAAGACTTGTAGCATCTGTCGGTGTAGCTTGTGAGATGTACAGATAATAGAATTGTTTTCGCAGAAGTTAAATCAGTGATTCAGATTTCAAATTTGTCTCAAAAGGGTGTTATTTTTTCTCTAAATTTTGTTATTAACGTTAATATTAATCCTAGGAGAAGGGACTTTCTTTTTATATCTTGTAGTAGTCAGCTATTATTCCTCCTCAGGAAGAAGTAGTTTATTTTTACGTATTTGATTCTATAATCTCGCATACCGTTCACAAGGAACAACAACAACAACAACACAGAAGAACCATTAATTTTATTCTCTGCAGTGGCCACAAGCCCACACTGAAGGTACCAACCAATAAACATGGCAGGGAAGCCAGGCCGAGAAGGCCACATTTGGCGAGTGCAAGGACGGGTTGAAGGGGAGGAAGGAGACCAGAAAAAAAAAGAAAAAGAAAAAAAAATTAAAAGGCAGTAGCGTTTTGGCCTTGTAACAATAGTGTCGATGCTTCGAATACGGCTGTAACATATTTTTTTCGTTGTTTTCAATTACCCCATTTTAATACCTAATGCTAATTTTTATGAAGAATGCATGTATTCTGTTTATTCGTAATTTTCTAGATTTTATAAAAAAAAAAAAAAAAAAAAAAAAAAAAAAAAAACCAATTAAATCGTGCGGATGAAAAGAAATTTACACTATTTGAAATTCAGTTATAAAAAAACATTTTGGGACCACTAATTCCACGAGTTGTGTCGGTTTTTGTTTATGTGTACCTAGCTCAACTGAACACACGATAGTTGAGTAGGTTAGATACTTGAAAAGCTATTGGTAGCTATGGAGATGAGTTTCCAAGAACAGCGTCATAGCTGTTCACAAACTGAACAATCAAAGACTACCGTCGCCAATAGTGAAGCCAATACTGTAAAAAAATTTTGTGTTTTTGATTGAAATCATAATTGTTAACTACATTTTATAAAATATAGAAAATTACAAAGAAATAAAAATATGTGCATTATTTTTAACACTACCATTAGGTATTAGAATTGGTAAATATTCGAACAGAACAAAAAAATCTACCACGTCGGGATTCGAACCAGTAACCTTATGGTAAAAAGGCCAGAACGCTACCACCTGAGCTACAGCGACAGATTCAACTCCTATTTTTAAAATTAGAACTGCTATGTAATTTCAAAAATTCAAAGTCGATTTTGTCGAGAATTTTTGAGATTTGCGTCGAATGGCTTTCGCTGATTGTTATTTGAGTTCTGAACTTCACGTACCATAAATATAAAGAAATTCTAAATTCCGATACCCATGCGTTCTCCTTGTAAGGCTAATGCTGCACTAGGCGATTTTCTCCTCTAGATAATAATTGTGACTGAAATAGCCGCCTCTAAGTGCCAAACGATTACAATGAAGTCGCTCCACACTTAACAGAGTACCACACTAGAGACAAAAGGCGGTCGCTTCTGTACTTATGTTGCAAACCAGCCAAGAGAGACACCACGCTTGATGAACTGTCATTCAAAATTTAAATATTTAGGTGCTTAGCTTACATGGAGTTCGTCGTCGCAGAATGCGTAATGGTGGTTTCATCCAAGTATTATGAATCGCCCAAGTGAAGTAAAGTTCGTGTTGTTACACAAAAACCTTAGGAGTTCGTAGATACTATAGCCAGCTCTCTGGAATCTATGGAAAACGTAGGACTAAGGGGCAGTAACCGTGGTTGTGATATTAGAGACATTTCGCAAATACTTTTGCTCTGAGGAAGGATCAATTACTTGGCAAAATGCGAACGAGGATGTAATGCAAACTATACTTAGTTTTATTAATAGCTGATACATTTCATGTTCAATGTGTCATGTTACACTATTTGCTTAATGGCTTAAATACGTAATGCTACGAGTACTTTCACAGGAATACTGTTCTTTCAAACAACTCTTTGTAGTTTCCTTTTTAACTTTTACTCCTCAGTAACATAACTTATTTCATAAAACGTTTAGCCTCATGAATCTAATTTTCTTCTTAACTTAGGTACAAATGGATTAAGATATTAATAAGAAAATTGCCTACCAGTTCAGAGTAATTATCTTTCTGAGTTTATTAAAGTATGGAAAATACCATTATACAAAATCATACAAAGTTTCAACACAAGTAATCAATATTTTATGGAACATTGTTCCCATCGAAAATAACAGCGATATAATATTTTTTTTAATATTGTAATAATTGCAGCTGTTTTACTCCACAAGTGAGGGGTTATCTCCTCACCAAGGACATGATCTGATGATGATCCATGTATATCGGAACCGGTCATCATAACATAATAAAATAAAAATCATATTGCGATCTTGGCTGTTGCATTTATATTATACAATTAATTAAATCGTTTTCGCGCAATATGTTTGAATGCATGTCAAACAATTAGAGACAAAATAAAAATTTAATCATTGTTTTAAAGGAAGGAAGCTTGAAGTTGAACGTCCCGTCGACTGCGTGGTCATTAGAGACGGAATCATTCTTTTAGTAGTTTCCTAAGGGACACTTACGCCGATTTCCATGAAACTTAGTTGGATTCTTATACAATGTCATCTGTAAAACAGGAAAAATTCTAAAATTTCCAATTCTGATACAATTAAGTCGGTGTCTTTGATAGCCTATTGCCTCGATAACTATGACAAGAAGTACAAAAACTTCAGTTTCTTCTAACGACAGTTGTCCTCTGACCTGGGATGTTGGAAACCGCAAGAAACCATGAATATAATAACACTCTATCATAAAAAATAAATAAACAAAAACGGAGGTCTGTATCATGTCTGTAAAAAACATTTCAGTCTACCATAAGTGACATTCTAACAGAGAGAAACGAAGTAACGTGACATAAATGCCGTAGAAGCTAAATTAAATGCACTTCAAATACGTCAATGAATCTTTACATTTTCAGTCAACAGTACCTACAACGTTCTGATTTTAAGTAATCCTGCACGCCTGACAGTGCCTTTAAAAGTCCTGATAGTGCACATGATGGATTTCGATGAAGGTGTTACACCTGCGGAAAAGATACATGATCGTTATATCATTATTAAACTTCACTCTGTGATTTACAAGCTGTTTTCTGCTCCAAAGTGCAATACTTGGCCAAAAGTAAGCTGTTGCATTGGCATAACCAAATCATGGTTTGAAACTGTAATTATTGTGGCTTTTGATACTGAACTGATTGAATGCGAAAGTGATTTTGAATGTAAAAACAACACTTTAGTGAATTTTGCACACTATCATCATTTAATTGCTTAGAATTTTCCTCCAGTGGTATTGATAACCTTTTTTTTTTTTTTTTTTTTTTTTTTTTTTTTTTTTTTTTTTTTTTTTTTTTTTTTTTTTTTTTTGGCAAACATTAATGTAAACACCAATCCTGGACTTCCTTTTCCACAAATAGGAAGAAATAAAGTAAACACCAATGAAAGAGAACTGAAACCACCAATAATAACCAGCAACATTTAATATTTAAGACACCATCCTTTCCTCATACAGCAGTAAACGTAACACCCAGAATATGGTTGCTTGCAATAATGGCTGAAACGTTGGTGAAATATTTGATATATGGACGGTGCGTCCCAATACCCAGAAGAGTTTTATCAAAAACGACAACGGCCGCGGAAGCCTTTGTTTACATTTAACATTTTCTTTATTTCTATTAAAAATGTCACTTATGGTATAATCCAATGTTTTCTACCGACATGACGCAGACCAATGTTATTTTTTATGATTGACTGTCGATCTATTGTAAGGTATATTACTTTGATCCAAAAGAGTTATGTTTCAACAGTAAATGCAATGAGCACTTTTTTTTATTTTCGAAAATAGTGAAATTAATCAGTACCTCCAGTATACATGGGCTACGGTTAATCTAATGTGACCAATACGCAATGGAAGCACGCCCTTCTGAAGAAGATACTATTACTGCTATCGAAACCTAGGTGAAGGGTATCTAATAAACCTTTATATGTTATTAGTTCGCAGTAATTTGAACCTTTTCAAAGACAGTTGTGAACGGTTTCTAAATTACAGCCTTATTTAAAGTCTGGTATCTGTTCATGATACCAATGCGAATATGCATGCTACATTTTCGATCTAACAATTTCACTTTACATATTCATACGATTTCATACAGGATATCCAACGAGTTACGAAATTAAGCTAAAGATATTCACAAAAGATTGATTAAAATTTCCGTAATAGAAGGGGAAAAATAAATTAACATCTGCTACACAAAATATTTAAAAAGGAGTGAGAAAATGACACTGGATACCAACAAAAGTTACAAAAATATCTGGCAAATTAATACTCCTTGATTTGGAGAAACTGGGATATATATATATATGTTTAATTCGTGTTTGATGGCGCCCACAATTCTTTGTTCGTATGCGCTGATGTATTGCACAGATCATGGCAGAGAGGAGTTTTTTTCCGACCCAGAACTTTAAATAAATTATCATCTAACGTAACATCTTAAAAGAAGTAGCAAATGTAAACCTTTCAAAAAAAATTTGGTACGCAGCGAAATAAAATACGGAATCACAGACGACAAGGCTAGTATACAACTCGAACCATCAGATGGCACTGCTAGCGGTGTTGCTTGACAAACGCATGTAAATGCCACAGAATTTCCGCTATTATCTTTATAAGCTATTTGATGTCACTGCTAAGGTTTGCAAGCGCATGTTCTCTGCTGTTTTGATCCAACCAGTGTCAGACACCCAACACCACTTTTCCTTTGTGAGCGGTAGGAGATACTGAGAAGAGCGTCACATAGTGTTGTAGTGTTGTTCTCAGCTCTTGTACCAACGGACACACTGAAGCAGTACCCCGTCCCAGAAGACCCTCCATGTCTAGAAAGCACAAACTCAACTGGAGATCGGCACCGAACGTAACATTTTCATATGACCTACCACGGTCTTCAACAATCCATAAACAGCAAAGTACCACTGGTGTCAATACGACAGCCAAGCGACTTCGCAAATTCCTGCACGCCCCATCTGCTCCTAAATTCTAACATTTCAACAGATCTCAGGATATTCAGCCCCGAAATCCGAGCGTCTCTACACTTATATTCCAAACAAAACGAGCATAGCCATGTCAGTCCAATCGTAAGGTAAAAGTACATCACATGCAGTCGGATCTAACAGTAACACCCATTAAGCCAATTTCGTATTCGTATGACCATTTCGAGTGCAACGCATACTAGACAGTACCTCCAATATCTACTGGACACACACGTCTCAATATGCCACACCATTATTAAGAGAGATATTTGCTACTTCACATTTCCATCATTTCATTTTTCCCATCATACTTCTATTGTAAAACATTACTTGTTCTTCGAATACGAAAACTATTTCTTCCTTACGAAGTACCATTTGAAACGATTTATATCCTTTATTTTTCGCTACTATTGTCCTTGCAAGAATCTGTCATAGATGTATTAGTTCCAAACGGTAGGATAAGACATTTGAAGCTGAGCGTGCAAGAGGAAGAAATTTTATGTATGAAAAATATTGTGGCGCCGAGCGATTCATGTATAACATTTTTGTCTTTTACTGCAACTATTTCCTCTCTCTCCTGTTGGAGAGAAAGACGATGTTTAAGAAAGCTGTGTAAGTTTTAAATTGTTGTAGATATCGTGGCGGTAGTGAATCAACGCTTTGTTTCACGAACACTGACTGACTGTGTCAATAAAATAACTTAACTAATAGTCCTCTAAGAAGCCGAATTATTAGCCTTAAGAAGTTAGTAACGTAAGTTGTGTGTAACGTTGAGTTAAATGTGTAGAATGTCTTGAAACTGTTGACATGTATTGTAACTGTATAATTATGAAGTGGCGATGTCATGTGTAAAGTTTATTGTACAGTTCAAACGATGCATTCTTTCACAAAAACCCATGTTCCTAAATCATGTCTAATATAATAACGGAAATAAAAGTATGCACAAATAAATTGGTCCACCTCCTTCAACAATAAATCCTTGATCCTAATCACTGAAATTATTTTAATCAATTTTAGTTCTGTGCACCATCTGTCGTGTTTCTCCTTATTTAAAAGTCAGTTTTTTTCCCCTCCACTAACAGTTTAATAAGTTGGGTAACCTTCTAGACAGCCGTCTAACAAAGATGCAATGGGTATCGGATTTTAAATTTTTTTTTTTTTTTATATTTTTGGTACGTGAAGTTCAGAACGTAAATAAATTCAGCCAAAGCCTTTCGCAAAATTCTCGAGAAAATCGACTTTGAAGTTTTGCAAGTGCATGTAAGTACCAAATAGCAAAACAGTTGCAGCATAGGTCGGTGAACAATCAAAGACAACCGTTGTCTGCTAACGGTGAAGCCAATACCGTAAAAAATGTAATTTGTTATGTTTTTTTATTCAACCATAATTATTAACAAAATTTTATAAATTATAGAAAATTACGAACAAACAAAAATACCTGCATTTTTGGTAAAAATTACCATTGAATATAAAAATTGTGTAAGAATTCAAACCTAGCGGGGGAAAAAAATCTCTCACGGCTGGATTCGAACCAATGACCTTCTAGTTGCGTGGCTGAGATACACCGACAAATGCTGCAATTGTTTTAATTACAGGCAAAACTTCAAAGTCGATTTCGCGAATATTTTCGAAAGTTGCGTGGAATGCCTTTGACTGATTGTTATTTGAGTTCTGAACTTCATGTTCCATAAATATAAAGAAATTCTAAAATCCGATAATCATGTGGTTTCCTTATAAGTTCATCTAGATAAACAAGCAGATAACAGATTACAATTTGTGTCTTTATCACTAAAAATGAACTACTGTAATAGCAAGAGAAGTTAGATCAAGCGCTGAACTATTAAGGTAAGATGCAATATTTGAATATTTGCACCCAAGAGAGACACTGGAAAACTAACCACGGAAACGAAAACACACACACACACACACACACACACACACACACACACACACACACACGTTGTTGGAACGTAAATGAATTTTGCATAGCTCGTCACACACACACACACACACACACACACAAATGTTGTTGGAACGTAAATGAATTTTGCATAGCTCGTCATTCAAACATCAAACAGTAAACAATTATTCCTCAAGATTGGTTCAAATTATGAAGCGCATTTACTTCCAGGTTATAGCCTGGGTAAACATGAGGATGTTTCCTCTTACCTTTAATCTAGAAATGCAGGTTTCAAGTAATGAACTAACACTATCATAAACCACTAAAAAGGAAACCCTACATTCTCGTCGGAAATTCATTTCGCGATAGTACTTTGCAGGTTAGAAGTACACCTCAAGGGTGTCCGTGCATAAACGTTGAGGCCTCTGATTTCACGTGCATCTCATACTGGCCAATTTTAGCGCTCTGTCTGCACATTGGGTTGGCTTCGCCGGTAACGTATGAATTTGCACACGGACCATCTAGGTTCGATCCTACTGTCTGGTAAATTTTTATTTCGTTTTCTAATTGTTTCAAAATTATAACAACTTTTAAAGAAACTTAAGGACATAAAATTATTAGCTAAATCATAAATAATATTATTAAATTAATAAAATAATTGTTATAGCTAATTAAAATGTGAATTAATTTTTAGTAGAATAATTTGAACAGTGAAAATTAAAAAAACTATTTTCATATCTTTTCTACATCTACATCTACAACCATACTCCGCAAGCCACCCGAAAGTGTGTGGCGGAGGGAACCTTGAGTACCACTATCGGTTCTCCCTCCTTATCCAGTCTCGTATTGTTCGCGGAAAGAAGGATTGTCGGTATGCCTCTGTGTGGGCTCTAATCTCTCTGATTTTATCCTCACGATCTCTTCGCGAGATATACGTAGGAGGGAGCAATGTACTGCTAGACTCCTCAGTAAAGGTAAGTTCTCGAAACTTCGACAAAAACCCGCACCGAGCGACAGAGCGTCTCTCCTGCAGAGTCTTCCACTGGAGTTTAGCGATCATCTCCGTAACGCTTTCACGATTACCAAATGATCCTGTAACGAAGCGCGCTGCTCTCCGTTGGATCTTCTCCACTTCCTCTATCAATCCCACCTGGTACGGATCCCACACCGGTGAGCAGTATTCAAGCTGTGGGCGAACAAGTGTACTGTAACCTACTTCCTTTGTTTTCGAACTACATTTCCTTACAATTCTCCCAATGAATCTAAGTCTGGCATCTGATTTACCGACGATTGATTTTATATGGTCGTTCCATTTTAAATCCATCCTAATGACTACTTCCAGATAATTTATGGAATTAACTGCTTCCAGTTACTGACTTGCTATAGTGTAGCTAAATGATAAAGGATCTTTCTTTCTGTGTATTCGCAGCACATTACACTTGTCTACATTGAGCTTTAATTGCCATTCCCTGCACCATGCGTAAATTCGATGCAGATCCTCCTGCATCTCAATACAATTTTCCATTGTTACAACCTCTATATACTACCGCATCATCCGCAAAAAGCCTCAGTGAACTTCCAATGTTATCCGCAAGGTCATTTATATACACCGTGAACAGCAACGGACCCACGACACTCCCCTGTGGCACACCCGATATAACTCCTACTTCGGAAGACTTCTCTCCATTGAGAATGACCTGCTGCTTTCTGTTATCTAGGAAATCCTCAATCCAATCACACAATTGGTCTGGTAGACCATATGCTCTTACTTTGTCCATTAAACGTCTGTGGGGTACTGTATCAAACGCCTTGCGGAAGTCGAGAAACACAGCGTCTACCTGAGAACCCGTGTCTATGGCCCTCTGAGTCTCGTGGACGAATAGCGCGAGCTGGGTTCTTTTGTTTACAGAAAGAACCTTTAAATGTATACACATATATTCTGAAAATCATACTCCGCTTACATTCATGAAAAATTCTATTTCATCAGATCATGATTATGGAAATGGTTTAATGAGATTTTCCAGGAGTTAAGTCGAAAAATGGACTGTCAAACACCAAATTATTTTTAAAAAAATGAACTTTACAAATACAAAGATTTACCAAATGAACGACAAGATTTGCTTAGAAACATCAAACTTATTTAATAAGTATGAAAATGGCACTAAATTAATAACAGAAGCCATGTCAAAAAATATAATATATAAAAATAGTTGAAGCTCAGCTACCTTGAACAACATGCTTAGACTCTCGTGTGGTAAATATAGTCAATGACCAGATCTTAAAAGTAGTTCGTAACCAACAACAACCGGACGTAAAAGAGGTTTATGTTGATGTGTGTACTAGAACAGATAAAGTTAATTAACCATGTAAAGATATAGCAGGCACACTTCACTCAGAATGGTACGAACTTTGCGAAAAAGTCGAAAACAGGTTGAGGTGGAGATACAGTGGTTTCTCTACATTCAAAAATAGAAAAAAATTAAACTATGACTAGAAACGTGGTATGATAAGGAGAAGGCCAAGGATGAAAAATACCAATAATACCATGTCTGACGATCTTTATAGAGTGTGGAAATTGCATAACTTCTCCGTAAAGGGGACGATACCCATCAGCTTTTAAGAAACAATTCGAGGAAGTTTTCACATGACAGTGGGGTGAGAAAAATAAAATACTTTGTGGAACCAGAAAGTTGGAAGGTGAAGTAGTGCATTTTTATAATGGTTATCATTATCAAAATAATACATCGGAAGAATCACATTAGGGAGATGCGCAGAACGTTCAGATACGATCCAATAGCGAATCACAACGCAATGAGTAATGGAGCACTCCAAATAAACTTCCTCGGTCTGCCGCAGTGCATACGATCAAAATGACTCAGGAAGGTTGATACGAACAAGAGAAACGACAGGACAACAGACTGATAAGATAACTACGAACATATAAACCATGTAATCTCTATCTACATAAAAGCGAAAGGACAGTCATTCACTCACTGACTAAACACGTAATCTCGAAAACTACTTCACCTATGAAGCTGAAATTTGGCAGTAGTGTAGTTTATATCTAGAAGACGTCAGCTAAAAAAATCGAATTGACGTGTTTTACGGCCCACTTTAGATTTGTAGTTTTATACGTTTTTGCAAACATTTTGGACCAAAATAATAATGTAAACAATAAAAAAATTAATTAATAAGAGTGTCTGAAACCCTTTTAGGAAAAAAAATTAGGTAGTGGCAGGTTCCGAACCATCGACCTTTAACGTCATAGACCAACGCCTTGCCCACTACGCTACAGGTATCAAGCAAGAGAGGGGTCCTTTAACCTCATCCTATTCATGGCCGTTGTTAACTGATGCTAATATGGCATTTGTAGACACTAGATTATCATTTATCGTATTAAAAACAATGTGTTTTGGTTAATTCTTCAGTGCGCCATTGCTTTGAAATGACAACGTTTAAGTTACAATAAGAAAACAATCAAATACGGAATGTCACGTGACATCTCCGAACGGCTGGTTTTCGTTAATTCAATGGAAGGTGTCAAATCTCCGTTATTTTTGCAAATATGTCTCAAACTATACGAGATATGAAAACAACATAACGGAGCTAAGTTGTAGAGAATTTTCTCCTCTATCAATTAGGTTATTCGATTTTCGTGTCAGATCAACGGTTCGTTTGCAATTACAATTATATTACAAACAGCTTTTTTGTACTATTGCCGTATTTTTTGCCCGAAAAATTTGAAAAATGGAGGTTCTGGTCTCTGGCGGCCTATAATCATGTCTGTAAAATTTGGTGCTGATCGGTTGAACGGTTCGTCTTGAAAACAGGGAACACGTTACGGACAGACAGACAGACAGACAGACATCCCAAAATCGCCGATAATTTTGCAAATATCTTTGGAACGCTACGAGATATAAAAAAACATAAAAGAGTAAAGTTGTAGAGAATTTTCTTCTCTACAAATTAGGTTATTTAATTTTCGTGTCAGATGAATAGTAAAGCCGTTATTTTCATTTAAATTTCGAGCTGTCAAAAGACGATCGCATAAGCCCACTATTAGTGTTACTACCGTAACCTAAGGTGGGCCAAAAGTATTTTGCGATAGGACCGATAATTCAGGACATATGACGTCATAAACAATGAAAACGTCCCCGTCTTGCGGCAGGTGATAAAGTCACACTATCAGTCCACTATTTGAGAACGAGAGCACTTAGGGCCTTACAACAATTTTTTAACATGATTTCCAACCTTTATTAAACTTTTTCCGCTGGCAACCACATCAAAATACTGAAAGGAAAAAAGTTTCCCCCTTACTACTTTTCCGCTGTTCATGAAGGAAAACTACGGTATTAGGTATGGCGTTGCAGTTTATAATTCTACGCTGCAAATTGTAGTCGCAGGAAATTTTACAGATAGTACACTTCGGAATTTATATCACAATACGTCACTTAGTTCATGAGATATGAGGACAATAACAGTGCAGACGTTCATGGAAAACCGCCCCTTCAGCATCAGGTTTTAATCTATTACTTCTTTACAACTAACTCTGTTCGCAACAGATTTTACCTCAGGGGTGGCATCACCAAAGAAATAATAGTCATATTAGATCCTGGACAAGTCACAAGAAATATTGTTCACAGTAAAGTTGTGAATTAAATGCAGACTGCTGACGAAGATACGAGCTTATGGAATAGGTTCACGTATTTGTGACTGGCTGGAAGACTTCCTAAGTAATAGAACGCAGTACGTTGTTCTCTACGGCGAGTGTTCATCAGAGATGAGTGTAACGTCAGGCGTGCCCCAGGGGAGTGTGATAGGACCGCTATTATTTTATATCTATATAAATGATCTGATGGACAGAGTAAGTTGTAATTTGCGGCTGTTTGCTGATGATGCAGGGGTGTATGGGAGGGTATCGTCTTTAAATGACTGTAATAGCATACAGGATGACTTAGACAAAATTTCTAGTTGGTGCGAAGAATAGCAGCTAGCTCTCATTGTAGAAAAATGAAAGGAGATGAAATCCCATAATGTTAGAATACAGCATTAATAGTGAGCTTCTTGATCTGTCGCGTCATTCAAATATCTATGCGTAACATTGCAGAGTGATATGAAATGGAACGAACATGTAAGGACAGTTGTGAGTAAGGCGGACAGCCGACTTCGGTTTATTGGGAGAATTTTGGGAAGATGTACTTCACGTGTAAAGGAGACCGCGTATAGAACGCTTGTACGACCACCTCTTGAGTATTGCTCAAGTGTTTGGGACCCGCAGCAGATAAGTTTAAAGGAAGACATAGAAGCAGTTCAGAGGCGAGCAGCTAGGTTTGTTACTGGTAGGTTCGACCAATGCGCGAGTGTTACGGAAATGCTCCGGCAACTCAATTGGGAATCGCTGGAGGAAAGGCGAAGTTATTTTCGTGAATTTCTGTTGAGGAAATTTAGAGGGCCGGAATTTGAAGCTGAGTGTAATACTATCTTGCTTCCGCCTGCTTATATTTCGCAGTAGTGATCACAAAGACAAGATAAAGGAAATTAGGGCTCGTAAGGAGGCATATAGGCATTCTTTTTTTCCTCGTTCTATTTGGGAGTGGAATAGGAAAGGAAATGCCTAGTAGTGGTACAGTGTACCCTTCGCCACGCACCTTGCGGTGAATTGCGAAGTGTGTATGTAGATGTAGATGTACATATCATTTGTATTTTGATTACTATTTTCTTTGTTTGGATACTGTACTTAAACTTTTGTATATTATGCAAGACAGTCTTATTTCTTATATATTCACTGATAAATATGACACGATATGAGGAAAAAGGAGATGGACAGAGAGAGAAGGGATAGGAGAAGTACTGACTCAAGGCAGGAATAAATAGATAAATACCCGGGTAATGCCGGGTTTTCAGCTAGTTGAGGTATGTCAGGGTAATCTAGAGATTTACAGAAAGGTGAAGTGGCACTATCGGCTTACCAGAAAGATATGCTAGAGAATTAGATAGTTTTGTCAATCCGAGAGTGGATCGACGATGCGTTAGTAAACAAAAAATGGAACAGTGAAGGTAAAACAAAGAAAAAACAAACTGCAGTTAAGGAGAATCAGGTAAGTCATAGCTATGACGACACAAAAATGGAGATGAGAGCATGGATACATGTAATAATAGGATTAATGATGTAAGATCATTATTTGAAAAGGAAGAAATTGAAAACAAGTTCAAACGTTTGTAAACCTATGGCACTTAATAACTGCGGTTGTCGGTCCCTAGGCTTACAATCCACTTAAACTAAGATAAACTATCCTAAGGACACCACACCCCCATGCCCCAGGGAGGACTCGAACCTCCGACGGCGAGCAACCGCGCGCTCCGCAGCGAGGTGCCTTAGTCAGCTCGGCTACTCCACCGCGGCGAAGAAAGTGAGATGAGCAAGGAAGTGAAAGGACAATATGTCGACAGCGCACAAATGATACACTACAATGTGAGAGGCAAAGGGAAAATTTCAAGAATTTATATGTGGCAGATCCGTGGGAATATGAATCATTAAATTTAATGCTATACAGGATGTTAGTTGTATTGGTATCTGTAAAGAAAAACATGAAAAACGAATGGCAGGTAAGTCAAAACAATTATGAATTCCTCACTATAAACGGGAATACAGTGTTAGTAATTACAGGGAAAGATGGATTTGGGTTGCAAACTAAACAAAAGGTTCGTAGTGACGAACAAAATAAACACAAAACACGTCTCACCGAAGACCAATACACAGAGAAGTAAGAGAACAGAGGATTGGCCAGTTATCATCCTAACCGCGTCCCCTATACGTTTGTTGTGTTGCACATCCGCCAGGCGTTCCCTCATTTCGATCTTTTCGTTTACGCATGAGATGGAGTGTCTCTACCAATGCCCAACGCAGCTATAGGATCACTTTTTGTCCCTTTCCAAAGCAGTAGTTAGAAATATGCCTGAAAGTGTCTCTGGAATCGTGCAAAGTGTAGCGCCATGTGACTACACTTTTTTGGTTTGACGACACTTCAGACAGGAAAATCAACGACGCTTCAGACAGGAAAATCAACAACGCTTCTATTACCTGAAAATCTAGAATATCGCACTAAACGTTGATGCTCAATGGGCGTTGATGTCCTACTTGCCTTAAGCAATGAGGATTCTCTACTGACCAACAATGTATATTACGTCAATTCACAGGAACAAGATTCGTAAATTTTGATTCATCAGAGAAAAGTATCGGTGAAATGAAATTGACTGCCAGTTGTATCCATTTGTAAAAATTGAAGCGTTTCTAAAATAGATTACATTAGATGAATAATTCTTCCATAGATCATAAAAATGAGATTTCTTGATGATGAGGATTTTCATTTCATTTGATTTTCTCAGGGAAGCCAAAACAGTCTTGGTCCAACCCGCCACTGCCCGCACCGAAACTAAGTTTATTGTGCGGTATCGCTCCCTATATATCTAGTAAAGCCAACCAATGCCCTTGAACAGTGCAATGAGTCCCTTTACCAGTTCTTTATTAGACACAATTTTTTGAGGTCTGGTTGTCCCAAATGTTCTGTGTCTTTTACTCTCCAGTGCAATGCATTCTAAGAATAGATGCGATGCAGTTTCATAACCGTCATCACAGATCCTACATTTAGGGGCCACTTCTGTTATTCCCATTGTATGTAGGTGGATGATGAGGAACGTGTCAGTTAAATAAAAGATAGTATTACATGCCACACTTTTTTTAATAACTAATTTCTACATAAAAATGCATCTGTTGAGTAGAAGCAATTGTCGTTCATAAATTCTTACAATTTGTTTTTACATGCTGGTTGGCTATCTGTCAGAAATTTGATGTTCTCTGGTAGGTGACCAAAGACATAATTCGCTCCATTCTGTAGATTATCCTTTCTTTTAGTGTTGTAGATACGCAAAATATTACTTTTGGATTGGGTTAATTTATTAATAACAGTAAGTGTCTGTTGGATTATCTTGGGTGTGCTTTTGTGCAATGAATACTTTTTTACTCGATAATGAATTGCCACAAACCATGATGCAATATGAGAGCAGTGAACGAAAATAGGCATAGTAAGCTAATTTACTGAGATGTTTCTCATAAAAATTTGCAGTAACAGTAACAGTTCTTGAGGCAGCAATAAATGAAATGAATGCCACTTGTGTTAATGTTGAAAGGAGTACGCAATATAATTTTCACATAATTTTTGCCTGTCATAGAGCATTGAGCATGTTTTGTTATAAAAACCAAAGCTATAATTCTGCAGAAAACAAATTTATGTATATTTTGTACAATTTCACTAATCGATATAACATACTGTACTCATTTTCATATCTTTGCTGTCAACCAAAGACTTTGTTTTATCTTTGGAGTGTGTCTTGCACTCACAGTTGTTGCGTTTAAAGAGTCGAGGTGTGACCGCGTAGAGAGGGTTGATGTCTGACCTTCGTGTAGAAAAGAGTCGAGGTGTGACCTTCGTGTAGAGAAGAGTAGGTGTGTGACCTTCGTGCAGGATACTGTCGGGTTATTCTGTCTGTGTGTTAGACTCGAAGAGTAAAAATTCAATTTTGAAGAGTCGCAGCCAAGTCTGCAGATTGGAAATTTTGTATGGAAATTTATGTCTCAAATAAGGTAAACTTGTACTTTTCTATTGTTATGTATGGTAGCCTGTATGTAGCCTATATTGTAGTTGGTTTGTCTTTTGGGTAATAAATACTGTTTAATTCAGCTCGCATTTATCATTTATCCCCGTGTCATTTTACCAGTTCCTCGTTCCTTTCACCAATTTGAATTGCTATCCGTTCTGATCATTGTTTCTTATGATAGAGTTGCATAACTATTGTGTTTGTAAATTTGTATGCTAATTAGAACAGTTTAGTGTAGGCATTTTGCGATGATCAGTTGGTCTATTAATGAGAGCAGGAAGTAGTTTGTTCATAATTGCAGTAAAGATCATAGTTAAAGATTTTCTCAGTCTCAATGAAAGTTCAGATTGTTAAGGTAGTTAATGTTAGTAACAGTTAAAGTGATTTGTTTGATTAGAAGAGAAGTAGATCACGTAAAGAGATGAGACGTATTTTCAGTGTGTGATACTTGAAATCTTTACCAGATTTGTAGAACATTTTTATTACATTGAATCGGTAATTGTTGTACAAATAGGCACATTATCAAGTGCAGTGATCTTGATACCCAGTTAATATCAAATATCCTTGTTTGGCATCCTGTTAATTAAAGTAGCAAAATTGAAACTGTAGTAGCACTTTCTGTTCGCTCTCGCAGTCGAATTGCACATGAATAGTCTGGCTGCTGGTATATGGTGCACGCTAACAGGTCTGAACATTTCATTTGCTCACATTGTTTTTCACACACGAGATTAATGTGTAGACCAATTACGAGTTTAATTACTATTGACTTATTAACAACTGTACAATTTTAAGTGTTATCCGTTGCGCATCAAACTAAACCAAAGTTACGTAAGATCATTGCATCCCATGTCAGTTGCAATTTATTCTAACAGGGCAAAGGAAGGTACTAAGTCTCATTGCTTAGTCAAATTATTTTGTTACCAAAACCACAACAGAACATTTATTTGGGAATTTTAGCGGGGACGGTCTCTTAACAAAAACAGTGACACGCTCGCGCCACAAACACATACTACTTTTCATCACAGACAAACACACACACACACACACTACTTTTAATGTTTAAAAGCGGAGGCAAGCATAATACATCGTCCGAAATAGTACATAACGTGTTCTCCGCAAATGATCTCGAGCAGTTAATTCATGAACCCAATGGAGTAGTAAATAGTTGTGAAATATACTTTACCTCTTAGCAACAGATAATCCGGAACTAATAAAGAGCATCAAAACAGACACAGGGATTAGTGAACACAGAGTTGTCGTAGCGAACATGAATATCGGATTTCCCAGATCTACTAAAAATAAACAAAAATATATCTTTTCAAAAAAATCAGGTACAAGTTCTATTAACGCTTTCCTGAGTGAGAATTTCCAGCCCTTCGAAACTAAGAACGTCGACTTTCCTCCAACGATCTCCATTTGAGTTGCCGGAGCATTTCCGTGACACTCGCGCATTGGTCGAACCTACCAGTAACAAACCTAGCTGCTCGCCTCTGAACTGCTTCTATGTGTTCCTGCTGATCTGCTGCGGGTCCCAAATACTTGAGCAATACTCAAGAAGTGGTCGTACAAGCGTTTTATACCCGGTCTTCTTTACAGATGAAGTATATCTTCCCAAAATTCTCCCAATAAACCGAAGTCGGCTGGCCGCCTTACTCACAACTGTCCTTACTTGTTCGTTCCATTTCATATCGCTCTGCAATGTTACGCCTAGATATTTGAACGACGCGACAACATCAAGAACTCACTACTAATGCTGTATTCGAACATCATATGGGATTGTTTTTCCTACTCATGCGCATCACATTACATTTTTCTACATTGAAAGCTAGCTGCCATTCTCCGCACCAACTATAAATTTTGTCTAAGTCAACCTGTATGCTATTACAGTCAGAGACGATACCCTCCCATACACCACAGCATCATCATCAAACAGCGCAAATTACAAGTTACTCTGTCCATCAGATCATTTATATAGATAGAAAATAATAGCGGTCCTATGACACTCGCCTGGGTCACGCCTGATGATACACTCTCCTGATGAACACTCTCCGTCGAGAACAACGTACTGCGTTCTATTACTTCGGAAGTCTTCCAGCCAGTCACAAATCTGTTAACCTATATCGACAACTGACAGATTTATACCAAACACATTTACAAATGAGGGATCTGACCCACCGTGGTACACAAAACAGGTTAAATCACTCTCGTAAAAACAAAGAAAAAAAGCATAACAAATTTAAACAAACACATAATCCTCAAGACTGGCAGCCTTTTACAGAGACTAGAAATTTAGCTCGAATTTCAATGCGAGGAGATTACAACAGTTTCCACAACGAAACTCTGTCACGTAATTTGGTAGATAATACTAAGGAATTCTGTTAGTATGTAATTAATACTAGCGGTGAAACACTATATTTTCACGACGCGATAGTAATGGTGACGCTGCTGACAGTTCTGCTAAAGAAGAATTTCTTAAGACAGCTTTGCAAAATTCCTTCACTAGAGAAGATGAAGCAAATACTGCAGAATTCCTATCAAAAACAGCTGCCAGCATAAGTAATTTATAACTTGATGCCCATGGAGTATTAAAGCAACTTAAATCATTTAACGAAAGTAAGTCTCTCGGTCCCGATTGTATACCAATTAGTTTCCTTTCAGATTATGCTGATGCAATAGCCCCATACCCAGTTATACTTAGTTATCCTATACAACCGTACCCAAAGATTGGAAAGTTGCACTGGTCACTACAATATTCAAGTAAGGCACTAGGAGTGATCAGCAAAAATACAGGCCTATATCATTGACGTCAGTTTACAGCAGAACTTTAGAACATATAGCTTCCTTAAATATTATGAACTACCCCCAAGTCAACGCAGATTCAGAATGTTTCATTCTTGTGAAACTGCTAGCTCTTTACTCACGTGATGTGATGTGATTAGTGCTATCAATATCACTATTTCTAGATTTCCGGGAAGCTTTTGACACCATACCTAACAAGCGTCTTCTAACACATTTGCGCGTTTAAGGAATATTGCCACAGTTGTGGGATTGGATTCTTGATTTCCTGTCAGAAGAAACACAGTACGTTGTAACTGAAGGAAAGCCGTCGAGTAGTAAAAATGATATCTGGCGTTCCCCAGGGAAGTGTTATAGGGCCCTCCTGTTACTTATTTCTATAAACGATTTAGGACAAAATCTCAGTAGCTGACATCCGGCGAATGTTGCTGTCGCTTATAGGTTAATAGTCACCAGAAGATCAAAAGCAACAGCAAAATGATTTAGATATCAGCATGGTGCAAAAAATGGCAATTGATTCTTAATAATGAGAAGTGTGAAGACAACCATATGACCACTAAAAGAAATGGTTATACTTCATTTACACGATAAATCAGTCAAAACTACAGTCCATAAATTCAGCTAAATGCCTAGGAGTAACAATTAAGAATAACTTGAAATGGAAGAACGCATAGAAAATATTGTAGAAAAAGCAAACCGAAGTCAACGTTTTGTTGGCAGTACATTTAGAAGACGCAATAATTCTACTAAAGAATCTGCCTACACTACAGTGGTGCATCCTATTTTGGAGAGTTGCTGCGAGTTAAGGATCCACTACAAGTGGGACTGACAGACGATGTAGACAAAGTTTTCGAAGACAATGTACAAATGTTTGTACATCTATCGGACCAAACTGCGTGGGACACTTGGCACGCCAGCAGGACACTTGCCACGCCGGCCAGACACTTGCCACACCTGCCAGACATTTACCACGCAGGGGGGACACTTGCCACGCAGGCCGGACATTTGCCACGTTGACAGGACATTTGCCACGCTGACAGGACATTTGCTACGTAGGGCGGGCATTTGCCATGCAGGGCGGACATTTGCCACGCGACAGGACATATGCCACGCAGGGAGGACATTTGCCACGAAGGGCGGACATTTTCCATGCAGGCCGGACATTTGCCACGCAGGCCGGACATTTGCCATGCCGACAGGACATTTGCCATGTAGGGCGGGCATTTGCCATGCAGAGCGGACACTTGCCATGCAGAGCGGACATTTGCCACGCCGACAGGACATTTGCCACGAAGGACGGAGAAATGCCGCGCAGGGAGGACATTTGCCACGAAGGGCAGAGATATGCCACGCAGGGAGGACATTTGCCACTTAGGGCGGGCATTTGCCACGCAGGGCGGACACTTGCCACGCAGGGCGGACACTTGCCACGCAGGGCGGACACTTGCCACGCAGGGCGGACACTTGACACGCAGGGCGGACACTTGCCACGCAGGGCGGACACTTGCCACGCAGGGCGGACACTTGCCACGCAGGGCAGACATTTGAAACGCCGACAGGACATTTGCCATGAAGGGCGGATATTTGCCACGCCGACAGGACATTTAACAACGCCGACAGGACATTTGCCATGCCGACAAGACATTTGCTATGTAGGGCGGGATTTTGCCACGCAGAGCGGACATTTGCCACGCTGACAGCACATTTTCCACGAAGGGCGGAGATATGCCACACAGGGAGGAAATTTGCAACGAAGGGCGGACACTTGCAATGAAGAGCGGACACTTGCCACACAGGGCGGACACTTGCCACATAGGGCGGACACTTGCCACGCAGGGCGGACACTTGCCACGCAGGGCGGACACTTGACGCGCACGGCGTTCATTTGACGCGCACGGCATTCATTTGACGCGCACGGCGGACACCTGCCGCGCAGGGCGGACACCTGCCGCGCAGGGCGGACACCTGCCGCGCAGGACGGACACCTGCCGCGCAGGCCGGACACCTGCCGCGCAGGCCGGACATTTGCCGCGCAGGCCGGACATTTGCCATGCAGGCCAGACATCTGCCACGCAGGCCGGACATTTGCCACGTAGGGCGGACATTTGCCATGTAGGACGGACATTTGCCACGTAGGGCGGACACTTGCCACGCAGGCCGGACATATGCCACGCAAGCCGGACATCTGCCACACAGGCCGGACATTTGCCATGCCGACAGGACATTTGACACGTAGGGCGGGTATTTGCCACGCAGGGTGGACACTTGCCACGTAGGGCGGATATTTGCCACGCCAACAGGACATTTGCCACTCAGGAATGACTTTTGCCACGCAGGGAGGACATTTGCCACGCAGGGCGGAACCTTACCACACAGGGCTGACATTTGCCATGCCAGCAGGACATTTGCAACGAAGGGCGGAGATTTGCCATGTAGGGCGGCCACTTGCCACGCAGGGCGGACATTTGCCACGCAGGGCGAACATTTGCCACGCAGGGCGGACATTTGCCACAAAAGGCGGACATTTGCTACATTGGCAGAGATTTGCCACGCTGTGGCCGACACTTGCCAAGCAAGGCGAACATTTGCAACGCAGGGCGGACATTTGCCACGCAGGGTGGACATTTGCCACGCAGGGCGGACATTTGCCACGCAGGTTGAACATTTGACACAAAAGGCGGACATTTGCCACGCTGGCGGGGAATTACCATGCGGGTGGAGATTTGCCACGCTGGCGGACATTTGCCATACTGGCGGAGATTTGCCACGCTGGCGGAGATTTGACGCTGGCGGAGATTTGCCACGCTGGCGGAGATTTGCCATGCTGGCGGTGATTTGCCACGCTAGCGGACATTTGCCACGCAGGCTAGACATTTCCCACGCAGGCCGGACATTTGCCATGCCAAAATATTACTTTTGGATTGGGTTAATTTATTAATAACATTAAGTGTCTGTTGGATTATCTTGGGTGTGCTTTTGTGCAATGAATACTTTTTTACTCGATAATGAATTGCCCCAATCCATGATGCAATATGAGAGAAGTGACCGAAAATAGGCATAGTAAGCTAATTTACTGAGATGTTTCACATAAAAATTTACAGTAACAGTAACAGTTCTCTAAAACCAGAGGCAAGCATAATACATCGTCCGAAATAGTACATAACGTGTTCTCCGCAAATGATCTCGAGCAGTTAATTCATGAACCCAATGGAGTAGTAAATAGTTGTGAAATATACTTGACCTCTTAGCAACAGATAATCCGGAACTAATAAAGAGCATCAAAACAGACACAGGGATTAGTGAACACAGGTTGTCGTAGCGAACATGAATATCGGATTTCCCAGATCTACTAAAAATAAACAAAAATATATCTTTTCAAAAAAATCAGGTACAAGTTCTATTAACGCTTTCCTGAGTGAGAATTTCCAGCCCTTCGAAACTAAGAACGTCGACTTTCCTCCAACGATCCCCATTTGAGTTGCTGGAGCATTTCCGTGCCACTCGCGCATTGGACGAACCTACCAGTAACAAACCTAGCTGCTCGCCTCTGAACTGCTTCTATGTCTTCCTTTAAACTGATATGCTGCAGGTCTCAAATACTTGAGCAATACTCAAGAAGTGGTCGTACAAGCGTTTTATACGTGGTCTTCTTTACAGATGAAGTATATCTTCCCAAAATTCTCCCAAAAAACAGATGTCGGCTGTCCGCCTTACTCACAACTGTCCTTACATGTTCGTTTCATTTCATATCGTTCTGCAATGTTACGCCTAGATATTTGAGTGACGCGACAGCATCAAGAAGCTCACTACTGATGCTGTATTCGAACATTATATGGGATTGTTTTTCCTACTCATGTGCATCACCTTACACTTTTCTGCATTGAGAGCTAGCTGCCATTCTCCGCACCAACTATAATTTTGATGACAGCATCATCATCAAACAGCGCAAATTACAAGTTACTCTGTCCATCAGATCATTTATATAGATAGAAAATAATAGCGGTCACGCCTGACGATACACTCGTCTCTGATGAACACTCGTCGTCGAGAACAACGACGTTCTATTACTTCGGAAGTCTTCCAGCCACACACAAATTTGTTAACCTATATCAACAACTGCCAGATTTATACCAAACACATTTACAAATGAGGGATCTGACCCACTGTGGTACACAAAACAGGTTAAATCACTCTCGTAAAAGCAAAGCAAAAAAAGCATAACAAATTTAAACAAACACATAATCCTCAAGACTGGCAGCCTTTTACAGAGACTAGAAATTTAGCTCGAATTTCAATGCGAGAAGATTACAACAGTTTCCACAACGAAACTCTGTCACGTAATTTGGTAGATAATGCTAAGGAATTCTGTTAGTATGTAATTAATACTAGCGGTGAAACACTATATTTTCACGACGCGATAGTAATGTTGACGCTGCTGACAGTTCTGCTAAAGAAGAATTTCTTAAGACAGCTTTGCAAAATTCCTTCACTAGAGAAGATGAAGCAAATACTGCAGAATTCGTATCAAAAACAGCTACCAGCATCAGTAATTTATAAGTTGATACCCATGGAGTATTTAAGCAACTTAAATCATTTAACGAAAGTAAGTCTCTCGGTCCCAATTGTACACTTCCTACGCAGGGAGGACATTTGCGATGCAGGCCAGACATTTGCCACGCAGGTCCGACATTTGCCACGCAGGACAGACTTTTGCCACGCAGGGCAGACATTTGCCACGCATGGCGGACATTTGCCACGCAGGGCGGACATTTGTCACGCAGGGCGGACATTTGCCACGCAGGGCGGACATTTGCCACGCAGGGCGGACACTTGCCACACAGGGCGGACATTTGCCCCTCCGACAGGACATTTGCAACGAAGGGCGGAGATTTGCCCCGAAGGCCGGACATTTGCCACGCCGACAGGACATTTGCCATGTAGGGCGGACATTTGCCACGCTGGCGGAGATTTGCGATGCTGGTGGAGATTTGCCACACTGGCGGAGATTTGCCACGCTGGCGGAAATTTGCCATGCAGGGCGGACATTTGCTACGCAGGGCGGACATTTGCTACGCAGGGCGGACATTTGCCTCGCAGGGCGGACATTTGCCACGCTGGGTGGACACTTGCCACGCAGGGTGTACATTTGCCACGCCTACAGGACATTTGCCATGTAGGGCGGACATTTGCCACGTATGGCAGATATTTGCCACTCAGGGCGGACATTTGTCACGCAGGGCGGACATTTGCCACGTAGGGCGGACATTTGCCATGCACGACGGACATTTGCCACGCAGGACGGACATTTGCCACGCAGGGCGGACATTTGCCATGCAGGGCGGAGATTTGCCATGCAGGGCGGATACTTGCCACGGCGACAGGACATTTGACACGCAGGGATGACATTTGCAACGCAGGCAGGACATTTGCCAAGCAGTTCGGACATTTGCCACGCAGGGCAGACATTTGCCACGCAGGGCGGACACTTGCCACACAGGGCGGACATTTGCCCTGCCGACAGGTCATTTGCAATGAAGGGCGGAGATTTGCCCCGCAGGCCAGACATTTGCCACGCCGACAGGATATTTGCAACAAAGGGCTGAGATTTGCCCCGTAGGCCGGACATTTGCCACGCAGGCCGGACATTTGCCACGCAGGGCAAACATTTGCAACGATAGGCAGACATTTGCCACGCTGGCGGAGATTTGCTATGCTGGCAGAGATTAGCCACACTGGCGGAGATTTGCCACGCTGGCGGAAATTTGCCATGCATGGCGGACATTTGCTACGCAGGGCGGACATTTGCCTCGCAGGGCGGACATTTGCCACGCTGGGTGGACACTTGCCACGCTGGGTGGACACTTGCCATGCGGGGCGGACACTTGCCACGCAGGGTGTACATTTGCCACACCGACAGGACATTTGCCATGTAGGGCGGACATTTGCCACGTAGGGTGGACATTTGCCACGTATGGCGGACATTTGCCACTCAGGGCGGACATTTGTCACGCAGGGCGGACATTTGCCACGTAGGGCGGACATTTGCCATGCACGACGGACATTTGCCACGCAGGACGGACATTTGCCACGCAGGACGGACATTTGCCACGCAGGACGGACATTTGCCACACAGGGCAGACATTTGCCACACAGGGCGGACATTTGCCATGCAGGGCGGACATTTGCCACGCAGGGCGGACATTTGCCACGCAGGGCGGACATTTGCCACGCCGAAGGGCATTTGTCACGCCGACAGGGCATTTGCCATGTAGGGCGGACATTTGCCACGTAGGGTGGACATTTGCCACGTAGGGCGGTCACTTGCCACGCAGGGCGGATATTTGCCACACAGGCTAATCAGTTGCCACGCCAAAACATTACTTTTGGATTGGGTTAATTTATTAATAACAGTAAGTGTCTGTTAAATTATCTTGGGTGTGCTTTTGTGCAATGAATACTTTTTTACTCGATAATGAATTGCCCCAATCCATGATGCAATATGAGAGAAGTGAACGAAAATGGGCATAGTAAGCTAATTTACTGAGATGTTTCACATAAAAATTTACAGTAACAGTAACAGTTCTTTAAAACCAGAGGCAAGCATAATACATCGTCCGAAATAGTACATAACGTGTTCTCCGCAAATGATTTCGAGCAGTTAATTCATGAACCCAATGGAGTAGTAAATAGTTGTGAAATATACTTTACCTCTTAGCAACAGATAAGCCGGAACTAATAAAGAGCATCAAAACAGACACAGGGATTAGTGAACACAGAGTTGTCGTAGCGAACATGAATATCAGATTTCCCAGATCTACTAAAAATAAACAAAAATATATCTTTTCAAAAAAATCAGGTACAAGTTCTATTAACGTTTTCCTGAGTGAGAATTTCCAGCCTTTCGAAACTAAGAACGTCGACTTTCCTCCAACGATCCCCATTTGAGTTGCCGGAGTATTTCTGTGACACTCGCGCATTGGTCGAACCTACCAGTAACAAACCTAGCTGCTCGCCTCTGAACTGCTTCCATGTCTTCCTTTAAACTGATATGCTTCAGGTCTCAAATACTTGAGCAATACTCAAGAAGTGGTCGTACAAGCGTTTTATACGCGGTCTTCTTTACAGATGAAGTATATCTTCCCAAAATTCTCCCAAAAAACCGAAGTCGGCTGTCCGCCTTACTCACAACTGTCCTTACATGTTCGTTTCTTTTCATATCGTTCTGCAATGTTACGCCTAGATATTTGAACGACGCAACATCAAGAAGCTCACTACTAATGCTGTATTCGAACATTATATGGGATTGTTTTTCCTACTCATGCGCATCACATTACATTTTTCTACATTGAAAGCTAGCTGCCATTCTCCGCACCAACTATAAATTTTGTCTAAGTCAACCTGTATGCTATTACAGTCAGAGACGATACCGTCCCATACACCACAGCATCATCATCAAACAGCGCAAATTACAAGTTACTCTGCCCATCAGATCATTTATATAGATGGAAATAATAGCGGTCCTATGACACTCGCCTGGGTCACACCTGATGATACACTCGTCTCTGATGAACACTCGCCATCGAGAACAACGTACAGCGGTCTATTACTTCGGAAGTCTTCCAGCCAGTCACAAATCTGTAAACCTATATTAACAAGTGAGAGATTTATACCAAACACATTTACAGATGAGGGATATGACCCACCGTGGTACACAAAACAGGTTAAATCACTCTCGTAAAAGCAAAGAAAAAAAAGCATAACAAATTTAAACAAACACATAATCCTCAAGACTGGCAGCCTTTTACAGAGACTAGAAATTTAGCTCGAATTTCAATGCGAGAAGATTACAACAGTTTCCACAACGAAACACTGTCACGTAATTTGGTAGATAATACTAAGGAATTCTGTTAGTATGTAATTAATACTAGCGGTGAAACACTATATTTTCACGACGCGATAGTAATGGTGACGCTGCTGACAGTTCTGCTAAAGAAGAATTTCTTAAGACAGCTTTGCAAAATTCCTTCACTAGAGAAGATGAAGCAAATACTGCAGAATTCGTATCAAAAAAACACGGCCAGCATGAATAATTTATAAGTTGATGCCAATGGAGTATTAAAGCAACTTAAATCATTTAACGAAAGTAAGTCTCTCGGTCCCAATTGAACACTTGATACTCAGGGCGGACATTTGCGATGCAGGCCAGACATTTGCCATGCAGGTCCGACATTTGCCACGCAGGTCCGACATTTGCCACGCAGGGCGGACATTTGCTACGCAGGGCGGTCATTTGCCACGCAGGGCGGACATTTGCCACACATGGCGGCTATTTGCCACGCAGGGCCGCCATTTGCCACGCAGGGTGGCCATTTGCCATGCAGGGCGGCCATCTGCGTCGCAGGGCGGACATTTACCACGAAGGGCGGACATTTGCCACGCAGCACGGACATTTGCCACGCAGGGTTGACATTGCCACGCAGGGCGGACATTTGCCACGCAGGGTTACTTTGCCACACAGGGCGGACATTAGCCACGCAGGGCGGACATTTGCCACGCAGGGCGGACATTTGCCACGCAGGGCGGACATTTGCCACACAGGGCGGACATTTGCCACGCGGGGCGGACATTTGCCACGCGGGGCGGACAATTGCCACGCGGGGCGGCCAATTGCCACGTGGGGCGGCCATTTGCCACGCAGGGCGGACATTTGCCACGAAGGGCGGACATTTGCCACGCAGCGCGGACATTTGCCACTAAGCGTTGACATTTGCCACGGAGGGTTGACATTGCCATGCAGGGTTGACATTGTCACGCAGGGCGGACATTTGCCATGCAGGGCGGACATTTGCCACGCAGGGCGGACATTTGCCACGCAGGGCGGACATTTGCCACGCCGAAGGGTATTTGTCACGCCGACAGGGCATTTGACATGTAGGGCGGACATTTGCCACGTAGGGTGGACATTTGCCACGTAGGGCGGTCACTTGCCACGCAGGGCGGATATTTGCCACACAGGCTAATCAGTTGCCACGCCAAAACATTACTTTTGGATTGGGTTAATTTATTAATAACAGTAAGTGTCTGTTAAATTATCTTGGGTGTGCTTTTGTGCAATGAATACTTTTTTACTCGATAATGAATTGCCCCAATCCATGATGCAATATGAGAGAAGTGAACGAAAATGGGCATAGTAAGCTAATTTACTGAGATGTTTCACATAAAAATTTACAGTAACAGTAACAGTTCTTTAAAACCAGAGGCAAGCATAATACATCGTCCGAAATAATTCATAACGTGTTCTCCACAAATGATCTCGAGCAGTTAATTCATGAACCCAATGGAGTAGTAAATAGTTGTGAAATATACTTTACCTCTTAGCAACAGATAAGCCGGAACTAATAAAGAGCATCAAAACAGACACAGGGATTAGTGAACACAGAGTTGTCGTAGCGAACATGAATATCAGATTTCCCAGATCTACTAAAAATAAACAAAAATATATCTTTTCAAAAAAATCAGGTACAAGTTCTATTAACGTTTTCCTGAGTGAGAATTTCCAGCCTTTCGAAACTATGAACGTCGACTTTCCTCCAACGATCCCCATTTGAGTTGCCGGAGTATTTCTGTGACACTCGCGCATTGGTCGAACCTACCAGTAACAAACCTAGCTGCTCGCCTCTGAACTGCTTCCATATCTTCCTTTAAACTGATATGCTGCAGGTCTCAAATACTTGAGCAATACTCAAGAAGTGGTCGTACAAGCGTTTTATACGCGGTCTTCTTTACAGATGAAGTATATCTTCCCAAAATTCTCCCAAAAAACCGAAGTCGGCTGTCCGCCTTACTCACAACTGTCCTTACATGTTCGTTTCTTTTCATATCGTTCTGCAATGTTACGCCTAGATATTTGAACGACGCAACATCAAGAAGCTCACTACTAATGCTGTATTCGAACATTATATGGGATTGTTTTTCCTACTCATGCGCATCACATTACATTTTTCTACATTGAAAGCTAGCTGCCATTCTCCGCACCAACTATAAATTTTGTCTAAGTCAACCTGTATGCTATTACAGTCAGAGACGATACCGTCCCATACACCACAGCATCATCATCAAACAGCGCAAATTACAAGTTACTCTGCCCATCAGATCATTTATATAGATGGAAATAATAGCGGTCCTATGACACTCGCCTGGGTCACACCTGATGATACACTCGTCTCTGATGAACACTCGCCATCGAGAACAACGTACAGCGGTCTATTACTTCGGAAGTCTTCCAGCCAGTCACAAATCTGTAAACCTATATTAACAAGTGAGAGATTTATACCAAACACATTTACAGATGAGGGATATGACCCACCGTGGTACACAAAACAGGTTAAATCACTCTCGTAAAAGCAAAGAAAAAAAAGCATAACAAATTTAAACAAACACATAATCCTCAAGACTGGCAGCCTTTTACAGAGACTAGAAATTTAGCTCGAATTTCAATGCGAGAAGATTACAACAGTTTCCACAACGAAACACTGTCACGTAATTTGGTAGATAATACTAAGGAATTCTGTTAGTATGTAATTAATACTAGCGGTGAAACACTATATTTTCACGACGCGATAGTAATGGTGACGCTGCTGACAGTTCTGCTAAAGAAGAATTTCTTAAGACAGCTTTTCAAAATTCCTTCACTAGAGAAGATGAAGCAAATACTGCAGAATTCGTATCAAAAAAACACGGCCAGCATGAATAATTTATAAGTTGATGCCAATGGAGTATTAAAGCAACTTAAATCATTTAACGAAAGTAAGTCTCTCGGTCCCAATTGAACACTTGATACTCAGGGCGGACATTTGCGATGCAGGCCAGACATTTGCCATGCAGGTCCGACATTTGCCACGCAGGTCCGACATTTGCCACGCAGGGCGGACATTTGCTACGCAGGGCGGTCATTTGCCACGCAGGGCGGACATTTGCCACACATGGCGGCTATTTGCCACGCAGGGCCGCCATTTGCCACGCAGGGTGGCCATTTGCCATGCAGGGCGGCCATCTGCGTCGCAGGGCGGACATTTACCACGAAGGGCGGACATTTGCCACGCAGCACGGACATTTGCCACGCAGGGTTGACATTGCCACGCAGGGCGGACATTTGCCACGCAGGGTTACTTTGCCACACAGGGCGGACATTAGCCACGCAGGGCGGACATTTGCCACGCAGGGCGGACATTTGCCACGCAGGGCGGACATTTGCCACACAGGGCGGACATTTGCCACGCGGGGCGGACATTTGCCACGCGGGGCGGACAATTGCCACGCGGGGCGGCCAATTGCCACGTGGGGCGGCCATTTGCCACGCAGGGCGGACATTTGCCACGAAGGGCGGACATTTGCCACGCAGCGCGGACATTTGCCACTAAGCGTTGACATTTGCCACGGAGGGTTGACATTGCCATGCAGGGTTGACATTGTCACGCAGGGCGGACATTTGCCATGCAGGGCGGACATTTGCCACGCAGGGCGGACATTTGCCACGCAGGGCGGACATTTGCCACGCCGAAGGGTATTTGTCACGCCGACAGGGCATTTGACATGTAGGGCGGACATTTGCCACGTAGGGTGGACATTTGCCACGTAGGGCGGTCACTTGCCACGCAGGGCGGATATTTGCCACACAGGCTAATCAGTTGCCACGCCAAAACATTACTTTTGGATTGGGTTAATTTATTAATAACAGTAAGTGTCTGTTAAATTATCTTGGGTGTGCTTTTGTGCAATGAATACTTTTTTACTCGATAATGAATTGCCCCAATCCATGATGCAATATGAGAGAAGTGAACGAAAATGGGCATAGTAAGCTAATTTACTGAGATGTTTCACATAAAAATTTACAGTAACAGTAACAGTTCTTTAAAACCAGAGGCAAGCATAATACATCGTCCGAAATAATTCATAACGTGTTCTCCACAAATGATCTCGAGCAGTTAATTCATGAACCCAATGGAGTAGTAAATAGTTGTGAAATATACTTTACCTCTTAGCAACAGATAAGCCGGAACTAATAAAGAGCATCAAAACAGACACAGGGATTAGTGAACACAGAGTTGTCGTAGCGAACATGAATATCAGATTTCCCAGATCTACTAAAAATAAACAAAAATATATCTTTTCAAAAAAATCAGGTACAAGTTCTATTAACGTTTTCCTGAGTGAGAATTTCCAGCCTTTCGAAACTATGAACGTCGACTTTCCTCCAACGATCCCCATTTGAGTTGCCGGAGTATTTCTGTGACACTCGCGCATTGGTCGAACCTACCAGTAACAAACCTAGCTGCTCGCCTCTGAACTGCTTCCATATCTTCCTTTAAACTGATATGCTGCAGGTCTCAAATACTTGAGCAATACTCAAGAAGTGGTCGTACAAGCGTTTTATACGCGGTCTTCTTTACAGATGAAGTATATCTTCCCAAAATTCTCCCAAAAAACCGAAGTCGGCTGTCCGCCTTACTCACAACTGTCCTTACATGTTCGTTTCATTTCATATCGTTCTGCAATGTTACGCCTAGATATTTGAACGACGCGACAACATCAAGAACTCACTACTAATGCTGTATTCGAACATTATATGGGATTGTTTTTCCTACTCATGCGCATCACATTACATTTTTCTACATTGAAAGCTAGCTGCCATTCTCCGCACCAACTATAAATTTTGTCTAAGTCAACCTGTATGCTATTACAGTCAGAGACGATACCGTCCCATACACCACAGCATCATCATCAAACAGCGCAAATTACAAGTTACTCTGCCCATCAGATCATTTATATAGATGGAAATAATAGCGGTCCTATGACACTCGCCTGGGTCACACCTGATGATACACTCGTCTCTGATGAACACTCGCCATCGAGAACAACGTACAGCGGTCTATTACTTCGGAAGTCTTCCAGCCAGTCACAAATCTGTAAACCTATATTAACAAGTGAGAGATTTATACCAAACACATTTACAGATGAGGGATATGACCCACCGTGGTACACAAAACAGGTTAAATCACTCTCGTAAAAGCAAAGAAAAAAAAGCATAACAAATTTAAACAAACACATAATCCTCAAGACTGGCAGCCTTTTACAGAGACTAGAAATTTAGCTCGAATTTCAATGCGAGAAGATTACAACAGTTTCCACAACGAAACACTGTCACGTAATTTGGTAGATAATACTAAGGAATTCTGTTAGTATGTAATTAATACTAGCGGTGAAACACTATATTTTCACGACGCGATAGTAATGGTGACGCTGCTGACAGTTCTGCTAAAGAAGAATTTCTTAAGACAGCTTTGCAAAATTCCTTCACTAGAGAAGATGAAGCAAATACTGCAGAATTCGTATCAAAAAAACACGGCCAGCATGAACAATTTATAAGTTGATGCCAATGGAGTATTAAAGCAACTTAAATCATTTAACGAAAGTAAGTCTCTCGGTCCCAATTGAACACTTGATACTCAGGGCGGACATTTGCGATGCAGGCCAGACATTTGCCATGCAGGTCCGACATTTGCCACGCAGGTCCGACATTTGCCACGCAGGGCGGACATTTGCCACGCAGGGCGGACATTTGCCACGCATGGCGGCTATTTGCCACGCAGGGCCGCCATTTGCCACGCAGGGTGGCCATTTGCCATGCAGGGCGGCCATCTGCGTCGCAGGGCGGACATTTACCACGAAGGGCGGACATTTGCCACGCAGCGCGGACATTTGCCACGCAGGGTTGACATTGCCACGCAGGACGGACATTTGCCACGCAGGGTTACTTTGGCACACAGGGCTGACATTAGCCACGCAGGGCGGACATTTGCCATGCAGGGCGGACATTTGCCACGCAGGGCGGACATTTGCCACGCAGGGCGGACATTTGCCACGCGGGGCGGACATTTGCCACGCGGGGCGGACAATTGCCACGCGGGGCGGCCAATTGCCACGTGGGGCGGCCATTTGCCACGCAGGGCGGACATTTGCCACGAAGGGCGGACATTTGCCACGCAGCGCGGACATTTGCCACTAAGCGTTGACATTTGCCACGGAGGGTTGACATTGCCATGCAGGGTTGACATTGTCACGCAGGGCGGACATTTGCCATGCAGGGCGGACATTTGCCACGCAGTGCAGACATTTGCCACGCAGGGCGGACATTTGCCACGCAGGGCGGACATTTGCCACGCCGAAGGGTATTTGTCACGCCGACAGGGCATTTGCCATGTAGGGCGGACATTTGCCACGTAGGGTGGACATTTGCCACGTAGGGCGGTCACTTGCCACGCAGGGCGGATATTTGCCACACAGGCTAATCAGTTGCCACGCCAAAACATTACTTTTGGATTGTGTTAATTTATTAATAACAGTAAGTGTCTGTTAAATTATCTTGGGTGTGCTTTTGTGCAATGAATACTTTTTTACTCGATAATGAATTGCCCCAATCCATGATGCAATATGAGAGAAGTGAACGAAAATGGGCATAGTAAGCTAATTTACTGAGATGTTTCACATAAAAATTTACAGTAACAGTAACAGTTCTTTAAAACCAGAGGCAAGCATAATACATCGTCCGAAATAATTCATAACGTGTTCTCCGCAAATGATCTCGAGCAGTTAATTCATGAACCCAATGGAGTAGTAAATAGTTGTGAAATATACTTTACCTCTTAGCAACAGATAAGCCGGAACTAATAAAGAGCATCAAAACAGACACAGGGATTAGTGAACACAGAGTTGTCGTAGCGAACATGAATATCAGATTTCCCAGATCTACTAAAAATAAACAAAAATATATCTTTTCAAAAAAATCAGGTACAAGTTCTATTAAAGTTTTCCTGAGTGAGAATTTCCAGCCTTTCGAAACTAAGAACGTCGACTTTCCTCCAACGATCCCCATTTGAGTTGCCGGAGTATTTCTGTGACACTCGCGCATTGGTCGAACCTACCAGTAACAAACCTAGCTGCTCGCCTCTGAACTGCTTCCATGTCTTCCTTTAAACTGATATGCTGCAGGTCTCAAATACTTGAGCAATACTCAAGAAGTGGTCGTACAAGCGTTTTATACGCGGTGTTCTTTACAGATGAAGTATATCTTCCCAAAATTCTCCCAAAAAACCGAAGTCGGCTGTCCGCCTTACTCACAACTGTCCTTACATGTTCGTTTCATTTCATATCGTTCTGCAATGTTACGCCTAGATATTTGAACGACGCAACATCAAGAAGCTCACTACTAATGCTGTATTCAAACATTATATGGGATTGTTTTTCCTACTCATGCGCATCACATTACATTTTTCTACATTGAAAGCTAGCTGCCATTCTCCGCACCAACTATAAATTTTGTCTAAGTCAACCTGTATGCTATTACAGTCAGAGACGATACCGTCCCATACACCACAGCATCATCATCAAACAGCGCAAATTACAAGTTACTCTGCCCATCAGATCATTTATATAGATGGAAATAATAGCGGTCCTATGACACTCGCCTGGGTCACACCTGATGATACACTCGTCTCTGATGAACACTCGCCATCGAGAACAACGTACAGCGGTCTATTACTTCGGAAGTCTTCCAGCCAGTCACAAATCTGTAAACCTATATTAACAAGTGAGAGATTTATACCAAACACATTTACAGATGAGGGATATGACCCACCGTGGTACACAAAACAGGTTAAATCACTCTCGTAAAAGCAAAGAAAAAAAAGCATAACAAATTTAAACAAACACATAATCCTCAAGACTGGCAGCCTTTTACAGAGACTAGAAATTTAGCTCGAATTTCAATGCGAGAAGATTACAACAGTTTCCACAACGAAACACTGTCACGTAATTTGGTAGATAATACTAAGGAATTCTGTTAGTATGTAATTAATACTAGCGGTGAAACACTATATTTTCACGACGCGATAGTAATGGTGACGCTGCTGACAGTTCTGCTAAAGAAGAATTTCTTAAGACAGCTTTGCAAAATTCCTTCACTAGAGAAGATGAAGCAAATACTGCAGAATTCGTATCAAAAAAACACGGCCAGCATGAACAATTTATAAGTTGATGCCAATGGAGTATTAAAGCAACTTAAATCATTTAACGAAAGTAAGTCTCTCGGTCCCAATTGAACACTTGATACTCAGGGCGGACATTTGCGATGCAGGCCAGACATTTGCCATGCAGGTCCGACATTTGCCACGCAGGTCCGACATTTGCCACGCAGGGCGGACATTTGCTACGCAGGGCGGTCATTTGCCACGCAGGGCGGACATTTGCCACGCATGGCGGCTATTTGCCACGCAGGGCCGCCATTTGCCACGCAGGGTGGCCATTTGCCATGCAGGGCGGCCATCTGCGTCGCAGGGCGGACATTTACCACGAAGGGCGGACATTTGCCACGCAGCGCGGACATTTGCCACGCAGGGTTGACATTGCCACGCAGGGCGGACATTTGCCACGCAGGGTTACTTTGCCACACAGGGCGGACATTAGCCACGCAGGGCGGACATTTGCCACGCAGGGCGGACATTTGCCACGCAGGGCGGACATTTGCCACGCAGGGCGGACATTTGCCACGCGGGGCGGACATTTGCCACGCGGGGCGGACAATTGCCACGCGGGGCGGCCAATTGCCACGTGGGGCGGCCATTTGCCACGCAGGGCGGACATTTGCCACGAAGGGCGGACATTTGCCACGCAGCGCGGACATTTGCCACTAAGCGTTGACATTTGCCACGGAGGGTTGACATTGCCATGCAGGGTTGACATTGTCACGCAGGGCGGACATTTGCCATGCAGGGCGGACATTTGCCACGCAGGGCGGACATTTGCCACGCAGGGCGGACATTTGCCACGCCGAAGGGTATTTGTCACGCCGACAGGGCATTTGCCATGTAGGGCGGACATTTGCCACGTAGGGTGGACATTTGCCACGTAGGGCGGTCACTTGCCACGCAGGGCGGATATTTGCCACACAGGCTAATCAGTTGCCACGCCAAAACATTACTTTTGGATTGGGTTAATTTATTAATAACAGTAAGTGTCTGTTAAATTATCTTGGGTGTGCTTTTGTGCAATGAATACTTTTTTACTCGATAATGAATTGCCCCAATCCATGATGCAATATGAGAGAAGTGAACGAAAATGGGCATAGTAAGCTAATTTACTGAGATGTTTCACATAAAAATTTACAGTAACAGTAACAGTTCTTTAAAACCAGAGGCAAGCATAATACATCGTCCGAAATAATTCATAACGTGTTCTCCGCAAATGATCTCGAGCAGTTAATTCATGAACCCAATGGAGTAGTAAATAGTTGTGAAATATACTTTACCTCTTAGCAACAGATAAGCCGGAACTAATAAAGAGCATCAAAACAGACACAGGGATTAGTGAACACAGAGTTGTCGTAGCGAACATGAATATCAGATTTCCCAGATCTACTAAAAATAAACAAAAATATATCTTTTCAAAAAAATCAGGTACAAGTTCTATTAAAGTTTTCCTGAGTGAGAATTTCCAGCCTTTCGAAACTAAGAACGTCGACTTTCCTCCAACGATCCCCATTTGAGTTGCCGGAGTATTTCTGTGACACTCGCGCATTGGTCGAACCTACCAGTAACAAACCTAGCTGCTCGCCTCTGAACTGCTTCCATGTCTTCCTTTAAACTGATATGCTGCAGGTCTCAAATACTTGAGCAATACTCAAGAAGTGGTCGTACAAGCGTTTTATACGCGGTCTTCTTTACAGATGAAGTATATCTTCCCAAAATTCTCCCAAAAAACCGAAGTCGGCTGTCCGCCTTACTCACAACTGTCCTTACATGTTCGTTTCATTTCATATCGTTCTGCAATGTTACGCCTAGATATTTGAACGACGCAACATCAAGAAGCTCACTACTAATGCTGTATTCGAACATTATATGGGATTGTTTTTCCTACTCATGCGCATCACATTACATTTTTCTACATTGAAAGCTAGCTGCCATTCTCCGCACCAACTATAAATTTTGTCTAAGTCAACCTGTATGCTATTACAGTCAGAGACGATACCGTCCCATACACCACAGCATCATCATCAAACAGCGCAAATTACAAGTTACTCTGCCCATCAGATCATTTATATAGATGGAAATAATAGCGGTCCTATGACACTCGCCTGGGTCACACCTGATGATACACTCGTCTCTGATGAACACTCGCCATCGAGAACAACGTACAGCGGTCTATTACTTCGGAAGTCTTCCAGCCAGTCACAAATCTGTAAACCTATATTAACAAGTGAGAGATTTATACCAAACACATTTACAGATGAGGGATATGACCCACCGTGGTACACAAAACAGGTTAAATCACTCTCGTAAAAGCAAAGAAAAAAAAGCATAACAAATTTAAACAAACACATAATCCTCAAGACTGGCAGCCTTTTACAGAGACTAGAAATTTAGCTCGAATTTCAATGCGAGAAGATTACAACAGTTTCCACAACGAAACACTGTCACGTAATTTGGTAGATAATACTAAGGAATTCTGTTAGTATGTAATTAATACTAGCGGTGAAACACTATATTTTCACGACGCGATAGTAATGGTGACGCTGCTGACAGTTCTGCTAAAGAAGAATTTCTTAAGACAGCTTTGCAAAATTCCTTCACTAGAGAAGATGAAGCAAATACTGCAGAATTCGTATCAAAAAAACACGGCCAGCATGAACAATTTATAAGTTGATGCCAATGGAGTATTAAAGCAACTTAAATCATTTAACGAAAGTAAGTCTCTCGGTCCCAATTGAACACTTGATACTCAGGGCGGACATTTGCGATGCAGGCCAGACATTTGCCATGCAGGTCCGACATTTGCCACGCAGGTCCGACATTTGCCACGCAGGGCGGACATTTGCTACGCAGGGCGGTCATTTGCCACGCAGGGCGGACATTTGCCACGCATGGCGGCTATTTGCCACGCAGGGCCGCCATTTGCCACGCAGGGTGGCCATTTGCCATGCAGGGCGGCCATCTGCGTCGCAGGGCGGACATTTACCACGAAGGGCGGACATTTGCCACGCAGCGCGGACATTTGCCACGCAGGGTTGACATTGCCACGCAGGGCGGACATTTGCCACGCAGGGTTACTTTGCCACACAGGGCGGACATTAGCCACGCAGGGCGGACATTTGCCACGCAGGGCGGACATTTGCCACGCAGGGCAGACATTTGCCACGCGGGGCGGACATTTGCCACGCGGGGCGGACAATTGCCACGCTGGGCGGCCAATTGCCACGTGGGGCGGCCATTTGCCACGTAGGGCGGACATTTGCCATGCACGACGGACATTTCCCACGCAGCGCGGACATTTGCCACTAAGCGTTGACATTTGCCACGGAGGGTTGACATTGCCATGCAGGTTTGACATTGTCATGCAGGGCGGACATTTGCCACGCAGGGCAGACATTTGCCATGCAGGGCGGACATTTGCCACGCAGGGCGGACATTTGCCACGCCGAAGGGTATTTGTCACGCCGACAGGGCATTTGACATGTAAGGCGGACATTTGCCACGTAGGGTGGACATTTGCCACGTAGGGCGGTCACTTGCCATGCAGGGCGGATATTTGCCACACAGGCTAATCAGTTGCCACGCCAAAACATTACTTTTGGATTGGGTTAATTTATTAATAACAGTAAGTGTCTGTTAAATTATCTTGGGTGTGCTTTTGTGCAATGAATACTTTTTTACTCGATAATGAATTGCCCCAATCCATGATGCAATATGAGAGAAGTGAACGAAAATGGGCATAGTAAGCTAATTTACTGAGATGTTTCACATAAAAATTTACAGTAACAGTAACAGTTCTTTAAAACCAGAGGCAAGCATAATACATCGTCCGAAATAATTCATAACGTGTTCTCCGCAAATGATCTCGAGCAGTTAATTCATGAACCCAATGGAGTAGTAAATAGTTGTGAAATATACTTTACCTCTTAGCAACAGATAAGCCGGAACTAATAAAGAGCATCAAAACAGACACAGGGATTAGTGAACACAGAGTTGTCGTAGCGAACATGAATATCAGATTTCCCAGATCTACTAAAAATAAACAAAAATATATCTTTTCAAAAAAATCAGGTACAAGTTCTATTAAAGTTTTCCTGAGTGAGAATTTCCAGCCTTTCGAAACTAAGAACGTCGACTTTCCTCCAACGATCCCCATTTGAGTTGCCGGAGTATTTCTGTGACACTCGCGCATTGGTCGAACCTACCAGTAACAAACCTAGCTGCTCGCCTCTGAACTGCTTCCATGTCTTCCTTTAAACTGATATGCTGCAGGTCTCAAATACTTGAGCAATACTCAAGAAGTGGTCGTACAAGCGTTTTATACGCGGTCTTCTTTACAGATGAAGTATATCTTCCCAAAATTCTCCCAAAAAACCGAAGTCGGCTGTCCGCCTTACTCACAACTGTCCTTACATGTTCGTTTCATTTCATATCGTTCTGCAATGTTACGCCTAGATATTTGAACGACGCAACATCAAGAAGCTCACTACTAATGCTGTATTCGAACATTATATGGGATTGTTTTTCCTACTCATGCGCATCACATTACATTTTTCTACATTGAAAGCTAGCTGCCATTCTCCGCACCAACTATAAATTTTGTCTAAGTCAACCTGTATGCTATTACAGTCAGAGACGATACCGTCCCATACACCACAGCATCATCATCAAACAGCGCAAATTACAAGTTACTCTGCCCATCAGATCATTTATATAGATGGAAATAATAGCGGTCCTATGACACTCGCCTGGGTCACACCTGATGATACACTCGTCTCTGATGAACACTCGCCATCGAGAACAACGTACAGCGGTCTATTACTTCGGAAGTCTTCCAGCCAGTCACAAATCTGTAAACCTATATTAACAAGTGAGAGATTTATACCAAACACATTTACAGATGAGGGATATGACCCACCGTGGTACACAAAACAGGTTAAATCACTCTCGTAAAAGCAAAGAAAAAAAAGCATAACAAATTTAAACAAACACATAATCCTCAAGACTGGCAGCCTTTTACAGAGACTAGAAATTTAGCTCGAATTTCAATGCGAGAAGATTACAACAGTTTCCACAACGAAACACTGTCACGTAATTTGGTAGATAATACTAAGGAATTCTGTTAGTATGTAATTAATACTAGCGGTGAAACACTATATTTTCACGACGCGATAGTAATGGTGACGCTGCTGACAGTTCTGCTAAAGAAGAATTTCTTAAGACAGCTTTGCAAAATTCCTTCACTAGAGAAGATGAAGCAAATACTGCAGAATTCGTATCAAAAAAACACGGCCAGCATGAACAATTTATAAGTTGATGCCAATGGAGTATTAAAGCAACTTAAATCATTTAACGAAAGTAAGTCTCTCGGTCCCAATTGAACACTTGATACTCAGGGCGGACATTTGCGATGCAGGCCAGACATTTGCCATGCAGGTCCGACATTTGCCACGCAGGTCCGACATTTGCCACGCAGGGCGGACATTTGCTACGCAGGGCGGTCATTTGCCACGCAGGGCGGACATTTGCCACGCATGGCGGCTATTTGCCACGCAGGGCCGCCATTTGCCACGCAGGGTGGCCATTTGCCATGCAGGGCGGCCATCTGCGTCGCAGGGCGGACATTTACCACGAAGGGCGGACATTTGCCACGCAGCGCGGACATTTGCCACGCAGGGTTGACATTGCCACGCAGGGCGGACATTTGCCACGCAGGGTTACTTTGCCACACAGGGCGGACATTAGCCACGCAGGGCGGACATTTGCCACGCAGGGCGGACATTTGCCACGCAGGGCGGACATTTGCCACGCAGGGCGGACATTTGCCACGCGGGGCGGACATTTGCCACGCGGGGCGGACAATTGCCACGCGGGGCGGCCAATTGCCACGTGGGGCGGCCATTTGCCACGCAGGGCGGACATTTGCCACGAAGGGCGGACATTTGCCACGCAGCGCGGACATTTGCCACTAAGCGTTGACATTTGCCACGGAGGGTTGACATTGCCATGCAGGGTTGACATTGTCACGCAGGGCGGACATTTGCCATGCAGGGCGGACATTTGCCACGCAGGGCGGACATTTGCCACGCAGGGCGGACATTTGCCACGCCGAAGGGTATTTGTCACGCCGACAGGGCATTTGCCATGTAGGGCGGACATTTGCCACGTAGGGTGGACATTTGCCACGTAGGGCGGTCACTTGCCACGCAGGGCGGATATTTGCCACACAGGCTAATCAGTTGCCACGCCAAAACATTACTTTTGGATTGGGTTAATTTATTAATAACAGTAAGTGTCTGTTAAATTATCTTGGGTGTGCTTTTGTGCAATGAATACTTTTTTACTCGATAATGAATTGCCCCAATCCATGATGCAATATGAGAGAAGTGAACGAAAATGGGCATAGTAAGCTAATTTACTGAGATGTTTCACATAAAAATTTACAGTAACAGTAACAGTTCTTTAAAACCAGAGGCAAGCATAATACATCGTCCTAAATAATTCATAACGTGTTCTCCGCAAATGATCTCGAGCAGTTAATTCATGAACCCAATGGAGTAGTAAATAGTTGTGAAATATACTTTACCTCTTAGCAACAGATAAGCCGGAACTAATAAAGAGCATCAAAACAGACACAGGGATTAGTGAACACAGAGTTGTCGTAGCGAACATGAATATCAGATTTCCCAGATCTACTAAAAATAAACAAAAATATATCTTTTCAAAAAAATCAGGTACAAGTTCTATTAAAGTTTTCCTGAGTGAGAATTTCCAGCCTTTCGAAACTAAGAACGTCGACTTTCCTCCAACGATCCCCATTTGAGTTGCCGGAGTATTTCTGTGACACTCGCGCATTGGTCGAACCTACCAGTAACAAACCTAGCTGCTCGCCTCTGAACTGCTTCCATGTCTTCCTTTAAACTGATATGCTGCAGGTCTCAAATACTTGAGCAATACTCAAGAAGTGGTCGTACAAGCGTTTTATACGCGGTCTTCTTTACAGATGAAGTATATCTTCCCAAAATTCTCCCAAAAAACCGAAGTCGGCTGTCCGCCTTACTCACAACTGTCCTTACATGTTCGTTTCATTTCATATCGTTCTGCAATGTTACGCCTAGATATTTGAACGACGCAACATCAAGAAGCTCACTACTAATGCTGTATTCGAACATTATATGGGATTGTTTTTCCTACTCATGCGCATCACATTACATTTTTCTACATTGAAAGCTAGCTGCCATTCTCCGCACCAACTATAAATTTTGTCTAAGTCAACCTGTATGCTATTACAGTCAGAGACGATACCGTCCCATACACCACAGCATCATCATCAAACAGCGCAAATTACAAGTTACTCTGCCCATCAGATCATTTATATAGATGGAAATAATAGCGGTCCTATGACACTCGCCTGGGTCACACCTGATGATACACTCGTCTCTGATGAACACTCGCCATCGAGAACAACGTACAGCGGTCTATTACTTCGGAAGTCTTCCAGCCAGTCACAAATCTGTAAACCTATATTAACAAGTGAGAGATTTATACCAAACACATTTACAGATGAGGGATATGACCCACCGTGGTACACAAAACAGGTTAAATCACTCTCGTAAAAGCAAAGAAAAAAAAGCATAACAAATTTAAACAAACACATAATCCTCAAGACTGGCAGCCTTTTACAGAGACTAGAAATTTAGCTCGAATTTCAATGCGAGAAGATTACAACAGTTTCCACAACGAAACACTGTCACGTAATTTGGTAGATAATACTAAGGAATTCTGTTAGTATGTAATTAATACTAGCGGTGAAACACTATATTTTCACGACGCGATAGTAATGGTGACGCTGCTGACAGTTCTGCTAAAGAAGAATTTCTTAAGACAGCTTTGCAAAATTCCTTCACTAGAGAAGATGAAGCAAATACTGCAGAATTCGTATCAAAAAAACACGGCCAGCATGAACAATTTATAAGTTGATGCCAATGGAGTATTAAAGCAACTTAAATCATTTAACGAAAGTAAGTCTCTCGGTCCCAATTGAACACTTGATACTCAGGGCGGACATTTGCGATGCAGGCCAGACATTTGCCATGCAGGTCCGACATTTGCCACGCAGGTCCGACATTTGCCACGCAGGGCGGACATTTGCTACGCAGGGCGGTCATTTGCCACGCAGGGCGGACATTTGCCACGCATGGCGGCTATTTGCCACGCAGGGCCGCCATTTGCCACGCAGGGTGGCCATTTGCCATGCAGGGCGGCCATCTGCGTCGCAGGGCGGACATTTACCACGAAGGGCGGACATTTGCCACGCAGCGCGGACATTTGCCACGCAGGGTTGACATTGCCACGCAGGGCGGACATTTGCCACGCAGGGTTACTTTGCCACACAGGGCGGACATTAGCCACGCAGGGCGGACATTTGCCACGCAGGGCGGACATTTGCCACGCAGGGCGGACATTTGCCACGCAGGGCGGACATTTGCCACGCGGGGCGGACATTTGCCACGCGGGGCGGACAATTGCCACGCGGGGCGGCCAATTGCCACGTGGGGCGGCCATTTGCCACGCAGGGCGGACATTTGCCACGAAGGGCGGACATTTGCCACGCAGCGCGGACATTTGCCACTAAGCGTTGACATTTGCCACGGAGGGTTGACATTGCCATGCAGGGTTGACATTGTCACGCAGGGCGGACATTTGCCATGCAGGGCGGACATTTGCCACGCAGGGCGGACATTTGCCACGCAGGGCGGACATTTGCCACGCCGAAGGGTATTTGTCACGCCGACAGGGCATTTGCCATGTAGGGCGGACATTTGCCACGTAGGGTGGACATTTGCCACGTAGGGCGGTCACTTGCCACGCAGGGCGGATATTTGCCACACAGGCTAATCAGTTGCCACGCCAAAACATTACTTTTGGATTGGGTTAATTTATTAATAACAGTAAGTGTCTGTTAAATTATCTTGGGTGTGCTTTTGTGCAATGAATACTTTTTTACTCGATAATGAATTGCCCCAATCCATGATGCAATATGAGAGAAGTGAACGAAAATGGGCATAGTAAGCTAATTTACTGAGATGTTTCACATAAAAATTTACAGTAACAGTAACAGTTCTTTAAAACCAGAGGCAAGCATAATACATCGTCCGAAATAATTCATAACGTGTTCTCCGCAAATGATCTCGGGCAGTTAATTCATGAACCCAATGGAGTAGTAAATAGTTGTGAAATATACTTTACCTCTTAGCAACAGATAAGCCGGAACTAATAAAGAGCATCAAAACAGACACAGGGATTAGTGAACACAGAGTTGTCGTAGCGAACATGAATATCAGATTTCCCAGATCTACTAAAAATAAACAAAAATATATCTTTTCAAAAAAATCAGGTACAAGTTCTATTAAAGTTTTCCTGAGTGAGAATTTCCAGCCTTTCGAAACTAAGAACGTCGACTTTCCTCCAACGATCCCCATTTGAGTTGCCGGAGTATTTCTGTGACACTCGCGCATTGGTCGAACCTACCAGTAACAAACCTAGCTGCTCGCCTCTGAACTGCTTCCATGTCTTCCTTTAAACTGATATGCTGCAGGTCTCAAATACTTGAGCAATACTCAAGAAGTGGTCGTACAAGCGTTTTATACGCGGTCTTCTTTACAGATGAAGTATATCTTCCCAAAATTCTCCCAAAAAACCGAAGTCGGCTGTCCGCCTTACTCACAACTGTCCTTACATGTTCGTTTCATTTCATATCGTTCTGCAATGTTACGCCTAGATATTTGAACGACGCAACATCAAGAAGCTCACTACTAATGCTGTATTCGAACATTATATGGGATTGTTTTTCCTACTCATGCGCATCACATTACATTTTTCTACATTGAAAGCTAGCTGCCATTCTCCGCACCAACTATAAATTTTGTCTAAGTCAACCTGTATGCTATTACAGTCAGAGACGATACCGTCCCATACACCACAGCATCATCATCAAACAGCGCAAATTACAAGTTACTCTGCCCATCAGATCATTTATATAGATGGAAATAATAGCGGTCCTATGACACTCGCCTGGGTCACACCTGATGATACACTCGTCTCTGATGAACACTCGCCATCGAGAACAACGTACAGCGGTCTATTACTTCGGAAGTCTTCCAGCCAGTCACAAATCTGTAAACCTATATTAACAAGTGAGAGATTTATACCAAACACATTTACAGATGAGGGATATGACCCACCGTGGTACACAAAACAGGTTAAATCACTCTCGTAAAAGCAAAGAAAAAAAAGCATAACAAATTTAAACAAACACATAATCCTCAAGACTGGCAGCCTTTTACAGAGACTAGAAATTTAGCTCGAATTTCAATGCGAGAAGATTACAACAGTTTCCACAACGAAACACTGTCACGTAATTTGGTAGATAATACTAAGGAATTCTGTTAGTATGTAATTAATACTAGCGGTGAAACACTATATTTTCACGACGCGATAGTAATGGTGACGCTGCTGACAGTTCTGCTAAAGAAGAATTTCTTAAGACAGCTTTGCAAAATTCCTTCACTAGAGAAGATGAAGCAAATACTGCAGAATTCGTATCAAAAAAACACGGCCAGCATGAACAATTTATAAGTTGATGCCAATGGAGTATTAAAGCAACTTAAATCATTTAACGAAAGTAAGTCTCTCGGTCCCAATTGAACACTTGATACTCAGGGCGGACATTTGCGATGCAGGCCAGACATTTGCCATGCAGGTCCGACATTTGCCACGCAGGTCCGACATTTGCCACGCAGGGCGGACATTTGCTACGCAGGGCGGTCATTTGCCACGCAGGGCGGACATTTGCCACGCATGGCGGCTATTTGCCACGCAGGGCCGCCATTTGCCACGCAGGGTGGCCATTTGCCATGCAGGGCGGCCATCTGCGTCGCAGGGCGGACATTTACCACGAAGGGCGGACATTTGCCACGCAGCGCGGACATTTGCCACGCAGGGTTGACATTGCCACGCAGGGCGGACATTTGCCACGCAGGGTTACTTTGCCACACAGGGCGGACATTAGCCACGCAGGGCGGACATTTGCCACGCAGGGCGGACATTTGCCACGCAGGGCAGACATTTGCCACGCGGGGCGGACATTTGCCATGCGGGGCGGACAATTGCCACGCTGGGCGGCCAATTGCCACGTGGGGCGGCCATTTGCCACGTAGGGCGGACATTTGCCATGCACGACGGACATTTCCCACGCAGCGCGGACATTTGCCACTAAGCGTTGACATTTGCCACGGAGGGTTGACATTGCCATGCAGGTTTGACATTGTCATGCAGGGCGGACATTTGCCACGCAGGGCAGACATTTGCCACGCAGGGCGGACATTTGCCACGCAGGGCGGACATTTGCCACGCCGAAGGGTATTTGTCACGCCGACAGGGCATTTGACATGTAAGGCGGACATTTGCCACGTAGGGTGGACATTTGCCACGTAGGGCGGTCACTTGCCATGCAGGGCGGATATTTGCCACACAGGCTAATCAGTTGCCACGCCAAAACATTACTTTTGGATTGGGTTAATTTATTAATAACAGTAAGTGTCTGTTAAATTATCTTGGGTGTGCTTTTGTGCAATGAATACTTTTTTACTCGATAATGAATTGCCCCAATCCATGATGCAATATGAGAGAAGTGAACGAAAATGGGCATAGTAAGCTAATTTACTGAGATGTTTCACATAAAAATTTACAGTAACAGTAACAGTTCTTTAAAACCAGAGGCAAGCATAATACATCGTCCGAAATAATTCATAACGTGTTCTCCGCAAATGATCTCGAGCAGTTAATTCATGAACCCAATGGAGTAGTAAATAGTTGTGAAATATACTTTACCTCTTAGCAACAGATAAGCCGGAACTAATAAAGAGCATCAAAACAGACACAGGGATTAGTGAACACAGAGTTGTCGTAGCGAACATGAATATCAGATTTCCCAGATCTACTAAAAATAAACAAAAATATATCTTTTCAAAAAAATCAGGTACAAGTTCTATTAAAGTTTTCCTGAGTGAGAATTTCCAGCCTTTCGAAACTAAGAACGTCGACTTTCCTCCAACGATCCCCATTTGAGTTGCCGGAGTATTTCTGTGACACTCGCGCATTGGTCGAACCTACCAGTAACAAACCTAGCTGCTCGCCTCTGAACTGCTTCCATGTCTTCCTTTAAACTGATATGCTGCAGGTCTCAAATACTTGAGCAATACTCAAGAAGTGGTCGTACAAGCGTTTTATACGCGGTCTTCTTTACAGATGAAGTATATCTTCCCAAAATTCTCCCAAAAAACCGAAGTCGGCTGTCCGCCTTACTCACAACTGTCCTTACATGTTCGTTTCATTTCATATCGTTCTGCAATGTTACGCCTAGATATTTGAACGACGCAACATCAAGAAGCTCACTACTAATGCTGTATTCGAACATTATATGGGATTGTTTTTCCTACTCATGCGCATCACATTACATTTTTCTACATTGAAAGCTAGCTGCCATTCTCCGCACCAACTATAAATTTTGTCTAAGTCAACCTGTATGCTATTACAGTCAGAGACGATACCGTCCCATACACCACAGCATCATCATCAAACAGCGCAAATTACAAGTTACTCTGCCCATCAGATCATTTATATAGATGGAAATAATAGCGGTCCTATGACACTCGCCTGGGTCACACCTGATGATACACTCGTCTCTGATGAACACTCGCCATCGAGAACAACGTACAGCGGTCTATTACTTCGGAAGTCTTCCAGCCAGTCACAAATCTGTAAACCTATATTAACAAGTGAGAGATTTATACCAAACACATTTACAGATGAGGGATATGACCCACCGTGGTACACAAAACAGGTTAAATCACTCTCGTAAAAGCAAAGAAAAAAAAGCATAACAAATTTAAACAAACACATAATCCTCAAGACTGGCAGCCTTTTACAGAGACTAGAAATTTAGCTCGAATTTCAATGCGAGAAGATTACAACAGTTTCCACAACGAAACACTGTCACGTAATTTGGTAGATAATACTAAGGAATTCTGTTAGTATGTAATTAATACTAGCGGTGAAACACTATATTTTCACGACGCGATAGTAATGGTGACGCTGCTGACAGTTCTGCTAAAGAAGAATTTCTTAAGACAGCTTTGCAAAATTCCTTCACTAGAGAAGATGAAGCAAATACTGCAGAATTCGTATCAAAAAAACACGGCCAGCATGAACAATTTATAAGTTGATGCCAATGGAGTATTAAAGCAACTTAAATCATTTAACGAAAGTAAGTCTCTCGGTCCCAATTGAACACTTGATACTCAGGGCGGACATTTGCGATGCAGGCCAGACATTTGCCATGCAGGTCCGACATTTGCCACGCAGGTCCGACATTTGCCACGCAGGGCGGACATTTGCTACGCAGGGCGGTCATTTGCCACGCAGGGCGGACATTTGCCACGCATGGCGGCTATTTGCCACGCAGGGCCGCCATTTGCCACGCAGGGTGGCCATTTGCCATGCAGGGCGGCCATCTGCGTCGCAGGGCGGACATTTACCACGAAGGGCGGACATTTGCCACGCAGCGCGGACATTTGCCACGCAGGGTTGACATTGCCACGCAGGGCGGACATTTGCCACGCAGGGTTACTTTGCCACACAGGGCGGACATTAGCCACGCAGGGCGGACATTTGCCACGCAGGGCGGACATTTGCCACGCAGGGCGGACATTTGCCACGCAGGGCGGACATTTGCCACGCGGGGCGGACATTTGCCACGCGGGGCGGTCAATTGCCACGCGGGGCGGCCAATTGCCACGTGGGGCGGCCATTTGCCACGCAGGGCGGACATTTGCCACGAAGGGCGGACATTTGCCACGCAGCGCGGACATTTGCCACTAAGCGTTGACATTTGCCACGGAGGGTTGACATTGCCATGCAGGGTTGACATTGTCACGCAGGGCGGACATTTGCCATGCAGGGCGGACATTTGCCACGCAGGGCGGACATTTGCCACGCAGGGCGGACATTTGCCACGCCGAAGGGTATTTGTCACGCCGACAGGGCATTTGCCATGTAGGGCGGACATTTGCCACGTAGGGTGGACATTTGCCACGTAGGGCGGTCACTTGCCACGCAGGGCGGATATTTGCCACACAGGCTAATCAGTTGCCACGCCAAAACATTACTTTTGGATTGGGTTAATTTATTAATAACAGTAAGTGTCTGTTAAATTATCTTGGGTGTGCTTTTGTGCAATGAATACTTTTTTACTCGATAATGAATTGCCCCAATCCATGATGCAATATGAGAGAAGTGAACGAAAATGGGCATAGTAAGCTAATTTACTGAGATGTTTCACATAAAAATTTACAGTAACAGTAACAGTTCTTTAAAACCAGAGGCAAGCATAATACATCGTCCGAAATAATTCATAACGTGTTCTCCGCAAATGATCTCGGGCAGTTAATTCATGAACCCAATGGAGTAGTAAATAGTTGTGAAATATACTTTACCTCTTAGCAACAGATAAGCCGGAACTAATAAAGAGCATCAAAACAGACACAGGGATTAGTGAACACAGAGTTGTCGTAGCGAACATGAATATCAGATTTCCCAGATCTACTAAAAATAAACAAAAATATATCTTTTCAAAAAAATCAGGTACAAGTTCTATTAAAGTTTTCCTGAGTGAGAATTTCCAGCCTTTCGAAACTAAGAACGTCGACTTTCCTCCAACGATCCCCATTTGAGTTGCCGGAGTATTTCTGTGACACTCGCGCATTGGTCGAACCTACCAGTAACAAACCTAGCTGCTCGCCTCTGAACTGCTTCCATGTCTTCCTTTAAACTGATATGCTGCAGGTCTCAAATACTTGAGCAATACTCAAGAAGTGGTCGTACAAGCGTTTTATACGCGGTCTTCTTTACAGATGAAGTATATCTTCCCAAAATTCTCCAAAAAACCGAAGTCGGCTGTCCGCCTTACTCACAACTGTCCTTACATGTTCGTTTCATTTCATATCGTTCTGCAAATGTTACGCCTAGATATTTGAACGACGCAACATCAAGAAGCTCACTACTAATGCTGTATTCGAACATAATATGGGATTGTTTTTCCTACTCATGCGCATCACATTACAATTTTTCTACATTGAAAGCTAGCTGCCATTCTCCGCACCAACTATAAATTTTGTCTAAGTCAACCTGTATGCTATTACAGTCAGAGACGATACCGTCCCATACACCACAGCATCATCATCAAACAGCGCAAATTACAAGTTACTCTGCCCATCAGATCATTTATATAGATGGAAATAATAGCGGTCCTATGACACTCGCCTGGGTCACACCTGATGATACACTCGTCTCTGATGAACACTCGCCATCGAGAACAACGTACAGCGGTCTATTACTTCGGAAGTCTTCCAGCCAGTCACAAATCTGTAAACCTATATTAACAAGTGAGAGATTTATACCAAACACATTTACAGATGAGGGATATGACCCACCGTGGTACACAAAACAGGTTAAATCACTCTCGTAAAAGCAAAGAAAAAAAAGCATAACAAATTTAAACAAACACATAATCCTCAAGACTGGCAGCCTTTTACAGAGACTAGAAATTTAGCTCGAATTTCAATGCGAGAAGATTACAACAGTTTCCACAACGAAACACTGTCACGTAATTTGGTAGATAATACTAAGGAATTCTGTTAGTATGTAATTAATACTAGCGGTGAAACACTATATTTTCACGACGCGATAGTAATGGTGACGCTGCTGACAGTTCTGCTAAAGAAGAATTTCTTAAGACAGCTTTGCAAAATTCCTTCACTAGAGAAGATGAAGCAAATACTGCAGAATTCGTATCAAAAAAACACGGCCAGCATGAACAATTTATAAGTTGATGCCAATGGAGTATTAAAGCAACTTAAATCATTTAACGAAAGTAAGTCTCTCGGTCCCAATTGAACACTTGATACTCAGGGCGGACATTTGCGATGCAGGCCAGACATTTGCCATGCAGGTCCGACATTTGCCACGCAGGTCCGACATTTGCCACGCAGGGCGGACATTTGCTACGCAGGGCGGTCATTTGCCACGCAGGGCGGACATTTGCCACGCATGGCGGCTATTTGCCACGCAGGGCCGCCATTGCCACGCAGGGTGGCCATTTGCCATGCAGGGCGGCCATCTGCGTCGCAGGGCGGACATTTACCACGAAGGGCGGACATTTGCCACGCAGCGCGGACATTTGCCACGCAGGGTTGACATTGCCACGCAGGGCGGACATTTGCCACGCAGGGTTACTTTGCCACACAGGGCGGACATTAGCCACGCAGGGCGGACATTTGCCACGCAGGGCGGACATTTGCCACGCAGGGCAGACATTTGCCACGCGGGGCGGACATTTGCCACGCGGGGCGGACAATTGCCACGCTGGGCGGCCAATTGCCACGTGGGGCGGCCATTTGCCACGTAGGGCGGACATTTGCCATGCACGACGGACATTTCCCACGCAGCGCGGACATTTGCCACTAAGCGTTGACATTTGCCACGGAGGGTTGACATTGCCATGCAGGTTTGACATTGTCATGCAGGGCGGACATTTGCCACGCAGGGCAGACATTTGCCACGCAGGGCGGACATTTGCCACGCAGGGCGGACATTTGCCACGCCGAAGGGTATTTGTCACGCCGACAGGGCATTTGACATGTAAGGCGGACATTTGCCACGTAGGGTGGACATTTGCCACGTAGGGCGGTCACTTGCCATGCAGGGCGGATATTTGCCACACAGGCTAATCAGTTGCCACGCCAAAACATTACTTTTGGATTGGGTTAATTTATTAATAACAGTAAGTGTCTGTTAAATTATCTTGGGTGTGCTTTTGTGCAATGAATACTTTTTTACTCGATAATGAATTGCCCCCAATCCATGATGCAATATGAGAGAAGTGAACGAAAATGGGCATAGTAAGCTAATTTACTGAGATGTTTCACATAAAAATTTACAGTAACAGTAACAGTTCTTTAAAACCAGAGGCAAGCATAATACATCGTCCGAAATAATTCATAACGTGTTCTCCGCAAATGATCTCGAGCAGTTAATTCATGAACCCAATGGAGTAGTAAATAGTTGTGAAATATACTTTACCTCTTAGCAACAGATAAGCCGGAACTAATAAAGAGCATCAAAACAGACACAGGGATTAGTGAACACAGAGTTGTCGTAGCGAACATGAATATCAGATTTCCCAGATCTACTAAAATAAACAAAAATATATCTTTTCAAAAAAATCAGGTACAAGTTCTATTAAAGTTTTCCTGAGTGAGAATTTCCAGCCTTTCGAAACTAAGAACGTCGACTTTCCTCCAACGATCCCCATTTGAGTTGCCGGAGTATTTCTGTGACACTCGCGCATTGGTCGAACCTACCAGTAACAAACCTAGCTGCTCGCCTCTGAACTGCTTCCATGTCTTCCTTTAAACTGATATGCTGCAGGTCTCAAATACTTGAGCAATACTCAAGAAGTGGTCGTACAAGCGTTTTATACGCGGTCTTCTTTACAGATGAAGTATATCTTCCCAAAATTCTCCCAAAAAACCGAAGTCGGCTGTCCGCCTTACTCACAACTGTCCTTACATGTTCGTTTCATTTCATATCGTTCTGCAATGTTACGCCTAGATATTTGAACGAACGCAAACATCAAGAAGCTCACTACTAATGCTGTATTCGAACATTATATGGGATTGTTTTTCCTACTCATGCGCATCACATTACATTTTTCTACATTGAAAGCTAGCTGCCATTCTCCGCACCAACTATAAATTTTGTCTAAGTCAACCTGTATGCTATTACAGTCAGAGACGATACCGTCCCATACACCACAGCATCATCATCAAACAGCGCAAATTACAAGTTACTCTGCCCATCAGATCATTTATATAGATGGAAATAATAGCGGTCCTATGACACTCGCCTGGGTCACACCTGATGATACACTCGTCTCTGATGAACACTCGCCATCGAGAACAACGTACAGCGGTCTATTACTTCGGAAGTCTTCCAGCCAGTCACAAATCTGTAAACCTATATTAACAAGTGAGAGATTTATACCAAACACATTTACAGATGAGGGATATGACCCACCGTGGTACACAAAACAGGTTAAATCACTCTCGTAAAAGCAAAGAAAAAAAAGCATAACAAATTTAAACAAACACATAATCCTCAAGACTGGCAGCCTTTACAGAGACTAGAAATTTAGCTCGAATTTCAATGCGAGAAGATTACAACAGTTTCCACAACGAAACACTGTCACGTAATTTGGTAGATA